>CM048819.1:25998045-26598045 GCA_026586065.1 Dioscorea zingiberensis
ATATCACAAAGAACTCAGAAGCGCCTATATCTAGTCCGGGAAGGTACTCTTCGACATTCTCCCTCTCGATCCATAAATACCGGTAAAATCTGGATCTCAAATCAATCTTCGAGAGAACAATTATGTTTCCCTGTACTGATCCATAAGATCATCAATCCTTGAAATGGGTACTTATTCTTAACCGTCACCTTGTTCAAATGTTCCTATATTTCATATGCCGTACCTCAAAGACCCATCCTTCTTCTTGACAAACAACACCGGAGCTCCTACGTGATATACTTGGTCGAATAAAACCCTTACGCACCTGTTCCTCTAATCGCTTCTTCAAATTTCCTTTAGCTCTTCATAAGCCATCCTCAGACGCAGGCCCTATCGGGGCCGCATCAGAACCAAATCCCAATGGGGAGAATCCCTAGCTCTCGTGAGGTAAACCCGGCTTATCCTCGTGAAACACATCCTGTACTCCGCCACCATTGAACGCCTCGCAACGACGTGGGCTTAATCTCTTGCTTAGCCTTAGAAATCGAGGCCGTGTATCCCACGCATCCATCATCAAGAAGCCTCAAGGCCGAACGTAGGTCAAATCTCTTCTACCAAAAAAGGCTCCTTCTACAAATGGGTGATGAATTCCCTATCATGGGGGTATATCATGTAGTGCACTCTCTCCCGCTTGCATCTACCACCGAGTAAAGCGGAAGAGAGCAAATCCATCCCCAAGATAACGCCATAATCTCTCACGTTCATCACATGTAGATTGGCCGGTAGCTCCCGACCTTCAATTACCACGCTACATGCTAGCACCATCTGTTTCACTAATCTGGACACTCCTACAGTGGGTGTTCAAGCACCGTTGTAACATAGCACTACTAATGGTAAGCTAGCGCCTCTCGTGTAAATAGCTGGAAATAAAACTAATGTGTGGGTACCAGGATCAAACAAAGTGCAGATATAAAATGAACTAACTGCAATAGTACCTCGCTATGACGCTGGTGATGCTTTTCTTGCGCCTCCTTGGAGGTGAGGCGTATAGACATGTTCATGGGTTAGTGGCCTCACCGCTCTGCTCGACCGAATGTAGAGGAAGGCTACTGAAGCTATTGCCTTCCCTTTCCTATCTCCTCCGCCTCAGCCTCGAAAGTGCTGGTGGGACCGTCTCGAGGTCCTTGATTTACCTCTCGCCAGCTCTTCGCCAAGGCCTTCCATCTCACCTCTTCCATCCCGCCCCACGCCCAGCCTCAGCCTCAAGCAAGCACCGTGGCTCCTCACGCCTCAAGGCCGCCACTGCATTTAAGCAACCCTTTATAATGCTCTGACATCGAGTTTCTTAGTAGGGACCCCACAAGTGTAGTAATCTTGGATCGGGTTGGGATACACCGCCGTAAGCTTCCTACCTCCGGGAGGCGGTTGATGATCCGGAGGACTCAACAGATGGTCGCAATTTACACTGCACCTCCTATCAGCTCTCAAGACTTCTGTGACGACCGGTCAGCCGCTTGGACCCTGCACTTCGTCTCTTCTTTCTTTCCTTCAGCGGCCCCTTTGGATCCTCTCGCAAAAGGCTATGCCGATGTATTTGGCTCCAGCAATCAGCTTAGGAGTAGCCAAGTGCATTACGAACCCGTGATACTCTATCTTCTTGAGTGACGTATAGGAAGCCCCATATCGGGATAAAAGAGCTAGGCGGTCAAACTTAGCTTCCTGCATCGCCCACGCTTATCCCACCTCGGATAAGATGGGTAAACCGCCGCTTCCATCTCGGCAGCAAAGTATCCCTAAGAAAAGTATTTCGCATAAAAGGCTTCCTTGAATTCCTCCTATGTCCCAAAGGGGTCCCTTCCTTTCTGGTCCGCACTCTCCCCGGAGGTACCAGGCCCTTCTGGCGCCTACCTTTTGTGGCCAGGTAGGCAAAGGGTTCCGATTTTCTCGGCCTCATCCGCCCTGACATACTCAAAGGCCTTCTCTGGGCTCCCTGATCTAGAGTTTCGCCAAGCTGAGGGCTCGGCAGCCTCTAAACGGTTGGTGTAGCCGGTGCGTCGGCGCAGCAAAAAAGGGGTGGTACTCGCCGCCGCCTTCTGCTTCCTCTCAATGGTGGGCGCATCTCCCTTTAATCAACTCAAGCATGTTGATGGGGGGTACTTCCCCTGTCTCAAGCCTCCAAAGACGGGGCCTTGCGAGGCTAGATCGACTGAGTAAGTCGCTCCCCGCTCAACCCTCCACTTCCCCTCGTGAGGTAGGAGTACCCTCCTTGGGCGGTATGGGTACCTCGACTCGCCGGTCATCCTGGGCCATCCTTCACCACGCCTCATCCTACCTGTGAAGTATTAATAAGATGGAGTTTAAATATCATCATTCATGCCACACAACATTGTGAGATTCCTCAAACACTGATACAGACGAAAGCAAATTACTTATCTCATTACAACACAAGCAGTGCCTATATAACATATATATAGCTTGTTGGACCAAGTTATAATATCTAGGGTAAGTGTCGGCATCAAAGACACAAAATAACGCCCCGTCCCTTACGGCAAGCCTCCGGGTGTACCTCTTGTCTTGATCGAATGGGGGGCTTCCACATGTTTCATGGTGACCTATCCATACTTAATCCCGGGAGGGTCCTCGAGACAAAACATTGTGGATGTGGTAGGGACTACTTATAATACCGATTTTTTCGACTTCAATAAATCACTAAGTGGAATGATAAATTGAACAAGATGTGAAGAAAAGAAAAGAAGAATGACTAACTATGTATTTAATGAAGAGAAAGGAGGTTTGGGATTTAATTGAAGTATAGGGGTTAAATTGCAAAATGTCAATTTGGGATGTTATAGGGTTAAATTGCAAAATGTCAAAAAATCTCTCTTAACCGCCGGGATCACATATGTTTCCGTGAAGTTCCTTCTCTTTGCTAAATTGCTATGTTGCCCTCATCTTTTCTCAAAATCATTGAAATGCCCACTTCCTCTCCTTCTCTATAAATAGACACCTCTACTACCTCAATACTTAGCATGTTCCTCTCTTGCTCTCTCTCTGTTTCCTCTTGCTCTCTTCTTCATCCTCTAAGTTCCATTGGTGAAGCTCAAGTAGAAATCACAGAGTCTCCTTCAAAGAACAAGAGTCTTCAAGTATTAAAGTTTTCCTTTTACCAAACTTTCTTTGATACTTTCACACATATAACCATCCATAACCATCCATAACCATCCATAAGAATGAGCTATGAAGAGTTTTACAATGGTTTTTCATCTCTTACACACATACAACCATCCATAATGAATAAAGTTTTCCAAATGTTAATGAAGAGTTTTGCCATACATAAGGTTTCTTTAATCTCCATAGAGGAACATAAAATGTGTTTTTAAACAATCAATCGTATTCCTCACCGTCTTTCTCTTTCTCGAGCAAGAGAGATCGAATTCTTTTTCATAAACTTTGTATACAAAGGTTGTAGATCATGATGTCTCCTTCGTGACTGAAAAATGTCTTCAGACTTTTTCATGAAAAATATAGTTTTTTAATGATTCTTCCAAAAGCAGGATCACTGCCGGTTCCATTCCGCTTTTGAAAGTGCAAGTTTGCTAATGTACGGAAAACAAGAGATCTCTTGTCATCTCTTTTCTCTGGAGTAATAGAAGAATTATTTTTCAAAAACTTTTGTGAACAAAGGTTGTATATATGGATGTTTCCTTTATGCCTACAAAATTTCAAGGAAACTTCTCATGAAAAATACAATTTTAATGATTTTTACAAAAAGCGGCCTCGGACTGCCGTTCTTCCTCGCTAGAAACCGGACATGTCACCATATATTTATGGGGACCCGCATCCAGTGATCTTTGGAACTGGATACAAATAAGAAAGTTTTAGTAAAATATGTTAATATATACCACACATACAAAAATTTCAGCATTTTTTGGACATTTCCTCTAATTCTTTAGTGTTGAACTTCTTTACCAAGACTGGCCAAGCAGCTTTTACGAACCTACTGTGGAATACGTTTCTTTGACCCTCCTTATATCTATTCATAATTCACAAGATCCAAACCCTGAAATGGAAAATACTCAATGGTTATGCAAGTACATACCCCGTAAATTTTCATGAATTTTAGGGTTAAAATCAATTTTTATATGGAATCTACAAAAAAAGAGACTACCGTAGCTTCGAAATAACTCAGTGCTTTTTAAACTATACTGAAAGTGAAATTTGAAAGATTTGAAACGGCTAAATTTGAATTCCTCACTTTTATTATGGCCGTGCAGAAAATCCACACAAGGTTGACAATAAGACAAGACAAAGACGGAGCTAAGGTTTTTAGGGATCCATTTTTTGACGGGGTAAAGTTAACCCTTTTCTTGGCAAGATTTTTGATTTCCTATGGGTTAACCTTGAAGCTTTTCCATGGCTTGAATTTTTTATATGTGCTCTATGGCTTCCGCCTTCCTTATGTAACAAGGAATACTTTGAAATCCTTTATTTTCTTGGGATTCAATGCTTTATTTCCGCTTTTTTAAAGTCTCTGATAAATGTTATGTTGACGGTGGGCCCTAATTATACAACCCTCCAATGCATCAAGTAAAAGCATATCCTCGAATTGGTAGACCCAAATGGATAATAAGTATGGTGTCATGGCGGCTTGCACCCACACACACTTATGAAAAGTAAGAATGAAGTCATGGCGAGTTAGCCTTGACAAGTTTTATGACATCAAGACTATTCACGATATCTTTTCACCTGCTTGATGCTTATGTTTGATGTTTAGTACCTCCATGACTTTGTTATTTCAATGACTCTACTTTCACGTATCATGTTTTTACTGCATGTGTCATGTTTACCTTATCGGGCTATTTCAACCACCCCTTTATTTCTTTGATTCCCACCCAAGTGAGCTAGAGGTCTAAGGAGGAGAGTGGCGCAATAGGATGCTAGGTCAGCTTCAAGAATTTAAGTTTATGTGATTAGTATTTGCCTATATATAAAAGGTTGTAATAATGTATATGGTGTCCTAAACTCCTAAACTCCTAAACTCCTAAACTTTTGATCATTATGATCTTGGGATGTAATAAAGTATGTAAGGATTATGTATGTTTACGTTATGTTTTTGGATTAACGCACCCAATTTGGAGCTCCCGGATTTGGGGGCGTTACACTACTGCAACGCAAGCTGGGGTCGTCATGATACTCCTGCCATGGGTGTCCATAGTCTCCACAGCGGAGGCATCTCTCGGTCGTACACAGTGCCGAGCTGTGGGGCCCCCTGTAGTAAGGGTATCTCACTATGCGATTGCTCCGTGCTACGGTGGCGCGGCCGTCCTCGATACCGGATACCAACCGCGAGGCTCCTCACGGTATTCCTCAAGTGTTACCCATCGTTGGGGCCTGCGTCCTCTGGCGTCGTTCATTTGTCGCATGCACCGGTCCATATGTCCCTCAGGCTTTATCACGAGTGCCTCTATGTTCTTCCCATCCTCTCCATGCACCGCACCATTATCTGATGTAGTCCCATGAATGGTCAATCAAGTGGTGCAAGAGCTCGGGTAATCTCGGCGCCTCTCATGCCGCTCTATGACGCATTTAGGCCGCTCCCCGGTTCTGCTACATTTGCTCGGTCCGATGCCGAATTCGACGAAAGTGATCTATCGGGTATAGACCTGTGATGCTCCGGTTCCATTGGAACGGAGTTCTCCTGGACTACCTCCATCCTATGAGAACTCTCCTCGGAGTCGGACATCGTCGGCTGCTAGACAAAAGCGTCATCAGTTACTCTCTCAAAGTCCTAGTCTGCCCAACCCCACACTCAATCCATCCTATTTGACTAAGTCACTAGGGCAACTAGGGTATCATTTATCCGCTCTTCTCTGATACAACTTTAAGCTATCACGCCCAAAATCCACGGACTCCTGCGGATGTGGCGGTCGGCATTCTGCACCTAAGTAGAAGGCGAGCCTGCACTTTACGCCATTACAAGGCTTGGGCAATCATAAAGCAATAATAGATATGAAGCAAAAATAAAATATAAATATAAAATGTCAGTAATATCAGCGGAAGATAAATCCTAAGGGTACAAGCACCCTATAATGTCTATAAATGCGTACATTGGTCCTCGTGGACCAAATCAAAAGTGTCCTCACTCAAAATAATGAAATCAGAGGTAGCAAACCTCAGCAACAGTCCCTATGCTCTACGTACAGCTCCAGTGGCTCAAGTCTGCTACTCCGCGGGATCTGAAAAGGAGTGAGAACAAGTATATGAGCTTTCGGAAGGAAAGCCCAGTATACACCCCTGCAGGGATCATAAACAAGTCATGTATAAGTAGAGGATAAGCAAGTAAAGCAAATTAATCACATGACTAAAAAAAGCTAGTGGGGCCGAACCCCACACATAGGAGTCAAACCTACCATAAGGAACCATCAAAGGTAAGGGACTCCTAACCATAATAATCTGGTCCTCGAAGCCCTAGAAGAGAAATCCAAAGAAGACTTTCAAGTATCCTCAGTGAGAATTGTTAGCCTATTTGAAGCCGGTATCGACCCTTGAGTCGAAAAATCGCGCCGCTACGCCTTTAAATGTGTCTATACGGCCGTAAGATATCATCGTCACGCATGTGTGGACGACCGTGCGTATCCTCCCCTTGGCATGGAACCACCGTAACGCCCGTGGTGTGCATCGCGTTCCACAGAGCTCCAACGCTCAATCGATCCGTATAGAAGAATCCACAAGAGTAAATACACATATCGAAAGCGGAAAGGAACATCATACAACCACACACACATGCACAGGCATGGCATCAATGAGGTAATACTCCAATGAGTCAATTAAGCACGAAATCAAAGAAGCAATAATCCAAGGCATCAAATAAGCATATATGGCATTAACACACCAAGGAACCAACCAATCAATAATCGGGAACCACAGAAGCATGGGATTAAAAATTAACATGATAAAGGAGAGAGCCAAAGGCACTTACTTGCATAATCATGAGATTAAGAATCAACATGATAAAAGGAGAGAGACGAAGGCACTTACTTGTAAAAGTAGAAGTGTCTAATAGCTAGTTGGTGTCTCTCCCGACGTGATTCTCTGCTCAGCGTTGGATTCAGGATCTGCAGGATCTGATAATAAAAATCTATTTCTCAGTATACCTCGTACACATACACAAAGGTAATCACCCACGATCGAATCTATTAACATTAATAATACACATAATATACCCTAATAATCAAGTGAGTGATATTTTAATTAAAGGGGTTTTAAAAATTCCATATATATATAGATATATATATATATATATATATATATATATATATATATATATATATATATATATATATATATATATATATATACAATAAATCACATTCCCCATTCTCTCTCTATTCTCTGATTTCACTACAGCTGGGTTCAAAATATATATATATATATATATAGTCCCATAGATTTATAATGTCAAACAACTTCTCTCCCTCTAAATCCATTATCCCATGCACACTAACCCATCCCATTCAACATGCCAAGGAGACTTAATGTTGTTTAAACTCTTAATCCACGCATAATGAGCTAGTATGGAGAGGGTTTGGACCTCTTCGTCATGGGTGCAAGTCCTTCTAATGAGTGTGTATGTGTGGCTCTAAATTTGGGGGTAGGGAGGCACCTACATACATATAGTGAAAAGATGCACCCATGTTTTCATTCACAATTGACATAGATTGTAACACCCTTATCCTTTTCAGGACCCAGGTGTCACACCAGCTAGGTCTAGGGAATGAACCCTAAACCTAAGGCTGTAAACTGCTAATTAACTGTAGAATTAACATGCGGAAATTAACAAGCAAACTGAATATATTAAAACACCAACTCAATCTGGTTTAATACAACAACAAATAAATATTGTCTTAAGCTTAATGTCTCACAAACACTCATAATCAAAATAACATAATACTAGATGCGGAGTCAAAGCCAGCTACAGGACATCTACACTAACTCGCGATCAGACGACCCTCTATATGGTCTCCTGTCTAACTCTTGCAATCACAATGTCAAAGTAGAGGGGCTGAGTTACTAGAGCTCAGTGAGTGGGAACAAGTCTGTCGGGTGTAACTGTACCCGTATAATATGTAAAACTATAAAAGAAATATGACGTATAAAAACATAAATAGAAAATATTGAATTAAAATACTTAAATCTGAACTGAATATTAAGCAAGTAAATGTTGATCAATATATTTTCTTTTAAATGCATATCTGATTTTTTGTTTCTCTGTCTTGTGAATTACTTATGAAACCGACGTTCCCCCTAGGTAATCTGTACCTGTGGCTTCTCTCTCTCTGAGATGAGCTCTATCTCTAGAAGGCAAGCAATGCAGCATCATCTAATAAACACAAGACTAATTCTCTGACTACACATCTACTTCAATAATCGTATATGGCCAACAACCACAATGAGTATATCCATACATGTGGGTGCATCTATATATACGTACACTAAGCATCCGAAGGGATGGAAAGGGGGTTTTGATTTTTATAAAATGGAAGTATTTTTAAAACAGATAGTTCGGACTTAAATCAGAATTTAAATCACTCCTCTCCTAACTTAGTGTCATACTCTCTGGCTCTACACGAGCCACCACTGGTCTATACAAGCATGTCAATAGAATGTAATCTATCTGTATCTGTAACTCCTAGTTCATGCTTTTCAAACTGAAATCTGTATTGTACAAAAATATGGTAAAACAAGTGAACTGTACAGGTGGTTCCCCTCACCTTAGTCTGGTTTGAGATTAAATCTAGCTCGGTCCTTCGGCGGTGGCTGACTTGCCTTTGCCCTTACCTGATAGTTACAATAAGAAATCTATAAATACGGAGTCCATATTCTTGACTCGTACTCTACTTAAAACTAAATAGAATACGATGAGGATAAACATACTATCACATACTCGTATTTCTCCACTGAACTTAATTATCACTTTTCTAAACCTAATAACTAGTATATTAAGCATGGAATGAAGATACTTATTTAACTAAGCATGGAAACATCAACTAGATGTCAATTAAACTCCTAACTCTTATAGATTTTCAAGAAAAATCGGGCAGCACCTCCTCTATTTGTGGGGTTCCTAAATTACTACAAACATTCACCACATAATAATTAAATCAACATGATTAGTACATGCAATACATGGCATCAAAATCCAACCATCTCACAGCCCTAATTATCCTCATTTAAGCATTCTATGCACACTCTCAATCATATTTCCTATAGTTAGGCAACAATATCTCAGGTATGAATTAGTCCCCAATTAGAGCTCACAAGAGAAGTAAGGACCTTGCCGGTATAGAATCGTCGGCAAATAGGGTGTCGGTGAGTTGTGAGGCAAATGGGGAAAGGCGGAGCTAGATCGGCGGCGGGCTACGGTGGTACGCCGGACGAGGCGGCGTGGCTGGGCTAAAACAACCCCTACCGGGCGCGTGAGGCTCAACGAAGGCGACACCGAGGAAAACGACGCTACCGAGGCGCGTGAGCAGGCCACGTTGGGCGCCAGTACGGTGGCGACCTAAGTAATTTGGGCTGTCGTGGGCTGGAGGCCGGCGGCTGAGATGGGGCGCGAGCGTGTGTAGGGTAAGAGAGAAATCGAAGGAAGGGGAAAGCTTCTGAGGTTTGATCGAGAGAGATAGAGATGAAAATTATTCTCTCTCTCTTCTCACTTCACATATATATATATATAAGTTAACATTTTAATATAATTAATTCTTTTATTAATTAAATCTTAGAAATATCCTCTCTTTTAAAAAGTAATTGATTAAATAATTTATCTTCTAAATTATCTACACTAGAAGTTTTAACGACTTTTCTCACATCCTATCTTCTTAACGCGGCCGCCACGCAGAACGCATCACTCAATGATATTCTCTCGCTTGTCTCTATCTCGCACTGCATCCGAATCCCGGGTCACCGAACCCCCAAACGACACGACCCGATCAGAGGCATCACGGGTCGTCCCTTGTCCCGACCCAGATCAACGTTTCTCAGCTTTTGACTAGGCGAGATCTACTTTATCGGGACTCTAACTTTTGTCAGATATTCTTACTTAATTAAATGCGGATTAATTAATATTTAATTAATTTATGGTTTTAATTAATCTAAATCGGCCATTGAGCACTATCCATCTCCAACTATTCATGTAACTCGCTCATCCCATTAAGGCCTCTCTCGGCCCTATAGTTACGAGAATGAATTTAGGTCCATTTTATTCTAATTTTTTTTAACTTCGAGATTAATAATAATTAATCTGATTTAAGCTAATTAACCTCCATAAACATTTCAAAAATTTACTGAATTTTACTTAGAAAATTTTGGGATGTTATAATTCTCCCACCCTTAAGAATTTCATCCTCAAAATTTCCTTATAGTAAGTAATTAAAATAACTGAGGGTATTGTTCCCTCATCTGGTCCTCTCTTTCCCAAGTGGCTTCTTCCACTTGGTGATGACTCCACAGCACCTTCACCAAGGATATCGTCTTGTTCCTCAATGCTTGCTCCTTCTTGTCTATGATACGTATTCTCTTTCTATGTAGCTCAAGTCTGGTGCTAATTCTACAACTGGTCCCACCAAGACTTGATTCGGATCCTTGATGCAATTCCGCAGTATTGATACATGAAAAACATTATGTATCCTCGACAGCGCTTCTGGTAAGATAAGTCGGTATGCTACAGGACCTACCCTGTCGACTATCTTATACGGCCCAATGTATCATGGGCTCAGCTTCCCACACTTCTGGAATCGAAGTACACCCTTCCATGGTGATACTTTTAGGAACACCTCGTCTCCTACCTCAAACTCCAAATCTCGACGACGGTTGTTGGCGTAGCACCGCCGTCATTGCCTTGAGCTTTCCCCGGATCGCGCCTTTTGATGAGTTTGATTTTCTCCGAGGTGATTTGTAGATAACTCGGGCCTAGGATCTTCCTTTCACCTTCCTCATCCCAAAGATAATGGTGTTCTACATCTCCTACCGTATAATGCTTCATACGGTGGCATACCAATGCTCGTATGGTAACTATTATTGTAGGCAATCTCCAACAATCCCAAATTCTCGTCCCAACCCTCGGGAAGTTCCATAACACATGCTCGAAGTAGATCCTCCAGTATCTGGATGGTCCTCTCTGATTGTCCATCTGACTAGGGGTGGTATGCCGAGCTCAGGTTCAATCTAGTCCCCAACGCTTTATGCAAACTCTCCCAAAAGTGGGAGGTAAATCTTGGGTCCCTATCAGAAACGATAGACACAGGTACTCCGTGTAGCCTCGCTATCTGGTCTACGTACAACCGTGCCAACCGGTCCCGAGAATACATCATCTTGATCGGAAGGAAGTGAGCTAACTTGGTCAATTGATCAATGATTACCCAGATAGCATCTTTGCCTTGACTGGTTCGGGGTAAACCGGTCACAAAGTCCATGGCTATCCGCTCCCACTTCCATTCTGGAATCTGTAAAGGTACTAACAACCCTAGTGGCTTCTTGTGCTCAGCTTTGATCTGGCGGCCAGTTAAGCACTCACCGGCTACATACTTCAAAGAATGTCCTTCTTCATCCTCCTCCAGACGTAGTTTTTTCTGATGTTGCGGTACATCTTCATGCTCCCTTGATGCATTGCATAGGCCGAGCAATGAGCTTCTTCCAATACCAGTTGCTTGAGGGCTTCCTTATTGCGTGGCACATAAATTTGAGCACCAACCATCACCGCTCCATCTGAAGATAAGGAATAGTCACCACGTCTTCTCTTCTATAGCTTCCTATCCAACTTCATCAACTTGGGGTCTCGCATTTGAGCTTCCTTAATCTGGGTCAATATCGTCGGGCGTAGGTGGAAATTTGCTAGTAACACCCCTAGCTCATCTACTGAGAGCTGGACCCCAGTAGATCTCAACTCGTGCAATTGGGCGAAGTCGGTGGTCCCCAATCAGGCCATTGTCTTCCTGCTCAGGGCGTAAGCTACAACATTCGCCTTACCGAGGTGGTACTCGAAAGTACAGTCGTAATCCTTCAGCAGCTCTATCTACCGTCTCTACCGCATATTCAACTCTCGCTGGCTCATCAGGTACTTCAAACTTTTATGGTCGATGAAGATTTTACAAGCTTCACCATATAAATAGTGTCGCCATTTCTGCAGCGCAAAGACCACTGCTGCTAGCTCTAGATCATGGACTGGATAGTGTACCTCGCGAGTCTTGAGCTGTCTCGATGCATAGGCGATAACTCTGCCCTGTTGCATCAAGACACAACCCAATCCCCTATACGAAGCATCACTATAAATTTCGAATCCTATGCCTGTTGTAGGTAAAGTAAGGATGGGAGCAGACACTAGTCGGTTCTTCAGTTCTTGAAAACTCTGCTCACAATCCTCGGTCCACTCAAACTTGGCATTCTTCCGCAGTAACTTGGTTATGGGCTGGGCGATCGAAGAAAATCCCTCCACAAATCGTCTGTAGTAACCGGCCAACCCCAGGAAGCTCCTGATCTCCTTCACGGTGGTTGGGGCTTGCCAGTTGACTACCGCTTCGATCTTCTCAGGATCCACGTAGATCCCTGCTGCCGAGACCACGTGTCCCAGAAACTTCACTTCTTCCAACCAAAAGTCGCACTTCTTAAGGTTGGCATACAGCTGCTGCTCCCTTAATGTTTGCAGCACTATCCTTAGATGATTGATGTGTTCCTCTACGCTCCGGAATACACCAAAATATCATCGATAAACACCACCACGAACTGGTCCAAGTAGGGTCTTGAACACCACTGCTCATCATCCCCATGAAAGCTGTTGTTCCATTCGTCAATCCGAAGGGCATAACTAAGAACTCAAAATGTCTGTATCTGGTCCAGAAAGTTGTCTTTGGCACATCCTCCTCCTTCACTAGTAGCTGGTGATATCCTAACTTCAAGTCAATCTTTGAGAAGACGCACGCTCCTCGTAGTTGATCGAACAAATCCTCTATGCGTGGTAAGGGATACTGGTTCCGGATAGTGACTTGATTCAACAGGCGATAATCTACACACATCCTCAAGGAACCATCTTTCTTCTTCACGAAGAGTACGAGTGTACCCCAGGGGGAGGTACTAGCCCTGATAAACCCTTTCTCCTGTAACTCGTCCAACTGGACCTTCAACTCATGTAGCTCCACTGGGGCAATTCTGTATGGCGCTCTGGAAATAGGAGTCGCTCCTGGAATCAAGTCAATCATGAACTCCACGCCTCTATGTGGGGGCAACCTTGGTAACTCCTTAGGAAAAATATCAGGAAATTCGCATCCTAATGTGATCTCCCGTACATCTACCTTGGGGGCTTTTGCTTCCACCATATTCGCCAAGTAAGTTTCTTCCGTCTCCTCCATCTGGGCTCGTCTCCCGTAGAAGAGAATCTCCTCCTTACCTAGTCGCTGGAATCTCACCATCTTCCTGTAGCAGTCAACGTGGGCATGGTGTGTCGCCAACCAATCCATCCCTAGGATGGCATCGAACTCTAAGATCCTCATAGGGATCAAATCGTCTGCTAACTCCCGATCATCTATCCTTACATCACATCCCATGTATACTACCTTAACAACAATAGAACTACCTATAGGTGAAGTTACAACTATAGACTGAGCTAACCTAGTAGCATACATACCATCACGCATATTAAATGAGGTAGCTACGTAGGAATACGTGGATCCAGGATACATAAGTACGCAAGTATCAATACCGTAAATCTGAGCAGTACCTGTGATGATGCCAGGCGTCTCCACAGCTTCTGCTGTGACATAGCAAACGCCTGGGCCTGTAGCTGCGACGGAACTCCTCTGCCTCCTCCTTTGGACTTCCCGCGGGAAGACCCTCCTCGGTTGCTCCCGGTGCTGCCTACGGCGTAAAATGTCTGTGGCGCCTGCGTACCTTGGCCCCCCGCTGGAAATTGGGAAGCTGCATCACCCCCATGAGCTAACAGGGGAAATTCCTACATGTAGTGACCTTGCTGTTGGCAATGATAGCAAAGGCATGTTCCCAGGCCCGCTTGACATTCTCCGAAATGGTATCTCTTGCAGGTTGGGCATTGGGGCCTCTTCCTTACAGCTCCCTCAGAAGAGCCGCCGCCGGGCCGGTGTTGCTTTTCTTGGCTGGTCTTGTGCCGCCCATTTGAAACTAGGCTACCCGCTTCTTGAACTTTTCCAAGCGCTTCTTCTGTCGCTCAAGGCTTATTTCAACCCTGAGCGTGGCCTCCACCAACTCTGTGAAATTCGAGAGTCCCGACACCGTGACAATGTTCCTGATTTCGTCATGGAGTCCCTGCTCAAACCTCCGGCACTTCTCGTGCTGTGCATTCATGTAGGAAGGTGCATACCTCCCTAAATTAGTAAACTTGGCCTCATAATCGGCCACTGTAAGGTTCCCCTAGGTCGAACTTAGAAATTCCTGGTGTTTTGCATCCCTATAGATCTGGGACATAAACTTCCGGTCGAATGCCTCTCGAAACTCGGCCCATGTGAAAACCGTCTGGTTTGGCCGGCGTCTCTTGTATGTCAACCACCATTGCAAGGCTCTCTCTCCCAACAGCAAGGTGACAGTCGCCACCTTCTCCTCATCAGGACACATTAGAGCCTCGAATACTAGCTCCGAAGAGTGATCCAGTTCTACACCCGCTGGATCGAGTGCAAATAAACTGGGTAACCCCCATCTGTCGGGCCTTGGTAACGTGAACATGCTTCTCGGGCTTCGGTTGCTGGTAATTTGGAAAAGCCGCAAAGGACTGAGTCATCTGATCATACATATGCTGCATCCCCGGGTTCTGTGCTAGCCCTGGTTGCACTCCTGGGTTGTTCTCAGGTCCAGGTTGTGCTCCTGGATAATATCCCGAACCATACTACGTTTCCGGGTTGTATCCCGGTCCATATGGTATTCTCGGTTGGAATCCGGGTCTATAGTACATCCCCGGCTGGAATCCGGGTCCATAGTGTACGCCCGGCTGAAATCCGGGTCCATAGGGTACTCCCGGCTGAAATTCGGGTCCATAATACATTCCCGGATGGAATCCGGGTCCCTGGTGCATCACTGGCTGAAACCCGGGTGCATGGTAGGAATGAGACCCTTCTGCCTGGTCTCCTTCTGCTGGTACCGGAACTTCTTCTGGTTCCGGAACTTCCTCTGGTTCTTCCTCTGGTTCCGGACCTTCTACCACAGGTCCGTAGACAGGTTCCTCCCGTGGCACACGGGGTGGCCTTCCACCTCTCCTTGGTGGCATTCTGAAAAGAGAATGTGTCAGTAGTATTCTCTAATACTTAAGCAATTATCAAAAGTCACCCTACTGACACATACTTCCACCCTAAGGCTCTGACTACCCTAGGACTTCCTTAGGATTGACTTCGTTCTGATACTACTAAATGAAACACCCTTATCCTTTTCAGGACCCAGGTGTCACACCAGCCAGGTCTAGGGAATGAACCCTAAACCTAAGGCTGTAAACTGCTAATTAACTGTAGAATTAACAACATTAGGAAATTAACAAGCAAACTGAATACATTAAAATACCAACTCAATCTGGTTTAATACAACAACAAATAAATATTGTCTTAAGCTTAATGTCTCACAAACACTCATAATCAAAATAACATAATACTAAACGCGGAGTCAGAGCCAGCTACAAGACGTCTCCACTAACTCGCGATCAGACCCTCTATATGGTCTCATGTCTAACTCGTGCAATCATAATGTCAAAGTAGAGGGGCTGAGCTACTGGAGCTCAGTGAGTGGGAACAAGTCTGTCGGGTGTAACTGTACCCGTATAATAAGTAAAACTGTAAAAGAAATCTGACGTATAAAAACATGAATACAAAATACTGAATTTAAATACAGAAATCTGAACTGAATACTGAGCAAGTAAATGTTGATCAATGTATTCTCTTTTAAATGCATATCTGATTTTCTGTTTCTCTGTCTTGTGAATTATTTATGAAACCGACGTTCCCCCTGGGTAATCTGTACCTGTGCCTTCTCTCTCTCTGAGATGAGCTCTATCTCTAGAAGGCGAGGAATGCGGCATCATCTGATAAACACAAGACTAATTCTCTGACTACACATCTACTTCAATATTGTATGGCCAACAACCAACGAGTATATCTGATATACATGGCCGACTATATATACTTAGACTAAGCATCCGAAGAGATGGAAAGGGGGTTTTGATTTTTATAAAATGGAAGTATTTTTAAAACAGATAGTTCGGACTTAAATCAGAATTTAAATCACTCCTCTCCTAACTTAGTGTCGTACTCTCTGGCTCTACACGAGCCACCACTGGTCTATACAAGCATGTCAATAGAATTGTAATCTATCTGTATCTGTAACTGTTTCTCTTTTCTGTTACTGAATACTAAGCATGAAATGGGTTTATAAAACTCCAGAAACTTTCATAAAACTCCTAGTTCATACCTTTCAAACTGAAATCTGTATTGTATAAAAATATGGTAAAACAAGTGAACTGTACAGGTGGTTCCCCTCACCTTAGTCTGGTTTGAGCTTAAATCTGGCTCAGTCCTTCGGCGGCGGCGGACTTGCCTTTGCCCTTACCTGATAGTTAAAATTAGAAATCTATAAATACGGAGTCCATATTCTTGACTCGTACTCTACTTAAAACTAAATAGAATACGATAAGGATAAACATACTATCACATGCTCGTATTTCTCCACTGAAGTTAATTATCACTTTTCTAAACCTAATAACTAGTATATTAAGCATGGAATGAAGATACTTATTTAACTAAGCATGGAAACATCAACTAGATGTCAATTAAACTCCTAACTCTTATAGATTTTAAAGAAAAATTGGGCAGCACCTCCTCTATTTGTGGGGTTCCCGAATTACTACAAACATTCACCACATAATAATTAAATCAACATGATTAGTACATGCAATACATGGCATCAAAATCCAACCATCTCACAGCCCTAATTATCCTCATTTAAGCATTCTATGCAAACTCTCAATCCTATTTCCTATAGTTAGGCAACAATATCTCAGGTATAAATCAGTCCCCAATTAGAGCTCACAAGAGAAGTAAGGACCTTGCCGGTGTGGAAATCGTCGGCAAATAGAGTGTCGGTGAGCTGTGAGGCAAATGGGGAAAGGCGGAGCTAGATCGCGTGCAAAGACGGTGAGTATCGCCGGACGAGGCGGCGTGGGCAAGCTAAAACAACCTACCGGCGGCAAGAGGCTCCGGCTGGCGGGCGACATATCGAAAAACGGCGCCTGAGGCGCCAGGTGTCCGGGCCTCGACGTCGGTCGCTGCTTTGGCCGGAGGCGGTATGGGCTGTCGTGGGTATCGGCTCGTACTGAATGGGCGCGAGCGTGTATAGGGGAAGAGAGAAATCGAAGGAAGGGGAAACCTTCTGAGGTTTAATCGAGAGAGAGAGAGATGAAAATTATTCTCTCTCTCTTCTCACGTCACATATATATATAAGTTAACATTTTAATATAATTAATTCTTTTATTAATTAAATCTTAGAAATATCCTCTCTTTTAAAAAGTAATTGATTAAATAATCTATCTTCTAAATTATCTACACTAGAAGCCGAACGAATTTTCGTCGATCCTATCTTCTTACTGTGCAGTCATGAGGGCGACTAAGGATATTATCTGGCTTGTCTCTATCTCAGACCAGATCTGAGAATCCCAAATGTCGACGAACGACCTCGATGGCGAAATGATCAGAGCATCACGGGTCGTCCCTTCTCCCGAACCTGATCAACGTTTCTCGGCTTTTGACTAGGCCAGATCTACTTTATCGGGACTCTAACTTTTGTCCGATATTCTTACTTCATTAATCTGGATTAATTAATATTTAATTAATTTCTGGTTTAATTAATCTAACTCGGCCGACTATCCATCTCCAACTATTCTATGTAACTCTGGCCTGGCCCATCAAGGCCTCTCTCGGCCCTATAGTTGAGAGAATGAATTTCGGTCCATTTTATTCTAATTTTCTTTAACTTCAAGATTAATAATAATTAATCTGATTTAAGCTAATTAACCTCCTTAAACATTTCAAAAATTTACTGAATTTTACTTAGGAAATTTTGGGATGTTACATAGATGCTCTTGTCTAAGCATTTAACACTCATTGAAATCCAAGCACAAGTGCTTGACCTGACTCGCCAACAACACAACCACCAACTACTTAGTGTTCATTATGCTCTTTTAATGATTTATTCAACCAATCATCCAAGCCAAGCAAGCCCCAATATTAAACCTCTAGGGTTTCAATTAAGCTAAGAAAGGTTACTTAGCCATTACATATCTTATAGCTTGAGGTCCTCTGGTCATTAGTATAGTCTTTTGTCTAAGCCTCCATCCGAGCCAGACTCCCTTCTCTGCCCCCTCCCTGGATGACCTAGGGTTATCATTAACTAGGTTAATTTAAATGGCTTTCATGCGTTCATGCCTATATAAGGCTTTTGAAAACCATGCCATTGCTTCTTAGAGGTTTCAAAATACTCACATCGTCTACGGCTGCTGCTGGCGCTCTTGAGCTGTACTACGGCGATGGGCATTGCCCCAAGGTTGGTTGCGGCCAGCCTACACTGCTCAGCTCTTCTGAGCTCTGGTCCTTATAATAAGTCATGCATTTAATGCATTCCTATATATATATATATATATGGGAGTGTTTAGGGACTTTTGGTGAATCCGACAACTAGAGTTTCCAAGAGAGGCTGAAGGTGGAGGAGACATCATGCTAGGGAGTTTATGATTATTATTATGTCTTCCTCTCTAGTTTTCTTTATGTTTATTATTACTATGAGAGTCTAAACCTTCTATGGTACCTCGGGTCCTTTAACCTTAGGATGAACTTTTGATTATTTCCTCTTTTTAATACCAGGTTTCCTTTTTCTTTATTCTTGTGAATTATCTGTGTGTTTCTTGATGTATAACGAGAAATAGCGACCAAGCTAGATCCAAGCGTAGATAATAAGAGGTGGGCGTACGTTGAGAGATCGTGTGGTCGTTGTGTTTTCACGCAACACAAACTCACTCTCCGAATTAGGGTAAAACCTAATAGTGGGAACCACATAACCTAAATTTATAGTTAGCATAATACAGGCGTACGACGAAGTCGCTACATAGGACTAGGGTTTGGCTTTGTCTTGAGAGATTGTGGTCAAACCAATTTAGGGTTCTCCACGGTCTAAGAATATATCAACTAGGTTGCATGTATTAGGAAATTAATCACAAGAATTCTTAGGGGATATAGATTTGTGGTGCCATGTTCTCTTGACTGATAACCCTAGATTGCTAACTGATCAATTTAGTTTAGTTCTCTTTAGATCTTTAGTTAGGATTAGAATACCACCTATATTTTTAGGCTAGATAATAGGATTTGAAGTAGTAATAGTTTTGCCGGTCAATGTGGATTCGACAACCCTACCTTTAGGGTATTTTACTACTTGAGTTACTCCCTAAAACCTCGCTGGATAGCACTACACATCACATCTAATTTTTTGCGTTATTTCCGAGGATCGACAATTCTAGGAAGATTAGGGTTTTATTATTGAAGTTTGATAAGTGTTCATTTGAGCATAATTTTATATCATATTCTTATATGCTTGGCATCTAATTTTGAAGAATTATAGCCCTCTTGTACTTAAAAAGCTTCATATTCTATAAATAGGGCATTGGAGAGCCTCAATAATTAAAAGGAAGAAATTCTACATCATTTGAGGCGAAAAAGGAAGCAACTAGAGAAAACTGCAGCAGTCCTGAAAGAGCAGCAAAGATCAGAAATTTATTACAAGATCTATAGGACTCTAAATCAAATCTCTACTATTCAGATTGAATATAAACAAGTTAGGAATACTCGGTTAAAATTTCAGGTCGATCCGACAAGAATTGGTTATCCAATTGAGTGCTTGATGAGGACTGCGCGATGCAGATCCAGCCATACAGGATTCTATACGACCTGATATACAGTCCGTATAAAGGGGCCAGAAAGCTATATGGGTTGTTATACATCCCGTATACGGGCCCGTATAGTGGGACCTGAAAGCCATATGGGCTGTTATACAGCCTATATAACCAAGCCAGTATAACCAAGCCAGCAACCTATACGGTTTGTTATATAGCCCGTATACAGGCCTGTATGGACCATTTTTTGGGCCTGATTTTTACTCAATTTTCTCATGGTTTGGCCCCACACGAACCCTAAAGAGAAGACCCCTATAAATACCAATGTTTTAGGGTTGAGGAGGCCATCTCTTGGCCTTTGGCTACCCTTTGGGCCGTCTTGGAGATCTTGGAGTTCATTGATGGCTAGGGTTTGAAGGGATCCTTTTGGGAAGAAGCTAGGGCTTGAAGGGAGATCATCAATGATCCATTTGTGCATCAACAGCGGATGGAACATTGGAGGGAGGTTTATTTGTGTTTATTTTGATGTTTTCTCCTTTTATTGTGTTGGATTTGTGTTCCCCTTTCATGGGGAACTAATATTTTAGGTATTTGGGCATGTTGAACCCTTGGGTTATGTATGAACTTTGATTTTGATTGTTAATGATTATCTAGTTGTTTTCCATGATTGAGATCTATTGAATGTTTTAATGTATGTTAATCTCTCTACGTTGCGAGAGCCCGGAGAGATTTTCTTAGTCCATATGGGGGAAGAAGCGAACGCCTCCCCGTGTGTGGACCATCTCCAATAGAGGTTATTGTGAGTATACCGGGAACCCGGGTACTAAGGAGAGCGAGTCCTTTAGATGTATTATTCCCATAATCCCTCCAAGAATTAAGTTCCCTAGAACATCATCCGTAAGGGCACTATGATTAGTAATTCGTCTCGAGAGAGGGAGTGAAAGCACCTTAGGAACCCTTGGTCCAATCCATTGCAACTAGTGATCTTCACATTCACTATCTATCTCAGATGAGAAACCTAGGGGGATTCATTGCCCCAATACCCCCTTCCTATTATTGATTTACCCCAAGATTCATTCCCATCATTAGTGATATCATATTTTTAGGTTTTCTTAGTTTAGATTAGTTCAAACCACCACCAATCTTTTTTTAGACTAGATAGTAGATGACTAGTTAGTACTAGTACTTCTTGGTCCTTGAGGTTCGATACCCGACTTTTCAAGAGTCCACTTTATTACTTGATACGACTCATATTTTTGCGGTTGTATCACATCATAGTCACCTTAGGTTTAGTTTTATCTTATTCTTATTTTTCTAGTCTCTATTAATGATTAGTTCTTTTTCTTTCTATGAAGGTACCAAAGTGCATATGACAAGAAGTAGGGTTCCATATCCAAGGTGGTTCCATATCCAAATTGGAAATACCAAATCTAGACTTTGAGCCTTACCTTTGTCGCTCATTAAGAGAAATCCTTCTCAAGAAGGCAACAACAGTGGAGAGTAGTGCGGAAGTGAATCAACCAGCAGCAATGGCGGTACTAACCCTCGAGGGCATCAGCTTAAGCATGAATCCTTCAACTATCGATGGACACAACTTCGAGTTTAAGCCTCACATTATCCAGATGATCCAACAATTATGCAAGTTCGATGGTTTCCAAGCTAAGGATCCTAATGCACATCTCATGAGCTTCTTAGAAATTAGCGACACAATCACAGTAAATGGAGTTCCCACTGATGCGGTTCGCCTTAGGTTATTTCTATTCTTAGTTAAAGGCTGAGCCAAGCAGTGGCTAAATTCGTTACGCCTAGTTCCATCACCACATGGGCGTAATTGGCTAAAAAAGTTTTGACAAGGTATTTTCCGCCAGCCAAGATCATGAAACTGAGGAGTGACATCTCTTCGTTTAAACAATTAGAGTCACAAACTCTATATGATATATGGAAGAAGTATAAGAAACTACTTAGGAAGTACCCACAATATAGAATAATGGACTGGATGTAAGTTCAGAGTTTCTATTATGGGTTGAATGTGGCCACAAAGCAAATGCTAGACCCAGGCCCTGGTTGTTCTCTGTGTAACAAGGAGCTAGATGCAGCCAAGGAACTACTTGAGGAAATGGAAGTCAATGGGTACCAATGGAGCTATGAAAGGAACAACCTCAGACCAAGCCGAGCTCTAGGGATTTATGAAATGGATGTGTTGACAAGCTTGGTAGCAAAGGCCGATGTAATAAGCAAACGACTAGATGGTATGACTATTCAGCAACAGGCATCGGTAATGAACTGTGGAACATATAGAGATCAATCCAGTGCCATATACCCGACCACAAAATCCACATCGTGCCAGAGGCGCCGACTTTGTGGGTAGCCAGAACAAATTTCAAAACAATCCGTACAGTTCTACCTATAACCCGGTATGGAGGAATCACCCGAACTTTTCATGGAGCACCTCGAGGCAAGTTTAAAGTCAACTAAGGCTGAATCAACCACTAGGGCTCCAGCAACCCATACAAGGAAAGAAATGTTCGAATATGAAGCTCATCATCGCACACTAAATTCACATAAAAGATGAACGCCTCAAAGGAAACAAGGAGCTCATGAGAAATCAACATTCGTCATTGCAGGGCCTTGAACACCAGGTGCCCCATATTGCTAAATCACTGGCTGAACGACTACGCGACACCCTTCTAAGTAACACGGAAGTTAACCTGAGGAAATCAGTGAAGGCCATCACCCTCAAGTGTGGAACTGAGTTGCCTCCATCTTATACAAAGGATCAAGAAGAGGTGCCTACTAAAGAGAAGGAGGGTCAAGGACTAGAGGAGAAGAGGTCAGTCAGTGCGGAAATACCAGGCAAGAGTAAAGAGAAAGAAGCACCCACAGTGCAAGAATACAAGCCAACGCTAAGATATCTAACCAAGGTTAAGAAGGATCAGCAAGATGAGCAATTCCAGAAGTTTCTAACGATGTTCAAGGTACTACACATCAATATTCCATTTATCGAAGCCCTTTCACAAATGCTAAGATACGCTAAATTTTTAAAGGAACTACTCATGGACAAGTGAAAACTAGAGGAGATGTCAAAGACAACCCTCAGTGAACAGTGTTCGAGGTCCTCACCAACTACCTTCCGAACTAGGAAAAATATCCAAGGGGTTATATAATACCCTGCACAATTTGAGGATTGGTGGAAAAGAAGGCTTTAGCAGACATTGGAGCAAGTGTCAACCTCATGCCATACAAGATTTTACAGAAGTTAGGGCTTGGAGAGCCCAAGCTAACCAAGGTTACACGTCTAATTGCTGACAGATCAATCCGCCACCCCTGAAGAGTCGTCAAAGACGTACTGGTCAAATTAGATAAGATCATCTTTCCGATGGACTTCATCATATTAGACTTGGACAATCAGGTGGAAGTACCCCTCATCCTCGGAAGACCTTGCTAAAAATGACACACATGCTATTTGACATTAAGGATGGACATATGACACTGAGAGTTGGAGATGAGAAAGTTGAATTTAAATTAAAAGAGGCTATGCGACAACCCATGGACTTTGATGATTCTTGTTACTTTGTTTATAAAATTTATGATTGTGTTTTTGATTTTGTGCAGGACGAAGCATCAAGGATCAACTAGAAGATCTCTTTTCGGATGAACCACCACCTTGGGAGGAGAAGGAAAAGGAGGAAAACCACGAGCAAGTGTAGTTGACTCTTTCCTCAAAAAGAGAAAGAAATTGTGGTGGACAAAGTGGGTGTTAAGAAAGAAAAAGGGACTCACCATCACCGCATCACCTTCATTAAGCCCACCTGCAGGCCAATCTTGGTGAGCATGAACTTATTTCCATTCGTAATATGCGGTGTGGTGGGAGGTCTCCTCCCGGCTGAGAAGCTTCTAGAGGTACACTTATTAGAACCTCCTTGAGCTTCATAGGTACCTCAAGCCAGTGAGATAAAACAAGTGTTTCTAGGGAGGCAACCCAAGCTTAGTAATTCTAGTTAGTCTTCTAGTTAGGTTTCAAGATTAGGTTTATTTTAGGCATACATTTGTTGTGACACTGTTTCTTCGACAATATTTGATGATAATATGATTTCCAAGGTGTTTTATGACTAATTGTTGTCTTTGGAGTCTATAACACTTTGGTGCAGGAGAGAACATTACGAAGAATAAGAAATCAGGAGTAAACAGAGAGATACATGCCCCCACACACGGGCGTATGACCGACTGTATAGCTATAAAGACGAAATATAGAGAGTTAGACACCCCATTACATCTGGCCGTATCTAAGCCCTGTGTCATGATGGATCGAGCACATAGAAAACATAAAGAGTTATACGCTCCCGCATATGGGCTTATAGAAGGGCATGCCAAAGACTTACACGGTTAAAATGCTTCTTACACTCCCGTGAAAGATATGAGCACAACTCCACAACAAATGAGGCATACACGCCCATAGATATGTGCGTGTAGGGGCTTATCGTGATTCACATGATTTAATTAATCTTTAAACGCATCGCGGCGAGATATATTGATCGCCACACACACGCAGTGTACAAAACCGCGGTGTGGGAAGACGAGTTAAAATCTAGGGTTTTAAAAACTGAATTTCGGGTGATCGTCTTTGATAGCTCTCAGGAGAGAGCTATTTTAGTAGAGGTTTATCAAGCAATTATGGTAAAAAGATTTAGTATTGAATGAATATTATGTTGTCTTGGCCCTTAAATGTATCACGTAACCACATTTGCTGTCTTAAGTGATTTAATAGTGATTTACACCTGTTTGAGGTCGACAGATGCTAAAATGAGCAAAGTTTTATGCAACAGGTGAAATGAAGCAGCAGAATGGTGAACATCGCGATGTGCTAGGATGACATCGCAGTGTTAATTTTAGACATAAACTAGTTTTTGGATGAAAATTCACATCTCGATGTGCAACAGGTAAAATGAAGTAGCAGAATGGTGAACATCGCGATGTTAATTTTAGACAAAGACCAATTTTTGGATGAAAATTCACATCGCTATGTACGCATATCACATTACGGTGATAATTGTCAAGAGAGCACTTTTGGAGATAAGTAATATCACGATGACAAGATTTTAGGGAATCTCAGGACTGAGGAAAACATAGTGATGTACAATCTGGATATCGCGATGTCTAGAGTGCCTATATAAAGGGAGATGAGCTTCTAGGGTTTGGCATCTTTGATCCTGGTGGCGACTGTGCGCTGGAGCATTAATCCGGAGGGCTTCTTCCAGCATTTTTGAGCTGGGGACTACTCATTCATGAGGGGGAATCCTTAGATTTCAATCTTTGATGTTTATTGAACTCTCTTTAGCTTAGATATGGATGTTTATGTGTATGATGTTATTGTTTTGGATTTATCTTTTGTAATGGTAGCTTAAACCCCCTTTCTTGGGTTGTATGGATGTTATGACTTGAGTTTAATATTACCCTTGGATTTGCTTTGATATCGTGCTTGTGGATGTGCTTCTGAATCTACTATGTTAACTCTTGTTGGTCGAAAGGCAACAATTATCTTGATCCTAAAGCACATAGGTGTATGAGCTTGAAGGAAGAGTAGAAATATAAGGTGGATGGAGTGACACCACATTTGCCTCTAACTTAGGTATAATTCTAGGCATGTCCTTGGTAGTGGTAGAGGTTAGCCCTATAATGCTTCTATTATCTCCATAGACATATGGGAGTTAGAGCATGCACCTTAGAAGTAAGGTCTTGTAGGTTGCACCCAGAGTGCACATAAGTGCAATCTCTACCATTTTATTCCTATATCAACAACCTTGATATCTTAGCAAGTTAGGGAGAAAACCTTAACAAGTATATTAATGCCATACAACCCTAGAGCTTTATACTTGAGAGTTTTCCCCTTGTGACCTTCATGATTTACTCACTTCATTAAGTCTTAGCCACAACTTCAACTTCTATAAAACCAACCCCTTCTAGCATTTAGTGCACCAGTTTAGGAAATCTAGTATCCGTTCTCTAGGGAATTCGACCCGATACTTACTGGTTTTATTACTTGTGACTACGTGCGGCTATGCGACATCTTGGAGTATTCACACTCATAAAGTGTGAGGTCAACAAGTTGTTGGCGACGTTGCTGGGGAATGGCGTAAGTTTTCCTATAATTAATAGAGAAGGAAGTAGATTAGTTTAGTTTAGTTGGCATGTGTTAAGTTGCCTAGTTAATATTGTGTAGTAATTGCTTATTTTGAAATTTGTTAGTAGTTTTGTGCATATTTAGAATTGGTCCTTTCTTTATTCTCTTTGTGTTTGGTGGTGATCATCTGCGTTCTTATTGAGAATATTGTGTTGTTTTGTAGTTTATTAGTGAGTCACCCCTAGCCCCTCTTGATCCAGAAATCGAGAGAATGCTGCGGGAGTTAAGGAAAGAAAAGAGAGCTCAACAAGAAATAACGAGTTCATCAGACTCTAACAACATGGAACAAGGGAGAGATAACCGCCCATTGTCCGAATACTCTATTCCATCGTCAAAAGGACATCAATCAAGCATTGTAAGACCAACCGGACCGGGTGCCAATTTCAAACTCAAACTATCTTTCATTCAAATGCTTCAGAATGCTGGACAGTTTTCAAGAATACAAAATGAAGATCCCAACATTCATATTAGAAACTTTTAGGAAGTCACGGATAACTTCAAAACTGTCGGGGCTTCAGATGATTTAATCAGATTGAAGCTATTCGCCATCTTTATAAGAGACAGAGCAAAAGAATGGTTATACTCCATCCTGGCGGCTTCTATAACCAATTGGGAGGAGTTGAGACAAAAATTCCTCCTCAGATTCTTCCTGCCGGTAAAAACAGTCAAAATCAGAAATGAGTTAATGGGGTTTGCACAAAAGGAAGGAGAGAGCCTAGCAAAGGCGTGGGATTGGTTTAAAGGGTTACAACATTTGTGTCCTTATTATAGGTTGACTAAATGGCACTTGGTTCCTTCATTTTATAATGGTATGCAGAGCAAGTATAGAGTTATTTTGGATGCGGCTGCTGGTAGTGATTTTAACATTAAGCCTATTGAAGAATGTTACGAGTTACTTGAGACAGTGGCATCGAATAGTAGTCAACGGCCTACTAGTGACAGTGCCATTCAAGGGAAAGTGGCTTGTATTCAGGAGGAAGATAGGGCCTCAGATTTGCAGGCATGGTAAATGAGATTGGAATAAAAAACTTATGAGCTGGTCTCTTTCTTGAGTAATATATCTATGTACTCTACTCCTTCGGATTCACTGATTATGGCCCTTCTAGCGGCCTTTGAGGAGGTCAATACAATCGATAATAATTTTTGGGGTAATAATCAAAACTTCTTCGCAAATTGGACCCCAAGTTGGAGGTCAAATGCATCATCTAGCTCCCAAGAAGAACCAAGATATAGACAGCTGGGGTATTTTAATTAGAGTAAGACCCTTGACAAGAAGCCAAGCTATGAAGATAAATTTGATCAATTTATAACTGAATGCAGAACCAATATCCAAGCCCAAGGTAACGCCATTAAAAGCCTAGAGTATTAAATTGGTCAAATGAATAATGAGATAAGGACTCGGCCAACGGATGTGCTTCTGAGCGATACTGAAAAGAATCTGAGAAATGAGGAGCAAGGATATGTAAAGGCGGTCACTTTGTGGACTGGAGAACAATTGCAATCACCATAACTAATAGAATTTGAAATTGTTTAGAAGAAGATGGAGGAAATGGAAACAGAAAAGAGAATAAGGGCAAGGGAGAAGAAGTGAACTCATTGCCACCACCACAATTTCCCCAACGATTGAAGAATCATGCTTTTTTTTTTTTTTGGGGGTAACATGAACAATTCATGGAAAGATTCAAGCAACTTCATATAACGATCCCTTTTGCAGAAGCATTGGAACACATGCCAAATTATTCAAGTTCATGAAGGAGATTTTGGCTAACGATCCTCTTTGAATCTAGGTTGACATTAGTGTTGAATGTCAATTTTTTTAAAATATATATATTTAGTCTTTCCTTTACTTGATACCTCATAAAAATTTCGAGCACAAACCATGACTTTGGTGCCACTTGCTTGCTTAGGTTTGGACTCCAGTTAGTTTAACCATTAGAGAAGTATTGATATTTATGGTTATTTTGAAACAACAGAGAGAAAAAAAATAAAAATAAAAAGAAAAAGGAAACTATGTTAGAATTGCTAGAATAACAGGAAAGTCAAATCTGTCAAGGATGGCCTACCGGCCTGAAAGTCAGATCCATTAAGGATGCCCTACTGTTACAGAAAAGATGGTAGAAAGAGCTATCACCATTGAAGAGTGAAAGCCATCCTTGAGTAGTCGGATAATGAGCATCAAAACTATTCACTTGATAACCTAGCGGGGGAAAGGGCTACCTCATTGGATGTATGAAGCTACTACCCCCAACTAAAAAAAGTTGAGAAAAGTAGTTTAGTGAATAAAGATTAGATTAGCTAGGCTAGACTTGAGTTAGTAAGTGGCACCATAGGAAGGGTTACACACACACACATGGGGAGTTGGAGTGTAAGGTAAGGCCTACTTTCCATAAAAACCTTTATGGCACTTAACACTATGTTTTCCAGGACATCATAGCGACTCCCAACTATTTTTTAAGATTAGAGATCATGCACTTAACTTCTTTCTTGGGCTTCATATTTTTCTCTACTTGAGGACAAGCAAATGTTTAAGTATGGGGGAATTATGATGAGTGCATAACGATACATATTTTCATCTCACATTTATATTCACTTTGCATATCTTTATGCATGATTTCTTCCACCTTTGTTCTGTATTTGGGTGTTTTGTGTGGCTGGACAGATAAACAAGTACTCAGGAGAAAACATGCAAATTCTTGAGCTATTCGGAGCGCAAAGGGCCGAAACAGAGAGTAACACGGTCATCTATATAGGCGTATCCATGAGTGTGTCGATTTAAAAGAGGATTAACTAAAGATCACACTCAAATTTCATTAACATGGTCGTGTATCAGAGGACACGGGCGTGTGGCGGCCGTGTATAAGGCTGTATACTTATGAAAACGCGTTAAAGTGATTCCGGAAAACTCCAGTGAGTTACACACTCATACACACATCCTTAGACACGTCCATGTGAAGTAAATCCAAGCTCTATAAGAGGCCGTCGGATCTATTTTGCAAGGGGACTTTTGGCGAGTATTCTACCGACGGCTAGGGTTTTGAAGAGAGGCTAAAGAAGGAGGAGACATTGGGCCAGGAAGATTATAATTATTAGTATGTCTTCCTCTCGAGTTTTTATGATGTTTAATTTTAGTATGAGAGGCTAAACCTTCTGTGGTTCCTTAGGTCCTTGAACCTTAGAATGAACTTTTGATTATTTCCTCTTTTTAATACTAGATGTCCTTCTTGATTATTCTTGTAAATTATCTGTGTGTGTTGAATTCTTGTTGTTTATTAGTGTGAAAGAGCCGGCCACATAATTAGAATTACTTGATGCACATAATTAGAATTACTTGATGTATGAAGAGAAATTGCGGTCAAGCTAGATCCAAGCATAGATAATTGGGAGAGGACGTAGGCCGAAAGATCAGGTGGTCTCTGTGTTGTCACGCAACACCAACTCACTTTCCGAATAAGGGTAAAACCTATTAGTGGGAACCACAGAACCTACGCTTATAGTTAGCATAATATCATCGTATGGCAAATTCGCTGTATGGGACTAGGGTTTGGCTATCACGAGATATCAGGGTCAAACTAATTTAGGGTTCTTCATGGTCCAGGAATATATCAACTAGGTAGCCTGTATTAAAAAATTAATCAAAAGGGATTCTTGGGGGGAATAAAGATTTGGGGTGCTATTTTCTCTTGACTGATAATCCTATATTGCCAATTGTTCACTTTAGTCTAGTTATCTTTAGGTCTTTAGTTAGGATTAGAACACCACCTATATTTTTAGTCTAGATAATAGGATTCGAAGTAGTACTAGCTCTGTTGGTTCCTATGGATTCCACTATCATATCTTAAGTGTACTAAACTACTTGAGCGACTCCGTGCACTTGTGGATAGCATTATGCATCGCATCAAGGCTCATGCATCCTGCCTTTTATCTCTTTATATCTCTGTGCAAGTTCTGATTCACCCCTGAATTAGTCCTGTTATTTGTACGGGCGTGTGTACGACCGTGTAATTGCCTTTTTGGCTCTTTTTTATCCGAATTAGTTCGTATTTTACTTCTTTTTTTCTGATTACCTATTTTTCTTCTCAATCACAAGAAAATATCCAACAAAGCACAAAATAGAGAAATCCATGCGAAGGAACAAGCAAAGTGCGTACAAATATGGTATTAAAATATGTATAATTAGGCACTCATCATAATACCGCCACACTTAAACATTGGCTTGTCCTCAAGAAAAGAGAAATACGGACTCCAAAAATAGATGACTGCATGATCTATGATCTCACAAATGAATTGGGAGTCCCTCTAGTGTTTGGGAAAACATAGCACTACGTGCCATGAAAATTTTAATAGAATATAGGTCGTATCTTACACACATACTCCCCTCGTGTGTGTGGTACCCCTTCCTATGGTGCCACTTACTAACTGAAGCCTAGCTCAGCCAGTCTATACCTTATTTACTACTTTTCTCAATTCTATTAGCTAGGGGTAGTAGCTTCATACATCCAATGAGGTAGCCTTTTCCCGCGGTAGGTCATCAAGTGAATATTTGTGATGCGCATTATCCTACTACTCAAGGGCGGGTTTCACTCTTAAAAGGTGATAGCGCTTTCTACCATCTTTTCTATACTGGTAGGGCATCCCCTAATGGATCCGACTTTCCGGTCTGGTAGGGCTATCAAAGGTGATAGCTCTTTCTACAATCTTTTCTACCATCTTTCTACCATCTTTTCTATACGTGGGCCCTTTGGCATTTAAAGAAAAAGGGAAAAAAAATACAAAAGTGGTAAAAAGGAAAAGTAATGATGATGATTCTCAATCTCGGGCCAGCTCCTCGTAATCATCATCATTAGACGATTCATCGGCATCTACTCCTGTGTTTCTTGTAGTCTGTGCTGCTACCAATGGTCAAGTGGATACTCTATCCCATGATGCTTGAGGAGGCATTGTACCCCTCCTACTATCTAGTGCAATTGGGGGTCTCAATCGGTTTGAGCTGGAGCTAGCGCTGGTGATGGCAACACTGTGCTGGGCCCGACTGCTACATTCGGGTCCTAGTGCTCTTCAGGAGGTGCAACTCTGTAAATGATCCCTCATGTATTACGGGTGGCGTGTAGCAACCCCATTGATCATAGTATCTATATGGTGATTGGGATGGAGCCTGCAACCACCGTCATCCCGGCCGTCACCGGCAACTAGAGAATGTCCATGCCTCAAGCCAATCTTTTGATGTAGGGCCCAATGAATGGCACTCCCACTCTGAAATTGGATGCCTGGTGTAGGAGGAACTCAACGAAGACACATCCAAGGATGAGTGGGAACCTATCCATTATGCTTTAGGGGGAGGAAGTCTTTGGTGCTGATAACTCCCATGCTGTCTCCCTGCCCATTGATCCAGTGACTTAGGATCATATGTATATATCTGAGAGTAGGGGAGCGAAGTGTGTATGCCTTCAACCACCTTGGGTAGTAGATTGACACGTATACGGGGTCGATAAAGTAGTATAGTACCCAAAGGTAGGGTTATCGCATCCACAGAGACTGGGATACCAGTACTAACTATTCATTGCTATATAGTTGAAGGGTAATGGAAGTAATTGGAAATTTGATTGAGTCTTAAACAAAGAACTAAAGTGAACAATTGGTAGATTGTAAGCAGTCAGATGAAATAATGCACCTCATATCACAATCCTCCTAGGATTCCTTTGTTAATAATAGAATGCTAAGTATTGGCTATCCATTGATTTATTCTTAGGAGTTCAACAATTGCACCATCTAGATGCCACATCCCATCTCTCGGTATGCAGATTGAACTCATTATCTATGCCTAGTTATAATCTAACTGAGAGAGATATGGATCTATGCATAAAGAGAGACACAAGTAAAAACCCTACGCATGTATACCTTGCTAGAATATAACGAGATATATGACCATGGATCATGCAAAATATAATCACATAAGTCAAGCATAGTTTCACAAGAATCATCAATAAAGGAAAGCCAATAAATAAAATTAACAAATAATCCTAGGGTTCATGTGTGTGAGGCACCATCGAAAGGGTTGAGCCTCTGATGCTAATTTGGGGCTTCATACAAAGCATTATCGGAGAAAGACATAATTGAAAACATAGGGATTCCCTTGCTCGATGTCTACTCCATCTTCAGTCTTCTCCGAAATACTAGGTGTCGCTCAGGATACCAGACAAAGACTTGTTTGCCAAAAGTCCCATTAGGCCCCCACCCAAAGATGATCTATCTCTTCCTTCGATAGGGTTTATATAGGCTCCAAAATAATAGTGTACGGCTGTATTTATTAGTGGACAATCTTGGGGATTAATTTGAGATTAAATCGATGGATTTTTGAATAACTTTAAGATGTACGACCCAGTGCATGGCCGTGTATCCACTCGTGCAGCCTTTTTAGGTCTGCGCAGTATTCATCAAGCGCTCGATCGGATAACCAATTCACCTCAGATTGACCTCATATTTTAACTGTGTGTTCTTGACTTCATGTTCTTCGATCTGAATGGTGAAGATTGGATTGAGAGTCCTGGATCTCTTTAAGTAAATTTTAGAACATATTAGCTTGTTCACAAATTTCTCGTGTGGATGCATGGACGTGTAGAGCATCTGCACACCCATACAACATGTCTTTAACGCTTTTTAAGTATAGAGAGTTGTATGGGCTTGTGCATACCGGTGTATAAATATGCCTAGGTTGTGCACATCTCTATAAAGCCCCTTTTCAAATTTTCACAAGTGTGGTTTGTCCCGTTTCTTGCTCCTTTTACTTTGAGTACCTATTTTACCTGCTGAATCACAAACAAACCCAGAGGAGTATAAAAATATAGGAATTGATGTGAAACAACGGGATAAGTGCGTGAAAATATAATAGAAATATATGTATAATTGTGCACTTATCCACCCTCTCTTTGATAGCGATGAGGTCAAGCAATACCTCACCTCTAAGTGTTGATGAATATCGTGGTGAGGCCCAACTCCTTAAGGACATCCTAATCAATGTTCAGCCTTACGAATCTCAATTCTTGAGAAGTGAAATGCTGAAAGCCCCTCGTGGTTGGCCCGGTGAGGTATCAACTCCGGCAAGGTTTAAAGCGCCGGTGGTGGTGGTGGCTACGGTTGTTATTGAGAGCTACCCTCCCTTGTTTGATGCTTAGAGGGCTTCCATGCGATCATCTTCCTTGGTATGATGGTGATCGGTAAGGTAGTGGATTGTAAAGTATACAGACGTTGGAAAGGGAGACCATGGGCATTCTTTGCTGAGACAAAATTGGGAGTTGCTAGCGGAGTCTTGGTCCAAGAGGTGAGGGTTTTGGCGTGGATCGCTCCAAATAACTTAGAGGAAGTTTTGAGGGTGTGGATTCAGAAGAGAGGCTAAGAAATTTGGCGACGACGACCTCAATTTGTGAATAAAACCTTAGGTCGCGGTTCTTCTGTTCGAGCATATCTTGATGCACGGACATGTATATGCCTGTGTATCTCTCTGTCTTCATGGTGTTGCACTAGAGGAGCAGTACACGCTAGTGCAAAATGAAGCATGCCTGATTATCTCGAACACGCCAGTGAGCACGCTCGTATTCTGTTCTCTCAGAGTACAAGGTAGTACACATGGAGTTGCACGGCCTTGAGTACACTTGTGATTTCGCCCGTGCTTCTCTTTGTATTTTCCTGGGTGTAGTTTCCACTTTGTTTTCACCTGCACCTTCATGTTATTGTCTCCAAAACTGAAAATTGATCATTACGTAGTTTGGAAAACATGTAATCGATAAGATATCATCAATATATAGAGATTACAACTAATGTATACCTGACCTAAAACAAGTCGAAATCTCCATTGACTAGAAAACTAATTTAGAGAAACTAACTAAATATCTTGGAATACGTCCCAATAAGAGCTTGTTTTACATCACTCGCTTGACATACCCATTATGCTCTTAGAGGTTCAAATAAGTGGAACCTCTCTGCGTCCCCGCTAGATAAGAAATAAATTCACACTCACAGGATGTGCTCTCAGATGAGCCTTACTGTGGAGTTGCAGGTGGAGAGGAGTCACTAATCTTTCTTGGCTTTGACTTCTAGTTCTTTCGCCACTTCTTCCTTTTCTTTGTGAGGAAGGCCAATTCTACATGCTCGGGGCCTTCCTTTTCTTCGTTGTTCTCCCAAGGTGGAGGTTCATTCGCAACAAGGCCCTTTATTTGGTCCTTCAACAATTCCTCATGAGCAAAAGACGGAATATAATCATTAATATGGTCAATAAAGTAACAAGAACCAACAAACTCTATAGAGTTCCGTATGGCTGATTGGAGCTTGAACTCGATTTCCTCCCTTCTCACCCGGAGAACTATCCAACCATCCTTGATATCGAATAATGTTTTTGCAGTCTTGGAGAACGGTCTCCCTAGGATGAGAGACACTTCTACTTGATCGTCAAAGTCTAATATGATGAAGTCCACTGTGAAGATAAACTTTTCCACCTTCACTAACATGTCCTCAATGATTTCTCGAGGGTGACGAATGGATTGGTCGGCCATCTATAGGGTCACCTTTGTCCGTTTTGGCTCTCCAAGCCCTAATTTTTGGAGTATCCTAGATGGCATGAGTTTAATACTTGCTCCAATATCAGCTAAAGCCTTTTCATCCACCAAACCTCTAATGGTGTAGAAAATTATGAAACTCTGTGGATCCTTCTCTTTTCTTGGTAGCTTGTTTGTGAGAACAACCGAGCGTTCTTCACTTAGTGTCACTGTGGACACTTGCTCCAACTTTCTCTTATTAGTGAGCAGGTCCTTAAGAACTTGGCGTTCCTTGGTATTTACGATAGGGCTTCGACAAATGAAACGTTGATGTGCAATGCCTTGAACATCTCTAGGAACTTTTTGAACTACTATTCTTGTTGATCCTTCTTCACCTTGGCATGGTAAGGCAGTTGTAGTTGATTCTAACGCATGTTTAGAGCTTGCTTATCCTTACCCTTGCTTGAATTTTCAAAAGTGTCTAACTTCTCCTCCTCAAGTTTCTTACTCTCATTCATCTCGTATATGGTATCTTCCTAAACTTTGGCTTGAGGTAGAGCTAACTCGGTTCTGCTTCTGAATGTGATGGCTATGATAAATTCTCTTGGGTTGACCTCAGTGTTGCTGGGAAGGATGCCCAGCATTCGTTCATCCAATGTCTTAGCGATCTGAGCCACTTGATGTTCCAGGTTCTACAATAATGTCAGTTGGTTTCTCATCACCTGTTCCTGGTCCTTGAAGCTTTCGTTGGTACGAATAAATTATACCATTATGTTTTTTGAAATTCAAACCTTTCTTTTTCTGTGAGGGCTGCTGGGGGCTTGGGGGTTTACTTGGTTCCAGTTGACTTTGACCTTGTCCCGGGGTGTTCCACAAAAAATTTGGTAGACTCCTCCATTTGGGGTTGTAGGTAGAACTATATGGATTATTGTGATATTTTTTCAGACAACCTACTAAGTCATCTTGCTCAATAGGTCCTTCTATAGCTGGACACATGGTATATGATTAATTGATCCATACATGCCCCGCAATTCATCACTGGTGCTTGCTGCTGAATAGATATACTATCCAAATGTTTCCATATTCCGTCAAGCTTGGCTATTTTTTTATATTAGGACATCCACGTTGTAAACCACTACCACTCGGTGGGTCTAATTCAAGTTCCTTTTAAAATACCATTGATATCCTTTGGTTGTCATTTCTTCAATTAATGTTTGAGTTGCCTCTGGTTTTTTCCTGCATAGAGAAGCACCAGCTGCTGCATCTAGCATCTGTTTTGTAGCTATGTTCAATCCACTGTAGAAGATATGGACTTGCATCCAGTCTACTATTCCATATTGTGGGCACTTCCTAAGCAGATCCTTGTACCTCTTCCATATGTCATAAAGCGTTTCTTACTCCAATTATTTATAGGAGGAGATGTTTGTCCGGAGTTTTGATTTTGACCGGTGGAAAATATCTCATGAGAAACTTTTCAGTCAATTAAGCCCACGTGCTGATAGAGCTCTAAGGTAGCGAGTTGAGCTACTGCTTGGCTTTGTCTCTAACGGAGAAGGGAAATAGTTTGAGGTTAATTGAGTCCTCAGGCACTCCTCTTTCTTTGATCGTGGTGCATATCTCTAAGAAGTTTGTCAAATGCGTGTATGGATCTTCATCTTGGAAGCTATAAAACTGACATATCTGTTGAACCATTTGGATGACGTTGAGCTTTAGCTCGAAATTGACTGTCGTGATCAGAGGTGGGTTGATGCTTGAACCAACCCCATAAAGATTTGGTTTGACAATATCAGAGATAGACTGAGCGGTTGCTGCAATTTGCTTTTAGTTGATTTACTTCTGTACCACTCTCCACTGCTGCGTTATGTACATGTGCGATTATCCTAATCTTCTTGTGAAGTTGACGCTCAAGGTCTAGATTCGGTGCTTCTATTGGTTAGGCATAACTTTTGGTTATGCACTGGTAACTTCAATAAAGAAGAATATCAAAAGTTTCATTGATTGCTCGGTATTCCATGAGCTCGGTATCGAGCCGGCAATCTAAGAGATCATTTCTTTTGAAGGACGAGACGAACTATTTGCTTTTTTAAGGCCAGTACTCCTGGAGCTAGTGCTGGAGATACTCAGTAGCTTCGAGGTGGAACGGAGCCACTTCACCACCGAGAGATCTACTTCTATCCAATTCCAGCTACACGGCGTGCTTAGACAGATGAGCATTACAGACTTTTCTCGATTGCTAGGACTTTATGATCAGAGCTTTATTGAGTCCGACGCCAATGGGGATTTAGCCGCGTCGACGTTCCAGTGGATACCACTTTTTCTAGATACTGGCGGTCTATGACTTTTGGTACCAACACGGATACGAAGATGGCGATCTTCATTGTAGACCTGGTTCACTTCTATCTTCAGGCTCATATCAGTCGCACAATTGCAGGCCGGGATGACAACACAGGATTTGTCACCCATGTCGATCTTTTGGAGATGTTCAACATGATTGAGAGGTACCTAATTTACTTGGCGTACAACATCGCTGACTTTATTGCCCACAGTGTGCGGTATGCGTGACTCTTGGAAATTTCAGCTGGTCCTTACATTATAGAGTTGATCATATGCATGGACCCGCTTGGTCATATGCGGACCTTGACCTGAGTGTGCATCATGAAGCCCCTGGGATTCGATATGCTATGAATCATAGGGATAATCGAGCACACCTTACGTGGGTTTGTCATCATTCGGTGATCAGGAAGAGAGGATAAGATCCTGCATAGCGAGGATGGCAAGTTAGAAGCTACACCAAAAGCCCCAAAACACAATCCAGCTCCACCACCACCACCTTCTAGCACCGAGTACCACAATCAGCACTTGGCAGAGTTGAGAGTAACTCAACAGCATATTATCGAGGTACTGCAGCATATGAGCACTAAGTAAGAGCGTATGAGAGCAGATATTCATCATATATTAGCCATGCTTCGTGGGCGCCTACCTCCTTCAGCCGTTGTCCCATAATCTTCATCATTATTATCCGCCCCATCGTTCCCACCGCCAAGCTCAAAGACATCCCATACTCAAGCAGCCGGATCCAACACTAGCACAAAATGAAAGTGCGGCACCATCATTACTAGATCCCACCTCTACCATCCAGTGGCCGGTCGATGAGGATTAGTTTTTCTTTTGTTGGATCACAGACATATTGTTATATTTTTTAGTAGTGAACAAGGGCTTTTCGTTGCTCCACTTTATATCTTGTTATCTTGCTATTAGGGCTTTACAGACTTTGTGTTTTTATTTTCTTGAGCTACATTGATCCCTCCTTGCTTGGTAGGTTAAGAGAATACATAGATTTCAGCCTCAAACTAAACTTCACCCTAGATTCAACCACACTTGGAACCATCATTGGAACAGAGGAAGTCTCAATTTGCCCATTTCCTTGTCCTTATTGTTTCATTACCAATTTCATGCTCTTTTCCTTGCACTGGGGATAATGCATGATTTTAAGTGTGGAGATTGGTAGCTTTATTGCTAATGGTAGTTCCATGTTAAATCTCTAAGTGTGGAGATGGACAAGGGTAGTTAAAAAATTTTCATCGCATATCTTAAGAACATATTTAATTGCAAATCTTTTATATGTGTGATGCATGCATAGTATATGCGATGACAGGTATGTGTAATACCTGGCGGAGAAGTTCTTACTCAATCGAAGCTTATGCGGCTTTCAAATTTCTCAATGCTCATTTTTTTTTACATTACAGGACCTAGACTTGGATCGGGATAGTAGCTCGTGCCTCGAGTAGGGATCGAAGTCTAGCTGGCTCTGGCGTACCTACTTTGTATTTTATTATGGTGGGTTGTACTAGACCGTGATTATGTCTTTTATTCCGCTGTATTTGGGGCCGTAGTTGCCCATAAATCTGCGCGTTGTACTCTATTTCTGACTTGGTTTGAATATGACTACCAGTGTGTAACCGATTATGTTATGTCATATGGATTTTTCTTTAGAGTACATGATCATTTTCAAGTTTAAAGTATACAGCCTATGGGCTGGGTGCACTCCCGGCCCAGCTGGTGTGACATATGTCTCATTAGCGAGATGGGTGTTACATATTGGGTCTGGTATTTGTTTTCACTATAAGCAGCCGGGACACCACGTGAAGCAGTGTCCTCTTCTAGCTCAGGGAAGTGGCACAACTCATTAGTTCAATGCCGGAGGCCAGGATGCTATAGCAGTGCCGGATGATACATTTGTGTGCAGCATTGGGAGCAACCGAGGAAAATCTTCCTGGGGAATGTCCTTAGGAGGAGGCAGTGGGGCCCAATCTCAGCTGCAGGCCTAGGTTTTTACTATAGCACAGCAGGAGGCTATGAACAATCCAGATATGATTACAGGTACGGTCCAAATTTATGGTATTGATGTTTGTATTCTTATTGACCCTGGTTCTACGCATTCCAACATTACTACATCATGTACTATGCCAGAAGACATTTATGCTACTAGATTGGTAGAACCTATGGTTGTAGCATCAGCCATAGGTAGTTCCATTATTGTAAAAGTTGTGTATAAGGGATGCGATGTGAGGATGGACTAGCTATCTGTCCACCATGCCACTGTCGATTGCTACATGAAGTTGGTGAGCTTCCACTGACCAGGCGAGGCAGAGATTCTCTTCTACTAGAGGCGAGCTCAGACAGAAGAGACGGAAGAAGCCTGCTTGGTGAATATGGTAGAAGCTGAAGCCCGCAAGAGAGATGTACGGGAGATACCAGTAGCGTGCGAATATCCAAATGTATTTCTCGAGGAGCTACCTGGGCTACCAGCGCATAGAGGCATAGACTTCACTATTGAGTTGTTCCCAGGATCTACTCCAATCTCTAGAGTGCCCTACAAGATGTCCCCAGTAGAACTGAAAGAGATGAAGGTTCAATTGAATGAACTACTGGAGAAGGGGTTTATTAGACCTAGTGTCTCCCCCTTGGGTGTGCCCTTACTGTTCTTGAAGAAGAAGGATGGCTCCATGAGAATGTGCGTTGATTAAAGACAATTAAAAAGATTTACCATTCAGAACAAGTACCCGTTGCCACGCATAGATGACTTGTTCGATCAATTGCGAGGAGAATGCGTGTTCTCCCACTACCAGAAATAAGGCGTTTTGCCGCGGTTTTAAAGTTATTTAGTGGAGGTTAAAACCGCCGTGAAATGCCTTAGGCGTGATTAAAACCACGGGCTAAGGCAAAGCGAGAAGCATTTAGCTTGGCCAGTTTGACCAGCCATTATAACCGCCAAGGATCAACATAATGCACTTCCCGGCGGTTTAAAACCGCCACCTGAACCGCCGCAAACTGTCGTGGGCAGACGACGAGCTTGCGTTTTGTGGCAGTTAGTGAAACCCCGTGAAACCCGTCACTCCATGCATATGGCGGTGGTTTTGAACTGCAGCTGGTGCCATTCCATTTTTAATTTTTTTTTTAATTTTTTAGATATTATGAATCCTTTTTTTAATTTTTTTATTTTTTAGATATTATGAATCATTATTTCATGGTGGATTAACACCGCTAAGTGCCAATAAAATTTAATTTAATTTTTTATGAACCTTTTTTTTTTACAATTATAAGATTTTTGAACCTTTATACACCATTCATTTCAAATTTTTTTTAAAAAATACAAAATTTATTAATAATTCTCAAATTTATTACAAAAATAAATTTACTCATTTGTTCATACAAATTAACAAGAACCTATGAAATAAAACCTGACACTTATTCTCAAACAATGTTTACAAACATTCAATAAGAAATTGTTGATTTCTCAAACAATGTTTACATGAACAAATTTGGTGTTCATACAAATTTGCTATTTTTTGGAGTTTCTCACCTTATCAAATATGGGGAACTCAGCTTTGAACATTGCGCAGACAACTTCCTTTGTTTCCTCCTTGCTTCCAGGTTCTTGACCGACAAATTGGCTGGCAAGGAAATGCAAGTATTTCAAATCCTGTAACACAATAAATGAGGAAGTTGCATTTCTAAGTAAATTTCTGATAAATTTTATAAAAAATAATTAAAAAAACTACAAATTTAAACTTCACCTTTCACCATTAGCTCATAAATAAGTAGATCAGTCATCATCAGGGCTGCAGCCACTTTATTGAATGGATCTAAAGGATTGGATACAATAGCAGTTGTGACAGGAACACTTCGAAAACATTCAGCTGATAGTTCAAAAAAGAAACAATCAAAAACACTTAAAATGATCAGAAGAACAAATAGATAACATCTACCTATGTAACCTGCGTGCTAAATAGGGGTTAATAAAATTATCTCACCAAACATAGGGCTCCAAGCTTGATCAGGAAATTAGATAGTATCCAATTTATCATCTTTCTGAAATCTTAGTCACATTAGTGAAATACTGTGAGATTTGTATCAAGAACTCACACTTCATGAATATTAGGATGATATATCTTATTGATGAAACGAATGGTTGAAGGCTTGTAAGGATAATCATCAGGTAGCTCCACTAACACCTTCCACAGTCCCCCTTGATACAAACCTGTCAAAATAAAATCACCAAAAGAAATCCAAGAAATAAGATCAGAATCATCAAAATCAATTTTTTCGATGATTTAGAAGAATAATAACAATAATAATTCAACCTGATTAAATTTCAAATTTACTATCTATCCTGTGAGAGTATGCTTACAGTTTTGAAGTTCTCATATGCACCAAGATCATAAGGATGATGGTTGTTGCTTCCTTCTTTGTCAACCCCATAAATTGCTTTCACTTCATCAAAGTTCTGAATAGTTCATTTAACATGGTAAGAAATTCAGAAAGGAAAATTAATCCAAAAGGAAGATAAGGTATATATGCGAAACCTATATTGTGGTCATGTTGTTAATGATGAGATATATATGGTATATCAAAAGGAAGATCAATCCAAAAGTCAACGGGCATAGCAAAGCAGCACAAACAACCTGCAAGGTTAATAGCTTATAGGTATGTAAGAAAGACGCTTGATGATTAGAGTGGAATACCAATATATATTTACATCGGAAGTTGAATAGTTCACCGGTTTGTTGTTGGTTCTTGTAAACATGATAGACAACACATCCCATGAGAACCTGACCTTTTGATAATCTACACTCTCAACCCCATCCAAATTATGGCCCCAGCTGTTCATAAGTAAGAAGAAAAAGGATGATGTGTTGGTTAGAAACAAGGAACTAATTTAAAAAGAGTTACATTAAGGGCAATAGCCTAGATGATTATAAGATATAGTCTACAAGAAAACGAAACTGCAGCTGGCAATTAAAAAGTCCAAACATTAGAGAATTGATCTTGCTCAAACACAAGAAAGAGAAACATGACATCCAATGAATCACATTAAAAAAGAACAAAGAATAGATAAGTGCAGGACTACATGAAATTCCTTATCAACTGGCAATGCAGAAAATCAATAATCTAATTGAAAAAATAAACCATCAAGAAGTTAATATGGATCAAATTACCTTCATTTCCTTTGGAATATCATCCTCCAAGGCAATGTTATCTCCCCCAAGTACCTAAAGAAAGATAGTTATTGAACATGAGAAGCAAAAAAACTGCAATAAAAAGAAAAATATCATCCTAATTCAATAATTGTTCACTTTCCTATTATTAAGAGGCATCATAAGTAGATCTATCTGTCCATAAATATCAGAATACAGGCCACCACATTATGTTGATTCAAATAGACAAGGCCAACCAATGCATAAATAATTATGAAACTAATGCAAAAAAAATATGCCTAAGCATGATCAACCAACTATATCATCCACACATATTCATGTGTGCCAGCACATTTAGAAACAAGATTGGTAACGCTCATACAAGACAAGTATATCAACAATTATTTCTACAATCATAGAGAACCTATAATAGCCGGATGCCCCAACCTCACTAATTATACTCTATAAGATCAAATGAAAACAAGAATATTATATAACTAAAAGCTTGTTTTAGCTTGAAAAAAAATGAATATTGAAAGAAGCAAGGCAGAATATATTCATCATATCCAATTTCATAGAGAAGTGATTTAGCTATTTTTCAGAGATGACAAGTATGAACTCTACAGAAATTTTAGGTTCAGTCATGTGTAAGAAATTCAATCAAACAACAAACTACAAGGTCACTTGACCATCTTAAATTTAATTTAACATGTATGATCTTAATAAAAACATCTTAATCCCTCCAAGCACTCAATTTTAAAACAAACAAATAAAAAAACATCTCAACATTCATAACCAAAGCTAGATAATAAAACTTCAGCATATAAACTTTCTAAAGCAATTATCAAAACCTGTCAACATGGGGAAAGTGAGAAATGTGAGCACAGGACATAGCACACATTGTATAAAGAAGAATGAATGTAGTTCCACGAAAATGCTGAAATATCAAACTACTACAAGAAGTAAAACTTTTAGTGTATCTACTTTCAATAACCTACTTTGTTAAAGCGAGCAATCAGTGAAATTGAAACCCATCCTAGATCATTCATTATATGTTGAAGAATAAAGACTAGAATTATGTAAATCAATCACTGGAAAACCTAAAAAATCATGTAAAAAAACCTAAAATTCAGATCTACCAATCTAGCAAGTCAAACCCTACATTAGAGTAAATCAACTAAATGTTTAACAAAAAAAAATCTGAAAATTAACAGATTAAATTCATAAAAACTACATATCCACAGATTAACTAAAACATTAGGGAGAAATCCCATAGATAAAAATCAAATTGAAAATAAAAATCTCAAGTAAAATATAAGAAATTAAAAAATTATACCTCAGGTTCATCATAGTCCTCCTCATCCTCGTCATCATCGTCGTCATCGTCTCCACCTTCACCACCATCTCCATCCTCATCCTTCTCATCCCCGTCTCCATCCTCATCCTCCCCATCATCATCCTCCACAGTATGGACATGCGGCCCGCCTCTTAGGCTTTCATCCTCCTCATCTTTATCCCCCTCATCGTCATCGTCCTTCACCTCCACGATCTCCTAATCGTCACCACTCTCCTCGTGAACATCGTCGTCTTCCACCACCCTTCCCTCCTTGTCGTTCACCCCCACCTCCGCCCCCTTCTTCCTCTCCATCTCCATCTCCCTCTCGTCCTCCGCCTTCCCCTTCATCGCTCTCTTCCCAAAAAAAAAAGCTCCAAAAAGAAGATAAAAATTATTATTTTTCTTTTTTTTTTCTAAATTAATTCGGGAAAAATAGAGAAGAAGGATAGATAAAGAGAGAGAGGAGATCGCACTAGCTTACCAAAGCCGGGAGCACACAAGCAAGATCAACGATGAGCAAATAGATCTAAAGGAGAGATCGTCGGGATTCTCCTCCACCTCCGCCGCCACACCCATCATAAGTGCCACCGCCTTAAGCCGCCCGAGAGACGAGGACCCTCTTCCATTCATGGAACGGAGAGAACAAAATGAAAATTTTAGGGCTTAAAATCTCAAGCAGGAAAGTGGGGAAAGATTTGGGGGGAAATGAAAATTTGGAAGGATAAACGATAAACACCTGCCATTTGTGGCGGTTCTCAAGAAACTGCCGCTAGAAGTGTAACGCCCCAACCCGGATCCCGGGACCTCGAGCACGTCTACAGACCGGCCGTATTAAAGAAGAGATAAACTCAACTCTAATACAAGGCCTAGTAATGTGATAAGCAGATAACAATCCATAAATAAACACAAACTCAAGTTCATAAGAACATAGAGTCATTAGGGTCCATAGGCCCTATAGAAGTCTGGTCCCTATACGGGTCCTACAAATAACAAAGTTTATAAAAATAAAGATAACTGAGACTCCTATAAACCTTGATCTCCCGGAGTCCCTCTCTTCAAGCTTCTCCCCCCTCTAAACCTCGGAATCTGTAAAAGGAGGAAAAGAGAAAACACGTGAGCTTTCGAAGGGAAAGCTCAGTAAGTACCCCTGCAGGTCACAGTATCATCAAAATAAAAATGACAGTCAACAGGATCATAGAATCAACAACAAAGTCCTAGGAGTCTACCACAAACAAGTCAAAGGTACGACTCCTGCTACAAAAGCCCTCGGGCTCTGTAGTGAGTTCTAAGAGAACTCGGAGTTTACTCCCGGCCAGTATGTCCAGCTTTTTGGATATAATTACGACCTAGATGGTCGTTTGACTCTCCAAATCAAAGATCGGTATAACTACCTCTTCTTCATGTTAACACGGTCAGTGTACCATGCCCACTGACAGGTGAGACCTCCAGAGATTTGTTTCTCCAAAGAGGGGTCATCGAGGGAAAGTCAGGGAGTCCTACCCCTGAACGTTCCCAAAATTGGAGCTTCCCTAGCTCCACTGAGTCCGGGCAGTAGAACATAGCAAATAGGGCACCAACGTCCCGTAAACAGGGATACATGCTTAACAGGATTCAAGAACAGATAAGAACAGCATGTATGGCAACAACAGTGCATGTATTAAGAATACATAGCAAGTCCAAGAAATCTCGTTTCGGGTGAAAACTAGGCAAGTGAACTTACCTTTGGTTGGTACTAGATGTCCTTCTAGCTCCTCTAGGGTGCCAACAACTCCCCGAAAGTATCTGGCATGTAGAGGTCCTATTAGAAACAGTATTCCCATAATATTACTATGTCCTTAGGTGTACATGCATGCCTTACGTTCTTATAGGGCTTAGGCCCACTAACGGGTCCTAAGGACCATCTCTCGGGTTACCGGCCCTTAACCCCGTTTCAGTGTCCCTTAGTTGGCTTTTAGACCCACTTTGGTCAAATCTAGCCAACTCTAGCCTATTTGTCAAGTCTGACTTTTATTAGGTCACTTTAGTTGAGTTGAGTCTCGTTAAGATTGATCTTAGCCCCCTCTTACCCTAGAAGGGCATTTTGGTCATTTGAAAATCCCCTTTGAACTTATTTAGCTTCCTTGCCAAATAATTCTTATCGCTTAACCAATTATCCAAATTAATTAATTAATTAATTAATTTTACTTCAATACTCCATAATAATTATTAATTATTACCCATAGTTCCATATAGTTACCGATCTATACGACTATTTGATTAACAGTGTCATTACTATCAATAGTGACACCTCTTATTTAATTGTCACACTAAGGTTTTAATCTTTATTTAAAACCTTAAGTTTCCTAATTATTAAATTATGAGTAAAAATTTTCATAACCTAATAATCGTCACAAAACCTAAGTTTCATTATCTCTACTAGTTATTTGTCACAACCATTTAACTAGCATCTTAGTCCATGAGAGGAAAAATAAAAGGATTTTATTTTTGTCACAAGTCCTAAGTTCCTCATTTTTTTTTTAATACCATGTATAACCAACAATAAACAACTAATGTTCTCATTTAAAGAGAGGGAAAATAAATAATTATTTTAATTAATTAAATGAGTGTCACACCCCTAAGTATATAGATGTTTAATTATTGTCACACCCCTAAGTTTGAAATAATTAAACGATTAATGTTATATATATATATATATATATATATATATATATATATATATATATATATATATATTTCTTTTTTTCACTTCTTCTTCTTCTTTTTCGCGCGACCGAGAGCCACCGGCGTCCCGGCTCCTTCTCCGGCCACCATTTACGCCTGCCCGGGCTCGGGCCTCGTCGCCGACGGCCTCACGATCATGGCCGAGCCCTCCGCTGCGCCGCCGGAGCACGTCCTCCTAGCGAGCACCAAAACTCTCTACCATGAGAAAGGATTTAACCGTGAAGCTCTCACCGTCGATCTTATGCATGTAGCAATGACTCGGAAATATTCTCACGGGGTTTTAGAACACTCACCGTGAGGTTGCTTTGAGGTCGGAAGCGATGGAGTCGCCCGGAAAACGCCCCTGCTTTTACTCCAGGCCGAACTTCGGCCGGCAGTGGATCCTTCTCCTCTTCGCGACGTCACGGCGAGTTCTCCCTCTCCGTCCGCTATCAAGCTCCCGAGATTACGAGCACCAAATCCCAGCGAGCTTGCAGAGCTTCGCCTCCGGTCAACTCTCGCCGGAAAAGACAACCTCCACGGAGATGCTGCAGCAGGGAGCTCCCGGCCCTTCTTATAGCCCCCACGGAGCTAGACGAAACGACGCTCGTGGGTTTAATTCGCCGGTGACGCCCTAATGAAGTAGCCGCATGTCGCCCGGTCTTCGCGCGCGTTACGGCCGGCGAGAGGCGTGGCCGTTTCAATCGGCCGGGGAAGAGAAGGACCTGCCTCGGGATTTGGTTTTGCGATGATCAACGGTCGTGATTAATTGAGTTAAATCCAACGGCGTCCTTTAGCCTCGTATCTAACAATCGTTAGATTTACGGTTCAGATTTAATTAAAATGAACGGCCCGATGTCTTTCCTATGTCTCAAGATACGGGTGATCATGAGATGGACGGCTCACGGTCACCCGCACCGTGAGGTCATCTCCAAGTTACCCATCCACTTTGCCTCGTATCCGTTCCACGACCAGATGGATTAAATCTGGACTCGCCACGTGGCTCTCTGTAAGCCCTTATAATTCCTCGCGATTTGCTACAGTCTGAGATCATTTAATCTCAGCCGTTCGTTCTCTCTGATGGGGTTTTCTCTCACGAAATTTTATGAGAGGTCCCTGATTCTTTTAATATTATAATTAGGTCCAAATCTGTGAGAGAGGAAAACTTCTGTAAGGTCCTCATGTCTTTCAAAATTACTATTAGGTCCCTGCAGACCCCATAAAAATTTTAAATTTCCATTTAAATTAAATATATCATTTAATCACACGTTAACACTTATCGGGGGAAATAACTTAAATATTTTTCCTCAAAGAAATAACTAAATATTTATTTCCAGAAATTCATGGATTTTACAAGAAGCATACCTTCAGCGACTGTCTTATAAAAACCGCTGCCAATTCATGCATTTAGAGGTGGTTAACATATGAACCGCCGCTAATTTCATGAATATAGCGGCGTTTCTTATATAAACAGCCTCTAAGTGCATATATTTAATAGCGGTTTCAAAAACCGCCGTTAATAGTGCATTTAGCGGCGGTTTTGTAAAACTGTCGCGAAATATTTGCCGCGACACACCTAATTTTTTTTAGTGTCTAAGATCGATCTGAAGTCGGGCTATCATCAATTACGAGTAAGAGAGGAGGATGTACTGAAGACTATATTCCAAACAAGATATGGGCATTACGAGTTTCTGGTTTGACGAATGGACCAGCAGCATTCATGGAGATGATGAATAGGGTGTTCACACCCTACTTAGATCAGTTTCTGGTGGTGTTCATCGACAATATCCTGGTGTATTCCCGGATTGTGGTGGAGCATATAAACCACCTCAAGATAGTGCTGCAGACTCTGAGGGAGCAACAATTATATGCCAAGCCCAGCAAATGCGAGTTATAGCTTGATCAAGTGAACTTTCTAGGGTATGTTGTCTCAACGGCGGGAATCTATGTGGATCGCCAAAAGATTGAAGCAGTAGTGAACTAGCAAGCCCCAACCACTGTCAAGGAAATCAGAAGCTTCCTGGGTTGGCCGGTTACTACAGGCAGTTCGTAGAAGGGTTTTCTGCAATCGCCCAACCTATGACAAAGCTACTGCGAAAGAATGCAAGGTTCGAATGGACCGAGGAGTGTGAGCAAGGATTTCAGGAGTTAAAGTACCGATTGGTATCTTCTCCTATTCTCACCTTGCCTATAGGTGGAAAAGGTTTTGAAATCTATAGTGATGCTTCGTATCAGGGCTTAGGTTATGTCTTGATGCAGCAGGGAAGGGTTATTGCCTATGCATCTAGGCAACTTAAGACTCATGAAGTAAATTACCCTGTTCACGATATGGTGTTAGTGGCGGTGGTTTTTACTTTGAAGATATGGCGACACTATCTTTATAACGAAGGTTGTAAAATCTTCACCGACCACAAGAGCTTGAAGTACTTGATGAGCCAAAGGGAGCTGAATATGCGGCATAGAAGGTAAATGGAGTTGTTGAAAGATTATGATTGCATATTTCAGTATCACCCTGACAAGGCGAATGTAGTAGCAGACCCCTTTAGTAGAAAAACCATGGCATGGTTGGGGACCACGAACTTTGCCCAACACCATGATTTGAGATCCATTGGGGTCCAGTTCTCAGTGGATGAGCTAGGGGTGCTATTGGCGAACTTCTATCTACGGCTGACGCTGATATCACAAATCAAGGAAGCACAGCGGCAAGACTCCAGATTGATACAATTAGCCGCACGAATACAAAATTGGAAACATGGTGATTTTCCCTATCTTCTGATAGAGCAATGATGCTGGGTGCCCGACTCTATATACCAAACAATAAGAGCCTCAAGTAGCAGATTATGGAGGAAGCTCATTGTTCAACTTATGCAATGCATCAGGGGAGGACTAAGATGTATTGACACATTAAAGAAAATTACATCTGGAGGAAGATAAAGAAGAAGATCGTCGAGTACATGGCAAGGTGCTTTATCTGTCAGCAGATCAAAGCGAAGCACAAGAAGCCATCAGGGTTACTGGTACCCTTGGAGATCACGGAATGGAAATGGGAGAAAATAGCCATGGATTGTGTGATTGGGTTACCTCGAACCAGTCAAGGCAATGACGCCATATAGGTTATCATAGATAGACTGACCAAGTCTGCCTATTTCCTTATGATCAAGATAACTTATTCTGAGGATCGGTTGGCACGGTTGTACGTTGACCATATTATGAGACTATATGGTATACCTGTGTCCATTATATATGATAGGGACCCGAGATTCATAGCACATTTCTGGCGGAGTCTACCGAAGGCCTTGGGGACCAGGCTGAACTTTAGCACATCATTCCATCCAAAGATAGATGGACAGTTTGAGAGGACTATATAGATACTCGAAGACCTGCTTCGAGCATGTATTATGGAACTCCATGGGAGCTTGGATGAGAATATGGGGCTGTTGGATTTTGCATATAACAACAGCTACCAAACTAGCATTAGGATGCCACCTTACGAAGCATTATATGGCAGAAGATGGAGGACTCCGTTATGCTGGGATGAAGAAGGTGAGAGAAAGATACTTGGCTCTGAGTTAGTTCAGCAGACCTAAGAGAAAGTGAAGCACATTAGGGAGAGGTTGATGATGGCTCAAGACAGGCAACAAGGTTATACTAATAACTGCCATCGAGATCTAGAGTTCGAAGTGTGAGACAAGGTATTTCTGAAGGTATCCTCCTAGAAGGGCATATTGAGGTTCTACAAGCGTGGGAAGCTTAGCCCATGATATATCAGGCCATATGAGATTGTGGACATAGTAGGTCCCGTTGCCTACCGACTTGCATACCAGAGGAGTTGTCAAGGATCCACGATGTTTTCCACGTATCGTTCTTACGGAAATGTCTCTCGGATTCGAATAATGTCCTGACGGGACCGGCAATAGAATTGGTATCAGATTTGACATACATAGAGGGACCGATACGTATCCTCGACGGGAGCTAACAAGTGTTGAGAAACAAGGTAGTACCTCTAGTAAAGGTATTATCGAGTCATCACCAAGTGGAGGAGGCCACTTGGGAAAAAGAAGATCATATGAGGCTTAGTACACTCATTTGTTTTAGTTACCTATTGTAAGAAAATTTCGGGGATGAAATAAGGGTGTGTGCACCATCTTTCAAAATTTCACAAATTCCAGTTCCAAACGTGTAGGGTTTTGTATAAAATCAAAAGCATGTATCATATACATGATACAGCGAAAAAATTAAAATTTTCTAAACCCTAGCCCAAACGGATCTCCCTACGTTTATCAAAACACAAGCAAGTAAAGTTGAAGGGCATGTACCTTTTAAAATCTGTACCGAATTCCTTTCTCTGAGTCAGAGAAGATGTTGCGTCAACCACAGTAGTCCGCAGACGAAATACCTCTAACGGTAATCCATGTGAAGACTCGCAGAAACAACCTCAAAGGTGACGGGGTGATCTTCCACGCAAGGTGCTAGCTATGGTGGAAGTTTTTGAGAGGATTTGGGAGCGAAGAGAAAATGATATTGATCTCTATCAATTACTAAGAAGTTGTATCTATTTATGGCCTAGAATATCATATATTTAAGGCCTCTCTAATTAGATTAGGGTTTGTTTCTGATTGGGACTTTGATTAAAGCCCAAATTAAATTTGGCTTACAATCTAATCAAATTCGACTTCCAAGCAAATTTGACTTATAATCAAATTCGACAAATAATGAAATTTGTCTTATAATCAAATTCGACTTACAATCTTTCTCTTCCCTTTAATCCTCTCGTTTGAGGATTTATTCCTAAAAACCCGTTTTATACCTCTTTGATATCTTCTATGCGTGTGACCCATTAGGTTCCATATTATGTTGGCCATTCGTAATAAACCATTAATTACAAATATATCATGAGTGGCATCTAGCAATACATCATGACCCCAAATTGACCGAAAAGTCAGGTGGTCTAACTTGGAACCTTTCAGCAGCCAATGTTAGTGTGCAATTTGTCCTTTACCATCTTATACCAACTTGGTTCGGAGTATGGCCTATGTCTCAACTCCCACTAGACTGACTATGTCATACCTAGCCAAGTATTAGTTCCTCATCCTATGGGATCCATTACTCAAAACTTATGTCATCGAAGACCATCTTCATGACAAGTTACTCTGACCAGAAATTCCTGAGTAATGACCCGACAAGTGGCCATGGGTATACTCTCCTTCTAACAGGAGTGGTAAGTCCTTTGTTGGCTACCCGAATACCTTCGAATACTTAAAAGCTATACCCAATCACCACCCTGTAAGTAACCCCTAATGGGAAATGTAGGAATGGCGTCAAAGCACAGGATCTATATCCAAGATAACATGTGTACCTCAAGTCTAAAAATATTTGTACCATTGCTGCAATGAGATCTTCACTGACATTTGAATAGGATAACCATTTGAAGACTTATGGTAGGTCATCCAATAAACTTGCTACCCTTAGCAAGCATCCACATGTTTACTCAAAACATCTTCATGCTTACAGCTTGTGAGAACAAGTGCTTGATCGGATCAAGGAGCATAACATGTGCTAGTCTTGATAGATCAATGATGTCCTGTCTCATTAATCCTTCGACTAGGGATATTTAGATACGTACATAATTACACGTCATAGGAATCCCACATTATGATCTCTATCATAATTTCCTTCATGCTGTGTGTTGTATCATGGACTTCATTAATTAGATTTAAGACCTCATATCTCCTTCATAGTAGTGAACATCTAAATAATGAAGAAGCCTTTTTTATTAAATAAATAAATTTGTTCATAAAGTGCTAATGGTGATTGTCTTTAGAGCACTTCTCCAACAAAACGGCCCCGTATGGTTTCAGACAGGCCCGTTTGGTACCAACAGAAGACTAAACGGACCCCTTTATGTGCCTCCCGCATGGGAACTCTTAAAAATAATAATAATAATAATAAAAGAAGCCGGATTGTTTTAACTTTACATTGTTCACCACTTTCCTCTCTCTCATCCATACTTCCATGATACGCCCTCGCATTTTCCACACGTTTGAATCCCGATTTTGGTACTCGAAGCATGCACCATTCATTTGTTTTAGTTACTTAGTGTATGAAAATTTCAAGGATAAAATAAGGGCTTATGCACCATCTTTCAAATTTTCACAAATTCCCGTGCCAAACGGCCTCGTATGATTTTATATGAGCCCGTCTGGTACCAACAGAAGACTAAACGGACCCCTCTACGTGCCTATATAGCCCGCATGGGCACTCTTAAAAAATAAATAAAATAATAATAATAAAAGAAAGAATCCGGATTGTTTTAAATTTACATTGTTCATCGCTTTCCTCTCTCTCATCCATACTTCCATGATATGCCCTCGCATTTTCCACATGTTTGCATCCCGATTTTGGTACTCGAAGCATGAAATCTATAATTATCCCTTAACTTTGCAATTCTTATGAGTTTTCATATCCAATTCTGGGAATCTAGTGTTTCAAGGTGCATCAACCCCATAGATCAACGTGACCATCAAGTTGATTTTCGGACCATACTACCTCTATTGCTACCTCGCCCATGTTTCAGGGTCACGCCACAATTGACACTTCCTCAAGATGAAGGCCTCGTCTACCCATAGAGGATGATGAAGAAGACAAAGAAACCACCACTCTTGTAGGTACTTTGGAAACCATGAGGTTAGAAGTGTCAACTCTATCAAACAATGGGTATATCGCTACCGCATCAGCTTCGAAGCCCCTCTCCCCCCCACCTCTCGCCAGCCACCACACCAGCTACTACACCATAGGGTAAGGAGGCGCAGGATTGAGGATCAGGACATATCATCTTGTTATTTTCTTTCAGTTGTCTTTATCTTCAGCTCATCTAGAGTCTTTTGTACCAGTTAGCAAGGGCTTCTCCTTTCTAAACTTATTATCTTTTTTATTATTATCTAGCTTCTGTTTATCATCTAATAAGCTATAATGTCTATTTCCTATCTCACATAATCTATAGATTGAAGTGCACTCCCCGAAATTGCCGACAAGAGTACAAATTGTAAATCATGACCTTCGCCAATTAAACGAGGAAGTTTCAATTTGCCTTTATCCTCATGTTTATTGCCTATTCTTTCCTTTGACATGCCTTATTTTGCTCATTGAGAGCAATGTACCATTCTAAGTTTGGAGATGGGTAGACCTATTTGTGATTCATTGAAAATTTTTATAATAAATGTATGCTTAGTGTCAAATTACAATGTATTATTCTAAGTTTGGAGATGGGTAGTACATTTTGAAATTCATTGAAAATCCTTATATATGAAATGCATGCTTAATATACACCTACGATGGCTTTATAAAAAAATTTCAGTTTTTTTACTTTACTCTATGTTTACACCACCTGAGCATAAAATTTGTCGACTTCTTCTGTGGGACACCATGAACACTTAGAGAAAATCTTTGTGGTGTTCATATTCTCTAGCACCATTAGATAACTCATTTCCATGTTCTTTTGACTTGATTTGCTAAGCATTGCTTTCAATGGCTCCAAGAGGTTTCGTGACACTAGTTCAAGCATCTAGCTCTTGTAATTTAAAACTAGTGGACAAGTAAGAGAACAATAATGTCATAGTATACATAGAAGTTGTGAAAATAATAAAGATAGTGTTCTGCCACTTGTTGTGACAAAGTAGTTTGGGGTTCTAGCTCCTAATTAGAGTGTCCCTCAAGTCGACAGCCACTCCTAAGTATGAACGCATCTAGCCAGAGTTGTAATTGACGCCGGGCGGGGTAGCGATTATCCCGCGGGCTAGCCGGATCCAAGGACCGCAAGGAAGATCAAACGAAGAACCAAAGAATCAGAGAAAATACTCTAAACTTCAAGAAAATATTATTACTCAAAATTCAATAATGAAAAACTAACCCACAAGCCGGGTTAAATAGCTTCAAAAGATTAACCTAGAAACCTTATTATCTAATCTAAATTTGCTAAAATTGACAAATTATTATTTAAAACTAAACTTATCTAAATTTAAAACTATAAACAAATCGAATAATTCCTAAAAATCTGAGATCAAATCGGATTCAAATCCTATCCTAATTTGGCATATGAAATATTACTAAAAATAGGAAAAAGACCGAAAACCCAAATTTTGCGGATTAAATATTTCTAAAAATATAAAAAAATTAAAATTCTCTCTAATATGACGTCCCCATGTCGTGCGCGCCGCAAAGAGCTTTCGTAATTGGGGTCGAACGCTCGATTCTGATATCGGTAGCCAAAGTTATGGCCAAAATATCGAACCACACCCAAAACCGACCCAATCTTGGAATTGACTCGGTAACTTCCCGTCTCTACGTTGACCTGCCAACTCGGCACCCACATTTGACTCGAGCCTCTTGCATCAGTCACCCCAGGTTGGAAAAAACTCGACCCCGAGTTCGACTGCACCTTTGTTTGTAGGTCTGGATCTCCGTGCTTGATCTCAATCAAAACCCTAGAGACAGAAAGTAGGTCAGTAGTGTTGGTTACCGGGCCAGGAGGATTTTCCTCCCATCGGGATACCAATACAATGCTAGTCCCATCATCGTCATAAATGGGCTGACCAATCTCCTCCTCGGGCTTGCCAATTTCCTCCTCATAGTCGTCGTAGATAGGCGAGATCTCCTCCTCCACATCATTGTTGAAGATGGGTGTGATCTCCTCCTCCACATCATCGTCATAGATGGGTTGGTAGATGGGGTGGCCAAACCTCTGATCGCTATGATTATGGTACTAGACTTCCTTAGTCGGAACCTATCCAACCCAACGACCACGACCACCAGTCATTAATGTCGATGATGACGCTTCCCAAGAAGATGATGAGCTTTGGTACCAACTGATGCCCGGCGGGGTAGCGATTATCCCGCGGGCTAGCCAGGTCCAAGGACCGCAAGGAAGAACAAACGAAGAACCAAAAGAACCAGAGAAAATATCCTGAAATTAAGGAAAATATTATTAATCAAAATTCAATAACGAAAAACTAACCCACAAGCCGGGTTAAATTGCCTCAAAAGATTAACCTAGAAACCTTACCATGTAATCTAAATTTTCTAAAATTGACAAATTATTATTTAAAACTAAACTTATCTAAATTTAAAACTCTAAAAAGTTAAGATAACTCCTAAAAATCTGAGATCAAATCTAATTCAAATCCTATCCTAATTTGGCGTATGAAATATTACAAAAAATAGGAAAAAGACCGAAAACCCTAATTTGGCGGGTTAAATATTTCTAAAAATAAAAAAAAAACTAAAATTCTCTCTAATATGACGTCCCCATGTCGTGCGCGCCGTAAAGAGCTTTTTGAATTGGGGTCGAATGCCCGATTCTGATATCGGTTGCCAAAGTTATGGCCAAAATACCGAACCACACCCAAAACCGACCCAATCTTAGAATTGACTCGATAACTTCCCGTCTTTACGTTGCCCCGCCAACCCGGCACCAATGACTCGAGCCTCCTGCATCAGTAATCCTCGGAGTAGTTTGGTGTTCTGGTACCTAATCAGCATGTGCATCCCTCAGAAAAAAGGATCTACACTTTACATTAGCCTTCAGTACTGGAAAGTAGGATCCATTAGGCATGCCCTACCGAAAAAAAATGAGACCTGATTTTGCTTAATGTTACACTCCTCAAACTTGTCCACCTTTTCGTGATTATTGGATTGGTTGTTTTGTCCTTAGAGTCCCAAGGAGCCTCTAGATTTCATTGAAAGGGTGTTTGTCGTTTTAAGACTCAAGAACATGGTAACTTGAGTGAAATTTCTACTTAGAGCTCTGATGAAAGATGTTACGAGATCGATCTAAATTCAAGTGTTGAAATAGGAGAATGCACATTTTGGTGGTGAAACTTTGAGTAAAGTAAAATTATTTATTCCTTAGTCAGAGGATAAACACTTATCAATTCTGTAATTTTTCTTTTTGTTAGCTTGAGGACAAGCAACGCTTAAGTTTGGAGATGGTTTGATAAGTGTTTAATTACGCATATTTTTCTCTATTATTCATGTATAGTATGTATGCCATTTGGTGAAAATGTGGCCTACCGATGCTTAATAAGTGATCATTTTGATAAATAGAAGACATTGGAGACATCCTGAGAGAATGGAGACTTTTGACTATGATTTCAGGACAAAATAAAGTATTTTTGGAGTCCTTATACGGGGTGGTATAGGCCTGTATGGATTGAAGAACCTCTCCCTGATTTCCCCGAGCCCATACGGTGTCGTTTGAGTCTTCTAGAAGAATATAAAGGGCCATACGGGGTCGTCTGAGCTTCCCAGAAGACCTAACTATGCATCATACGGGCCTATACTAGCCATTATGCCTTGAGGATGCGATTTTATATGAATTTAGAAGACCGGAAGGGCCTGTATGAGCCTGTATAGATGCCCGTATGGCGCATATTTGACCTATTTTCTATTACACGGTAGACCCATACGGTAAGGATACAGGCACACATGCCTGACCATGATGGAAAGGATATAAATATCTGCTTTTAGGGTTTAGGGAGGCATTCTCTACTATTTCAGACATCCCATGACTATTATATTGAATCTTGAACGGTGTAGAGAGGCGAGTCCTGAAGGAGAGGAGGAGCTGCTCCATTGAAGATCCAATCATTTGAAGCCACCAACTGTGGAGGGAAAAGTGTAGCTTATTATGCCTATTTCCTTCGTTATTCGCTTCGTATTGGATTTGTGTTCCCCTCTAACGGGGAACTAACTTTCTAGATACTTGGGAATGATGAACTCTGAGGTTAGGGTTTAATGATTGGCACTGATTTCTATTGTTAATTAATTATTTATTGTTGTTTTGATATCTATTGAGTGTGCTTTTATGTATGGAATCTCAGGATTCATATGAGGGAAGAAGCCAACGCCTCATCATATTAGAATTACCTCAGGAGAGAGAGTTGTGAGTACGCTGAGAGATCGGGTACTTAGGTGAGTGAATCCCTTAGATCCCTTGTTCCCATGACCCTTCCAAGACATAGATTCCCAAAAAAAAACCCTAATATAACGAGGGTGTTAGAAATTTATTAAGAAGTCTTTTTCACTACAAGAAAGCATACATTTTGCGACGAACATTTAGCGGCGGTTTCCTAAAACCGCCGCTAAATGTATACAATAGCGGCGGTTTTACGTAAACCGCCTCTATGTTCATAGAATTTGCGGCAGTTACATAGAACCGCCGCAAAAGTATACATTTAGCGGCGGTTTTAATATAACCGCCGCAAATGCAATTGATTTGGTGGCGGTCGGTAATAAACCGCCGCAAGTGTAATTGAATTTAGCACAAAGACTTGGGGATTTTTTTTTAAGTCCGCGCCCTCCCCAACTTTCAGATCCCGCTGATGGGAAAGATTGAAGAATTCGCAACCTAACCCTTCTCTCTCTCTCTCTCGTTCCTGGCGACCCAATCCCCTCCCTCCTCCTCTGATGGCAATCTCCTTTTTCATCCTGGAACCGAGATCGCCGAGCCGAAGAAGGTGGTAAGGGGCCGGGGGAGGAAACCTAGGGTTCCGGAGGTGGAGCCGAAGGTCGAGGACGAGATGGAGAAGATGACGTTGGGGGAGTGGTTTGATCGGATGGAGAAGTACTTGCCGACGGTGATCAACGAGGCTGCCGGCGTGATCATTGCCAACCTAAGATCCAAGTCCCTCAAGTTCAACGAATTCCTCAATCCTCCCCATTAGCCCCAGGTTCGTCTCTTTCACTCGATCGCTCGCTCCACTAGGGTTTCTCGGTATTCATCTCTCATTCTTCTTTCAATTCCTGCAAGTTTTCGTGGATCGATTGAGTAGATCGGATTTGTTTGCAATTATATGGTTCCTTTCACTGATGGAATTGTTTTGCTTTGGGGGAAGTTGGAGGGTATAGCGTGCAAGTGTATGGATTTGGTGGGTATGGCGTGCAATTGGGTAAGCATATCAAGTTGAATCCTTTCGATGTTCTTTTGTTATGATTTTTTGTTGCTTTGGTACATGATTGTTTGTTTGAGATGCAATTGGGGTAGTATTGCGAAAATGGTCATGGCAATTATTTAAGAAAATTTCTTCTATTATTTTTTTAAAATTTATTTAAAGGATGAACTTTTTAGTTTCTTGTGTTATTTTAGTTGTTGATTTTACTCCCCCTATTGGCGAAGTTTTCTCTATGGACTTTGAGGCTTCAATGATTGTCAATTTTGTTGATTTTTCATCATACTGTATTTGTTTGAATGGATTGAAAAGATTATATTAGCATAGCCTTTTGTCAATTGCATTCTTTTTGCTATATCTTTTTTCTTTTTAACATTAGCAGTTTTTGGTTTGTCAAATGATTATTATAGTCTGCCAATTTAGTTTTGTTTGAGACTATTCTCAGCTTTCCTTACTCTGCAGCTACGCCCATAAGAGGTGTCTTTTGGACAATTTATGATGAGTGGAACTTTTCTTTCTAGTAAATTTTCACTGACTGACAATGCTGCCCTAGAGTATCTTATGACTCTCACATGACTTCTAGATAGAGATATCTTTCAAATAAAAAGTTGTTATAGCTGCATCCATACTTTGTAATGCAATTATTTATGTTTCTTATTCTATGGTTGCAATTGGAATGATGTTACTAATTGTAGTTATTCTCTTAAGCCTGATGCTATTACTTAGATTACATGTAGAGATTTCTTCAGCTTGGATGCATTGGTTCTTATAAGCTAGTGTGTTTTTCTAGTAATATAGAACCAAGCCACTCTCATTGTTCTTAAATGGTTCCATGAAAGAAGAATATCTACATTTTTGTAGCTTGAGATATTATTTGAGTATACTGGAGACTCATATTTAATATGGATTTGTTCAAATTATGGTTCAATCTGAATAAATTATTTGGCTAGAATTTTTCATATTATAGGACATCATTTGCCTTTTCTGCAGTTAAGAAGTCTGACGCAAGATCAAGGGTTGATAGGGAATCAGATAATCATCAGCTCATGCTGTTAGATGAAATTGATGTTGTTTCATCAGTTGGTATTGTACTCTCTTGTCGTTGTGGCCCAGGAGAATGGATGCCCATGGTGCATCATGCACAAAACATGTGGTATAGATAAACAAAAAGTGAAAATAATGAAGTAATGTTGGATTGTCGTCATTTGTTATGCCTAGGTACTAACTTGATTCTACCTCTGATCTCTATAGAACATAGTATGCCTTTTGTTTTTTTGTATGATGCTGTGTTACTTGCTAAGATTTAACTCCCAGGGTTATGACGTATTAAGGAGAATCTCTGATGTGATTGGACAATCTAACCGGAAAGAACTTGAAGAACTAAGTGGGTATGTCTTAATTCTTTAAGAACCACTGCCTCTTCAATTTTTTTTTGTTGAGATGGCTTTCTTTTTGTAACCCTGTTTACTCATTTGACATAGGTTAGGTTTTAAAAATGTACTGCATTATACTGGCATGACATTGATCCTGTTATATAAATCATACCGGGTTCCTTTGTAGCATATTGATATCATCATGGATGTTGTAAGGTCTTCTGATTAAGGCTCATGCCATTCAGCTGCTGATGTCGTATGTTTGCGTCCTGAATTATATGCAACAAAGCATATGCTGGCAGAGAAAAGTGACATTATTTTCCCTTAATGTAACTTTGTTTTTGGGATAAGTTCTATTCTGCCATCAATATGATTTAAAACACAGCCTTGTTCTTTGAAGAGAAGTTTTTCTAATTAGGATTTTAGTTTGAGCCTTCACACTACTTTTTTATCTGGTGTCACAGGGAGTTCTACACCGTCATCCCTCATGACTTCGGCTTTAAAAAATGCGTATGTTCCTGCCAGAGCTTAAACTTTATTATATAAGTTGCTAGTATTTTTTGCTCTCTGCATTGTAGTGCTGTCTTGTGTAACTTATTATATGAAACCTAATACTGTAGGAGAATTTATTATTGACACCCCTTTCAAGTTAAAAGGCAAGCTCGAAATGGTAATTTCTTTTGATCACGAAAACTTCTTCTGTTATGTGAATATATATGTGATTTTTACAAAGTCTCTGTGTCCAGATGATAATTAGTAACAATTCTTGTTATTCATCCAATTACTTGCAAACTGATTCCTGACAACTGCTGTTTATTTCCTACGCATGGCGGTGTGTGTATTTCTCACTCTAAGATGTTTCAACTTCTTACAATTTTAAATCATAGTTTCCTATATTTTGTTCTTTTTAACTTTCAGTTTTCACTGACAAGTTAGTAGTCATCTGTGCATGTTTGGTCTATTCAGATTACTTTTTTTTGCTTGTACTAAGATAGCCTTCACTTCTATTATGTCTTTGAAGGTTGCAACACTTGGTGAGATTGAAATTGCAACCAAAATTTTGCAGGATGATGCTGAGATGCAAGTAAGTTTGTTATTTGAATTTATTTTTTGATTTCCAACTTCTGCAGATTTATTTCCATGCTATCAGCAAACCATTGATAACTATTTAAATGAGATTAGTGTGAAGAAAAAGGATTACTTGTGGCTTGGTAGCCAAGAAACCAAAGAACAAAGTTTTCTTTTTTCCTTTCTTATATGAACGAAACAATTGTAGTTTTTCTGCATGTCTGTGGTTCTTTGAACCTTGAACCTTGAACCTTGAACCTTGAACCATTTAGGTTCTTCTCTCAGAGGAGTTAGGTATTTGTTTCTTTTTTTTAAAAAATGTTTCAGTTTTCTCCAATCTGACATCGATCTTGGTTTCACAAAAGTTGACTTGAACCCTATCATGGGAGGTGGAGATTTATATTTTTACTTTTATGTTTTTGCTTGGAAAGATACATAACATAGAGTTTTCTGATATTTCTCACAGGTCTCTAGAAAATTATATATGCTCTTGTTGTTGGACTTCTTCAACTTGTACAACATGACCTATTGGACAACTTCAATTGGTACAACGTGACAAGTGGCTTCTATCGCTCGTAAAATCATCAATGGATATAGTGGTTGTTGTTGGATTTCTCCAACTTGTATAATTTATTTCATATACTCTTCTTTTAATTTTGTGTGAACAAATTTATAAATATAACTTTGTTTTAATTATTATTGAGTTATTAATAAAATTTTTATTATTTTATATTTGAAATGAATGGAAATTGTATTGAATATGTGGATAATTATAAAAAAACAAGTATTTATAAATAAATAAATAAATAAAAACAAAAAATAAATAAAAATAAAAATAAAAAATAGTTCTGTGCATCTCGCGGCGGTTTTGAAACCGCCGCAGATATTTTTTCAAAGAAAAAATTTAAAATATTTTTTTTAAAAAATAAATTTAAAAATATAAAAATATAAAAATTGGTGCATTTAGCGGCGGTTATAAATCACCGCAAAATGCAATTATAACCGTCGCTAAATGCATCATTTAGCGGCAGTTGTACCGGCGGTTACTAAAAACCGCCGTTAAATGCATGGCGACGCTCGCTTTAACGGCGGTTTGTAAACCGCCGCAGATACAATTTGCGGCGGTTTAAAACCGCCTCTAAATGCTTTTAAAACCGCCGGGAAACGCTTGTTCTCTTGTAGTGTTTCAATACAATTTATTAAGAACCCAAGAGGGATTCATTACCCGAGTATCTCCTCTTCTGATTGATTACCTTGAGATCAATTTCGTTTTCATTAGAATTCAACATTTAGCTTAATTTAGGATTTAGTCAACCTCCCCAAAATCCAAGTGGAGTAGATAATAGAGGATTAGTTAGTACTAGTACTTCTTTAGTCGCTGTAGGTTCAACATTCGACTTGCCTAGTTCACTTTATTACTTGTTACGATCCATATAATTTTGGAGAAGCAATCACTAAATTTGTGGAAGTATTACTAAATTGAAATTATAAATAAGATAAGTAATTGTCCAGAAATATGGACCAAATCAAGATCAAATCACTTCTTGATTTGATGGATGACTTTTACTAAAATTTTTGAAAAAATAATGAAAATAGTGATCCAGAGGGGAAACAATAGAATTTGAGGTAGAAAATGATGTCGACCGAGCATAGTTCATGATCACAGTGTCCTCACTGAAATGATATTTCTAGATTTGGGTCTTATACACTATTCTGACACATATAGCAAAGGTTATGGCCAAAAGCTAGAAAACACCTTAAGCTGCCCAATCATGAGTATATTTGGATCAATTCCTTGCATTTGCGCTGACTTTCCAGCTCATGATATCACAATACCATTAACATGCAATCTAACAGCTCAACATCATCTGTCAGAATCCTCAAAACAAGGACTTCGGTGTTTCACATTATAGACATTAGAAGTCTTCAAGTGGCTAGGAAGGCGCAACATATAAGTATTATCATTGATCTTCTATAATACCTCATAGAGTCAAATCTCCGCACCTTGAACTTATTATACTCACCAAAAGGAAAATGATCACGAGTTAATACAACCAAAACAAAATCACAAACAACAAAAAGTACCTGTTGACGATGAGAGTTAACCTGGGTCTTATACTTGGTAGTGTTCGCATAAATAACCATTCTCACCTCCTTATGGATGCCTCGAAGATGCTTTGTCATCTCATCCACCTTGGGACTAAAACGTCTGACATTTGGAGTAGGGGCTAAGTCTTGCATTACAAATAGGTTCCATTCATAGAGAACCCTAAATGGGCTCAAGCCTGTGGTTCTGTTCTTGGAACTATTATAGGCAAATTCTTCTTCTGGTAACATCAAATTGCACTACTTCTGTCACGCCTCAAACCTGATCTGGGCCTCGGGCACGCGAACGCCGCGTACTTATAGGGTCACCACTATACGCACGCAAGGCTTAGTAACAGAAAACAGATATATATTTAAACATTTCTAATAAAATCAGATACATCAGAATAATAATACCGGAGTTATGAATCCTATGTGGGTCCTATACAAATATGGAACTCTCACTTCGAAGAGAATAGAGGCCCGCAGACCTTAACCCATAATATCCCCTACACGGTTAGGCTATCCCATGGAAGCTCCTTCCTAAGTCCAGGCTGTCCAGCTCCTAGCCACTTGTCGTCAAATGGAAAAAAAAAAAAAAAAAAAAAAGCCGGGGAGTGGGAAGGGAGGGGGGCGCAAAAGTGCATTAGCCAAAAAAAAAGGCTAAGTAGGGTTACATAAAACAACGTAGCGAAAGGCCAAAACATTATATGTAAATATAATACCCAACAATAGATATCCAAATGCATACTCAGAAATACACAGTAATATAAGTCATGAAGAGATACTACAAATCAACAGCTCAATAAGCAAATGAACGGATAACACCATAATCTACGTGTCAACACGACCAGACTTAACTCCCTCATGTTGGGTACTATGTCAAGCTTAACTCCCCCTGACTGGGTAAGGTGTCAAACTTAACTCCCTCTGATAAGGTAAGGTGTCAGACTTAACTCCTTCAGACTGGGTAAGGTGTCAGGCTTAATTAACTCCGCCTGACTACATGTGAGATCCATGATTTTTAATGTTTTATTTTATTTAGAGTTTCTTTCGATAATAAATATGTTTATATTAGTCTTTAACTAGTTGACTTCTTAAGTTGATTGGCGAATAAAGGTCCCTATGGATAGAATGTAACTGAATTTTTTTTATTTTAAATAAAGGTTTGTTTAGTTAATCTCTTTAATTTGTAATTTGAGAAGCTTGTCATTAATTGGAAATTTTATGGTTGCTTATGGAAGAGAGAGTAAAATGATAAATATCCTAATTAGGGTTAATTGGGATCATTAAGGACCTAATAGTCATTTTTGGGAAAATTAAGGACTGAAGGATAATATGTCTCTCTCTGGACCAAGGACGTAGTTGTAATATCAGAAGAGTCAGGGACCTAACGAGAATTTTATATCTCTCTCAGACGAGGGACCTACATGTCAGAGTTTTAAAAAGAAAGGACTTATTTGTAAAAAAAAAGACATGTGACTCATGCAGAGAGATATAGTTAAAAGAATGGACGGTTGAGATTAAAAAATCTCAGATCAAGGGTTACGTTCTAGGCAGGGGACTTAATCCTAGCCATCGATCTATTAAATAGTGGGAGATGATCTGGGAAGTCCATCTCAGGTTTAGTTTAAGTTCGAGGCACAGGAGCCTCATCCAATCGTCCATCTATTTTAATGATCACCGTTCATCTGAAAGAGTACCGGATCCGAAGCACGAACACAGACATCTAACCGTTGGATTATAATTACCTAATCCCAGCCACACGATTAAGGAAAGTTGATCGCAAGGCTCGACGAACTCTCTCTTCTTCGGCGCATCGTCGCCGCGTGTTCTTATCTGCTCTCCAGGACAGCTGCAAAATAAAATTTAAGGAAGAGATAAAGTCTTACCTGATAAAAAGTGGATTATCTGGAAGCTCTCCTCGAGCTTTATAAATAGTGCAAGTCTCCTGCGAACCCTGGACACCATCTGTGAGCCAGCGCGACCACTACCACAGGAGAGAGAGAAAGATAAAAAGGAGGAGTGGATCACCGGTGAGCCTCCATTGGCTAGAGACCGACCACCAGGTAGCCGCAGACACCTTCAAAGGAGCACAAAAAGGGGAGAAGGGCTCCGGTGCATAGAGATCTCGACGGACGACGATCGCCGGTAAGCCTCCCACTGCTCTATTAGTTTTGTTAAAAACTGTGCATTCATGTAGTGTAGCAAGTATGTTGAGAGAAGGCGGATGAGGGTTGTGAGATTTTTCGCTACCCTTTGTCACGACACCGAGCGCTGGAGAAGGCTGCTCTGGTGATGAGAAAAGGAATCCGAGGGCTCTCAGCTCGGAGAAAACCTCGCGGCACGCCGGGCGTCCCCAGACGACTGGGGCCTTGGGAGAGATACGATCCGACCACACCCGTTCGCTGCCAGCGATGGCCATGTCTCTCCTCTCCTTTAGCGCGGCTTGTTTGGAGGTTGAAGACGATTTCGGATAACTCGGGTCTAACCAGACCAAGTCAAGTTAAAACCTGAGAGATTGAGTCGATTTTAAGTCAAGTATGATTGGGTTGAGTCAATTAGTTAGGTTTGGGTCTTGATAAATTGAGTTGAGTTGAAACCGATTGGGTTTAGTGAATGGATTGAATTAGGTTAGGTTGTGGGCTACGTTTGGACATAGGTAGGATGGGTCTGGATTTGTTTTCTTTTTAAATCTATTGATTGATCAGTTAAGTGGGTATAAGTTTTACCAACAAAGTTCAATTAAATCAAGTATAGTTGGTTGAGTCAAATTCAGTTAGTTGGGTTTAACTGACTTAAGTGGGCTAGGTTTTAATCAAACAAGTTTAGTCCAATCGATTATAAGGGGCTAGGCTTAGTCAAGTTGGCTAGCTGGTGAGGTTTAGCCAATGTTTGAAAAGCAAATAAAAACAAAAATATACAAAAGAGGGTAGGGGAGGGGGATGGAAGCAAGGACCTCCCACTTGGGCTTGGTGGGCCTTAGCCACTACACTAGTTAATTCTTTTGGAATGAGTAGAGAAAGTTTATTAATAAAGAAGAAGAAGCTTAGGAAATAAAAAGGGAAACGACATAGAGGACACGGGAAGGCCCATAAGTCGGACTTGGACCAAAATAGGGCATCATGCATGTTAATTAGAATTTTTAAAACGTTACCAATATTAAATTAGGCTCTATTGCCAGATACTGACGTAGAGACACATCTGGAGTAGGAGTCCGCGAAGGATTCCAGATATCATAAACAGAGGTAAGTTACTCCTTCCTAATTTAGTACCCAGTTTTGGGTTTTCTTGGCTTTGAATCCTTGATCTTGTTTCTTTGTTAGAATGTTGTTCATCGATATTTTTGATTTTCTTTGATTGGCTTTGAAGACACCATGTGTACTATGTTATTGCTTAATTTGCATATACGTATTCGTTTTCCTGTTTTGTTAAATCCCTGTGTTAGTGTAGGTTTGTTAATATGCTTGAGGATGCTGAAAATACCATTCCCGTTGATCGACACGTGGCCGTGGAAACATGTGAGCCAGTGTTCTGTCCGGGTTGGTGTTTCAATACATATTTTATTGAAGATTCTCCAAAGAGTGCAAATAAGTTGCGGGCGTTCAGGGGGAGGACACTTTGAACGTCCTGTAGTCCTACCAGGGGAAGGAAACCCTGGATGTCTACCCGTTAGTGAGATGATACGTTGACCGTGTACGTGCACGTTGGAGCGCTACCGGACATAAGAGATGAGCACATGGAGATGACGTGAAAGAGTTCTAGACAATTGTTTTCCTTGATTACGAGACTGACTGATAGTGATCTTGGAGTCTATTCATGAGTTTTGATATGTTTGTTTTCCATTGGATCACTTTTAGTTTCGATTATTCTCTTTTGGCTTCATTATATTCCCCTCCGGAAGTGCTTACTGAGTTTTCCTTTCGAAAGCTCATTCCACTTGATTTTCTCTCTTTTAGATTGAGGGATTAGCTTGATTGGTTTCGGAAGCTGGGCGTGAGTTTGGACAAGCTTACCGAGGTTCGAGGACCTCAAGTCTTTTCTTGGGTGTGAGATGATGTTATTGTTGGACTCTTGAAGGGCCATAACCTTTGTAGAATGTCAGAAACCAAATTTGTATTTTCAATTCCGCTGTATAACTCTGATTCTTGTTGATAGTTACTTTATTTTATTCAATGCTTATGATTCATTTAGGCCTTGTATCAAAGTGGGGCTCACCTCCACTTGGGTACAGCCGGTCTATGCACGTGCAAGAGGCCCTAGAAACCCGGTCGGGTGTGACACTACATGAATACAAGATGGGGACCACGTCCTAAAACTGAATAAGGGCTTAAGGAAACAAAATCGTCTCGAACAAAATCAGAGTATCAATACTAAAATTCTCTATATGTAGAACATAGAACAGATGGATCCACACTCCAACGAGCCTCAGAATCATGGATATCAAAATCATACATTCCAAGAGAAAAGGTAATTGAGTTCAGAAATACTCATAAAACCCGTACGAGAGCCTACCTCTTCAATAAAGCTAATCAGATCCTAAATCCTGCCACGTCTCAACGCTCTATGTCGGGATCTGATCAATGAAATTTAATCTCAGTATATTCACGGATTTTTGATATGTATAAACCTCACGGGTGTTTAGTTAATTTATATCCCTTAACCATGTTTATTAACTAATGTATTTGCTAAATGGAATCGGGCCCCAACTATTTAAGAGTTCACAAGGCCAATCCTATGAAAACAGGCCCATTTATATTAAGATCTCAACCCAAATCCAAGTATGATTGGAATGGATCATAGCCTCTCTCTACTACTCCATTGCATGGGGTTGTGGCCCACCAGCTCACCATAGTTGCTCCCTTTTAAACTCAGCTCGTTGACAACCCACATCATGGCCAAGTTATTTGACTAGGTCCATTAACAAGCCCCAACCCATTAAAAATCTGGTTCAAAATCTATCCAATTGGGTGGGTTGGGTTATGGCCAATTCGTTTTGTTCTTGCACTCAAATATTAAGTAGCCAACTAGGTCCAGGGATCAACTAATGGCATCCCATCAGACCTACCATCATAACCATGTCTACACACTCCTTGCACCTGAACTGAGAATTGTCCAATTGATTCAACCTTTTTTTTGTCTAGGTCATAATCCATCTACATGAATTCTACAATCAAAGTTTTCACTTATACAGACTTATAGATTGATACAAAACAACCCCTCATAAAGGATATATTACATACAATCAACACCTGAACCATCTTATAAAGAAGTATAACCTTCATTAAACCTGTCAAATATCTTCAAACAGAAGTTTCAAGTGGATCCTCTACTATAGCATCCGAAACCACATAGTGAAATGTAAAACTTTTTACAAACAAATCTGTGACTGAAGATCAAACCCAACCTGTCCCAAATACATGCACCAACACTCTCTCTTATTCACAACCAACCCCTATTGTATCCTGAAGAGTGCTAATGCTAGTGTTCCTAACCATCACACTGAACTCCGACAATAATTACAAGACTTGATCAGTATCTAAAGGTCTCTGAGTTCATACTAAGTATCAGAGGAGAGGGAGAATAGTAACCTCTAACTCATCTATCAAACCGTGCATGCATCTACTACTACTGTTCTATAGGGTTTAGAAGCTCACTAGGAGCAAGGTTTTGTGGTGCTCCAAAGAAGTTTTGCTGGCGGACATTGTTCTGAACCTTCGACGTATTGTCCGGTGTCTTCCCGTCAATGGCACAAGCAATCGGGTTTTCTTGGTTGCCAAAGGGTGCGAGCATTGTTCCATCCTTGACCGGAACTCAGCCGTGGTTGTCGCCTCTACGTCCTCGCCATTTGCACGCACGAGAGGAGGGCCGATGATACGGTGGAGCCCGACGGTCCCTGAACGACAATGGAATGGAGGAGAGGAGTGGTAGGTAGCGAGTGGGTTGGCAAGTCGTGCTTTTTACCACTCCACAAAGGTATCGTTTATGGGCTCGAGATGGTCACTTCCGCTGCCGGGGCGGTGGCGTGCTAATGATGGGACGGTTGACTGTACTTCACCACTAGTGTATAGGGAACTAGGTGATTCCAGTATGGCCAATCTCCTTTGGATCCACTATTTAGACGCTGGCGTGGGTGAGAAGAACTCTTTTCCCTTCACGAAACGCCTTGTCTTTTAATTCTCCGCGGGTTCCTTCTCCCCCACATGGCCACACGTTCACTCTTCTGCCATTCGATGGTCATTAGTCCCAATCAGTCTTGATTCCGGTTGTTTATCAATAAAAAGATCATGGAGTATTAATCCCATACATGATTTCTCAGCACTTTTGCAATTTTATCCCGGGCTTATTTAATTATCAATGCCACTTTGTTATGATCTCAGCTATCCGAGACTTTTCATTTATCCATAGCTTTTAATCCCATCCGTTGGCATTTAACTGATTGATCTTATGCATGTATTCACGTGGATTATAGTAAATAACCCCTGAGTCCTTTCAAAATTATCATACAAGCCCCATGCTTGTTCTATCTTGTGAGAGGGTAATTTTTCCATTTAGACCCCATCCTTTCCGGGATTCTTGACGGGTCCTTCTCCAGTTCATGCTTGTGTGAAGGAGATTTTACCATTAAACCCTTCTTTTTCTAATATTACACCTAGGTCCCTAAGAGATAATTTGCAAATAAAGCTAGCAAACATCTTTTTCCATTTGGAACCTTCTCATGCTATCAATTATCATTAAGCACATCCATTGAAATTTAACCTCTCATATATCTTACAATTCATTCAACATAATTAAGAGGATAATTAAGGATTTAATTAAGCCATAAACGGTGCGGCTTTTACAACTTCGGCTTAGTTTTGGCCAAACACCTCAAAAGGTTTCCCAAACTCTGCTTCACCGCCTAGGACTTACCATCCGTCTAGGAGTGGTATATACAGCTAAAATTCAACTATGTCCCCAGTTTCCCCAAGATGCTCTTCCAAAAATGTGTGATGAACTAGGTGTCACAATCTAAAGTGATGGATCAAGGAACAACATACAAACACACAATCTAATCTAAAAACCTGGGCATATAAAGCATGTTACTATTATTGGGTACTAGGGTAGCAACGGGATTTTTCTACAGGAGAGCCTACACAATCTTTTTCCACTTGTTTCTTTGGCAATATGTATTCTTCCATAAATTATGAACAACACTACGATCATAATGCCATGGTCAACCCAACAATATATGACACGCATCCATAGACACAATAACCTACTAGGCGAATATTTTCTACCAATTGAAAAGGATACAAGGCATCACCTATCTACTTTTAGCTCATAGCCTTTGTTTAGCCATAAGAACTCGTATATCATAGGATGTCGCACCATCTTCAACTGAAATTTCTATACAACCTCCTCGAATTATATATTCTCACAATTAATGCTATCAATAACCGTTTGGAAAAGTTTATTGGAAACTAAGAAGTTCTATGGAAAATATTTTTTCTCGACCTATCGTCCCATAAATCGCCATTCGGAGTAGATACTCTTACGAAAGACTATAGTCTCATGGTCATCTCCATACAACACATCACTAGTATCATCATCGTTATACACGAGCTCACCAATCTTCTTGGTCTTGTCTACTACACCCTCCTCAATCAACAAATATTTTCCCTTCTGAATAGCAGGCTTCTTGCAATCAATCAATCTATGGCCCTGTTCACCAAAACAAAAATATATAATAGTAGGCTTAGAATTACCCTACGGTAGTTATTAGACCGAACAAGAATCCTGAAGGCTAACAAACAAGCTGTTTTGATCGCTCCTAATCATTGGCTTTATATTTTGTTGTTTTTCAATAGCGAGTGCACTCTAGTATGCTTTCGAAAAAGTCCACAACAAGTGAATGTTGAGGACATTCTGCACGGTCTGGCGTAGACCTCCCAAATATCGTGCAACTATTTGCTCCTCCATCTCAACAAATTGTTCCAGGGGACCAACGGGTAAACTCCTTTATGTAATCATCGAATGATCTTGTGCCCTGTCTCAATATATGAAGCCGTTGAAACAAGGTTTAAGTGTAAACAAAGGGGAAGGAAGTGACCATTCATCTTCTTCTTCATCTTCTCCTAATCAATGATCTTGGTCTTGCCCTGCTTGTCTCGTGAGCGCTGCAACTGCTCCCACCACCCAGATACTTTTCCTTTGAGTTTGATGGCAACCAATTTCACTTTAATACTTTCGCAATCTTTTTTTTAATAAAAAATATGCTCCATATTGTTTAACCAATCAATGAATCCCTCAGCCTGTAATATACCAGAAAATTCTAGCAAATCAACCTAAAAGCCGAGGTCTCCATGACGCTCATCCCAACCACAGTGCTCCTGGAATAGGGCAGGATGGTGAAAAAGGATAACGAAAGTGGAATCGGAATTGTGATCGAAGCTCTCATAATCCTCGAGATCACGTAGCACTGATGCTAGGTTAGCTCTGTGACTTGCTTCTGAAAATCCTCAATTATCACCTCCAAAATGCTATAATCATGGTGCTGGACTTCCCCATTCGGAACCTTCTAACAACGACCACGACCACCAGCATTGAAACTAATAAAATCTCACCCTAGGAAGATGTTGATGTTCTGATACCAACTAACATCAGATAGAATAGAATACTAATTATTATGTACACTTGTTGCAACCAATGATTCACCAAGGAAGAACACAAAAAGATCACCCACACAAAGAGAAAATGACTCTCATGTCTTAATCAACAGTATGGAAATCAAGTCTACTTAAAATTAGTCCACAAGTTTAACCTTATAGCCAGTAATCTTGTCACGCCCCGACCCAATCCCCAGGCCTCGGGTACGTGAGCAGACCGGCTGTACCCAAGTAGAGGCGAGCCACACTCGGATACAAGGCCTATGTAAATCAAAAGCATGCAATAACATAAATCTATTAACATCAATAATTAGAATTCTTACAGCGAGATTTAAAGTCGGGTTTCAAAATACTCTACAATGATCTATACAAATTCAGGCCCTATAGGGTCCTATAAAAGTACAATCTCACTCATAAGAAAATCTGAGGTCCATGAACCTCGGCAAGCTATCCCGATCCCTCGCGCAGCTCCTGGATCTAATCAACTAATATTTCAAATCTGAAAAAGAGAAAAAGAAGCAAGTGGAATGAGCTTTGGAAAGGAAAGCTCAGTAAGTACCCCCGCATGGAGTACAAAGAAGTCAATGAAGTCAACCAAGAAATAGTGATCTATATGAAACCATAAACATATCAGAAAAACAAGATCAGACACAATAATCACTAACCGACAATCTCGTAACAAAGAATACAACAAGAAATAGACAAGAACTTTCACGTCATCACCCGATGCTCATCAACCTCAGCCGATCATCACTCTTAATCACATCTAGACCCTCGAGTCTGGTAGCGCTCCTACATATAGCGTATCATCCCGCTGACGGGTGGACATCCAGAGTTTCCTCCCCCTAGTAGGACTATAGGACATCCAGAGTGTCCTCCCCTTGGACGCCCGTAACATATTTGCACCAAGTAGGAGAATCCAAAATACAAGGAAAACTGACACACACCTTCCCGGATAAAACAAATACCACGTGTCTCAATGGTCTTATGCCTGACAACAGGAGGCCAGTGAGCCCGCTCACTCCACTGACGCATACCTACCCAACCTAAACACAAGCACCATGAGTCTCCACAGTATCGTCCTGGTCACAAGTGGGTATGCTCAGCGAGTATACAACAACAAATAGTGCAACTGATACACGCCGTTCCGTCCAGCGCAGAGGCTCACGTGTTGCCACGGCCATGTACCGGTCAACGAACAAACATGCACAGTAAACACTATCTCACACAAAGCAACCATACACATACATGGAAGGGAACCAAACAACAAGCAGGTATGTACATGTAACCAATAAACAGATCATTATAAAAGAACAGACATGCTATCAAATAGCAATCATCAAACAAAAGGAACCCAAAGATGGGTGGGAGCATGACAAGTGCACTTACAAAAACATGGTAATAGCAAAGTCAAGAAAACCCAAATCTGGGTGGGTACTAGGCAAAGGAACTTACAAGAAACATGAATCAACAAAGTGAAGGAAGCACATCACTGGGTGGGTACTAGGCAAAAGTACTTACTTTAATAGCGATATCCTGAATCCCACGGGACTCCTTCCTGATGCGTCTTTATGTCAAATATGGTAATAAATTCTATGTAAGCAACGATAATTATTCATAAACCATATATGCATATGAATGGTCCAATATTAGACCATATTCTAGTCTAGTGGACCCTTGTCAGCTCTTTATTAGATATCTGAACCCCACCCTTTACCAAAAGTTGTTGAATCCTAGTGGTTAAGGCCCAATAGCTTGATCATGGAGGTCTTGGGTTCTATTCCCCTTTCCCACTATTTCTTCTTTTAATTCTTTGGCCAATCATAACCTGGTTAGACCCAACTTTACTCACAAATTGGTTGAATCTAACTCAAATTAACCGGATCCAACTTAATAGAATTGATTTGTTTGATTAAGTCCATCTTGTATTATCTGGGTTCGGACCCATCCACTTCAACATGATTAAACCAAGACTATTTAACTTAACCCATTGAAATGGACTAGACCGAACCACTTTACTTAGCTTGATCACCTAAAACATGAGCTCAAGTTTAAACTGGTTAACCACAACTCAATAATTTAAACAAAGTCCAATCCTAACCTGATTAGACTTGACTCAATCTTCTTAGTTGGTCTGACCCAACCCTTTAAATCGACCGGACCAAACAAGGTTGGACTTGACTGAACCTAACCCAGTTCCTAATTGACTGAGTCTAACCAACCGAACCCCAAGTTACAACCCATTTAACATTACTTGATCAAATCAAAACCAACTCACATAAATAAATTGTCTAACTTAACTCCATTTGATTTAAAACAAACCCAATTCAATTTAACAACTTAACTAACTTAACCTAGTTTGCTTTAACATAGATCTAACCCAACCTACTAACTTAATTAACCCAATTGATCTTAATCCGGTTTGATTTTAAAATAGGCCCAACCCAAACCACTTAATCACATATGAGGATCTTATTAATTTATATGCCCATACACAATGCAGAATTTCTGCCAGTTTTGCGCAGCTGGAAAGGATTGTTCATATCTTTCAATCCAGACATCCGATTACGTTGATTTAGGATTCATTGGAAAGCTACTTTCATAAAATTTCTAATGGTATATTATATGCCCCAATCAGAATACTATAACTAACTAAAACTATACATGAAACTGGCAGCTCGGAACCGCACAATTTCAGTAGTGTATTATACGCAGTCCGAAAGAACTGCACATATCTATTAATCCGTAAGTCGGATTTTAATGATCTAGGATTCGTTAGAAAGATCATTTCCTAAATTTCTAATGGTATATTATACACAATAATTGGGGAATAATAAAGGACTCAAATATCTCTCGAGTCTGACAGTCAGACTGTAGGTTTGAAACTGTCATCCTAAAAAAAATCCTAGGTTGTATCTACATGTTGCCTTAAGTTTATCCCTTTCTAATCTATGCATTAATTAAAGGAAGGGAGAGTAAAGGTATTTACCTCTATTAAGGACGTCTGGAATCATGCAAGACTCCCTCCTGGTGTGTCTCCACACTCTACGCCTGTAACACCCATTTCACAAATGAAACAGATGTAACACCAGCTGAGCCAGGAGTGCACCCAGCCCAAAAGCTGTGTAGTTTCAACCTGAAATCAATGAAATACTCTAAACAATATCCCATATGACATAAGGATAACCGGTTACACACCGAGAGTCATATTCAAACCAAATAATAAATAAGAGTTATGGGCAACTACGGCCCCAAATACAGCGGAAGAAAAGACATAATCAAGGTCTAGTACTGTAACGCCCCTAATTTTCTAAGTGAATAAATCAGAAATTTTTTGACAATTAATGAGATTAATTAGCACAGGAAATTAATTATTTATTTTAAAGCCCAATTAAAGGGAAAATCGAGGGTTAATGAATTAAAATCCAGTCTCGCAACCAATGGGCCTAGGGATGGCCTTATTGGGCCAGGCCGTTTACGCTTGGAATAGTTGGAGGCAGACGGTAAAGATAACCTAGATTAATTAATTCGGAGATTACGTAAATGTTTAATTAAGTAGGAGAATCATACAAATGTTAGAGTCCCGATAAAGCAGATCGGGTGAGTCAAAAGTCAGTATTCGCGGATCTGGTCTGACGAGGGACATACCCGTGAGGCTACAGTACTCCTGTGACGACTAATATCATTGAGCCAGGATTCCCGGATCTGGGTCGGACATTATTAGAAAGATAATATTAATTAAAAGGGGCGATGGGACTTAAAGTGGGGAAAGATAAAATAAAATAATTCAAGTTGGTGGGAGATAAATTAAAACAAGTTAAAGTGATAAGATAATGAAAAGGATTGAATTAAATAATTAAAATAAAATATTATAATTTACCTTTATATATCTCAGACTTAGGTCTAAGCAAGGGAAGTGATCAATTGATTTTAAAGAGAAGTGTTCTCTCTCTCTCCTTCTCCCTCTCGACTTCTTTCTCGCTACCTCACCCACGCCGCCCACCCCTTTGCGCGCCACTCTCAAGGCCCTCAGTGTACTGCAGACCCACAAGTAGCTTCGCTGCTCAACCACCACGCGGTTGCCCCTTCCGACGACGTACCCGGTCGCCCGCGCGGCTGCCCTTTCCAGTGACGCGCCGTCCACGAACGCGAGCCGCCGCCGTTACTATAGCCGGTGCTGGAGCTCCTTTCCGTGCCTCTGCTGATTGTCCGCCGTCCCAGTCTTCTGTTCCTTACACACGAGCTGCCCTCCCTGCAGCCCCGTTTGGCTGTGACCACCACAGCGACGACAGCTCATCTTCTCATCATTGTGAGCTCCTTGAGTTAATTGGAAGCTTAATTTGGGGAAAGCCCTAATTAGATTCACGGTTTAGGGTTGTGGATGCTTCTTAATATATGATGTTAATAGGGCTGTGATTAGAGAGGGATTAAAGGGGGATTAAAGGGATAGAAGCTTGCATGATGTTATGAAAAGCATGATCTAGTTTGATTTATAATTAATGTGATTGTTTGTATAATTTTCGGGCCCCTCTAAATAGAGGAGGTGCTGCCCGATTTTTCTTGAAATTCCTAAGTCTAAATGCTCTATTAACGATCATGTTGACATGCTTAAGTCTAAATAGCTATAAGATTATCATGTTTAAGTTTACATGCTTTAGATCAATCGAACTTGCAAATTAAGCATGCTTAGGAACCATTCTAGAAGTGTTGAAGGCATGTAATGCTCGTTGAGTAGGAAAAAACATAATCTTAAGAGTTTAATGTCTCTTATATGCTCCTTGGAGCTTAAATGGAATTTTAAGTGAAGAATATGATTTGCATATTCTTAGATTTTGTATTCTTAAGCTATAGGACTAAGTTATGGAAAATACAGACTTCGTATTTACTTAGTAATCTCGTTGATTCTAGGAAAGGGAAAAGGTCCAGCAGGAGTTGCCGAAGAACCGAGTGATTCCTAGGAATTTGCAAGGACTTCCTGTGAGGGGACTTCACCGTAGATCTAGATTTAATTGGTGCATTTATCAGGATTTTGGTTTTATCGTATTCTTATGAGTTTTGTTTAGGTTTGTGGATGTCGAAGGATTTATTGCTATACTTGCATAGTATTTTTATGCTTGTATAATGGATTTAACTTTACAGAGCATGAGATATGATTACGGAAACCCTAAGGGGTAGTTAAAGATTAAGGCATGTATCATAAGCTGCACTTTAGTTAGTTAATGTATAGGGGACCCAAGAGGGGCTCGGGATAGAGCCCAGATATTTTAGTAGATGAGACCGGGCTAAGGAAGGGGTCTTGTTTTCAATCGTTTTTCATAAAACTAAAAATTTTTGCGAAAGTCGTTCTTCTTATAAAAACCCCCTTCATCTCTCTTGTGAGGGCCCATATCTGATACGGGATTATTACTTGACGTACACATGTAGAGGCATACCGCTGGTCGTCAAGTACTGGACTTATGTAGTTCCGCTTATCAGGATCATGTAGAGGCATACCGTTGTTCCTGATGGGAGTTGGAGTCCTACCGGAGATATTTTAGCTAGGGGTTCATGCTTGTATGATATGAGGCCATCGTATATATATATGTTTACTATATGCTTGATATGATATGAGATTGCTTGTGTGTTTTCTCCTGATTTCTGATCATGCTAGCATTCTTATCAAGATTGAAGATAATTATGCTGACCTTCATGATTTATACTTGCATTGTTTATGTTCCAGTATTTTAGTACAGATGACAGGTATGTGTAATACCTGGAGGAGTAGTCCATACTCACCGAGCTTGTATAGTTCAGCCCCATTTCTATATTGTTTTTCTGTTACAGGATCTAGACTTGGATCGGGATAGTAGCTCGTGTCTCAAGCAGGGATCGAGGTCTAGCTGGCTCTGGCGTACCTGTCCTTTTGTTTATTGTTGTTGAGTTGTATTAAACTCTAATTATGTTTTCTTTCCGCTGTATTTTGGGCCCTAGTTGCCCAAGACTCTGAGTGTTGTACTCTAATTATGACTTGGGTTTAAATATGACTCCCGGTGTGTAACCGGTTATGTTACGTCATATGTATTTTATTTTAGAGTACATCGTTGATTCCAGGTTTAAATTGCACAGCTTATGGGTTGGGTGTACTCCAGGCCCAACTGGTGTGACATCTGTCTCATTAACAAGATGGGTGTTACAAGTACAACCAAACAAAATGAAACACAAGGTGGGTATGCCAGAGCATGCTAGACTTCGATCCCTCCTCGAGATACGAGCTACTATCCCGATTCCAAATCTAGATCCTGTAACAGAAAAACAGTAATCGAAGGGGTTGAGCTATACAAGCTCAGTGAGTAAGAACTACTCCGCCATATATTATGCATACCTGTCATCTGTACTAAAATACTAGTACAAAAACAAAGCGAGTATAAATCATGAAGGTCAGCACAATTATCTTGAATCTGATACGCATGCTATCACGATCAGAAATCCGAAGAAAATACTCAATCAATCTTGTATCATATCATACATATAGGAAACATATATATACAATAGCCTCGTATCGTAATCAACATGCAACCTTAGTTCAATACTCTGAATGAATCCAGCTGTCATCAGCAGGATAAAAGGATCCTGATGATCGGGAGACAGCGGAATAACCCGATCCAGTACCGGAGGCCAGACAACCAGTGGTATAATCAACCAACTTTATCAATGGTCACTCGTGTCATATGGAGACCTGACGACCAGTGGTATGATCAAACTGTATCAATCGTCACTCGTCACACGTTTCATATCCGAGGCTTGACGACCAGTAGTATAATCAACCAACTGTATCAATGGTCACACGTCTCATATCCGAGACCTGACGACTAGTGGTATGATCAACCAAACTATATCAATCGTCACGCGTGCATCCCGTATCTGATTCGGCCACCCAAAAGAGTTCGGAAGGGGTTTTATATAGAAAATGATTTCGCAAAAATTTTTATTTAAGAAAAACGGATTAAAACAAATCCCTTCCTTAACCCGATATCATCTACTATCCTTTATGGGCTCTATCCTGAGCCCCGCTAGATCAATCGTCTATGTCTAGCTAGGGAGCAGTCACGACACGGTGAATATCAATATCTACCATTTAAGGTTTCACTTTATAATAATTATGTTGTTTCAGTTTCATAGCATATAACAAGTATGAAGTCACTATGCAACTAAAGCGATAGAAATCCATCGGCAAATCACAAACCTACATAAATCTCATAAGAATACAAAAAAAATGAAAATCATGGTACATACATGAAAGAAGTCTAGATTTACGGTGAAGTCCCCTCACCTTAAGTCCTTTGCAGGTCTTTCGCAATTTCCTAGGATTGGCTCGATCTTTCGGCAGCTCCCGTTGGACCTTTTCCCTTTCCTAGAACCGAAATACGAAATCTATAAATACTTAGTAAGTATGCGACATAACTTAGTTCTATGGCTTTAGAATACGAAAATCTAAGAATACGGAAATCGTATTCTTAACTTAGAATCCTATTTAAGCTCCAACGATCATATAAGAGCCATTAAACTCATAAGATCATGTTTTTCCTACTTAACGAGCATTACATGCCTTCAAAACTTCTAAAATGTTTCTAAGCATGCTTAATTTGCAAGATCGATCAATCTAAAGCATGCAACACTTAAACATGATAATCATGAGAACTAATCATACTTAAGCATATCAACATGATTGCTACTAGGGTATTAACACTTAGGATTTTCATAAAAAATTTGGTGTCACCTCCCTTATTTATAGGGCTCCGAAAATTTTACAAACACTCACCATAATTACCATTAAACTTACTCATACTTTCATCATCATCATACAAACTAATAATCCCTTTACTCCCCCCCCCCCCCCCCTTAATCCCTCTATAATCACAGCCCTATTAACATCATACATCAAGAAGCATTCATAGCTCTAATTCATGAGTTCATCATAGGGCTTTCCCAATTCAAGTTCATACCAAGAGGAAGAAACCGCGCCGACTGTCGGAGCTGTATAAAGGGGGGTGATCAGAGGCCTGCAGCCTAGGCGATCGGAGGCGGTGCGGCCTCGACTGGTGGCGGCGTGGCAAGGAGCTCTAGCAGCAGTAGCGCGCAGTCGAGCAGAGAGGCTATGGGGCGGCTACAAGGGCTCCTCCGGTGGTGAATCAGGTAGCTAATGGCGGGGCGCAATCGAACCTAGTGAGGGGCGGGTAGCAACGCCGGCGTCTAGCTGCAGCGGCTCAGGCCCACTGCAGGCTTGGGCGACGGGCGACCGTGAGGCGCAAGTGAGGAAGCGAGAGAGAGGGGGGAAGAAGAGAGGCACGAGGGTTTCTCGATTTCAATTGAGTTTCAATTTTGTAACTTAACACCTAAGTCCTTCCTATATACTTTCATATATGAATAAAATAATATTAATCTTTATTATTCATTTCCCATGATTGCCATTATCTCTAATCTTTTTATTAAATTAACTTATCATTCCAATAATGCCACATGGGTCCAATTAATTAATTTAATTCATCCTTCTCCTTTACGTCACATCAATTAAATTATATTATCTTTTTAATAATTCACCGACGTAGATCCGAAAGTCCTGGGTGAACAATTTCAGCCATCACAGGCGTACTGTAGCCTCAGGGGGTCTCTAGTTAGACCAGATCCGCGAATACCGGCTTTTGACTCGCCCGATCTAATTTATCGGAACTCTAACATTTGTCTGATTCTCTTATTTGATTAATATTTATTAATTAACACTTACAAAATTTCCCAATTAAACAATCGAGGTTATCTATACCGTCCACCTCCAACTATTCCAAGTGTATGCGGCCTGACCCAATAAGACCTTCCCTCGGCCCATTAGTTGCAAGGATGGATTTAAATTTATTATTCCTCGATTTTCCTTTAATTTGGCTTTAAAATAATTAATTTATTTTTCATGTTAATTAATCTCATTAGTTATCAAAAATTTTCTGATTTATTTAGTTTGAAAATTCGGGTCATTATAGTTCTCCCACCCTTAAGAAATTTCATCCCCGAAATTCCATACATATACATCTAAAACAGATGAGGGTACTGTTCCCTCATCTGATCTTCTCTTTCCCAAGTGGCCTCCTCCATTTGGTGATGACTCCATAATACCTTCACCAGAGGTATTGTCTTGTTTCGCAGGGCTTGTTTTCGCCTGTTAAGAATACGTACCGGTCCTTCTATATACGTCAAATCCTGAGCCAACTCTATGGTCGGTCCCGCCAGAATCTGATGTTGGTCTCCGAGGCACTTCCGTAGAACCGATATGTGGAACACATTGTGTATTCTCGACAGTTCCTCTGGTAGGTCAAGTCGGTAGGCCACCGGGCCTACTTTGTCCACTATCTCATAGGGCCTGATATACTGTGGGTTCAGCTTCCCACTTTTGCGGAACCTAAATACTCCCTTCCATGGAGATACCTTCAAGAATACTCTATCACCCACTTCAAACTCAAGGTATCGACGACGGTTATTAGCATAACCCCGTTGCTTGTCTTGGGCCTTCCTCAGCCGCTCACGGATGAGCTTCACCTTCTCCGCAGTTTGTTGCACCAGTTCTGGGCATAATATCTTTTATTCGCCTTCTTCATCCTAACATAGGGGAGTCCTACACCTTTGGTCGTATAGTGCTTCATACGATGCCATACCAATACTACTCTGGTAGTTGTTGTTGTAGGCAAATTCCAGAAGTCCCAAGTTTTTATCCAAGCAACCGGAAAGTTCCATGATACTAGCCCGAAGTAGGTCTTCGAGTATCTTGATTGTCCTTTTGGACTATCTATCGGTCTCTGAATGGAATGCTGAGCTAAGGTCCAGTCTTGTCCCCAGAGCCTTATGTAGGCTTTTCCAAAAATGAAAAGTAAATCTCGGGTCCCTGTCAAATATGATTGACACGGGTACTCGATGTAGTATCACTATCTAGTCCACGTACAGCCGTGCCAATTTGCCCCGAGAATACATTGTCTTAATTGGAATGAAGTGAGTTGACTTGGTCAATCTATTAATGATCACCCAGATAGAATCTTTGCCTTGACTGGTTCATGGTAAACCAGTCACAAAGTCCATCGCTATCCTTTCCCACTTCCATTCTGGAATCTCCAAGGGTACCAACAACCCCGGTGTCTTCTTATGTTCCGCCTTGATTTGCTAACAAATCATATACCCAGCCACGTATTCAACAATATCCTTCTTCATTCTCCTCCAGACATAGTTTTCTTTGATATTGCGGTACATCTTGGTGCTCCCTGGATGCATAGTATAAGATGAGCTATGCGCCTCCTTTATGATCTGTAGCTTAAGGGTTGTCTCGTTGCGGGGCACATAGATCCGAGCACCTACCATTATCGCTCCATCTAGAGATAGAGAATAATTACACTTAGCACTCCTACACCCCCAAAGTCTTCCATTCTGTAGCTCACACGATAACTTCATTAGCTTTGGGTCCCGGAGTTGAGCTTCTTTAATCTGTGTAATCAGCAGCGATCGCAGGTGGAAGCTTGCGAGTAGCACCCCCAACTCATCCACCGCCAGCTGCGATCCTGTGGATCTCAAATTATGGAGTTAGGTAAGGCTGGTGGTCCCTAATCGCGCCATCATCTTCCGACTTAGAGCATCGGTCACCACATTCACCTTCCCAAGGTGATACTCGAAGGTGCAGTTATAATCTTTTAATAGTTCCATCCACCTCCGCTGATGCATGTTAGCTCCCTCTTGGTCAACAGGTACTTCAGGCTTTGTGGTCGGTGAAGATTTTATAGACTACACCATAGGTAGTGTCTCTATATCTTCACTACAAAGACCACAACAGCTAACTCTAAATCATGCACTGGATAGTTTACCTCATGGGTTTTGAGTTGTCTGGAAGAATAGGCAATAACTCTGCCATGTTGCATCAAGACACACCCCAAACCCTGGTATGAAGCATCACTATATATATCAAAACCTACTCCAGGTGCAGGTAAGGTGAGAATAGGAGCAGACACCAATCGGTTCCTCAGCTCCTGGAAGCTCTGTTCGCAATCTTCGGTCCATTCGAACCTTGCGTTCTTCCTTAGCAGCTTTATCATCGGTAGGGCAATCGCAGAGAAGCCCTCCACAAATCTCCTATAGTAACCGGCTAACCTCAGAAAACTCCTAATCTCTTTAACATTTGTAGGAGCTTGCCAGTTCACTATTACTTCAATCTTCTGGGGGTCCACATAAATTCCTGCTGCTGAGACGACATGCCCCAAGAAATTGACCTGCTCCAGCCAAAACTCGTATTTACTGAGTTTGGCGTACCGCTGCTGCTCCCGTAGAGTTTGTAGAACTATTCTCAGATGATTGATGTGCTCCTCCACGTTCCTTGAGTACACCAGTATGTCAGCAATGAAGACAACAACAAACTGTTCTAAGTAGGGTGCGAATACCTTGTTCATCATTTCCATGAACGCAGCTGGTCCATTCATCAACCCAAATGACATTACTAAAAACTCGTAATACCCATATCGAGTTCGGAACGCCGTCTTTGGTACATCCTCCTCCCGTACTCATAGTTGATGATAGCCCAACTTCAAATCAATCTTGAAGAACACACAGGCTCCCCGCAGTTGGTCAACGGATCATCAATGCGTGGTAGCGGGTACTGGTTCCGGATAGTCACATCGTTCAGTTGTCTATAGTCGACGCACAACCGCATGGAGCCGTCTTTCTTCTTTACGAATAATACAGGCGCACCCCAAGGGGAGAAACTAGGTCTAATAAACCCCTTCTCCAGTAGCTCATCTATCTGGGTCTTCAATTCTTGTAATTCCACTGGAGCCATCCTGTAGGGCACCTTGGAAATCGGAGTTGTTCCTGGAACCAACTCGATCGAAAACTCCGGGCCTCGGTGCGGTGGTAACCCGGGTAAGTCTTGAAACACATCAAGATATCACACGCCATGGCTATATCCTGAACCTCTGTCTTTGGAGCTTCCACTTCTGCCACATTTGCCAAACAAGCTTCCTCCGTCTCGGGTCGTCTCCCATAGAAAGGTATCTCCGCCTCTCCCGGACGCTGGAAACGCACCATCTTCTAGTAGCAATCAACGTGGTTATGGTGGAAAGCTAACCAATCCATCCCTAGGATCGCATCAAAGTCTAAGATTCTTATGAGGATTAGATTAGCTATCAACTCCTGATCACCTATCTTTACGTCACATCCCTCATAGACTAACTTAACAATCATAGAACTATCTATGGGGGATGCCACACACATGGGTTCTGCTAGTCTAGTTGCATACACATCCTCAGGCATAGAAAAAGTTGTAGCAATGTACGAATGTGTTGAACCAGGATCAATCAATACGCAGGCATATGTATTCAAGATTTGTGTCGTACCTGCTATCACGTCGGGGGTGTTCACAGCTTGTTGCTGTGTCATTGCAAATGCTTGGGTCTGCAGCTGATATGGGTCCCCACGGCCTCCTCCACAAGACCTTCCACCAGTTGACCCTCCTCAGCTGCCTACAACACCACCCATAATAGAAAATCCCTGCGTCTGCTGCACAGTATGGTCTCCAACAGTAGCCTGTGGAGCAACTCCGCTCCCCTGGGTCAGTAGCGGGCATTGTTTCTTATAATGCCCAGGTTGCTTGCTGTAGAAACAAACATCAGCACTACAAGTCCCGTAATGGAACTTACTGCAGACTGTACACTGCGGTTTTCCCTTTTTGTTCCCACTTGTCGAGGAACCACCGCTGCTACTACTATTGCTCCTTTTTATTGGGTCTGGTGTCTCCCCCTCCTTTGGAGCTTGGGCTACTCCTCTTATTCCACTTATCAAGTCTCTGTTTTTTCTTGTTCAGGCCCCGCCCTACTCGGAGTGCAGACTCGACCACTCCTCGAAAATCTTCAAAACCATGAGCCATAACCGGGATCGGGATCTCATCCCGCAGCCCATCTTCAAACTTCTTGCATTGGTTATAGGGGTCTTCCACCATCTCTGGTGCATAACGACTCAGGGCAGTGAACTCTGCTCTCTTGGTGTCACGGTGTACGCGGGGTGAGTACTCCCTCTCGAAGGCTCTCTTGAACTCCAGCCAGGTCCAGAAACCTGACCTGGGAGGGCACATCCGAGCCGACTCCGACCACAACAAGCCGTCTTGCCCTAGCAATAGCTGTACTGTTATGACCTTTTTCATCTTCTGGGATCCTCATTGCCTCGAATATCATCTTAGGCTGCCGGATCCAAGCCTCTGCTTCAGTCGGATCTTGTGTTCCGAGGAAGTGATTAAGCCCCATCTGTCGGGCTCCCATCACATAATCATGACCCCTAGGCTGCTGTTATTGTTGGTACTGTTGTTGTTGTTGTTGGTACTACTGTTGTTGTTGTTGGAAGTTTGGGAAAGCAGAAAATGACTGAGCCATCTGCTCGAAGAATTTCTGCATCCCCGGAAATTGTTGCATACCCGGGTTGTACCCCAAGGCAAGATGCGCGTGAGATGCATCATCATACTCTTCTGGTCCAAGGGCCTCCACGTGTAGCTCCTCCTGAGGCTCCTCACGTGGCACCCTAGGTGGTCTCCCACGTCCTCTTTTTGGCGACATTCTACAACATCCAACAAGCGTAAGTCAAATGGCATAACTCTACTTAGCAATCTATACAGCTAATTTCTTATGTCAATTGACTTCGACTCCGACCCTAAGGCTCAAACTACCTCTAAAACTCTAAGGTCAAGAAATGAACCGTTCTGATACTACTAAATGTAACACCCATTTCACAAATGAGACAGATGTCACGCCAGCTGGGCCGGGAGTGCACCCAGCCCATAAGTTGTATAGTTTCAACCTGAAATCAATGAAATACTCTAAACAATATCCCTTATGATATAAGGATAACTGGTTACACACCAAGAGTCATATTCAAACCAAGTAAAAAATGGAGTACAACACTCAGAGTTATGGGTAACTACGGCCACAAATACAGCGGAAGAAAAGACATAATCAAGGTCTAGTACAACCAAACAAAATGAAACACAAGGTGGGTACGCCAGAGCATGCTAGACTTCGATCCCTGCTCCAGACACGAGCTACTATCCCGATCCAAGTCTAGACCCTGTAACAGAAAAACAGTAATCGAAGGGGCTGAGCTATATAAGCTCAGTGAGTAAGAACTACTCCGCCAGGTATTATACATACCTGTCATCTGTACTAAAATACTAGTACAAAAACAATGCGAGTATAAATAATGAAGGTCAGCAAAATTATCCTGAATCCTGATAAGCACGCTGTCAGGATCAGAAATCCAAAGAAAACACTCAATCAATCTCATATCATATCATGCATATAGGAAACATATATATGCAATAGCCTCGTATCGTAATCAACATGCAACCCTAGTTCAATACTCTGAATGAATCTAGCTATTATCAGTCGGATAATCGGATCCTGATGATCGGGAGACAGTGGAATAATTCGATCCAGTACCCGAGGCCTGAGGACTAGTGGTATAATCAACCAATTGTATCAATCGTCACGCATCTCATATCCGAGACCTAATGACCAGTGGTACGATCAACCAAACCGTATCAATCGTCACGCGTCACGCGTCTCATATCCGAGGCCTAACGACCAGTGGTATAATCAACCAACTGTATCAATCATCAAGCGTCTCATATCCAAGACCTGACGACTAGTGGTATGATCAACCAAATTGTATCAATCGTTACGCGTGCATCCCGAATCTGATTCTGGCACGCAAAAGAGTTCGGAAGGGGTTTTATAAAGAAAACAATTTCGCAAACATTTTTATTTAAGAAAAACGGATTAAAACAATCCCTTCCTTAACCTGATATCATCTACTATCCTTTATGGGCTCTATCCTGAGCCCCGCTGGATCAATCGTCTATGTCTAGCTAGGGAGCGGTCACGACACAGTGAATATCAATATCTACCATTTAAGGTTTCACTTTATAATAATCATGTTGTTTCAGTTTCATAGCATATAACAAGTATGAAATCACTATGCAACTAAAGCGATAGAAATCCATCGGCAAATCACAAACCGACATAAATTTCATAAGAATACAAAAAAAAACTAAAATCTAGGTACATACATGAAATAAGTCTAGATTTACGGTGAAGACCCCTCACCTTAAGTCCTTCATAGGTCCTTCGTAATTTCCTAGGATTGGCTCGATCCTTTAGCAGCTCCTGCTGGACCTTTTCCCTTTCCTATAACCGAAATATGAAATCTATAAATACAGAGTCTGTATTCTACATAACTTAGTTCTATGGCTTTAGAATATGAAAATCTAAGAATACGGAAATCGTATTCTTAACTTAGAATCCTATTTAAGCTCCAAGGAACATATAAGAGCCATTTTACTCATAAGATCATGTTTTTCCTACTTAACGAGCATTACATGCCTTCAAAACGTCTAAAAAGCTTCTAAGCATGCTTAATTTGCAAGATCGAACAATCTAAAGCATGCAACACTTAAACATGATAATCATGGGAACTAATCATACTTAAGCATGTCAACATGATTGCTACTAGGGTATTAACACTTAGGATTTTCATAAAAAATTCGGCGGCACATCCCCTATTTATAGAGCCCTGAAAATTATACAAACACTCACCATAATTACCATTAAACTTACTCATGCTTTCACCCTCATCATACACATTATTGCTATAATCACAGCCCTATTAACATCATACATCAAGAAGCATTCATAGCTCTAATTCATGAGTTCATCATAGGGCTTCCCAAATTCAAGTTCATACCAAGAGGAAGAAACCTCGCCCAAGTAGATAAGAACTAGGGCGGCGGCGACGCCCAAAGGGGATCAGCCTGCACAAAGGGGGTGATCGTAGGCTGCAGCCAGGCGTAGAGTAGCCGCCTCGACCGTGGCGAGGAGCTGCTGAGCCGGCTGCAGCAGAGGCAGAGAGGCCGTGGGGCGGCTGTAAGGGCTCATCCGAAGGTGAATCGGGCGGCTAGTGGCTGGGTGCAGTTGAACCTAGCGAGGGGCGGGTGGCAACGCCGGCGTCTAGCGGCGGCGGCTCAGGCCCACTGCGGGCTTGGGCGACGGCCGGCCGAGAGACGCAAGTGAGGTAGCGAGAGAGGGGGGGAAGAAGAGAGGCACGAGGGTTTCTCGATTTCAATTGAGTTTCAATTTTGTAACTTAACACCTAAGTCCTTCCTATATACTTTCATATATGAATAAAATAATATTAATCTTTATTATTCATTTCCCATGATTGCCATTATCTCTAATCTTTTTATTTAATTAACTTATCATTCGAATAATGCCACATGGGTCCAATTAATTAATTTAATTCATCCTTCTCCTCTACGTCACATCAATTAAATTATATTACCTTTTTAATAATTCACCGACATAGATCCGAAAATCCAGGGTGAATAATTTCAGCCATCACGGGCGTACTGTAGCCTCACGGGTTTTGTCTCTCGTCAGACCAGATACGCGAATATCGGCTTTTGATTCGCCCCATCTACTTTATCGGAACTCTAACATTTGTCTGATTCTCCTATTTAATTAATCTTAATTAATTAGCACTTACAAAATTTCCCAATTAAATAATCGAGGTTATCTATACCGTCCACCTCCAACTATTCCAAGTGTAAGCGGCCTGACCCAATAAGACCTTCCCTTGGCCCATTAGTTGCGAGACTGGATTTAAATTTATTATTGCTCGATTTTCCTTTAATTGGGCTTTAAAATAATTAATTTATTTTTCGTGTTAATTAATCTCATTAATTATCAAAAATTTTATAATTTATTTACTTTGAAAATTCGGGGCATTACAACGCCGATATTCCTTAGCAAATCCCTTACCGAATTGTATCTCAATTCTCTCATTATGCCTCTCCTTATATAGATGGGAGTGTCCTAGTCTTACTCTAGCGAGATAGAGATAAATCACAAATATTTAATAATTATCTCTATTAGTTAAGTCTTCATCCAATTCAAATCTAACCATTGATTCATAATAAAATTATAATCCATAACACAAACAATCCAAAATTATCTCTATATCCTTATCCAATTCAAACTCAAACGTATAATCAAGTTAAAATCCATATTTGAATAGAGATCAATTATAATTATTTTCATGAGATAAGTCTAATTTAACTCAAATATAATATTTCACTCAAATTACAAGTCATATTTGAGATAAAGATAAATCATAATCATTTTATAATTCTCTATTTTATCTCATGTCAATCCCTACAAGGTTAATCCAAGTCAGGTGGCATGATAAATTTGGCCATGTTGATTTAATCACATTAAGCTCAATCTTTTCATGAAATTACCAATAGGTCCCTGATAAACACTTTTAACCCTAATCAAGAGTTAATCAATTTAATTCCTCTTTCACACAACATCTCTTTTAATCAACTAACTAATCATCTAATTACTTTAAAGAATAATTAGGATTTTTATTCCAATGACGTTTCAAACAAACCCCAACCTTGGGAGACTCTCCCATATTTACCAAAAATTTAAGTGAAATAACAAATTAGAAAGCAAAACAAAACATTCCCTAAAATCCCTTGATTTTACAAATCTACTATTCAGTGTTTTGCCAAAAATAGAAAATCTTAGAAATCTTGCCAAAATTAAATTCTAAATAAGACAAGTAATGGGGTAGAATCCAGACCAAATCATATTCACATTACTTCCTAATTTGACAAACGATTTATTACGAAAATTAGTAAAAAAAACTAAAATATTGATATGGAGGGGAAAACAGTGGTATTTGAGGTCGAAAACGATGCACAATCATGCATAGCTCTGTGACCTTGGTGTGCATGTTGGAAAGAGCTTTCCACATTAGGGTCTTATACGTGATTCCGATATCCACAACTAAAGTTATTGCCAAAAGACTGAAACACATCTAAAACTACCCTAATTATGAGAATATCACGATCACTTCCGACCTTTGTGCTAATTTTCCACCTTATGATATCTTAACGCCATCATCGTACAATTTGACTACGCAACATCATTTGTCTTGCACCCCTCTGCATCACATTTCATTCGAGAAATAGTGGAAGATGGAAGTGTGGATATGCAAATTAAGGATTTTGTAAAATCCGAGGATTTTAGGGGATTGGTTAATTTTCCTTAATTAGTTGTTTAATAAATAAAAGCCCCCCAAGTTGGATTAAACTAGATTTTTAGTTGGAAATTGGTCTCTCACACCCAGAGAGGACCTAGTTGTAAATTATTAGTAATAATGAGATTTAAACGCAAAAATAACCACTCAGGGAGATTTGAATATAAGGACTTGCATGTAGAGAGGGAAATTAGTAAGGGTGTCTTTGCAAAAGGAAACGTGCATGTGATAATACATATATATATATATATATATATAGAAGGAACAATCATTCCATAATACATGATTCTAAACTGAATGAATAGTTATAATATATTATTATAATAAAGAGTATGTATGGATAAAATACATGGTTCATGGAGGGATAATATATTTATAAATATATTATGGATTTTGGCTGAGATTGATATTAAAAGCTTTGATTAGATAGATGTGTGATATTAGATATACATAATCCTGGTTTTGAAATTGGATGAATAAACCCTCACTGAAACTCATCCACGTAGCACCCTTTAATCAATTGGATGGCAAGGATTTAATTGTATGTTTTGTTAAAGTCCTCGGAGATGAGAAAACACGTGTAGCTTCATATGAGAAACGGGTTTCTTCTCCAACGTTGGTGAAGCTTATCCTTTTCTCCGCTAGCTGTCACCGCCGTCACGGCCATCTTCCCTAATGATCTCGCGCATGATCGTCGCCATAATAACAGCCTTCATTAGCGAAACCACACCCTTCAAGGCTTATCGTCAGCACGTCTTTAAAAGAACGACAACCCAACCCTAATAGCCACTTTCGTTTTACAATCTGCTCAAAAGAGAAGGAGATGAGAAGCCGTCTACACTCGCCATAGTGTGCCGTCAGAAACCGTGGGTTCTGGAGACAAAGATTAGAGAGGAAGTGGGTGAGAGCTTGGGGACGGGCGGTCCCCACCGTGGAAAACTCACCGGAGCTCCACCGCGGGATCGACACCGCGATCAGTCATCTTCGTTGGTGAGTAGTCTATCCTCTGAAAAGTTTTAAAGTAGACCTGTAAGCATGTGACATACTAAAGTTTGCAAGAAAACCTTCATGGAAATAGATGCATGATCTAGTTTCAAAGGCAGGAGGTGATGTTAGGGTTCATTGTTGGAACGTGTTAATAATGCTAAGTTGAGAGATTATGAGAAACCTATAATCTGTATCTCTGAGTGTCTATACTAGTACTTGAATGCTTAGGGTGTTGTTAAACTAATAAGCATTATCACATAAAGAGCAGTGAAATGGTTTGTGGGTTTCCTTTTGGATTAAGTTTAGTAGTAGTTGTTGTTGTAAGGGTTGAGACTAGTGGTTCTTGCATGTGCATGTTATGTAGATGGTTAAGAGGAGATGATGATTATCTGGAGGTATGGATTAATAGTTGCTCTTCTAGGTCTCTAGTCACTGGAGTTCATACAAGACTAATGGGTAACAAAGGGAGGCCTAGAAGGGTAGTAAAGGTTGGTTGATATTCTATGAAGGAATATATTTAATTTTCAGGGAGCTAGAGAGAGAAAAAGAGTGATTGTGAGAAGTCTAATAATCTGAGTATGGTGTGAATCCAGGTTTCAATAATCATGAGTGTGGTTTTGGATTTTTGATTCTGAGTTGGTGTGGAGATGCTTGCAGTCAGTAGTGTTGAACCTTGTGTTGATGGATAGCTAGAAGAAGTCAGGTTGTGGAGGATGTTGGTTGTGTTTCAACAAGTGTGATAGTCGGTTGGGTTTGGGTCTAGAAGAGGACAACTCATGGGTTGGGGTTTTTATTATATACTTGAAGATTAAGTTAAACGTGATGAGTTGGTTTATTCAAGTGAGTTGAGTAAATCTATTTTAAACCCGGTTTGAGCTTGGTAATGGGCCGGGCCCATTTGGTTGGGCTTGCATTGTAGGAGTCATTATTATTTTTATTTAAAAGTGCGTATATTAAGAATAGACTTATATTTATCAGATATCGACGTGGAGTGTTGATCTTCGTCGGGACAGATTCGGTGCAGTGATTGGAGGGCGTTTAGAGGTAAGTTACTCTTGCCTCGCTCCTACCCATTGTTTGGGTTTCTTGATTTGATGAATGCTATTAGTTAGCATATCTTCTTTGAGGTATTTGTTTTTCTTGGAAGCATGCACATACATGTTTGTTTTGTTCTCCTTCCTCGTATGTGTGTGATTGATGTGATTGTGGTAGTATTGTTACTACCTGTTTGTTTGAAATGCTCTGTTGGGCTTGCCCACCCGTGGGCCGACGCTTGACTGTAGGCACTCGTGGTGCCCAATGTGCGACTAGGTAGGTATCGTGGGTGGAGCTGGCGGGCTGCCGAGCATAGCCTCCTGTTATGCAGTGAGACCATGGAGATCTGTGACTTGTATCTTTGGCCCGGGTTGGTGTGCATGGCTGAGTTTCTTCTTCCGCGGATTGATGCGAGTGTGAGCTCAGGATGTTGAGAGCGTTAGGGGCCGGACACCTGACGTTCCGGCACTCTCCGGCCGAGGATAGTACTGCTGTCCTCACCGCCAAGGTCCGATTAGACCATGTCAACATGAGAGAGAGGTGGCGCTACCGAGGTGCGATAGGTTAGTCGCTGGCAGCAAATGCTGTGTGTTGCTGACCGGGGGAAATCATTGTTGAGCTTGTTATTGGAATTCTCTTCCAGAGCCTCGAGGGTTGTTGTCGGATAGGAGTCGCACAGATTCGTGTTTGTGGTAGACTCCTAGGATCTGCTTGTATGCAGGTGTATCCCGTTGCTTGATGATTCTTTGATTTTTGATATCATGTTTCATCTTATGTCTTTGAGATTCTTGCGAGGTACTTACTTGGGCTTTCTTTTCGAAGCTCATCACTTTTCCCTTCTCCTTTTCGTGTCCCCGAGAAGTAGGTTGGATTCGAGCTCAAGGACGAGTCGCGAGTCGTGTGATACTTGTAGAGGCCTGGAGGACCTCTTTTCAATTCTTGTGAGATATTGGTTTATGACCCTATAGGGCACAGTGTTGTTTAGGTATTGGACCCTTGTACTTTAATTTCCGTGAGTACTCGGGATTTGTTTTTTATATTATTGGATTGATAAACTTTTGTATTTATTTTGTTATCTGCTACTATTTACTTAGGCCTTGTACTCGAGTGGGGCCCGTCTCCACTTGGGTACGGCCGATCTGCTGACGTGCCCGAGGTCCCTAGATCCGGGTCGGGGAGTTATAGATCTACACTAATGAGAATCTAGTAAATGTTATGACCAAACTGATTAATACTAACAAGCAAGCATGAAACTAGTAAGTGTGGGAGAAATGTGAAAAGCAAAATCCTTGTTGTCCTTATGACTTTTGCTTGGTCAAAAGGAGGCAAACATGGTGATAAATAGGACATTATTATTGAGGAAAAGGAATAAAGGATAAAGGCGGTTATAATCTATCTATAATACTAAGCGAAAGAAACGGTTGCAAGTTTAATTTTATTTTCTTTAAAAACTCAAAAAAATTAGAAAATTGAATTGGGGTATTCCGAATTTCTCAAATTTTTTATTTTTAAAATTAAAAAATCCTAATACACGATCGCATACACAATCAAGTGGTTTTCTGATGATTGTTATATCACGATCGCGTTGTATCATACTGGTTGTTACTACGTGACTCTTTTCTCACATACATACACTTCTCTCTCCCTTTGGTCGCGAGCAGCCAGTAAACAAATTACTCATCGGCGGAAAAAAAAAAGTATGTTTTAATTTTCTCCCTTTCGGCAACAATTTTTTTATTTTTTTGATTATTTTGATATATTCTTGGAATCTACGTTAAGTCGTACTATTTATTTTGATTATAGTTTTATGATCTTTCTTATGCAGTATTTTAATTTCTTTTTGTGCAAATCTAGGTTTTTTTAGATATACAAATCTAATGCATTGCGTTTTTCCTTAGGTTGTTATACCAAGTGATATTGAGCGCAAACTTCTTTCTCCATTTGAGAAAGAACGGGAATTGGTAAGGAGAAGGAATTTTTTTTTTTTTGTTTTTCATTTTGATTTTGTTTCTTAAGGTTGAAAGAGTGATTTCGTTTTTTATATTAATGTATTATTTGCTTTATTTTTATGATTCAGATTCATTTTGAGGAACTTTTTGGACGCAAACAAGTTAGTTACTCCTTCATATTGTCTAAGTAAACGGTATGTATTAATATTGACTTTTTTGCTTTAATTTAGTTTAATCGCAAATTTATTCTTCTTTGATTATTTTTAAATATACTAATTCTGAATTTTTTTTGAAAAAAAAAATTAGGCTTTTGTGCTATATTTGCTTATTTTTTGTTTAAATTAGTTTAATCCGCTACATATTTTTTTTAATTTATACTTTAATTTCTTCTTTTTGAGATAATTATTTAGTGGCTACATTTACTTTTTTTTTGTTTAAATTAATTTAATCCGCTACATATTTTCTAAATTTAAACTTTAATTTCTTTTTTATGAGACAATGATTTAGTGGCTACATTTGCTTATTTTTTGTTTAAATTAGTTTAATCCGCTATATATTTTTTAATTTAAACTTTAATTTCTTCTTTTTGAGATAATGATTTAGTGGCTACATTTTTTGGTTTAATTTAGTTTAATCCGATACATATTTTTGAAATTTAAACTTTAATTTCTTTTTTCTGAGATAATGATTTAGTGGCTTCTGGTCGTTTTACTAAGATATAAAATGCAGTATTTTATAAATAATAGCACTTCTTAAAATAAAATTATTTAATTTAATCTTTAATTAATAACATCTAATTTTTAAGATTCTATATTACTATCCAGAAGAAACGATTGTAAGGTTTTTTAAAATAATTTAAAAACCCCCAAAAAATGAAAAAATTAGACTGGAGTTATCGAAATTTGTCAGATTTCTTGTTTTTTTAAAATTTACAAATCTAATACATGACGATGTTTTTTCAGGTTGTTATACCAAGTGATATTGAGCGCAAACTTCTTTCTCTATCTGTGAAAGAATGCGAATTGGTAAGGAGAAAGCTTTTTTTGTTATGTTTTCATTTTGATTTTTTTTCTTAAGGATGAAGGAGTGATTTCATTTTTTGTGTTAATGTATTATTTGTGTTCTTTTATGATTCATACTCATTGTGAGGACATTTCTTAATGCAAACAAGTTAGTTAATTAGTTGGAAACTAGTATGTATTGATATTGACTTTTTTGGTTTAACTTAGTTTAATCCAAATTTAATTTTCTTTGATTATTTTTTAATATACTATTTCTGATTTTTTTTTATTTAAAAGAAAAATTCAGACACCGCTGCTACATTTGCTTTTTTTTTAAATTAGTTTAATCTGCTACACATTTTTTAATTTAAACTTTAATTTCTTCTATATAAGATAATGATTTAGTGGCTTATGGTCGTTTTATTAAGATATAAAATGCAATATTTTATAAACAGTAGCACATCTTAAAATAAAATTATTTAATTTAATATTTAATTAATAACATCTAATTTTTAAGATTCTATATTACTATCCAAAAGAAACGATTGCAAGGTTTTTAAAATAATTTAAAAACCCCAAAAAAATGAAAAATTAAACTGGAGTTATTGAAATTTGTCAGATTTCTGGTTTTTTAAAAATTTACAAATCTAATACATGATGTTGTTTCCTCAGGTTGTTATACCAAGTGATATTAAGCACAAACTTCTTTCTCCATCTGAGAAAGAATGGGAATTGGTAAGGAGAAAGCTTCTTTTATGTTTTCATTTTGATTTTGCTTATTACGGATAAAGGAGGGATTTCATTTTTTTTAATGTATTATTTGCGTTTTCTCTATGATTCAGACTCATTCGGAGGACATTTTTGGATGTAAACAAGTTAGTTACTCCTTCATACTCTCAATAGTTGGAAGGTGGTATGTATCGATATTGACTTTTTTTGGTTTAATTAAGTTTTATCCAAAATGTATTTTTTTATTAGTTTTAATATACTACTTTTGATTTTTTTTTAAATATTTCAGACTCCTTTGTTACATTTGTTTCTTACATGCAGTGGTTTCATTCATTCAAACGACTGAAGGTTTTAGAGAAAGTAAATACACAGGTAATTTTTAACTTTTTCCTTCAATATATATTTTCTTCTCTAAATTTCAATTTTAGATTTGATATAGATTGTTTGGTGTTTAAATATTTTCTATTTTTCATTGCCGTCAAAATGTTATTTACGTCCAATTTTCATGATTATTTTCATGTATCTTTTAATGTGCATGATATCCAAATGTTACTTCAATTCGAGTTCCAATGGGTTTCAATCCAAATTGGTTTCCAATTTAAATGATATTAAGAAATAATTAGTGTTGTCTGTGGGATCGAAAATACCCGCCTGACATCGTGTCTATGAAGAGACACCAGGCGACATATCGAATCACAAACGATTATTTATTTATTTATTTATTTATTTATTTATTTATTTATTTATTTATTTTAATATTGCGGGCCATTCCTAATAGAGGCATGCCTCTATTATTAATTACCCCAGACAGAGTCTTGGGAACCTCCGATTAGGGGCAAAAATACAAGTAAAGGCAATGAATAAAATAAAAGAAAAATGATTTCATTTATTTACAAACCATAATTGTTTTATTACATATGAATATCATCATAGGATATTTATACATATTATTTTTTTGTTTATTTATTTATTTAAATGAATGACGCTGCCTTCCGCCTTATGACGTATGTTTCGCCACTTTGGAATTTGTGTTTCATCAGCCGCCTCAATGCATGCTTCGTCGCCACCACGAGATTTGTGCCAATTCAGGATTTGTACTTCATCGGTTGCATCGAGATGCACATACCACTTTAAGATTTGTATTTCATCATCCGCTTCAAGATGCGTGTTTCATCACTACATTGAGATGCGTGTCACTTTGAGATTTGTATTTCATTATCCGCTTCAAGATGTGTGTTCCATCGTTGCATCGAGAGGCGTGTCTGTAACGCCCTGGTTTTTCTAGTGATCACTGTTTAATTTTTTGAAAAAAAAAATTGGGGGTTAATAGTTCATCAACAAGAGTTTGAAAATAAAGTAAATAAAATGGAATGGGAATGAGCCAACAATTCTGGCTTGGGCCCAACCCAAGCATAAGAGAGTGATGATATAAACCCGGTAAATTTATATTTGAGATTAACGTTACGACCAAATTAATCAGGATTAATTAAAGAGACACATGTGAGTACATAGTGGGATGATAAAAATTAAACAAATAATTTATTTATTATAAATTAGTGGAATGATGGATAATGGAAGAGATAATTATGATTAAATTGGCCTATGTGACATAAGCTAGGGAATAAGCTAAATTAATGGGAAAAATATATATTGAATTATTTTACTTATCATGATATAAGTTGTTGAATTTATACATATGAGATTAAAATTGAAATGAATGGAGGCCCTCATCACCTCCCCCTCTCTTGATTTCATGTTGAGCTGATGCCCTAGCCTCCTTTCTCCATCTCCATCATCCTCCTCGTTGTGCCCCTATTCACGCCCGCCGACGGCCTGGCCCCGTGCTCTCCACCTGCCGGCCACCGCAGCCCCCACCCCACTGGAACTCCTCCGCCGCTCATGCCCGCCTCCGCCTGGGCTACCTTCGCCGCGCGTCCCCTGCCTCCACGCGCGTGGCTCCCCCCGGCTGTCCCTTCTCCGTTGCAGCCCCGCCGGAGCCCTCGTTGCGCCCCTCTATTGTCCACGACCACTGCTCGCCTGTGGCCAGCTGCTCCGGCCAGCAACCCGCCCCCTTGTCGCGCCGCCCAGCGACCTGCTCCGCCGTGGTTGTGCTGGCCGCCGCCGGAGCCCCTCGCGCGCCGCCTTCTTCGTCCGGCCACGACTACCACCCGCCGGCGAGTAGAGCACCAGCCCTGCCCGCTGAGCAGCAGTCCTCTTCTGTGCGATGACTCAGGCAAACCACCGCAGCCCCATCCCCGGCTGTTCCTTCGCCTCTCTACACTCCGGCAGCCCCCTTGCTTCGTATCCTTTTCGATCCGGCAAGGAATCCTTCAAATCGCAAGCTCGAATCCTCATTGAGCCCTAATTGGGATTAATGTTACTTTAATTACCTAATTGAAGTTTAGGGTTCGGGAAAACCCCAAAATGAAGCATGATTAGGGTTCTTACTTGAAGAAACTATAAGCATGGATGTGGGCTGTGAGATGTTAGATGTTTGCTATGTCTTATATATTGTTAATTAAGATGTTATGGATGTGATAATTAAGTTAATGAATGTATGTTTATATATTTTTGGGGCCCTCCAAATAAAGGAGGTGTTGCCGAATTTTTGTAGGAAATCTTAACTATATTATAGTTGGTTAAGTCTCCATGATCATGCTTAGCTCTTAATCACCCTTAAGGAGCATGTTAGGAACTTTTCAATTGAGATTAAGTTGAAGAAAAACTAAGTCCCTTAAGTTGGAAATTCCATATTTTCATTCTTTGAAATACGGAGTTCATGTTAAGAGAAATCATACCCTATTTAATTTAATGAAATTATCGTACTCTAACGAGTCCAATTAGAGTATAAAATAAGAATACGGATTAGGAACACATTTAGGAACTCATGAAAGATTAAATACATTTGACATATTAACAAAGTAGAGAAATCCGTATATTTTTGTATTGGAATGACCACTTATAGACTTTTCGTAACTGAATGAATTCTAGGTTATACATGATTAATGCTTCATGTTTATGAATATCATTTGAATAATCTAACGAGCACGTTAGAGTATTTCTCGTATTTACGTAATGCTCTTTAGAAAGATGTAGATGCATGTTAATTGGAAGCATGCTTTAGCTAAGCTAGAGAATTTATTGTATTCTTTCGAGTCTAAGTAAGAATACAAGTTAAGAATAAGGTTTTAGTATTTCTAAATTTCCGTATTATGATTACTACGAAAAAGGAAGAACGTTCCGAAAACGTCGTGTGACCGAGTCAAACCTAAGCTTGCTAAGGACATCAGGTGAGTGACTACACTATACTTAGATGTTATATGATCAGGTTTTTATTATCGGATTTGTTTATATGAGTTTTATCTCGGTTTGTGATTTGTAGATGGATTTCTCCGCTATCTTAGCATTGTATATTCATGCTTGTTATATGCTATGGAATTGAAATAGCATGATTAATTATAAAGTGAAACCTTAAATGTTAGAGATGGATATACATCTGTGTCGTGGACTGCTCCCTAGCTAGACATAGACGATTGATCCAACGGGGCTCAGGACAGAGCCCATAAAAGATAGTAGATGATATCGGGTTAGGTAAGGAATTTGTTTTAAATCATTTCATGTAAAATCCATGATTTTTTTTGGAGTGATTATTTCCAAATTCTTCTGTGATTAATTAATTAAAGAAATATTTCCAAAATTTAGACTTAATTGAATTTAATTTATATACTTAAATATTAATAAAATATTTACCACATGAGAAGTGATTTTTGGGATCGATTGAGTACAAAGGTATATATATATATATATATATATATATATATATATTATTAAAAGTTTAAATAAAACAAAAAAAAGGAAAGTCGTAAATATTAAGCTTGGCAGCCATTAATGGTTTGAAGCTTTGGCAGCCATTAAAGGGCTGAAGCTTGGCTGCCATTGTTGAGATTGAAAGAATAATATATATATATATATATATGATGGATATATAAACATATAGTTTATATGTGATCACAGAGCTGTTTTAAATTCAGGGCATAATAATAATATTTAAATAATAAAAAAAAGGAATAAAAAAACGTGCTGCATGGGCGGGATTCAAACGAGTAGTGATATAGAGAGAGAAAGAGATTGGATATTTAAAAACGGACGTTGTGAATGTCTTCGTCGCATGACCAGCGTGGTAGGGGAAGGGATCGAGCGCCCGTTTCTAGAACATAGCAATCCTGACCGTCTCAAATCCTGGCCACGGCTCCATATAAGAAGAAGAGGGTAGAGCTGCGGAGGACTGAGAACCACCACTGTTCCAGGAAGAAGAGAGGAGAGGTAGAGCGTCACCACCTTCGGAGTTGTCCGACGATCGGAGCTTTACCCTAAGATCTTCGCTTTTTGGTCTTGAATTCTCTGTCCAGTGAGAAGGGAGCACTAGAACTACGGCAAGACGCCACTCTTGATCTCGTACGGGATCGGAAGGAAGGTGAGTAAAACTCAATCTTTCATTAGTGCATGTGTGTACTTATATAGTGAGCATGATCTGTATGAAGATTGTGAGCTGTTGCCAGTAATATGCCTGAAGATAATAGGTTGCTAAGGAGCTTAGCTTGATAATGCATAGATGCATGGTGACTTTTGCTAGTTGTTTGGTTTACAGCACATGCATACCTGGTTGTGACTGATTATGTTTCTTAGATAGTGTTGTTTGAGGGTTTCAAGTAACGGTGATGGTTTGTCTAGGGTGATAGTTTCATGACAGAGAGAATTATTCTATCAATAATCATGTTCATGTGATTATAATTTGTACCCATGGCTTAACCAGCATGAGCAAAGATGGGTCATAAGTAATATGTGATGTTATGCATGCTTGGTATTGTCACAGAGGGGTTCTAAAAAAAAAACTGTTTGAGATTTGCATGCATGGACTGAAGTCTTTGGGCATGAATGAATGAGGTTTGGATGCATAGTTGGTAGTTATACGGACAGTTAAGTTCAGTAGCTTGGGGTGAGATAAGACTATTGTAATGATGGCATTGCCTCTGTATATGAAAGTCTAGTTCTTCTTTGGATCATGATCATATATGGATGATTAATAAAGAAGGGTTAACGTGTAGTGTGAGAAAGAGTTTAGCTAACTAAATTAAAAGCAAAACTTGAGCCTGTAGTGGCCTTGGTGTTCATCTATTTTAATAATAAGAAGCTGAATTACATTAAGTGTGAGATCAAAGGTTAATTGTTACTCTAGTTAACAAGAAAACGTTAATGTTTATAATATAGCGTGTGTGATTGAGTGTGGTCAATGGTTTTAAATTATGATTATAGGTTCTTAAGGCTTGGTAAAGGAGTTGACCACGGCTCAGGTTGGTTGGATAAAGTATGGTAGTTGGTTCTGAGCATCAACCCTTATTCACACTAACAGTCTATAGAAATATCTAAGCCAAAGATTACACCTATTCTCACTAGACTACACAACTAGTAGGGCTGAATTGTGCAATAAAGGGTTTAAAGGTTGGGAGTTGATTAGCGGGCTACAGCCCATCCCATTTAAAACTCAACTTTGGGCCAAATTTAGGAAGAACACATCTACAACAAAGGCTAGATCTAACAAATTCATTAAAAGAGAATTAAGGGAGAAGAGTGGGGAATTGGTGAATCATGCTTGCACACCTAGGACTCACGAGCTGATGCCGATACTGATATAGAAACTTTATTACCAGATATCGACGTGGAGACTTAGAGACACGTCAGGAGAGTACTAGAGAGATTTCCAGCTCTTGTTAAAGGTAAGTGCTTCTGCCTAGTACCGTTATCAATTATTGATCTTTGATACTTGTGTAAGTACGCTTGCCTTGAGCTCACTCTTCGGAGTTTTCTTTGGACTTGCCTTTATCTTGTTCGTAGATACTTTATTGATTCCATACATGCTATTCATACTTGTTTTTCTTAGATTCCTGTTGAGCATGTATGTTGTTTTCGGGATGTTGGTATCCCTGTTTGTTGTGGTCTACTACCCGGACTCAGTGGAGCGTGGGGGCTCCAATAGGGAAATGTTCAGGGACAGGACCCCCTGGCATTTCTGCTTGCCGTGCCAGAGAGGCGATTCTCTTGTGGTCTTACCCGTCAGTGGGAATGATACGCTGACCGTGTTAACACGTACGAGAGGTGGTACTATCGATTACGACCGGAGGGTCGAACGACCAGAGGGTCATGTTCACAGCGCTTAGCTGGGTTTGCTGACCGGGAGTAACCTTGAGTTTTCTTTGAAACTCATCACAGAGCTTGAGGGCTTCTGTTATCAGGAGTCGTACCTTTGGATTTGTTTGTGGTAGACTCCTAGGGTTGTGTACTCTTGGGATTGTGATCCCTTTATTTGACATGTTGTTTTCTTATGTCTTTGTGACCCCCGCAGGGGTGCTTACTAGGCTTTCCATTCGAAAGCTCACGCATTTGTTCTTTCCCTCTTTTATAGATTCCGAGGTTTAGGGGGCTGGTGCTGAGGAGAGATTGTTTAGGAGATCCGAGGTCTGAGGGTCTCCCTTGTCTTTTATTTTTTGAGAGCTGTTATGGGACCCGTATAGGGACCTGGTTTTGTATAGGGCCTATGGACCCTTATGACTCTATATTCCTTGAACTTGAGTTTATTTTATATTATGGTTTGATATCTATTGATTCATATTTAGGCCTTGTATTCAAGTTGAGCTTGTCTCTTCTTGGGTACGACCGATCTGTTGATGTGCCCGAGGTCCCGGATGTATCAGAGCCCTGGTCTCTAGTCGAGCAGGTTAGCAAGACCCTAGATGCCCTTAGCCAGTTGCATAGACTGAGTGCGGGTCTGGGGTAGTATAGTTAGTAGTATGATAGATTGATGCTTGGTTTTACTTGCATGATGTCGGGACCCACGTACCGTCAGGATTCATCTGAAGACGAGGTGGAGTCAGTTCGTGAGAACACTCCACCACCTCGTGCTGACTCTTCAGATCCTGTGCAGCTCCTTGCTGAGATGAGGAGGACGGTGGAAGATTGATAGGCTCCAGTCCACAGTTGCTATGCTCGTCCAGAGATAGAGGGACGAGGGCGTGAGGATCCCTGTTGCTCAGAGGCTAGTGGACAGGGGCCCGAGGGTTCAGCTGGTCCAGGAGATAGTGAGCGCGAGCATTCCTCCTAGGTAAGTATGTCGAGCCCGTGACTATCGTCGTAGTTTGGGAGTGCAGCTTGGGGTTAGAGCTGGGGGACCGTCTTCTACTATGATCCGGATTGTCAGGTGCCGACGTTGCGGTGGATATGGACACCGGATGGCGGAGTGCAGGCACCCTTCTCTTTGGTGCCGTAGTTGTGGCAGTACTGAGCATCTCGCCTTTTACTGCCCAGGTGGCGCACTAGGACCCAGTAGGGGACCATAGGGGTCAAGAGGACATCTGCCCTTTGTCGACTACACCCCACTCTCTCCTGATGAACACCACCTAGATTGATTCTAGTTTCTTCTGCTTGAATAAATTGTAGTCTTACAAACTTTGAGTGTTGTATGAACTACTTATGTCGTGTTTTCTGTTTTGAAGTTTGCTTTTAATGTGTCCTGGTGCGCCAGAACCAACTTTGTCGACTACAATTTAGGTGGTGTTTAATCGTCATGCGTCTCCTATCCGAGACCTGACAACCAGTGGTATGGTCAACCAAACTGTATCAATTGTCACGCGTGCATCTCGTATCTGATTCGGGCACCCAAAAGGGTCGGGAAGGGGTTTTATATGTAAAACAACTTTTGGAAAAACATTTGTTAGTAATGAAATGTAAAATCCATGATTTTTTTTTTGGAGTGATTATTTCCAAGTTCTTCTTTGATTAATTAATTAAAGAAATATTTCCCAAATTTAGACTTAATTGAATTTTATTTATATATTTAAATATTAATAAAATATTTACAACATACAACACTCAAAGTTTGTAAGACTACAATTTATTCAAGTGGAAGAAACTAGACTCAATCTAGGTGGTGTTCATCAGGAGACAGTGGGGTGTAGTCGACAAAGGGCAGATGTCCTCCTGACCCCTGTGGTCCCCTACTGGGTCCTGGTGCGCCACCTGGGCAGTAAAAGGCGAGATGCTCAGTATTGCCACAACTACGGCACCAAAGAGAAGGGTGCCTGCACTCCGCCATCAGGTGTCCATATCCACCACAACGTCGGCACCTGACAATCCAGATCACAGTAGAAGACGGTCCCCCAGCTCTAACCCCAAGCTGCACTCCCAAACTACGACGATAGTCACGGGCTCAACATACTCGCCTAGGAGGAATGCTCATGCTCACTATCTCCTGGACCAGCTGAACCCTCGGGCCCCTGTCCACTGGCCTCTGAGCAACAGGGATCCTCACGCCCTCGTCCCTCTGTCTCTGGACGAGCATAGCAACTGTGGACTGGAGCCTATCAATCTTCCAATTAGTGGCTTCCACCGTCCTCCTCATCTCAGCAAGGATCTGCACAGGATCCGAAGAGTCAGCACGAGGTGGTGGAGTGTTCTCACGAACTGACTCCACCTCGTCTTCAGATGAATCCTGACGGTACGCGGGTCCCGACATCCTGCAGGTAAAACCAAGCATCAATCTATCATACTACTAACTATACTACCCCAGACCCGCACTCAGTCTATGCAACTGGCTAAGGGCATCTAGGGTCTTGCTAACCTGCTCGACTAGAGACCAGGGCTCTGATACATCCGGGACCTCGGGCACGTCAACAGATCGGCCGTACCCAAGAAGAGACAAGCTCAACTTGAATACAAGGCCTAAATATGAATCAATAAATATCAAACCATAATATAAAATAAACTCAAGTTCAAGGAATATAGAGTCATAAGGGTCCATAGGCCCTATACAAAACCAGAACCGTATACGGGTCCCATAACAACTCTCAAAAAATAAAAGACAAGGGAGACCCTCAGACCTCAGATCTCTTAAACAATCGCTCCTCAGCACCAGCCCCCTAAACCTCAGAATCTGTAAAAGAGGGAAAAAACAAATGCGTGAGCTTTCGAATGGAAAACCTAGTAAGCACCCTTGTGGGGGTCACAAAGACATAAGAAAACAACATGTCAAATAAAGGGATCACAATCCCAAGAGTACACAACCCTAGGAGTCTACCACAAACAAATCCAAAGGTACGACTCCTGACATAAGCCCTCAAGCTCTGTGATGAGTTTCAAAGAAACTCAAGGTTACTCCCGGTCAGCAAACCCAGCTAAGCGCTGTGAACACGACCCTCTGGTCGTTCGACCCTCCGGTCGTAATCGATAGTACCACCTCTCGTACTGCACACGGGTCACAGATCATTCCCACCCACTGCGGGTAAGACCACAAGAGAATCGCCTCCTGCACGGCAAGCGTAAAATGCCAGAGGTCCTTTCCCCTAACATTTCCCTATTGGAGCCCCCACGCCCATCGAGTCCGAGTAGTAGACCACAACAAACAGGGATACCAACATCCCGAAAACAACATACATGCTCAACAGGAATCTAAGAAAAACAAGTAAGAATACCATGTATGGAATCAATAAAGTATCTACGAACAAGATAAAGGCAAGTCCAAAGAAAACTCCAAAGAGTGAGCTCAAGGCAAGCATACTTACACAAGTATCAAAGATCAATAATTGATAACGGTACTAGGCAGAAGCACTTACCTTTAACAAGAGCTGGAAATCTCTCTAGTACTCTCCTGACGTGTCTCTAAGTCTCCACGTCGATATCTGGTAATAAAGTTTCTATATCAGTATCGGCATCAGCTCGTGAGTCCTAGGTGTGCAAGCATGATTCACCAATTCCCCACTCTTCTCCCTTAATTCTCTTTTAATGAATTTGTTAGATCTAGCCTTTGTTGTAGATGTGTTCTTCCTAAATTTGGCCTAAAGTTGAGTTTTAAATGGGATGGGTTGTAGCCCGCTAATCAACTCCCAACCTTTAAACCCTTTATTGCACAATTCAGCCCTACTAGTTGTGTAGTCTAGTGAGAATAGGTGTAATCTTTGGCTTAGATATTTCTATAGACTGTTAGTGTGAATAAGGGTTGATGCTCAAAACCAACTACCATACTTTATCCAACCAACCTGAGCCATTGTCAACTCCTTTACCAAGCCTTAAGAACCTATAATCATAATTTAAAACCATTGACCACACTCAATCACACACGCTATATTATAAACAATAACGTTTCCTTGTTAACTAGAGTAACAATTAACCTTTTATCTCACACTTAATGTAATTCAGCTTCTTATTATTAAAATAGATGAACACCAAGGCCACACTACAGGCTCAAGTTTTGCTTTCAATTTAGTTAGCTAAACTCTTTCTCACACTACACGTTAACCCTTCTTTATTAATCATCCATATATGATCATGATCCAAAGAAGAACTAGACTTTCATATACAGAGGCAATGCCATCATTACAATAGTCTTATCTCACCCCAAGCTACTGAACTTAACTGTCCGTATAACGACCAACTATTCATCCAAACCTCATTCATTCATGCCCAAAGACTTCAGTCCATGCATGCAAATCTCAAACAGTTTTTTTTTTAGAACCCCTCTGTGACAATACCAAGCATGCATAACATCACATATTACTTATGACCCATCTTTGCTCATGCTGGTTAAGCCATGGGTACAAATTATAATCACATGAACATGATTATTGATAGAATAATTCTCTCTGTCATGAAACTATCAACCTAGACAAACCATCACCATTACTTGAAACCCTCAAACAACACTATCTAAGAAGCATAATCAGTCACAACCAGGTATGCATGTGCTGTAAACTAAACAACTAGCAAAAGTCACCATGCATCTATGCATTATCAAGCTAAGCTCCTTAGCAACCTATTATCTTCAGGCATATTACTGGCAACAGCTCACAATCTTCATACAGATCATGCTCACTATATAAGTACACACATGCACTAATGAAAGATTGAGTTTTACTCACCTTCCTTCCGATCCCGTACGAGATCAAGAGTGGCGTCTTGCCGTAGTTCTAGTGCTCCCTTCTCACTGGACAGAGAATTCAAGACCAAAAAGCGAAGATCTTAGGGTAAAGCTTTGATCGTCGGACAACTCCGAAGGTGGTGGCACTCTACCTCTCCTCTCTTCTTCCTGGAACAGTGGTGGTTCTCAGTCCTCCGCAGCTCTACCCTCTTCTTCTTATATGGAGCCGTGGCCAGGATTTGAGACGGTCAGGATTCCTATGTTCTTGAAACGGGCGCGCGATCCCTTCCCCTACCATACTGGTCGTACGACGATCGCGCAAGACATTCACAACGTCCATTTTTAAATATCCAATCTCTCTCTCTATAAATCACTACTCGTTTGAATCCCGCCCATGCAGCACGTTTTTTTATTCCTTCTTTTTATTATTTAAATATTATTATTATGCCATGAATTTAAAACAGCTCTGTGATCACATATAAACTATATGTTTATATATATATATATATATATATATATATATATATATATCTTAATTATTCTTTCAATCTCAACAATGGCTGCCAAGCTTAATATTTACGACTTTCCTTTTTTTTGTTTTATTTAAACTTTTAATAATATATATATATATATATATATATATATATATATATATATATATATACCTTTGTACTCAATCGATCCCAAAAATCACTTCTAATGTGGTAAATATTTTATTAATATTTAAATATATAAATAAAATTCAATTAAGTCTAAATTTGGGAAATATTTCTTTAATTAATTAATCGAAAAGAATTTGGAAATAATCACTCCAAAAAAAAAATCATGGATTTTACATTTCATTACTAACAAATGTTTTTCCAAAAATTGTTTTCCATATAAAACCCCTTCCCGACCCTTTTGGGTGCCCGAATCAGATACGAGATGCACGCGTGACAATTGATACAGTTTGGTTGACCATACCACTGATCGTCAGGTCTCGGATAGGAGACGTGTGACGATTGATACAGTTTGGTTGATTATACCACTGGTCGTCGGGCCTCGGGTACTGGATCGGATTATTCCGCTGTCTCCTGATCATCAGGATCCGGTTATCTGGTTGATGACAGCTGGGTTCATTCAAAGTATTGAACTAGGGTTGCACGTTGATACGATACGAGGCCTTAACATACATATTTATGTGATTGTGATATGCCTATGATGATTGAAATTGCATATGTGCTTTATTTAGGTTTTTCTGAAATGCTTGGCATGTTAACCTAATGAGAAGATAATGCATATGATTAGCATTATTTCGGTATTCATATATCTGATATTATATTTGTATTTTCTTATATTAGTGATTTTCACTCAAATGAACTACTTGCGTAAGTAAGTGAGCTTAAGTAATCTAGTAGATGGTTCTGACATAGCAAACAAGCACTTTTTCGCAAATTTGTAAACTCTATATAAGATGAAACAATTTGTTTATTTCTTATAAATACTAGTTTGATTTTTATGATCATTATCAGGTTTAAATTACACAGCTTATGGGCTGGGTGCACTCCAAGCCTAGCAGGTGTGATATCTGTCTCATTTATGAGATGGGTGTTACAGTGTCACTTTTAGATTTGTATTTTATCACCCACCTCAAGATTCGTGTTTTATCATCGCATCGGGATGCAGGCCAATTTATGATTTGAATTTTATCATCCGTCTCAACCAACGTGCTTAGAGAGGAGCTAAGACTTCAACTTCTTGTTTGCAAGATCAATTGCTTGACAAAAATATGTTTATATATATATATATATATATATAAATATATGTATATGGGTATATGTTTATATATATAGAGAGAGATGGGAGAGAGCTTCTGAGTTCTGACAATCCTTTTTATTATTTTTTTATTTTTTATTTTTTTACGGCTGCAGCTCTTCCACAGCCTTTCTTTTTTTATTTTTTTTATTATTACTATTTATTTTTTTATTTCTTTTCTTCTGTTTTCTTTCATCTCTCTCTCCTTTGTTTTTTCTTCTTCTGTTTTTTTTTATCCAATATCTCTTCTCTCTCTTTTTTTTTTGCTAGTTTCCTCTCTTTCCCTTTATTTATTTATTTATTTATTTATATTTCTTCTTCTTCGTTTTTTTTTCTTTCACATTCTACAAGTTTGTTTTTTTAAAAATTTATTCCATTTTTTTTTGCACGTTTCCTCCGTTTTTTATTTATTTCTTCTTCTTCCTTTTTTTCTCTTTTTTTCCTTTGTTTTTACTTATTGCTCCGGCTTCACGAAGCAAGAAAAATAAAAAGTGGAGACTTCTTCTCCGACGGTGGTGACAAGATCAACACCACCACGCTCCGGGGTGGTATTCTTTCTCCGGCGGCCGTGGCGATTAGAATAGTTTAGTGATGACACCACCGCACTCCAGGATGGTATCCACCTTTCGCGGCGGCAATGATCGGAGGTAGCGCCCAAGGGAGAAGGGCTCGGCGACGGCATCCAAGAAAGGAGGCGGCCGGATGGGTCTCGTGATGGCAACAACAGCATCAACATGGTTTCTTTTTTATTTTTATTTTTTCTTTCTCCGGGACAGCAAGGCATCGGTATTCACAAGGGATAGGCTAAAGACTTGGTGAGGATAAGTGGCAAGGTGTCCACAAGGGAGCAGAAAGCTTATTGAGGGTTGACAACGATGACCTCCACAAGGGAGCCGGAAGCTTGTTGAGGGTTGACGGCGATGGCCTCCACAAGAGAGCCGAAAGTTTGTTGAAGGTTGACAGCGATGATGAAAATATTGGAGAGGAGGGGGGCCTTGATCTCCTTATGCTATATTACAGTCAATTAACTGACCCAAGCCTGTATAATCCTTCGGCAAAGCCGTTAGAGACAGGCCCGTGTCTGACTGACCACACGGCTTCTTGCTTCACGAAGAGGAGAGCATGGATGAGATCTCTTCCCCCCAAAAGTCTCTTCATAAGAGTTTTCTCCTCCTTTGTTTATAGATCCTCACAACCTAGATGATAAGGTTGAAATTTTAATTTTGAGTTTTAATCGTCATGAGATCATAATCTAGATAAGATCAAAATTTGAATTTTTATTTTAATGATCATAATCTAGATTTAGGTATAACCTAGAATTTTAATTTTAATCATAATGGGATCATAATCTAGATAATCTAGATTTAGGTATAACCTTGAATTTGAATTTGAATTATTATGAGATCATAATCTAGATAAAATCAAAGATTTGAATTTTAATAATCATAATCTACATTTAGGTATAACCTCGTAACATAAGATAACCATGATAATAAGATTCAAAATTTGAATTTGAATCTAAGTATAATTTGAATTTTAATCATCATGAGATAATCTAGATAGATATAATCTCATCAAATTTAAACTTTAAATTTTAATCATCACGGGATAATATAGATAATCTCGTCACCGTCAAAAATTTGAATTTAAATTCAAATTTAGGTTTAATTTTAATTAATTATTTTTTTCTCGAGATTTATGTTCTCGGCTTATCTTTGGATTTGTATTTTTAAGATTGCCTCGAGATTTGTATTCTCGGGCCATCTTAGAATTCGAGATTGCCTTGAGATCTATATTCTCGAGCTATCTTGGAATTTGAGATTGCCACAAGATCTATGCTCTCTGGCTATCTTTAAATTTGAGATCACCTCGAGATCTATGTTCTCAGGCTATCTTGGGTCTGGTGACCTTAACTATCCTTGGGATTTGTGTCCTTATCTTGCCTCGGGATATGTGTCCTCAGCTCACCTCGGGATTAGGCCACATCAAAATATTTATATATATACATTTTTAAAACACAAACTGCCACGTACCAACCACGCCCGCATTATCGTAGATAACCGCCACACTCCAAAATGTGGACTAGTCCCCATTCAGGCGCAAGGCCTTAGGAACTCTTATACAATAAGTATACAGAGGTAATGATAACAACGGAATCATAAGATAAAAGAAGAAGGGAGTTTATACAACTCCATACATGTACAATACCTGGTTTACACAACCCAAGACCGTGGATCCGTCCAGTCACCCCTAGAAATCCATACAACAAGGAATACATAATACAAGTCTCACACAAGATAAAAGAGGTAATGCAGACCTCGAGACAAATACAAATAGCCGAAGTCAACCACTCTGGTATATCCTCACTTAAGCTCTCGACCCTACTCCTCCTCGTCTGAACCTGAGAACACACAAGTCATGTGCATGAGCCTAAAGAATAGGCCCAGTAGGGTCGCACAAACAATAAAAGAGGCTGAAGCCATAAACAAAGAACAGAACATAATAAATAACAACAAGTGTAGCAACACCACAAGCAAGTAACAAGTAACTGGAATGTGGATAAATCCACAGATGTACTGACTCTCTGGCATATATGATACTAAGATGTCTACGATATCCACGACACCATCAGTATCTTCTTCGGCCTAAGCCGGATAATGCTTTAGCTAACATGTGCACATGGTCAGAAGATGCCGCTCTCTGACTGAGCCAGGTGGCCAGATATTATATGCCCTCTGCCAGGGCATCCGTCCGATTGAGCATCACGTGCTCGTGGCCAGATATTATGCGCCCTCTGCCGAGGTATTTGTCTGATGGAGCACCAAGTGCTCGTGGCCAGATATTATACGCCCTCTGCCGGGGCATCCGTCCGATGTATCATGCCTGAAAGTAAGAGATTCTAGTACAAATACCTAACAACAGGTATCCATATATATCCAAGGCAGCAACATCTTGAATATATATATGAAGATCAAAGACCTCATCGAGATCGGAAGCCAATACGTATCTAAGGAGTAAACTTTACTCAAATACGCATACGAAAACATGAAAGCAACAATCTCCTCGAGATATAAAACTGATACATATGAGGAAAACCATCTCGAATATGTATTGGGAACCTCTCAAGGAAATTAGAGTACGAAATCAAAGTAGGGTAGGAGGAAGGAATACTCACAAACCTCCCGTGCGAGAGCCTACCTGGTTAGAACTCAATCCTCTGATCCTCGTCGCGTCTCACGCGTCCGAATCAGGATCTAATAAATGAATAGTAACATCTTAGTGTCTTTACACTTAAGCATTCCCCATTCAAATACGAAATACTTCAAGTAAAAAAAAGAATACGATCCTGCAGGGTTCTGATTACACTGCGCAGTTGGAAAGAATAAATCATAACTTTTGAACCGTAAGTCAGAATTCTATCATCTAATGCTCGTTGGAAAGAAGACTTCGAGATCTTTCCAACAACAGGTTATGCACTCTGAGCGGAGGTGTGTGCAAGGTGCAGCTGCCCCTCGAAGGGGGAAGCCTGCTGCAGGGTTCTGATTACTGCACAGTTGGAAAGAATAAATCATAACTTTTGAACCGTAAGTCAGAATTCTATCATCTAAGGCTCGTTGGAAAGAAGACTTCAAGATCATTCCAACGACAGATTATGTACTCCAAGAGGAGGTGTGTACAAGGTGCAGCTGTCCCTCAAAGGGGGCAGCCTGCTGCAGGGCTGGTTTCCATATAATAAATTTTTGAGGCATGAATACAAGGGGTTCTCTAATAAGGTTTGGGCAGCATCTCCTTTGTTTGGAGGAGTTAAACCTTTCTACAAACATGATCCATAATCCTTGAAACAAATCTCTAACATAACTTCATAGAATCCCAATGACTAATTGCATGTTTACAATTAATCTTTCATGCTAGTTCACAACCTTGTTTTCACTTGGGCATTTATACGAATACTTGATAGGCATGTAAATTCCTTTACCAACTTATAATTATAACATGGCAAGGATTTCTAAATTTACATCTTACATTAATCACATGCTCTCATTTATGTTAAAAAGAACAACCCAAACACAAGCTTATGAGCAAGTAAGTCTTCATGAGCATTTCTATAAACAATACATGGGCAATATAGATTTCATCTAGAATCCATACCATTTCAGCAACTCATTTTAACTGGGATGTTGTTCATACAATCAACTACAATCCAATCTAGAATCCACACAATTTTCTCGCCGAAATCCATTCCAAAACAAGCCATTCTTTTAATTAATAACAGCCAAGCTTTAACTCCCCAATCTCTAACCAAACTAAAATTCCCACGTAGGTCAGGAATTCGTCGGAGCTCGCCGGGGTGAAGCTAGCCGCGGCGGCAAGTCTGCAGGTGGCGCAGCTGACCGGAGGAGGGCGGAGCTCCAAAATAATGGCACGCCTTGGGCGCAGGGGTCGCGCTGGGCGAGAGGGTCATACATGACGGGCGCTAAGTGGTCACATGATACAAGGCTGGTCACAGCGGTCGGAGCAATGTGAGGGGTAGCCCCGCTACGAGAGGGGGAAAGAACCAGTGCTCGCCGGAGGACCGCCGGTCGGAGGGAGAGGCGGCGTGATTAGGGCTATTGTCAAGCTGGATTGAGGGAGAGGGAGAGAAGTCTTTGAAGGAGGTAAGGGTTAAATTGGATTTCAATTAAACATCCAAGACCTAAGTCCAAGCCCTTTATCATGACAACTTTAATAATTGTCACATGCCCACTATAGCCTCACATGTTAACTATACACTCACAAGTTTACTGTTCAATCACGGGTAAGTGAATTATTTCTCGTCGGGGTCCACCGTGATAATTCTCTGTCCTCATGCCCAACCCAGATCCGCGAATCTCGGGTCAATGGTACTTGGGTACGAGTGCACTGTAGTGTCAAGGGGCCTGTCTCTCATCAGACCAGATCCGAGAATATCGGCTTTTAGTCAAATCCTTCGTCACGGGTATACTGTGGTATCACGGGGCTGTCTCAGTCCTCGACCGGATTCACGTTTCCCGGGATTTGAATATCTGTTTATTTTCTTTTCTCGATAATTAATCCAAATTAATAAATATATAATTAATCTGAATAATTAACACGTAACTAACCTTGATTAATTAACTCATAATTAATCTGGATTATTCCGACCTGTGATTTTTTCCCAAATTCTCACTGCTCACCACATTAGATTGCCACATAAAAATTTTGAGAAAATAAATCTTTATTTATTTTGGGGTGGGTTTTACACAAACATTATCCATTGTTAATTATTATTTTGTATTTATCCTATATTGTTCATGATACCCAATTCGAATTTAAATATTGGAATTCATACCTTCAAAGTCTTTTAAAAACAATAAAAAAATTCTTTAAAAACAAGACAAAGATTCTCAACCTATAACAAAATTCTTTCAAAACAATACACAAATTAATTAATATATAAATTTCATAACTTCAAAATATATCATCCAAATAATCCAACCCTTTCGATTATTCAAATGATATTTTTTTAAAGTTATGAAATACGTAACACCCATCTCGCTAATGAGGCAGATGTCACACCAGCTGGGTCGGGAGTGCACCCAACCCCTAAGCTGTGCAATTTAAATTTGGAATCAACGATGTACTCTAAAATAAAATCCATATGACATAACATAACCGGTTATACACCGGGAGTCATATTTAAACCCAAGTCATAAATAAAGTACAACACTCAGAGTAATGGGCAACTAGGGCCCCAAATACAGTGGAAAGAAAACATAATTAGAGTTTAATACAACTGAACAACAATAAACATAAGGACAGGTACGCCAGAGCCAGCTAGACCTCGATCCCTGCTCGAGACACGAGCTACTATCCAGATCTACCTGTCATCTGTACTAAAATACTGGAACATAAACAATGCAAGTATAAATCGTGAAGGTCAGCATAATTATCTTCAATCTTGATAAGAATGCTAGCATGATAAAAAATCCGAAGAAACACACAAGCAATCTAATATCATATAGTAAACATATATATATATGTGATGGCCTCATATCATACAAGCGTCCACCCCTAGCTAAAATGTCTCCGAAAGGACTCCAACTCCCCTCAGGAATAGCGGTATGCCTCTACATGATCCTGATAACCGGAAACTACATAAGTCTGGTACTTGACGACCAGCGGCATGCCTCTACATGTGTACGTCAAGTATCAATCTTGTATCCGATACGGGCCCTCACAAGAGACAGGAAGCGGGTTTTTATAAAAGAACGACTTTCGCAAACATTTTCAGTTTTAAGAAAAATGATTGAAAACAAAAACCCCTTCCTTAGCCCGGTCTCATCTACTAAAATATCCGGGCTCTATCCCATGCCCTTGCTGGGTCCCCCATAGATTAACTAACTAAGGTGCAACTTATGATACATGCAATAATCTTTAACTACCCCTTAGGGTTTCCTTACTCATATCTCATGCTCTTTAAGGTTAAATCAAATATTGATGCAGGAGGATAGAGTCAAATGTCGGTGTCGGGTAGGTGGGTCAACGTAAAGACGGGAAGTTATCGAGTCAATTCTAAGATTGGGTCGGTTTTGGGTGTGGTTCGGTATTTTGGCCATAACTTTGGCTACTAATATCAGAATTCGACGTTCGACCCCAATTCAGAAAGTACTTTGCGGCGCACACGACATGGGGATATAATATTAGAGAGAATTTAAGTTTATTTTTTTATTTTTAGAAATATTTAATCCACCGAATAAGGTTTTTCGGTCTTTTTCCTATTTTTGGTAATATTTCAAATGCCAAATTAGGATAGGATTTGAATCCAATTTGATCTTGAATTTTTAGGAGTTATCTGATTTGTTTAGAGTTTTAAATTTAGATAAGTTTAGTTTTAAATAATAATTTGTCAATTTAGCAAATTTAGATAGATAATAAGGTTTCTAGGTTAATCTTTTCAGACTATTTAACCCGGCTTGTGGGTTAGTTTTTCATTATTGAATTTTGAGTAATAATATTTACCTGAATTTCAGAGTATTTTCTCTGGTTCTTTGGTTCTTCGTTTGTTCTTCCTTGCGATCCTTGGATCCGGCTAGCCCGCAAGATAATCGCTACCCCGCCCGGCGTTAGTTGGTATTAGAACTCATCATCTTCCTGGGAATCGCCTGGTGTGGACATCGATGACTGGTGGTTGTGGTCGTCGGGTTGGACAGGTTCCAGCTAAGTAAGTCCAATACCATGACATGAGCGCACTTGAGGCGATGAACAAGGATCTACAAAGGCATGTCGCGGAGTTAACCCAACGCTTGATGATCAAGGATTTGATGAGGCAAGTCAAGAAATTATCAAGGCGTCTAGCAGCGATCGATTTTGATCGTGGTTGTCATGGGCAGGTTCCGACTGAGGAAGTCCAGCACCATAATCATACCGATCAGAGGTTTGGCCAACCCATCTACCAACCCATCTACGACGATGATGTGGAGGAGGAGATCTCGCCCATCTTCAACGATGATGCGGAGGAGGAGATTTTCCCCATCTTCAATGATGATGTGGAGGAGGAGATCTCGCCCATCTATGACGACTACGAGGAGGAAATTGGTTAGCCCGAGGAGGAGATTTGTGAGCTCATCTATGACTATGATGGGACTAACGTTGCGTTAGTATCTCTATGGGAGGAAAACCCTCCTGGCCAAGTAACCAACAATATTAACCTACTTTCTGTCTCTAGGGTTTTGATTGAGATCAAGCATGGAGATCCAGACCTACCAACAGAGGTGCAATTGTAACACCCATCTCGCTAATGAGACAGATGTCACAGCAGCTGGGCCGGGAGTGCACCCAGCCCATAAGCTGTGTACTTTAAACCTGAAAATGACCATATACTCTAAAAACACAAACCATATAACATAACATAACCAGTTGCACACCGGAAGTCATATTCAAACCAAGTCAGAAATAGGGTACAACACATAGAGTTATGGGCAACTACGGCCCCAAATACAGCGGAAGAAAAGACATAGTCAAGGTCTAGTACAACCCAACATAAGAAAATACAAAGTAGGTACACAAGAGCCAGCTAGACTTCGATCCCTGCTCGAGACACGAAGCCACCGCCCCATCCAAGTCTAGGTCCCAGAATGTAAAAAAACAAGATCGAGTGGGCTGAGCTATACAAGCTCAGTGAGTAAGAACTTCTCCGCCAGGTATTTATACATACTTGTCATCAATACTACGATACTAGTACAAGAATAATGCAAGTAAAAATCATGAAGATTAGTGGAATTATCTTAAATCTTGATAATCATATTGTATGATAAAGAATCCGAAAGATCACAAAATCAATCTCATATCATATCTGGCATATAGTAATCATTTATATGCAATAACCTCGTATCGTAATCAACGTGCAACCTTAGTTCAATACTCTGAATGAAACCAGCTGTCATCAACCGGATAACCGGATCCTGATGGTCGGGAGACGAGGAAATAATCCGATCTAGTACTCAAGGCCTGACAACCAGTGATATAATCAACCAACTGTATCAATCATCACGCATCTCATATCCGAGACCTAACGACCAGTGGTATGATCAACCAAGCTGTATCAATCGTCACGCATACATCCTCGTATCCGATTCGGGCACCCAAAAGAGTTCGGAAGGGGGTTTTACATAGAAAACGATTTCGCAAACATTTTTATTTAAGAAAAACATATTAAAACAAATCCCTTCCTTAACCCGAGATCATCTACAATTCTTTATGGACTCTATCCTGAGCCCCACTAGATCAATCGTTTATGTCTACCTAGGGAGCAGTCACGATACGGTGAATATCAATCTTTACCAACTGGAGTTTCTTTTTATAATTAATCATGTTGATTCAGATTATAGCAGATAACAAGTATTAAAATCACTATGCAACTATAGCGATAAAATCCATCGGCAAATCACAAACCGATATAAATCTCAAAAGAATACGAGAGATTAAAATCACGGTAAATACATAAGTAAATCTGGATTTACGGTGAAGTCCCCTCACCTTAAGTCCTTGCAAATTCCTAGGAATCGCTCGGTCCTTCGGCGGCTTCTGCTGGACCTTTTCCCTTTCCTAGAATCAACGAGAGTACTAAGTAAGTACGAAGTCCATATTTACCATGCTGAGTTCTATAGCTAAAAAAAATACGGGATCTAAGAATACGGAAATCGTATTCTTAACTTAGAAATTCCATTAAAGCTTCAAGGAGCATATAAGACATTTAAACTCATAACATCATGTTTTTCACTACTTAACGAGCATTACATGCCTTCAACACCTTTATAATATCCCTAAGCATGCTAGTTTTGCTGAGTCGATCATTCTTAAGCATGTAACACTTAAACATGATAATCATGAAGCTATTCAAACTTAGGCATGCCATCATGATCGTTAATAGGGCATTTAAACTTAGGAATTTCATGAAAAATTCGGTGGCACCTCCCCTATTTATAGGGCCCCGAAATAAATACAATCAAGCACCAAACTATCATTAAACTTAATTCATTATCATACAACTAATATGAGTCTTAACTCATGCAATCCATAGCACAACTCTAACAGCCCACAGCCCCCTTAAATCTCATTGTTAATCCCTCATATTCATGCCCTAAATCATGCCATTAGTTTAGATTTTCACCACCTCCAAGCCTACTGTTCTCCGAAATAGGGCGATCAAAGGTGACAGGGCCAAGGAGGTAGCATGGAGTGCTTTGGGCCGGACGGCAAGAGAGGTCCAAATGGCACGCGACAAGGCTCGACGGCTGGCGCTGATGACTCAAGCAGGCCGTCGTCGCCAGAGGGAGAGGGAGCCGGGACCGGTGGATCAAGGCCACCGCCCGGCGTGGGGCAAGGGCGGCAGACGCTGCATGGGCGGGCTCGCCGGGGTCCGACCGGCAACGTGCGTAGGTAAGTCGCGAACGCAAGTCAGGGAGAAGGAGAAGGCAACGAGAGAGGAAAGACCTTTCCTCTTTCTCTCTAAAGGCTCACCCCTTATAAAAGCTTCAATAATTGATTCCCATATTTAAAATAAAATATTATATTGTCACATGCCTTCTTTTAATTTAGATTATCCCTAAGTTATCATCTCAATTATTCATCCACTACTATTCAAATAATGTAGATGATACTATCTTTCCACTTTATGTCATGTGGCTCATTAATTAATGTCTTCGTTCTAATAATGTCCCGACCTGCATCCTGAATCCCGTCAATGCTCTCGATCGCCACGGCATCAGAAGCCTCATGGGTCTCCTCGCCGCCGCACTGCATCCGTGAATACTGGCTTTTGACTCGCCCGATCTACTTTATCGGTATCCTAACATCTACCCCATTCTCCAACTTAATTATTCTTGAGTAATTAGCACTTACGAAATCTTCCAATTAATTAATCGAGGTTATCATTACCGTCCACCTCTGACTATTCCAAGTGTAAGTGGCATGGCCCAATAAGGCCTTCCCTCGTCCCCTTAGTCGTGAGGTTGTATTAAAATTTATTATTCCTCGATTTTACTGTAATTGGACTTTAAAATAATTAATTTATTCTCCCATGTTAATTAATCTCATTAATTGTCATAAATTTCCAGATTTATTCACTTAGAAAATTCGGGGCATTAAAGCAGTCGAACTCGGGGTCGAGTTCTTTCCAACCCGGGGTGACTCATGCAGGAGGATCGAGTCAAATGTCGATGCCGGGTTGGCGGGTCAACGTAAAGACGGGAAGTTATCGAGTCAATTCCAAGATTGGGTTTGTTTTGGGTGTGGTTCGGATTTTGGCCATAACTTTGGCTACCGATATCAGAATCGGGCGTTCGACCCCAATTCGGAAAGCTCTTTGTGACGCGCACGATATGAGGAAGCAATATTAGAGAGAATTTAAGTTTTTTTTTTCTATTTTTAGAAATATTTAATCTGTCAAAATTTGGGTTTTCGATATTTTTCCTATTTTTTGTAATATTTCATATGCCAAATTAGGATAGGATTTGAATCCAATTTGATCTCGGATTTGTAGGAGTTATCTGATTTGTTTAGAGTTTAAAATTTAGATAAATTTAGTTTTAAATAATAATTTGTAAGTTTTAGCAAATTTAGATTAGATGATAAGGTTTCTAGGTTAATTTTTTCAGGCTATTTAACCCGGCTTGTGGGTTAGTTTTTCATTATTGAATTTTGAGTAATAATATTTTCCTGAATTTCAGAGTATTTTCTCTAGTTCTTTGGTTCTTCGTTTGTTCTTCCTTGCGGTCCTTGGATCCGGCTAGCCCGCAGGATAATCGCTACCCCGCCCGACGTCAATTATACAAGCCTGAAAACACAATGCAAGTATAGCAATAAATCCTTCGGCATCCACAAACCGAAATAAAACTCATAAGAATGCGATAGAGCCGAAATCCCGATAAATACACGAATTAAATCTAGATCTACGGTGAAGTCCCCTCACCTTAAGTCCTTCGCAAATTCCTAGGATTGGCTCGGTCCTTCGGTAGCTCTCGTTGCGCCTTTGCCTTTTTCCTTTATCTCCTCCTAGAATTGAAATATGGAAATTATGAATACGAAGACTGTATTCTGACTCGTACTCTAATTTAAACTCGATCGAATACGATAACTTATTAATTTCTCTAAGCATGATTTTTACTTAACATCTAATATATGTTTCTAAAGCTCATAAATACTATGATTACCTTTCATATCTTTAGTTCTATAGCTAATGATACGATAAAATAAATATGAAAGTTTTGGAATAAGGAATCCGTATTCTTATCTTATACTCTAATTAGACTCGTTTGAGTACGATGATTTCCATCCAGTTAAATCAAGTATGATTTCTCTTAACATGAAATTCGTATTTCTAAAACATGAAAATACAGAATTGTTCAATTAAAGGATTTAGCTCTAATCATCCTAAGCTAAATTTTAAAGCTCAGAACATGCTCTTTAAAAGTGATTAATTGTTAAGCATGATCATGGGAAATTAATCAAGCTTTAATACTAGAATTTCCTATGAAAATTCGGAGACACCTCCTCTATTTGGAGGGCCCCGAAATCATACAACCATTCACCACAAACTAATCTATCTCAAATACATCATGCATTCTTTAGCCTCTAAACATTCATATAAATCATTCCATGAAGTTTATCAAACTCTCGTGCCACCTTAATACGGTCTTGAAGGTCCGTTCGCGCTCGTTCGTCCACGATCCTTCCCGAGCACCTACAATATCACTCAAATTAATCAATTCGTTTACTAACTCCTTCGTATCTTCAACCCTACTAGTATCTATCCTTGGATCGACCCTTGATAGGCTTACCGGACAAATATGGAGCTGCAGGTCGGAGTTGGGCGTAGACAAACAAAGGGGCAGCGGGGACGCGTTGCGGCGGCGCTGTAGGAGATGGGGGTGGCACAGCTATAGGGCAGGGCTACCGGGCAGGTGTCAAGCCGGCAAGGAAGAGGGGGAATGGGGGAACTGACGGAGGTGGTGATGGTCGTGGAGGGCAGAACTGGGCCAACAGTGGTGGTCGGCGGCGTGAGGCTGCGCGGGGAGGGCGGAGGCGCGTGCGCCGGTGGCCGCAAGCGCACGAGGCGGCGGCCAGCTAGGGACAGCCCAGGGCAGAGCAAGGGTTCAGGCGAGGTGCGCTAGGAGTGGCCTGGTTTGCACAGGCAGTTGCTCTGGTGGCGAAGGGCGGCAGGGAGCTCAAGCAGTGCTGGAGGAGGCGGACTGACGTACGTAAGGGCGGAGGTCCGGCGTCGGGGCGGAGGCAGCCCACTGAGCTCAGGCGCTAGCGTACAGCTGCGGACAGGGGCATCGGCGGCGCTGCTGTGCGGGGGCGCGGCAAGGGCGGGGCTCTCACCGGCGGCGGTGGCGGCGGTAGGTTCTGGCGGCGACAGCCGCAGGTCGAGGCGAAGGAGAAGGGTGAAGGGGAGAGATGGAAAAGAGGGCACGATGACTACTCTTGATCTCAATTGAATCCAATTGAAAAATGAAAAACCTAAGTCCCCCTTCTATATCCTTTCATATGAGTATATTTTAATATTAAACTATATTCTTTATTTTCCATGATCAAACTTCTCTTTAGTCTTTTTGCTAAATTAATTTGTACTTTCAGTAATGTCATATGGGTTTAAATTATTTAATCATTTATAATCCCAATTATTTCCCCTTTACGTCACATCACCCTTTATTAATATTATCTCTCTAACAATGTTCCGACCCAGATACGGAAATCCAGGGTCAGACGCCCCAGTGTCACGGGCGTACTGCAGTCTCACGGGGTCTGCCTCTCGTCAGACTAGATCCGTGAATACCGGCTTTTGACTCGCCCGATTTACTTTATCGGAACTCGAACATTTGTCTGATTCTCCTACTTAATTAATCTTGATTAATTAACACTTACGAAATCTCTCAATTAATTAACCAAGATTATCTTTACCGTCCACCTCCAACTATTCCAAGTGTAAGCGGCCTGGTCCAATAAGGCCTTCACTAGGCCCATTAGTTGCGAGGTTGGATTTAAGTTTAATATTACTCGATTTTCCTTTAATCGGGCTTTAAAATAATTAAATTTATTTTCTGAGTTAATTAATCTCATTAATTATCAAAAATTTTCTGATTTATTTACTTACAAAATTCGGGGCGTTACAAAATATATAAATTAGAGAATGTTTTTATTGTTTTTAAAAGGATATTGATATTTTCGTTATGAGGTTTCTTATACTAAGAATTTATTTTGTTTAAAAATCAAAACTAAATAAAAACTAACTTGCCTACTACATGTATCTCTTGAAATCTATAATTCTATTTTCATAATTCTTTTAACCATCAAATAAATTGTTTTAATTAATATTTGATAGATATATATTTTTTAAAGGAATAAAAATTAATATTTAAATTTTAGAATATTTCATCCCTTGGAAAAATCAATTAAAACTGCAAAAAAAAAAAACGAAAAACAAAAAAAATAGGATCAACAAAATAAATTCATTGTATAAGAAACCTCACATGGAGAATATCAAAATCCTTTTGAAAACAATAAAAAGATTCTTTACTTTATATATTTCATAACTTTAAAAAATACCATCTGAATAATTGAATCCGAAAAGTTATTATTTAATATCATAAAAATTTAAATATTTATTGTTCAATGAAACTAATTCTTAATATCATTATTCAGTAATAAAAATTTGACTAAAAAATCAAATCTAAATAAAAACTTACTTGCCTATTATATGTATCTATCTGCATTCTTCCCACAATGCTCCTAACCGTGGAAGAAATTTTGGCTTGAGAAAAAAAATATTTGAAACATTTATTTTTAATCTAAAAAATGAACAAAATAAAAAAATAGATCAAACAAATAAATTTTTAGTATAAGAAACCTCAGAACGAAAATATCAAAATCCTTTCAAAAACAATAAAAACATTCCTTAATTAATATAATTCATAACATAAAAAAATTCCGGAATCCGAAAAATTGTTATTTTATACTATAAAAATTTAAATATTAAACTCATTCTTAAAATCATTATTCATATTAGAAAATTTAAAATAAAAATTAAATCTAATTAAAACCTTACTTGCCTGCTACATATATCTCTAAAATCTGTATTTTTTTTTCCACAATGATTCTAACTGTGGAAGAAATTTTGGCTCTAGACAAACAAAAAAAAATTAAATTTAATTAAATATTTATTTTTTATTTTAAAAACTACAAAATAAAAATTAGATCAACAAAATAAATTCTTAGTATAAGAAACCTCACAACGAAAATATCAAACTCCTTTTAAAAACAATAAAAACATTCTTTAATTAATATGTTTCATAACTTTAAAACATACCAATTGATTAATCGATCCGAAAAATTATTATTTAATACCATAAAATGTAAATATTCACTGTTCATTCAAGCTAATTCTTAAAATCATTATTCATTTAGGAAATTTAATAGGAAAAAATAATATTTAAAAGATTTATTTTCTAATCTAAATATTAATACTTAAAATTTAGAATATCTACTCCCTTTATAAAACCACTATTATTTCAAACGGGTTAGAAGCATAATTCGTATTTAAACGGGTGAGAAAATCACCACTATTTTTTATTTTTAAAGCTAATAATAAACTTTTGAGAAATGTATTTTATATTATCTTTAATATTTTTAATTTATATAAGTTTTAAATATATGACCGAAACATAAATATATATATATATATATAAGAATGATAGAGTGAGGCCAGCCGAATTTGCGGCCGGCCCACTCTATCACTTATCTATGGGGTAGCCGTAGGCCTCACTGTAACATGACTATATATATATATATATATATATATACGGGTCTGATACTATGCGGTCGGCTAGATTACTGTTCATTTGTTGTCGCCTCCCATTCGGCCCACTTGCACAGTGTTTTGAGGAAATCCAACCGTATGGATGGAAAGAACATCGAAAAATAAGCTAGCATGTTAATTTTCATACTATTTGGGAACTTGTAGGGTCTTCATCTTAACGGGTGAAATTTTCACCCATTAAGATGAAGACCCTACAAGTTCCCAAGTTGTATGAAAATTGACATGGTAGATTATTTTTCGATGTTCTTTCCATCGATAACACTGTGCAAGTGGGCCAAATGGGAGGCGACCGCAAATGAACAGTAATCCGGCCGACCTTACCTTATCCTTCCTGTATATATATATATATGGTTTTTATTATATGATTTAAATGTTTATTTATTTACTCATTTATCTATTTTACCTTTATTCTTAGAAATTCGGAACTAATATTTTGTCACGCCCCGACCCGGATCCCGGGACCTCGGGCACGTCAACAGACCGGCCGTACTCAAGCAGAGACAAGCTCAACTCAAATACAAGGCCTAAATGTGATAAGCATATAACAATCCATAACATAAACTCAAGTTTAAAAGAACACAGAGTCATAAGGGTCCATAGGCCCTATATAAAGTTTGGTCCCTATACGGGTCCTAAAGAAAATAAACAGCTCTTAGAATATAAGATAAAGGAGACTCCCAGACCTCGGATCTCCTAGTGACCTCTCCTCAAGCTCCACCCCTAAACCTCGGAATCTGTATAAGAGAAAGAGCAAAACGCATGAGCTTTCGAATGGAAAGCCCAGTAAGTACCCCTGCGGGGTCACAAAGACATAAATAGGCAATATGTCAAACAATGAGGTCACAATACCAAGTAACACAATCCTAGGAGTCTACCAGAAACAATCCAAAGGTACGACCCCTGATACAGAAGCCCTCGGGCTCTGTGAAGAGTTTCAAAGAGAACTCAAGGATCACTCCCTACCAAGATGTCCAAATTTACTTGTCGTAGCACGACCTTCGGGTCGCTCGACCCTCCTGGCCGCAATTCGGTAGAACTACCTCTCATAATGCATAACACGGCCGCCAGTATCAAGCCCGCTGACAGGTAAGACCACTAGAGATTCGCCTCTCTGGCAAGGCAGGCAGAAATGCCAGGGGGTCTTGTCCCTGAACATTCCCCTATCGGAGCCCCCACGTTCCACTGAGTCCGGGCAATAGACCAAACAAACAGGGACACCAACATCCAGAAACAAGCATACATGCTCAACAGGAATCTAAACAGATACAAATAGCATGTATGATAACAGTAAGGCATGTAACAAGAAAACATAAGCAAGTCCAAGAAAACCCGAAACCGGGAGGGAACTAGGCAAGTGTACTAACCTCCTGATGAAACTAGAAGTCTTCCTAGAATCCCTTGGAATGTCTTACGTCTCCCCGAGAGTATCTGGCATACATAGGCTCTATTAGAGACAAGATTTCAACGAGTCTCTAGTTACACATGCATGTCTATCGTCTCTGTTGGGCCTAAGCCCGCTAACGGGTCCTAAAGACCTTCTCCCGGGTCACTAACCCTTATTCCCCAGTTTTCATGTCCTTTAGTCATCTCTGCATCCAACTTAGTCAAACCTAGTCAACACTATTTTATTTGTCGAGTTTAAAACCTAAATTGTTCGCCTCTAGTCAATTTAGTCGAATTGGGTCCACTACTAAGCCCAATAAACGACTTAGCTTACTTGTGCCACTTTCTTACCGATATAATTAATTAAACCCCTTTTAACTAATTATGATATTCGATTTTTGTTTTATTTCCAATTTAAATTTATCAATCGGATTTGATCATCTTAAGTTGACAAGAAAGGCGACTAGCCCAACTAAATATGATATATTTAAATATCTTGGTGTGAAAATATCGATTTTTCACTAAATCAATTTAACCAAACCCCTTTCTTAATTTGTCTAATTAAGCTATTAGCTAGTTAATTATCCAATTAACTACTAACCATGATTAGCAAATTATTTAGATAAATTCTCCCTATTTATCTTATTATAATTTACCAACGAATATTTGTCACACTAACTTATTTAATCCTACCCCAACATGGGTATTATTAGACTAGCATTGTCACACCAAGAATATTATTCCATTTCCACTATAGTTTGCTATTTTATTTAATGTCACACTACTATGTCCCATATAGTTATTTCAACTATACAAAACTTATCAATTTAATAGTCGCACATATAAAAATTATCCACTTTAATATTTTGTGATAATTCTATAACTAGAAACGAATTAATCAAACATTCCTAGGTTTTAAATTTCTTTTCATAATGATTTTGGATCATACAAATTAATCAATTGAATTTTTTTGTCACATTATCAAAGTTCCCAATGAATTATTTCAACTAATTAAATCCTACTGAATTAATTAATTAAAATAATAATCATTATTATTTATTATATATTTATTTTTTTATCCTATCTCCCGCTTCTTCGTTTCTTTCTTCTCTCTCACAATCGTGGCTCGTCGGAGCCTGGAACGACCGCCGTTCGGTCAGGCCTGCACGATAGCTCTTGGCCTCGCCAAGCTTTGCCTCCACTCCATCCGGTCACTGCCGGTCTCATCCGCCTGCGTTGGCATACCACAGCCTTGGCCGCGCGTCCCTCCCCTCCGACGAGCTCGTATCGCTACCACAGGCACATGCAGCCTATTCTACATGATGCAACACGGAGGCAGGGACTTACCGGAGAGTTGAGGGCGTTAACTGGCACCACCAGCGATCTCTGTCAGTCCACGTGCACCTTCTTCTTCCCCGGCGAGCTCAGCCTCGCCCACGGTGAGTTCCACTCTCTTCCTCCTCACTGTCCTAGCCTCCTTCTCTTTGCGACAACGTTCTGACGACAGACACGGGTTCAACAGACGCCTACGCACCGCCTTTCCTCCACTTCACCACTCACCGGCGCCGGAACAACCTTCCTCAAGACTCCTTAGTCTTTCCTTGCTTGGTGTACCTAACCGAGCTACACCCTTCTCCTTTTATAGGCCACTGGAAGACGAGCGGGTGGAGAAACGCCTTCATAATGTTGCCGTGCGTCGCCCGGTCTCCCCGCGCATAAAGATGGGCTGCCTCGAGATTCGATCTCACGGACGTGAGGTGAGGATTCTCTGATTTATCTCAACGGCCTGGATCTTATTAGTATATCTCGTATCAAGAAAACCTCAGATGGAGGGCTGGGATTTAATCGAAAACTAGCGGTCAGATCTTAACCTATTGCCTTGGAACTACAAATGATCATGAGATGGACGGCTCACGATTACCCACACCGTGAGGTCACCATCATAATATCCACCCTTCCTTGCCTCGTATCTGATCCGCGATCAGATGGATTAAACCAAGGCTTGCCACGTGGCTCTCTGTAGGCCGTTATAATGCCTCGCGATTTACTACAGTCTGAGATCTTTTAATCTCAGCCGTTCATCCATTCCCAATAAAGTTTTCTCAACGAAAATTATCCAGAGGTCCTTCTCCCTTTTTGTGTTGCATTTTAGTCCAAGACTGAGAGAGGGAACAACTCTCTTTTAGTCCTCCATACTTTTAAAAATTTCCAAGCAATCCCTCTGTCTCCCATAAACCCTAATTGGGGTTTTAAATCTCTTTAACTTAATTTCCCCCACTATTAGATCCTCATTAACACTCTAGGGAAAATTATTTAATTAAATAATTTTTAGGAAATTTCAACATATTTATTTCCTTAAAATTCCTTGGATTTTACATATTTTGATCTTGGTTATCTTTTTAAATTTAGTTTAATGCACAATGTTTTTTTTTTTTTGTAATTTATGTTTTACTTCTTATTTCTGTTTGTTTGTTTTTTTTTCCTTCTTTATTTTACATTAATTTTTTCTCACAGAGTTTGTTAATTACATGTTTAAATAAATGTATGTTTAATTTTTTATTTCTGTTTAAGAATTATTATATTATTCAACATATTAATTTATTTTCTTATTCATCTATGTTATGTTCATTTAAATATATTATGTTAATTTACTTTATTGATTTTTTTCATTTCTTAATTTTTTAATCTTATATATTTATTTCATTATTGTATTTATTTATTTGTTTTATCATTAATATATAATTTGATGTATATTAGGCCATTAATAAGTTAGATTGTATTCGAATACATGATATATGAGAAGATATATGGTTGTGCAGGTTTAAAGTAGTTATGGATATATCAGGACAGATATTTAGTTCACGATTACAAGCTAAATTAGCTAGACAACATCGGATGTTGTTTGTGAAATCCAAGATTTCTCTTAATTAGAATAAATGGATTTTTATTATTTTGGAAGATGAAATAATTTCCCCAAACATGACTTATTCAAAAGGAAGTCTTAATAATTAAAAACCTAGTTGGGTTTAATTATTAAAAATAAGGACAATTTGGTAAATCAAGCGTGATTAGAAAATTTAGAACAAAATAAATAATTAAATCGTTAATTACTTAGTAATTGATTGATTTAATTATTGAAAATTTCTAAGTCTAGAATTATTTGGAATGGATTGAGAAAAAAGGAAATAATTGATTTAAATTCCTAAATTAGAGTTATTGGGGCTGCCAAGGACCATTTTATGATTTTAGAAAGTTCGAGGACTAACCAGAAAATTTGTTCTTCTCTGAGAGAAGGATCGGTTTGTAATATTAGAAGGATAGGGGACTAGAATGAAATTTTCCTCTCTCTCTCACGACTGGAGGACCTTCATGTAATTTTGAAACAAATGGGGGACCTATGTACAATTTGCTAGAGAACCATGCAAGTGGAGGGTGTTAATGTAACTGACGGTCGAGATTAAAAGATCTTGAGATCTAGCTTAAGCTCGAGGCATGAGATTTAATCTCAGCCTCTCAACCAACTCAATGGATGAGTTTGATCGTGATCGCACATCTGAGGCCTTCGTTTAAGTTCTAGGCATGGGATCTGATCATAACCATTCATCCAAATACCAATCCTGGAATAATCTGAGACGTTCATCTCAGAGGGACGTTTAAGTTCGAGGTACAAGTGAGATTTTGGGCCGCTCATCGCCAGACGATCTCAGACGTCCATCAAACAAGGTGGCAGATGCGAGTCTTTGTGGAGAGGTGATCCACGTCCATCTTCATACAGATTGGATCAGTCGTCCATCAGAGCAACGGGCTGATCGCGAGGCAACCCGTCTTCCCCCTTTATCGCTGCCAACGCTCGCCGCCACGGAAGGAACCCTAACACATCGCCCGTTATGGAAAAAGACCGTTTTGGAAAGATTGTGGATGAGTTGCATGGAGAATCCTCAATCAAGAAATCGCCATCTCCTTAGTTTGGACCCCCCGATACCCTATAAAAGCCCACGTAGAGGAGCTCTAAAAGCACAACCCCTTTTCTCCTTTCCTCCATCTTCTTCTTCCTCGGTTGGCCACCGTCAGCCGAGCCGAAGTCAGACCGAGGAGCGAAACCAGCTGCTTGTGGAGATCACAAAGAAGACACGGGGAATCCACGTGGAGGAGTGAGGATTCAACGAGGAAGTTCTGACCCACAGTTCTACGCCGGAGCTCACCGTGAGTATTATCCTTCTCCTCTGTTTTTCTTTGGTTGCATGCTAGCACTTAGAGTAGGAGGGTAGATACCGGAGGGGCTGGCAGACCCTCGTCTGATCTGTGTTGAGGGACTGGACGATGGGAGAAGGAAGGAGATAGGCCACGGACGACCAGACTCCGGCGTGGGATGAGGTGACCTACGGTTCTCCACTTCAAACTGTGACCACAGTGCGCAGAAACTCCACCAGGAGACGGAGACCAGGTGGCGGGAGATCGCAGACCAGTCTCAGGACCGCCGAAGATCGCTGCAGGCGACCGGGGTGCCGCTTCTCTCTCCGTCGAGGCACAGCTGAAGAAGAGAGATAGTTAGTTAGATTAGTTAGTTAATAATAATAATAATTAAACTTTAATCAGGATAATAGGTGATTTAATTAAATTAAGTATGATTAAGTAACTGGTTTGATTCAATCAAGTTTAGATGAACCAAATCATGGTTAGGTTTGATAAAAAAGGAATCGGTTTAGATTGGGTATGATCAGTTAGATAAGATTGGGTGTAGGCTAACCAACTAGCAAGGTTGAATTGGTTTGGGTCTGGATTTAAGTTAACTTGGTTGGGTTTGATCAATTTGAAATGGATTTGGACTCCGTTCAGGTTTAGGTGACTTGGTTTGGTCAGGTTGATTTGAGAATTGAGTCTTGATCAGATTAACTAACAAAAATAAAAAGGAAATAAAAATGGTGTAAGAGAGTGGGGTTGAACCTGAGACCTCTCAGGTGGGCTTGGTGGGCCTTAACCAGCAGGGCCCTCTTTCATTTGTGATAAATCAACTAAGTCTGATTACATAAAGCTATAGAAGGAAGTAAAGGGAATAAAAGGCAAGTTGGGGGGATTTGAACCAGGGAACTCTTAAAAGGGAGTGGTGGGCCTTAACCACAAGGCCACCTTGTCCTTGTTGTAGAGAAAGTCTAGCTTGGACATTTAAGAGAAAGACTTTGAAATTCAGGAAGGCCCATTAAGTCGGGCTGGGCCCAACCAGTGCATCATGCATGTGCAACTAGGAATTTTTAAGTTTTGCCGACGCTGACATAAGTCCTATTATCAGGTTGAGAGACAGAGTTGTGACTGGCGGGATTTTGCTGAGTAATCCCGGTCGACTTTATTGAGGTAAGTACACTTGCCTCGTACCCACTCTTCGGAGTTTCTTTGGCTTGTTGATATCATATTGTTGATAATATTGTCTTTTGAAACCATACATGCTTCCTTTATTTGCTTGGAATTCTTTTGAGCATGCTTGGTTGTTTCGGGATGTTGGTATCCTTGCTTTATTGTTTGGTCTTCCACCCGGATTCAATGGAGCGTGGGGGCTCCATTTGGGAAACGATCATGGATGGGACACACTGGCGTTTCGGCTTGCCATGCAAGAGGGACGATACTCTGGTTGTCCAGCCCGTGAGTGGGGGTGATTCACTGGTCGTGTTGACGCGTACGAGAGGTGGCGCTACTGACATGCGATCTGAGGACCCCACGACCGGAGGGTCGAGATCCAGCAAGTTGCTGATGATGCTGGATAGGGGAGATGTCTTGCCGAGCTTTCCTTTGAAACTCGTAGCAGAGCTTAAGTGCTGCTGTAGATAGGGGTCGTATCTTTGTGACTGTTTGTGGTAGACTCATAGGAAATGTTTTGAGGGGCGTGTCTCGTTGTTTTGACTTGATTTATCATTTCAATTGATATCATGATTTTTGAACCCCGCAAGGGGTGCTTACTAGGCTTTCCATTCGAAAGCTCACGCACTTGTTCTTTCGTTTCCAGATCCTGAGGAGTAGGAGACTTGAGCTCAGGAGACGATCGAGGGTCGGGGTATTTTGTAGAGGTCCGAGGATCTCTTTTATTTCTTTGTGTGAGAGACTATTTTATTTTGTAGGACCCATTCAGGGCCTGGCTTTTGTAGGGCATCTGGACCCACGTTTTTTATTTTGTTTCCGCTGAGACTTTTTTTTATTAAGTTATTAGAAATAGTTATTTTGATTTTATGTTATCTGTTGTTACTTACTGAGGCCTTGTAGCCGACTGAGGTGCGCCTTACTTGGTTACGGTCGGTCTGCTCACGTGCTCAGGGTCCCGAAACCCGAGTCGGGGCGTGACATTGTTATTATACAATCAGAGGAGACAACATACAAATGAGTATGACTATCATGTTACAAAAATACACAAAATCTTACGTCATTATAGAATGACATAAATACGATTAAGAAGGGCACAATTGCAGCATGCCAGTTCTGCTAGAGGAAAGACTATTGTGCATGATAATGTTTATAACACAAATTATCATCAATCACAAATTCATCATGCTAATAGACATGGTGGATATCATGGAATAAATAGAGGCACAATTGAACGACAAGATAAAGGAAAAGAAAAGGTGACATATGTTGACTCAAATACTTCAAACATACAAGACTCAGACCTTTTCCATGAACAAAATTCCATGGGGAGAATGAACATGGATCCATCTTATGGTAATCTTCGGGGCCAACACCTCAACGACAACGAAATACAAATTGGTCAAACTATATTACAATATCTTTTATTATGTATAATGTAATATTTCTGTAAAATAATTTTGGAAACTCATTTTTAGAATATGATGAAGACGTTGAACGTAATATTAATGCAAATGAAGTAGTACAACATACTTCTACAATAAATCGGCGTTCTCGAGGTATGTTTAAATAATTTATACTACACAATGCAAGGATTGTCATACATTTGTTGAACAATTGTTATGCTTAGTTAATTGCCAAAAGGAGTATTTTTGACAACAGTGGGAATTCTCTTATGAACGGGTAGAATGTAACTATTGCAAGGCACTAATGTGGATTGAGGAAAAATCAGTTTATTTTACACCAGTGTGATGTTAATTTTGTTTATGAAAAACATGAATTTTAAATCAGTTAATTTTACACCAGTGTGATGTTAATTTTTTTATGAAGCACATGAATTTAAATCTTACGCTTCTAATTCATGGTTTCACTTCATGTTATTTTGATTTATTAATTTTTTTATTGGATTTCATTTTTCCCTGTTATATTAAATTATATCGATAAATAACAGAAAAAAGGAGATATGAGCGTCGATGAATATTTAGCTTCACGCATGTATGAAAGATATATTTTTATCATATCCAGTAATGATTTATTAAGAAGATCAAATGAATTGGAGAAACCAGTATATTGTGTACTTCAACTAAATGACGAAGATAAATATAGTCATTTGAAAGCAGCCTATCAAATGGCAATCAAACAAAAAAGGTTCAACTTCTTTATCTTTTATAATTCATATTTTATCATATTCCTAAATTTTAAGAAAACTAACAGCTTACAAATTTTTAGGCTTAAGGAATGAAGAACTTTGAGAATCCGTGTGCTATTGTTTACGCATGCATGTAATTGTTTATTTTATTGGTTTTACATGTATTGTATTGTATTGCATATAATTTATTTGTAAGTATATGAAAATTGTGGATTTTGTTTATCTAATTTACAGCTTCTTTGTTTAAATTTTAAAAATTATGTTCCTTACATATTAATATCATTTTTAAAAAAACCTGAGCAACGCGAGGGCCATTGGGTTATAATATGATTCTATTCTTAAATTTTAAGATTCATCTACCTATTTAATAGAGTTGTTTTTCACATAATAAATGAAAGAGGAAGGTAATTGTTCTCTACTTAGATAATCTCTTTTGAAATCCTTTTGTATTTGCTCATAGTTTTTCTTTAATTTGTTTTGGTTATCCGCATTAAATATCTTCTTTTTATGGGCGTTACATGCTAGATCCTCACCTGTTAAATCCATAACAAGATCAAATATATATGCTTAATGAAGGGGTTAAAATAAAAAGAAGGGTTAGAATACGTAGATCTATTTTAAAAGCATAAATAAACTGGTTTTTTTTTAAAAAAAATAAGGGTTAGATTATGTTGACGACGGAATTGGATTTGCTTTGAGATCAAACCCGATCCCAAATCAACAGTTGAATTTGTTTGATTTTGGGACTTAGAACAGTGAGAAAATAGAAGGAAAAATCAATCAATCAAGAGGTGAAGACAATGATTTAACGTGGAAAACCCTTGATAGGGAAAAAACCACGGATCAAAAGATCAAATCCACTAATCTCAAGATATTGAAACTCATTTTTACAAGTGGAGAAGAGAAGAACTCAATCACCAGAAAGACAGAGCTTCGCTGTCTGTAATTTTTCATGCCCAAATGAGTTGAAATTATCGCCTTTTATAGACTTCGATAGCTTGGGGAAGAAGCCAGGTTTTTTGACATGTGTCTTAAAGAATTTGGCCACATGTTTCGCCAGCTAAGAATTCAGCTAGGTTCCAGCTAAGCATCCAGCTGGATCTGAGCTATAAACAGCTGTAAGTCTTCTAGAAGGCCATCTTGTCAACAGCTAAGCTCCTTCTAGAAGGTTATTTCCTATAATTGGTGTTGTTCCGATGAGTTAAAGATGATGATGAGGCAGTGAATATTTCCGGACTGATGAGTTGGTTATTACGTATCGGTTGGCTTTGAATTGGTGGTTTGTTATAGTATATCGGGTAGATCCGATTTGTCGTGTCGTTGTTGCATATCTGACACTGTGTATTTGAGATTCTCAATCCGATGAGGTATGACGGGTTATCATCATAAATGGAACTAGTTGGCCTGGACCTGGTTCAGGTGAGGGGGCCCTTGGTGTGGACATGTGGACAGCTTTAATGGGTCCCACGTGTCTTACCACTTTTCCTCCTATCACAAGTCCCCCCTAAGTATGCTTGCGATAAGCTAAGCATATAATCATTTCGAAAAGCTATTTTTTCTTCCGATATTCGTTCATCGGTCGTCTTTTTCATATCACACTCTTGATGATTTCACATTCAATGGGGTGTATCAAGTTGTAATCTCCTTAGGGTTCTAGCAAGGTCTTTTTGTGGATTCTTGAGCAGCAAGTTACGCGAGGGTAAATGGGTCTTTCATTCTGATCATTTATAGCTCGTCGTTTCATTCTTGGGCACCATTTTTGAGTAGGGATCGAGAGACACATTGAGGGTGTGGCGCCTGTTTTGTAATGATGGGTTCATTGATCCTCGTTCCACGTGTCAAGAATCTTGACAGTCGAATCCAATACAATACTGTAGATGATTTGCCCCTGAAAGGTTTTTCAAAATTTCACTGCGGCGGCGTCTTCTCCCTTATTCTGCGTCTTTATCTTGTGTGCGAGATCTTCTTCTTCCTTTCCAAAAAGCTTTGGTTATCAAGAGAGTGTATTGTTGCAAGTATGGGATCTCGAACTCTTCCTGAGATCTCTTCTTCTGATGTCCTTTCTTGGTCTGAGAGTAAGCCTGAGACCAAAGGAGTTAAAGCTTCTTCGAATTCCTTTGCAAATACACTCTCAATGGATGTAATAGAGAAGCTTGCAGACCATTATAGATTATTTATTCCTCCTTTTAGTTATAGAGTTCCCGCTTCTACTGAACGGGCTTGTTCGCCATCTCGAGATGGAGACTTAGTGATTTATTATGACGCTTTGCTGGCCGGTCTTAGACTCCCTTTTCCTTAGATCTTTGTTGATATTTTTCGTTTCTTTAATGTGTGTCCTTCTCAATTATCTCCCAATTCTTGGAGGATTCTCTGTGGCTTTGTGATAATATTGTCTCAAAATAAGCTTGAGCCTTCTGTCCACCTTTTTAACCTTCTCTTTAGTCTGAATAAAGATAGGAATACGGACTGGTATTATTTTTGTTCCAAACAAGGCAGACAATTCCTTGGTTCCATTCCCGATTCTATTAAGGATTGGAAGAGCAGGTTCTTCTTTGTTTCTTGTAGTGAGGGATGGGATTTTCCTATTAGGTGGGGTGTTCCTCGGAGCTACGTAGCGAATAGGGAGAAACTTAGTCCCGGTGAGGAGAAGATACTGAAGAAGTTAAAGGGGCTTCGTTTTGGTCCGATTAACGAATATCTAACTGATCGCCAGCTTCGTGACAGCGGTTTATATTCCGCTATGGGTTGGATCATTTAGGACTTCTTATGTTGTTCTTCGATTCATCGACTCATCGGTTCGAATATTGATCTTTTCTCTTTTTCAATTTTCAGGTGACGAAATGCCTTCAGACAAAGGGGTTGACATTGCTGATAGACTGCGGGCCGCCTCGCGGGCTAAGAAACAAAAGGAGAAAACCATCTCGAAAGTCAAGGGTCATGCTTCTAGCGTGGCCCCTTTGGAAGATGTGGCGAAGAAGAACTCTGGTGAGCGTAATAAGGGGGGCCCGATTAAGGCGGATCCTCTGTCGAAGGAGAAGGGGTCTACTTGTCACGCCCCGACCCGAATCCCGGGACCTCTGGCACGTGCACAGACCGGTCGTATCCAAGTAGAGACGAGCTCCGCTCAGATACAAGGCCTAAGTAATTCAGAAACAGATAACAAAATATCATAAATAAATCAAAATTTATTTATCGGAGTTACAATGGAAACAAAAATAGAACTTATACACCCTACAGGGTCCTACAAGTCAAAACTAGTTGAGATCTTCCAACCTCGGCAAACTATGTTCTGACGCTCCTAAGACCAACTCAGCTAATCCCTCAATCCTGAAAGAGAGGAAAAAAAAGAAAGTGGAGTGAGCTTTCGAATGGAAAGCTCAGTAAGTTCCCCGTAGGAATCACAACGAAGCCAGTCAATAAGTATGATCAGCAATAAGAAATAAATAATGCAAACAACCGGGGCCATGTCCCTGCATAAACACAATTCTAGGAGGCCAGGAAAAAGAAAACTCCTAAATTAAGAAACAACAACCTTCTCCGGTCAGTACCCAGCCTCTACTGGAATCAACCTCGGTCTCTCGTATGTGTCGACACGATCAGTATATTGTCCCACTGACAGGTTGGACTACTAGGGTATCCTCCCCCTGGCATGGAACTATCAGAACGTCAGGGTGGCCTTAGCCCTGAGCGCTCCACATGAGCATTTGCTCCACTAAAATGGCAGAATAAGAACTCACCTGAAGAACACTTGCCTGGCCTGCACATAAGACCATGGCCTATGATCAAATGTCAGTCACAGGGTGGTGTGCCCAACGAACAATCCAAAGAACAGACAATGAAATAAATTTCTAGCACATCAACCATGCACATACACAGAAGGAAGCAAACTATGTGCACAAATTCCAAAAACAGATAGACAATAGACATGTTAAAAGAAATAGCAACAATAAAATCAAGGCACCCGTTGACGGGTGGAAACTAGGCAGAGGTAACTTACTTTTGCGGTATCTGAAAACCTTCTAATAAGTGTCAATTTGAGCATAATTTTATATCATATTCCTATATGCTTGGCATGTAATTTTGAAGACTTTTTGCCCACCGATACTTAAAATATATTTATTCTAATCAACAGGGCATGATACAAGGACCCCGAAGGAAAGAAAGCATTTCGGGAGAAACCGGGATCCCAGAACACCCAGAAGGGCCCATTAGAGCAATCATACTAGCTGACATACGGCCGTATACTGGCTCCTGAACGGAATACGGGCCAGTATATGGCCAGTATAATAGCTGGTATGGTGATGACTGGCCCGTATATGGGCTGATATACGGCCCGTATACGGGCCCGTACATCGTCAATTTCAGCGAATCTACAGATCTTGAAGGGGGCAAATTAGTAAATCTCACCCCAAAAACCCTAGAGGTATAAAAGCCGACTAATTAGCAGCTTAGGGAGAGAGCAGCTTGGGGAGAAGGAGGCTAATCTTGGGGAAAGCTTGGAGGTCTTCATCTAGGAGCTATTGGAGCACGAGGAGGAGAAACCTTTGGAAGAAGATCAAGAAGCCATCAACGGTGATTGCATTAGATTTACCTATCATGTCTTCTTTGATTGCTTTCATCTTTGTTTTGGATTGTTGCCTCCCTTTCATGGAGGGCTAATTTTGTAGATACTTGGATGAATGATGAACTCTTGGACATGATTTAATTAATGTTGATTTTCTATTCTTGAATGCCTGGTTATATTCATTGAGTATATTGGATGTTTTAATGTGAGTGAATCCCTCTACGTTGCGAGAGCCCGGAGAGATTCTCATAGTCCATATGGGGGAAGAAGCGAATGCCTCCCCATCTGTAGACCATCTCCAATGGAGGGGATTGTGAGTATACCTGGAACCCGTGTACTAACGAGATCGAGTCTTTTAGATGAATTATTCCCATAATCCTTCCAAGAAATAGGTTCGAGAACATAGTTGGTAAGGGCACCAGGATTAGTAACTCACCTCAGGATGAGGGAGTGAAAGCACGATAGGAACCCTTGGCCAAGAATTAACCGAGTGTTGAGATAGAAAATAGCATTCATCTTTTAGAAGTACGAGGGGGAGCATCCCCCCTTTATGATTGTTTGACCCTAAGAGTAACTCAATTCCCTTGTTTGTGTTTTCAATTTGATTAGTTTAGAGTTAGTATAACCAACAACCTTTAGATTGACTAAATAGTAGAAAAATAGTGGGTACTAGTACTTCCATCTCCCTGCAGATCGATAACCTGACTTTTACATCCACTTTATTACTTATGACGACCCGTACACTTGCGGTTGTATCGTATCAAGTTTTTGGCGCCATGGTCGGGGAGAATTGGTCTACTAGAAAAGCTAGGAATTTACTACTTTAGTTATTTTGTTTTTATCTCTTTACTTTCTTGCTTTGTTTTGTTTTTCATTTCATTGAAATTTTGGGTACTAATTTCCATTTTCTGAATATCTTGCGAGGTATAAATTGAATGACCAGCAAGAATTCCAAAGAATTGCTTGAAGTTGATAGTGAAATTGAGAGAACCTTGCACCGAAGACTAAGAGAAATTGAAGGAACACTTCCGGGATCCTCTTCGGAGTTTGAAAATTTCATTCCTACCGAAGTCATTGGTGAAGCAAGGGAAATACCATTTATGGCCGAGAGAAGACAAACATTGGCCGAATATGAGAGGTCTCATTATACTGGGGAGGAGTTCAGTGTTCACCCGCCCAATGTCAACATGAACAATTTTGAGATCAAGGCAAGCACAATGAGCATGATTCAGAACACAGCTCAATTTGATGAGAGGCCCAATGAAGATCCCCATGCTCATTTAGCAAATTTTTTTCATATTTGAAACATGTTCAAGATCAATGGGGCTTCCGATGATACAATTCGGTTGAGACTTTTTCCATTTAGTTTACGGGAAGGTGCATATAGGTGGCTTACTTCATTATCCCTTGGTTCCATCCATACTGGGGTCGAGATGCTAGACAAATTTTTGGGCCGCTACTTCCCACCAAGCAAAGCCACAAAGCTGAGGTTGGACATCTCCGCCTTTAAGCAAGGCCCCACCGAATCATTTTTTGAAGCTTATGAGAGGTACAAGGATTTGCTACGGTGTTGTCCACAACATGGTCTAGACCCCTGTGCTAAGGTGAGAACATTTTACAATGGGTTGGACAACTCAACTAGACAATTGTTGGATGCCGCCGCCGGCGGATCATTGGAGAACAAATACCCGGAGGATGCCAAACAAATCTTTGAAGACATGGCCGGTAATGAAGCCCATTGGTCTACAAGAGACAAACAAGTGAAAAGGTGGGGTCTGTAGATGAAGCTGTAATTTCTGATCCAATTCTTGGTGAAAAGCTTGATATGTTGACAAGGAAAATTGAGCTATTGACAACCGGTAATAGCTCAAGGTCCACCACGGTGATGTTTTGCAACACTTGTGGGGGAGGATATGAGGCTCTAATTGTCCCATAGTGTAACGCCCCCAAATCTAGGAGCTCCAGATTGGGTGCTTTAATCCAAAAACATAACGTAAACATACATAATCCTTACATACTTTATTACATCTCCCAAGATCATATCAAAAGTTTAGGAGTTTAGGAGTTTAGGACACCATATACATTATTACAACCTTTTATACATAAGCAAATACTAAACACATAAACTTAAAGTCTTGCTGACCTAAGCGTCCTATTACATAGCTCTCCTCCTCCTTAGACTTCTAGTTCACAGGGGTGGGGAATCAAAGAAATAAAAGGGGTGAGCTGAAATAGCCCGATGTAAGGTAAACATGAGCTGTATGAGTAAAAAACATGAGCTGTGAAAGTAGAGTCATTGAAATAACAAAGTCATAGAGGTACTAAAACATCAAACATAAGCATCAAGCGGGCAAAAAAATATCATGAATAGTCACGGATGTCATAAAACTTGTCAAGCTAACCGCCCGTGACTTCATTCTTACTCATAAATGTGTCGGGGCTAACCGCCATACATGACACCATACTTAATTATCCATCTTTGGGGTCTACCAATTCCGAGGGATATGCTTTACCCGATGCATTGGAGAATTTTGTATAATTCCGGGCCACGCGTCAACTTATAAAATTTATCGGACTTAAAAGCGAGAAATAAAGCATTGAATCCCAAAGAGAATAAAAGGATTGCAAATATTCCTTGTTATAAGGAGGCCAGAAAATATAGCCATAGAGCACATATAAAGAATTCAACCGTAGAAGCGTCAAGGTTAACCCGTAGAAATCAAAATACACTTAAGAAAAGGGTTAACTTTACTCCGTCAAAAAGTGGATCCCTTACCTTAGCTCGTCTTTGTCTTGTCTTATTGTCAACCCCTTGTAGTTTTCTACTGGCCATAATAAAAGTGAGGTCATTGTGGGTTTCAAATCTTTTCGTTCCTTTCATTATGGTTTAAAAGCATGATTGTTCAAACTCTGATAGTCTTTTTGTAGATTTCCATATAAAAATTGATTTTAACCCTAAAATTCATGAAAATTTACTGGTATGTACTTATAACCATTGAGTACCATTCCAGGTTTGGATCTTGTGAATATGAATAGATCTAAGAGGTCAAAAAATGTATTCACAGCAGGTTCGTAAAACTGCAGCAGTCTTGGTAAAAGTTCAACACAAGTCTGAGGAAATGTCCAAAAATTCTGAAATTTTTGTATGTGGTAGATAACATATTTTACTAAAACTTTCTTATTTGTATCCAGTTCCAAAGATCACTGGATGGTCCCCATAAATATGGTGACATGTCCAGTTTCCAGCAGAAGAACAGATCCAGCAGGCCCTTTTTGTAAAAATCATTAAAAATTGTATTTTTTATGAAAGTTTCTGAAATTTTGTAGGCATAAAGGAAACATCCAGATATACAACCTTTGTTCACAAAGTTTTTGAAAAATAATTCATCTATTACTCCAAAAAGAGATGACAAGATCTTGTTTTCAGTAGCAAACTTGCACTAAAAATGGACCAGCAGTCCCTCTTTGGAAAATCATTAAAAACTGGATTTTTCATGAAAGATTCTGAAAATTTGCAGGCACGAAGGAGACATCATCATCTACAACCTTTGTATATAAAGTTTACAAAAAGGAATTCTTCTACTGCTCCAGAAAAGAGAAATACAGTAGGAATACGATTGATTGTTAAAACACATTTTTGTTCCTCTATGGAGATTAAAAACCTTTGTAAAACTCTTCATAACATTGGAAAACTCATTCATATGGATGGTTATGTGTGTAAGAGATGAAAAATCATTGTAAAACTCTTCATAACTCATTCTTATGGATGGTTATGGATGGTTATATGTATAAGTATCAAAGAAAGTTTGGTAAAAGGAAAACTTAATACTTGAAGACTCTTGATTTCTATAGGGCTTCACCAATGGAACTTGGAGGATGAAGAAGAAATTAAGAGAGCAAGAGAGAAGAGAAGAGCTTGCTAACTTTGGAGAAGAGGTGTATATTTATAGAGGAGAGGCATGGACATTTCAATGTTTTTGAGAAAAGATGAGGGCAAATCTATAAATTTACCATGAGCATGAAACTTCCTGGAAACATGATCTGGCGATAAGAAGAGAATTTTTTGACATTTTACAATTTAACCCCTATAACATCCCAAATTGACATTTTGCAATTTAACCCCTATACTTCAATTAAATCCCAAACCTCCTTTCTCTTCATTAAATACATAACTAGTCATTCTTCTTTTCTTTTCTTCATCTTGTTCAATCTATCATTCCACTTAGTGATTTATTAAAGTCGAAAAAAAATCAGGGTATTATACATAGCAAGCACAAAAATGATTCCCATGGAGCAATTACAGTCTATGGGGAATGCTCCAAGGCAACCGGATGGTCAATATCGACCATATGCTCCTAAATGGACCCATCCGGCATTGTCTTATGGAAATCCACAAGCAGGACAATACCTTCCCGGGTTTCAATACCCCCCAAAGCCTCAAGAGAAGAAGTTTAACTTGTAAGAGATGATTGTGAAATATATGCAAAAAAATGACACTACAATTCGGAATCTGCAAGCCACGGTTCACAACTTGGAGAATCAAATTGGGCAAATGGCCAAATCTCTAACCAAGAGACCTCAAGATAGTTTGTCGGGCAATCCGGAGGAGAACCCTTGGGGTGAGCAAAATAAAGCCATCACTTTGAGAAGTGGAAAGGAGGTGGAACTCTCGGTTCCAAGACCTCAAGCAAACACCCCCATAGAGATCAAGGATTCCGAACCTGTCGTTAACTCTGAACAAGTGAAGAAGGGAAAGGAGAAACCCTTGGAGACACCATCCATACCTCCATACCAACCTCAAGCCCCTTACCCGACGAGGTTGAACAAAGACAAGGAGGTGGCCCAATTGATGAAGTTCAAGGGTATATTGAAGCAACTACACATCAATATATCGTTGGTAGAGGTTCTAGCCCAAATGCCTAAATATGCAAAATTCATGAAGGATCTCCTCTCCAACAAGAAGAAATTGGAAGATGTGGGTGTGGTAATACTCAATGCCCAATGCTCGGCCATTATCCAACAAGCCATGCCGAAGAAGCTGAAGGATCCGGGTAGCTTTGTGGTCCCGTGCATCCTTGGAGAAGGGGTCACGAAGAGGGCATTGGCGGATTCTGGGGCAAGTATCAATGTGATGCCCTATAAATTATACATGATGCTTGGCCTCGAAGATCCTAAGCCTACAGGGATGAAACTACAGTTGGCCCACCGATCTGTGAGAAGACCGAAAGGAATAGCTGAAGATGTGCTTGTTCATATTAACCAATTTGTTTTCTCGGCAGATTTTGTGCTTTTAGATGTTGATGATGAGGTCGACGTGCCTATCATTCTTGGGCGACCTTTCCTCGCCACCGCTCAAGCCCTTGAAGATGATGCACTAGGTAAGTTTGCCTTGAGGGTGGAAGATCAAGAGGTCGTGTTTCAATTTCCTGATGCGATGCGGCACTCAATGGCCCAAGATGACACCTCAAATTGCATCGACGAGATAGACGAAATCACTTCCGAGTGTATAGAAGACCTATTAATGGTGGATCCACTTTATCCCTACTTAGGGGAACAAGAGGGACACTCGAGGCTCAAGACAGTGAAGATAGAGAAAAGGAAGCAAAAATCCTCTCCACCTACAATATGCTGGAGGAAGATACAAGAGAAGGGGGTAAGCACCAAACCATCAGCTCCGAACACTTCCAAAGGAAGCCCAGGTATGGAGAATAACAATAGATCAATTTATACCAACTTGGGAATGTTTTTATTCTGACAATACTTTAAGGGAGGAGCCAATGAAAGTTTCAAGGTATTTGAACCCCCATGAGGTAAGGTAAAGGTACATCAAGCTAGTGACGTTAAACAAGTGCTTCTTGGGAGGCAACCCAAGCTCTTGAAATTTTTTTTTTCTTTTCTTTCTTTTTAGTTGCAAGTTTCTTTAGTTATATTGTGTGAATGTTGGAATAAGTGAATGAGATGTTTCATGTCCGATTTCATAATACATTGTGCCATCTTGCTGACATACGCCCGTATACAAGCGCATACATCGTCAATTTCAGTGAATCTGAAAATCTTGAAGGGGGCAAATTGGTAAATCTCACCCCAAAACCCTAGAGGTATAAAAGCCGACTAATTAGCAGCTTAGGGAGAAAGCAGCTTGGGGAGAAGGAGGCTAATCTTTGGGAAAGCTTGGAGCTCTTCATCTAGGAGCTATTGGAGCAAGAGGAGGAGAAACCTTTGGAAGAAGATCAAGAAGCCATCAACGGTGATTGCATTAGATTTACCTATCATGTCTTCTTTGATTGCTTTCATCTTTGTTTTGGATTGTTGCCCCCCTTTCATGGAGGGCTAATTTTGTAGATACTTGGATGAATGATGAACCCTTGGACATGATTTAATTAATGTTGATTTTCTATTCTTGAATGCTTGGTTATATACATTGAGTATATTGGATGTTTTAATGTGAGTGAATTCCTCTACGTTGTGAGAGCCCGGAGAGATTCTCATAGTCCATATGGGGGAAGAAGCGAACGCCTCCCCGTGTGTAGACCATCTCCAATGGAGGGGAATGTGAGTATACCTGGAACCTGGGTACTAAGGAGAGTGAGTCCTTTAGATGAATTATTCCCATAATCCTTCCAAAAAATAGGTTCAAGAACATAATCGGTAAGGGTACCAGGATTAGTAACTCACCTCGAGATTAGGGAGTGAAAGCACGATAGGAACCATTGGCCAAGAATTAACCGAGTGTCGAGATAGAAAATAGTATTCATCTTTTAGAAGTCCGAGGGGGATTCAATTGTCCGAGCATCCCCCCTTTATGATTGTTTGACCCTAAGAGCAACTCGATTCCCTTGTTTGTGTTTTCAAATTGATTAGTTTAGAGTTAGTATAACCAACCACCTTTGGATTGACTAAATAGTAAAAGAATAGTGGGTACTAGTACTTCCATCTCCCTGTGGATTGATAATTCAACTTTTACGTCCACTTTATTACTTGTGACGACTCGTACACTTGCGGTTGTATCGCATCACCTTCCCTTACTCTTACTCTCGATAAGTCTCTATGTCAGTATTTGGCAGTAAGATCCAATTAAAAACAACAACATTCAAACTTTTCTAAAAACATGCATGATGCCCGAATTTGACCCAATCTACTAAATCAACAAGACCCAATAACCTAACTAGCTAACCCAATCCAATCCTCTATCCAACCCAAATTGATTTTATTAACTCAATCAAACCCAACCAGACCTAACTAATCAAACCCAATCCCTTTGTATTTGGACTCAATCAACTTAAATTAATCCAGTCCCAAACCAAATCAATTCACCCATTGAATCAGTTTGAATCAATTGAACTTGGTTTAACAACTAACCAAAATTAATTAACCTAGTTAATTAAAATTAAAACGGTAAACTCATCTCTCATCTCTGAACCGAGACCACTCCCCCCCTCTGGCGGAGCCTCACCAGCGCATGGGCGGCGCTCCGACCTGGCGCGATGAATGCCGGCAAGCGACGGCGGCCGATACTGTCGTTGCGTCCGTGTTCCCCGTCAAGCAAGGTGTTCGTACATCGCGAGCATCCTCCAGGCAAAGGGTGATCGGGTTCCTCTCCCCTTCTCGTCGGAGTACCAGCTCTCTGGCGCTCAACTCTTCGACAGAGAACCATGAAGGTCTCTGTAATCTCTCCTCTTCTCTCTTTCGATAGTTTGTTACTACGCTACATGCATGCTTAGCTACCAAGAACGATAGACAGAGAAGGTGAACTTACCGAAGAACGCTGTCCGGCGATCTCCCCACGTGCCGAAGCTTTGCGTCTCCACCCCTTGCTTCTCTAGAGATAACCTCGAACCTAGATGTCGCGTCTCGCCTCCCTCTTTTCCTCTTCTCTATCCCTCTGGTTTCTCTCCGAGGTATAGCCTCACCGCCGCTCTCCGACGGCCTTCAACGATCACAGGAGGTTCTGTAATTACAGGGCTTATAAATATTTGATTGTTGATTACACTTTCAAATCCTAGTTTATCTCTATTTAAATCTTATTTTATCTCTTTTTACAGCTGTTCGTCGGACTGGATAAGGTTGCGGCGGTGTACGCAGTGGCAACATGGCGTGGAGAAGATGAAGCCGGTTCGCACCGTTGGATGGACGAGATTCCATCCCCGCTCCTCGTGATCAGACGCTATCCCAGGAAAACGGTGAAGATTGGCTCATCGCAGGTGGACGCTTGTTGCGCTTCCTCATGCCTCGAGCTTGATCACGGTCTCAGATGGACCGCGATGATCGACCCGCACGGTGCGTACGCCCGTGTCATCGTTGCACTATTTTAATGAACGCTCGGATCTTCCCAGCACGCCTCGAATCTACACCACAGACCTTAGATCATTTAATCCTGACCGTTCCTTACCTCTTATACAAATCTCTATATGGCTGCTGGTTCTTTTGCACATGGCCCCTTCCCCTTTAACTTATTTACACGCAGGTCTTTCTCTGTGAGAGGGAGTAAATTATGTTGCAGTCCTCAATCCTTCCACACATTACAACTAGGTCCCTCGTAGGAGAGAGAAGTCAAAATTATTATTAGATCCCTGAATTTTATTAAATAACATATAGGTCCTCCATCCAGAGAGGAGGAGATTTATCTCCCAGTCCTCGATCTTTTCCAAATTACCGTTTTGTCCTTAGCAGCCCATTTAATCTAAATTACATATTTAATTATTTTAAATCCCTCTTTTAAATTCATAATTTCTCTCCTTATCTTATTATCACGTATATAAAACTATATATGTTAGAAAGTCTCCTCTTATTTAATCACACCCCTATCCTTATCTCGTCAAATAAATATATTAAGAGATATCCTCTTGATTAAATAAATACAAAGTTTGATTTTAAATCTTAGCTTCATCCTTAACCACAAGTAAGATAACTATAATTTTAAATACTTTTAATTTTTATATTTTGAATACTATTCATAAGAAATAACTAGAAGGCTTTATTCCAAATAAAAATTTAAATAATAATCCTTGGGAGACTTTCCCTTGTTCTCTAACAACTATCGAAGTTAATTAAAAATCTCAAAATCTAAATCCCTAAAAATCACAGAAAATCTTGGGCTTCACACTACTGTTAGAGAAGATCCAAAAGCTACTAGGAGAAGGGAACCTTCAAAGAGGTTAATCCTGAAGAAGAGGGGGCAGGTTTCGGGCGATGAACCGGCTACTTCCGATGAGGGGAATCGTGACTTTCAAGAAGTTGATCGGAGAATCAAATACTCAACATTGGATGTGCCTGTTGTGGCGTCTTTCTCAATTCCGATCACGGATGCAGTCCCGATCATCAAGAGAAGGAAGTTGATGGTGGTCGACGAAGATGATGTTGAAGATACTTCTGTTCGTGAAACGGCTGCGGATCCTTCTTCTATGATTCCAGAAGTTTTTCCTTTCATGCCTTCGGACGTGGGGTCTCACGTTCCCGACCAGCCGTTGTAACCGATCAAGCTTTTGTTCTTGGTCGGTTGGGGAAAGGATTGTCCTTGGTAGGTGGGACCGGAAAGGGGAAAGAGGCAACCAATATTCCTCCCGCTCCAGGTATATTTCCTTATCTCTTTTATATGCTTTGAATGGAATCGTACCGAGTTTTTTAGACAAAGTCCATTTAATAGAGGGCACCGTTGATCGAGTGTCTGATGAGGAACTTCAAAAGCTGACTCTGGAATTTCCGGAGCGAGAGATCGCAAGTTGATCAACCGTCGCGACTCTATACTGCCGTCGAATATCACTCGATCGGTGAGTCTGTCTGTGCTTGGGGAGGCGAAAGTGCTGACGTTCATTTGAATCGGTTTGGCCGTTCTGAGTCCATTGGACATCTTCGTCTTTGTCTTGCTTCGGTGAGTGTTGATGCATTTTTCTTAATTGCTCGACGATTCTCCTTTCTTCTCTCCTACCCCTTTTTTTTAATTTATATCCATGCATTTCTTTTGTAGTCTTTTAAATGGGCGGAATAGATCAATAAATGTGTTAGGAGGAGAAATTCTCAAGTCGCCTCTCGTCTAAAGAAGATGCAGGTCGAGAACGCACGATTACTAAAGGAGCTATCTTCTAAGACGAATTAATTATTAAATTCGCCGATGAAAGGGACCAAGCCCTTGAAAACAATAAGGGGCTTGAAGAATCTGTCAAAGGTCTTGAAGCCGAATGCAATAGTCTTTAGGACTCTGTCCGTTCATCGGAAGATAGTATTTCTGCTTTGTCGCGGAATTTTGAGAGAATTAAGAAGGAGAAGGAGACACTTTCTTCTAATTTATCGGCGGTCCTTGAGGATCATGCCATATTCAGACAGTCCAATGCTTTGCTGAAAGAGCAGAATGTTGTCTTGAATGAGAGAGCTGAGAGTGCCGAAGGAGAGGCTCGGGCTATCAAGATCGAAAAGAGTGCTCTTACGGTGAAGGTTGCATCTTTGCAAACTGCTCTTTTCGACGCAGAAAACGGGCGGGTGGAGATTCAGGCAGAGCACAATAAGGCCTTGGTCGATTTATCATCCTGCCAAACTGAACTTGGGCCGTGCACAAAGAGAGTCACTGAGTTGGAGGCCCAAGTTAAAGTTTTGGAAGAATCGGCTAAGGGAGCAGGAGAGATATCTGAGGATGAACTGCAGAACCTCGAAGAAGATATTTATAAAATGTTTAGCGACCTCCAATCCGCAGATCTTTCTATTGTCTTTAGGGACTTCAGTTATGTGGATGCTGTGGAGGAATACTTCAAGAAGTGTCGAGGGCAATTGCCTTCCCCAGCTTTTGAAGGAGGAGAAGAAGAAAATCTTGAAGGTACATTGACTTGTGTTCCCATTTGACTTCCTCATTGTTTCGAGGTCTTTTGATTTTCCTATTTTGGGTTTTGTGTAATCAAGTGACTCCATTCCCGCAGAGGACGAGGCAGTCATAGATGAAGCGGCCGTTGATAGGGTCGTCGGTGAATTGGCCTTAATTGTCACTTCTGATAAACCTTCCAATCCTATGGGAGGTGGAGCTGTCGATAAGTCGGATGTTGATGCCGAAGAGGTGATTCCCATAGTTGCTACCAAGGACTTTGGTTAATCGGATGTGGTTGTAAAGGCAGGCCCTTTGGTTTTTAAGGAGATGGCTGGCTCATTGGTAGCGGATGTGGCTGTAGAGGCGGGCCCTTCGGTTGTTAAGGAAATGGTTGGCTCATCGGTAGGCTTTAGAGAGCTAGAAATTATCTCTGATAAGCGGTCGAGAGAAGTTGAGACTGCTGCTGGTCGGAATTCATCTTCCTTGTTTCTTTTAATTTTCGTTCTTTGAATGGTGTCTTATTTTCTTTGTTTTGTCTTTAGTAGAGGAAGTTGTAGTTGCTCCTTCGACTGATGAGATCCCTGTAGATGTAGTCGAGAAGGATGCTCCTAGCGTTATGTTGGGTGGAGAATCCTCAAAGTTTGAGTCGAGGACGGGTTAGTATTATCCTTATTTCTATATTTGGTTTCCTTTTTGCTCATCGGAGGAATGGCTTACTCATGAGTGTGGACATTGCTGAACTAGTTTCCGCTGATTTTAGAGATGTAGGACCCCAATCCTTCTTTCGAACTTTGTGGGTCAAACGTTCTCGTAGAGGTAATGAGCATGTTTTCCTTGTTTCAATTTCTCCGCGTCAATGTTTAATTTCTTTTCTGATTAGACCAGGTGGAGTTGAGGCGGTGGCCCTTCGTGAGGAAATTGAAGCTCTAAAAGTCTAACTGGTAAGGTGGGTTAAGAGAATGCAGAGAGGTCGCGGAGTTGCGATGGGATCCATTCCTGCCTTGGGACCTCACAGCGAGCCTTACGCCCCACTTATCAAAAGAATCTGGGAAGAATTGATTCCGGAGAATAAGATCCTTGGGGGTTTTAGCTTTGTAACCAATGAGTCTCCAAAAAACTTGGATGTTATCCCATGATAATGTCTTTGAACAATTTTTGTATTGTGATTCTTTTTGGATATATAACTCGATATGATGAACGATAATGTTGTTTGCTCTTTGGTAATTGTATTCTCGGTCACTTCTACGCCGATTCTATATGTAAATCCTTATCTCTTTCTAGTGATTGCCTATAAAGCTACTCTTTTCATGATGTTCAGCTGTTTGGAAATTGCAAGTTTTGAACCAGTTAATCCTCTCTGGAATTTCTTTGTTCGGTTGCTAGGTGGAAACTGATTCCAAGGCTTTTGAGTATACCTTTTACAATGAACGATGGAAGTTTATTAACGCCTTGGAATCATAATACCTTTTTGGCGTCTTTCAAAGGTGCGGCTCGAGGGATTCGAATCGTCCTCATTAATCATGATTTCAATCAAGGAGTCGCCATGAATTAGGATGGTTCAGTTCACCTAGATATTAACTCCTTTTCCTAGGCCTCTTTTTGATGGGGTAGTATAAAAAGGGAGGAGTGGTGGTTCTGTGTAGATTATTCTTCTGAATAAAATGAGTAGCAACGACCGGCCCTTCTTCTACAAGTTCTTCTCCCCTGGTGACCATACTCGGAGTTTGTGGATCCCTAGGGCCTTACACCAAAGCATGATGTTCATGTGAGGCGGATGGGTGAGAGTTCGTGGGCTAAGCAGGAACATCTGAGTGGTCACATTATCATCTTCCAAAGAACTCGGGAAGTTTAGGTTCACAGATAGGTGGGAGGATTTTGTGATCGATCATCAGCTGAACGAAGGGGACCTTCTTGTGTTTGTTCTTTAGGAGTATGAATGCTTTGAGGTTCACATCCTTGGGTGGGAAGGTTGCCAGAAGGCGACGATGCTCACGGCTATTCCTTGTGGGGTCCCAGTTTTTACTTTTGACTCTGATTCCTCCGACTCCCTTTAATTCGTATGCTTTTCTTGTAATTGCGTATATATTATCAATGAAATCTCTATTTCTTTTAAAGTGTTTTCTCCTCGTTTGTTTGGGATCTATGTGTTTCAATATTCCGATATGAAGGATAATTTTCCCCTCTACTTTTTTTTTGCCTCGACGCGGTCCTTTTGAGAAGGCGTGTGTATCTAATTGCTTGAGCGATGAAGAGTTGGAATAATTTTTTGCACTTGAGGAGTTGTGATGATTCTAGTTGTAATCTTCCTGGAGTAGCAAACCGGTATGCGTGTTCTTCAGCGGTAGGTTGATTATGATTTGTTGATGCATTAGACCAGTATGGTCATCCGTTGGGGAAGATTGGTATACTTTTTTCGATATAGGGGACCGGTATGGTCCGTTGGTGTAGAGAACCGATATGCTTCTTCGATATGGGAGACCCATAAGGTCTCTTTTATATAACGGACCGGTACGGTCCTTTTGATGTAGCGGACCGGTATGGTCCCTTTGATGTAGCGTACCGGTATGGTCCTCTTGTTGTATCGGACCGGTATGGTCCTTTTGTTGTAATCGGACCGGTATGGTCCTTTTGGTGCTGGTGGCTAACATGGTCTTTCGATTGCAAAACACCGAAATAGTCTTCTGAGGCGAACCGGTATGGTTCCTTTGGATGTAGAAGACCGGTTTGGTCTTCATTTTTGACTTTGGCGAGGTCGGGGTTATTTATCTTCACGCATAGGAGGAATATTTTGTTGGACATTTTTGGCAATCTTCATGCATGTTGATTCATCAAAATAGGTTATAAAAATGATAATGAAAATAATAAATTGGAGAGAAGTAATCAAATTTATTGATAATACTTCCGTAGGTGCTCAGCATGGTATGGACGTTTGAGACTTCACCCATCCAATTTGGTAAGCCAGTATGTTCCCGGTCTTACAATTTCTTTGATGATGTATGGCCCTTCCGAATTAGTGTTTAGCTTCCCTATTCGGTTTTTGTTACCTTGAAACTTGTTCTCCCGGAGAACTAAATCACCAACTTGGAAAGTTACTCCCTTCACTCTAGCATTGTAGAATTTCTTGACCTTTTGAAGATATGCTGCAGCTCGGATGTTGGCACAATCTCTCCTTTCTTCCAAAAGGTCAAGTTAAGCCCTGAGCCGCTCTTCGTTAGTCACTGGATCAAAGAACTGTATCCGTGGAGTAGGGACTGATATTTCTGTGGGCAAGACCGCCTCGACTCCAAAAGCTGGTGCGAAAGGCGTCTCTCCTGTGGGGGTCCGAGCAGTAGTCCGATATGCCCATAAAGCTCCTAGCACTTCATCTACCCAACTGGACTCGTTCCGGAGAACTCAAGTCTTCAAGCTCTGTAGCAAAGTTCTGTTGGTTACCTCAACTTGTCCATTTGCTTTAGGATGTGTGACGGAAGTGAGTCTTGACTCTATTCTAAGATCGGTACAAAACTTCTTAAATGTCGATTTGTCGAATTGGCGGCCATTATCAGTGATAAATGCTACTGGGATGTCGAATCTACAGATCACTGATTTCCATAAGAAATTTTGGCAAGCCTTTTCTGTAATGGAGGCTTATAGCTCAACTTCTACTCATTTAGTGAAGTAATCGATTGCTACAATCAGGAACTTCAATTGCCGAACAGCTGTTGGGAAAGGGCCAAGTATATCTACTCCCCATAAAGTAAAAGGCCCTGTGCTCACAATGGCTGTCAATGGAGCTGTCGGTCGCCATTGGATATTCGAGCGGCGCTGGTACGCATCACATTTGTTGACAAAATCAATTGAGTCCTTGACAAGGGTTGGCCAATAATACCCTTGTCGTAGAACCTTGTGACTGAGGGCTTTACCTCCCAAATGATCTCCGGCGATTCCTTCATGGATTTCCAGGAGGACATGGGTTGATTCAGAAGGGCGGAGACATTTCAGGAGTGGGAGGGTATATGACCTTTTGTAGAGTTGCCCATCTACCACACTATATCGGGAGGATCTGGTGGTGATTCTTCGGGCCTCTTTTGGATCTTGGGGGAGGATTAAATTCTGGAGGTATCTCAGGATTGGATCAATCCAACACGGGGTGTCATCGATGTCCATTAGTTCCTCCATTGGACGACATTCAATGGTTTTCGCCATCAGATATTGAACATTGATTGGTTGCTTGATATCATCATCCGATGAAGCAAGCTTTGAGAGAAGATCGGCATCTTGATTTTCTGTTCTGGGAATTTTAGAAATGTTGCACCTCTTGAAGCTAGAGGTCAGTTTTTGCACCAAAGCCTTATATTTCATCATGTTTTCTTCTCTTGCTTCAAACTCTTCAGTTTGATGTCCGACCACTAGCTGAGAATCTGTATTGTCTTGTTGATTCTGTACTCCAACGCTACGAGCTAACTGTAGACCTACAATCATAGCTTCGTATTCGGCCTCATTGTTTGTTGCCTTGAAGTTAAACTTCAAAGCTGTGGATGTACTCCATCCTGATGGTGATTTTAAGATTAGGCCTTCCCCTGAACCATCACTAGTTGATGAACCGTTAGTGTGTAGGACCCATTGAACAGAAGAGGTTTCCCTCTCTTTGGATAACTTTGGATCTGCTTTTTCATCATTATCCGTTGTGGTAAGTTCAGCAATGAAGTCAGCGAGTACTTGGGCCTTTATGGCCGTTCTAGGTTCATAGCTGATATCGTACTCAACCAATTCTATCACACATCGGGCTAACCGGCCAGATGTATCGGGCCGATGAAGGATCTGCCTCAACGGCTGATCAGCTAACACCCGGATTTTGTGAGATTGGAAGTATGGACGGAACCATCGAGCGGAGATTATCAGGGCGAAAGCCAATTTCTCCAAGGGAAGATACCTAGACTCCGTATCAGTGAGGACTTTGCTTGTGTAGTAGACAGGTTTTTGCACCAACACTGAACTGACAACTGCTTCAGTGGCAGAAAGATAAATATAAAGCTCTTCTCCTTGTTGAGTCTTGGCTAATAAAGCGGGTGATTGTAGGTATTCCTTCAACTGTGCCAGCGCCCTTTCACACTCTTCGATCTATTCAACTTTGGGTGCCTTTCTCAAAGCTCGGAAGAATGGAAGGTTCTTTTCCCCAGATTTTGAAATGAATCTCCCAAGAGCTGCTAGTTGGCCGTTGAGCCTCTGTATCTCTTTGATGGTTTTTGGGGATCTCATTTCCAAAATAGCTCTGATCTTCTCTGGATTTGCTTCAATACCCCGTTGAGTGAGCATAAATCCGAGAAACTTTCCCGATCTCACTCCAAATGCACATTTGTTGGGGTTGAGGCTCATTCCGTGCATTCAAAGGGCATTGAAAGTTGCTTGAAGATCAAATGCATGTTGTTCGGCATTATCACTTTTTACCAATATATCATCAACATAGGCTTCCACATTTCTGTCGATCTGGCTTTTAAAGACTTTGTTCACCAATCTTTGGAATATGGCACTGATAAGTGTTCATTTAACCTATATTTCGTATCATATTATGCATGTTCATTATGAGTTTTAGAGGAGTTTCAGCCCACCGATACTTAAAAAAGGGTTTATTTTTGTGAACAGGGCAAAGTATGGAGACTCCGGAGAAAAGGAAGCATTTGGAGAAAATTTCGGGCCAAAACAGGACAAAAGAGAGTGAAGACCAGGTCATACGGGCTACCATACGGACCTATATGAACCTGGGCAGAGATGGCCTCCACTCCAACCTCGTATGAGACCTCGTGTGAGTCCATACGGGGTCCCATACGGACTGACAGAGCCCCTTATACCATGACCTGTGAAGTCATACGGACCCGTATGGGAGTCCGTATGGCGTAAGTCTCCAGCGACGATTTGATCTGCCCAGGGGCAGAAACGGAAAAGAACCCAAAAACCTAGTGTCAACTATAAAAGGGAAAGCCTAATTAGGTTTTGGGGGCTTGCCTCTTGATTAGAAGACCTTGGAGAGAAAGAGAGAGCTAGGTGAGGAGCCTCATCATCGTCTTCTTCCCCAACTTGGAGGAGAGAGCACCGGAGAAGTTCCTCACCTCGAAGCTCTAGAAGGCAAGAAGGAAGGGCGAGCAAGCGAAGGATCCACCTACTTTCATCAATAGGGAGTTTTTCTTATTTGAGATTCATGTTTTCATCTTCCTTCATTATTGTGGATTGTTGCCCTCCATTGATGGAGGGCTAATTTCTTGATGCTTGGGTGTAGATGAACTTTTGGATGCTATTTTAATTAAATAAGTGTTTCCATGTTAATTGCTTGTATGGTTCTATTGGGTCTATTGGATGATTTGTATTGAGGTATTAGTCTCTCTACGTTGCGAAAGGCCGGAAAGGCTATTGTCGTCCATGTGGGGGAAGATGCGAATGCCTCCCCACGTGTAGACTTTCTCCAATAGAGAGGATTAGGAGTACACCGGGAGCCCGGGTACTAAGGAGGGCGATTCTTTCATATTGTTTATTCCCCTAATCTTCCCAAATTAGGTCGAGACATCATCGGTGAGAACATTAGATTAGTAACTCATCTCTGGTGGAGAGAGTGAAAGCACATTAGGCACCTTTGGCCAATGAATTATCAAGCATTGACATAGTTCACACTAATTAATATCATCAAATCCATAGGGGATTCGAACACCCAAGTATCCCTTTCTTGATTGAATTTCTCCAAGTACTAAGCGATTGTGCAATTTCAATTTCTAAGTTCTAGGTTTAGATTTAGTTGATAATCACCCAATTTCCGATCGATTAGATAATAGACAAATAGACAGTACTAGTATTTCCTTCTCCCTGAGGATCGATAACCCGACTTCTAGTCAACTTTATTACTTGATTCGACCCGTACACTTGCGGTTAGAACGCATCAAGTTTTTGGCGCCGTTGCCGGGGAGTTTTAGGATTACTTGGAAATCTAGGAGTTTATTAATTTAGTCATATTATCTGTTTGCACTTTAATTTAGTCATTTATTTTCAGCTTTTACTTTGTTTTAATTGTTGTTTGATCTCTTGAATACTAATCCTTCTCGCAATCATTGGTACGAGGGATCACATGGTGAATCTCAAGGACACGATGCTACGCAAATTAGATCTACTCGAGCAGTGGATTGAAGAAAGGCTAACGGAACAATTGAGGGATTCGCAACAAGATTTGTCTTTTGGGGGCGAAGAGTGTAATCACATGCCAAGGGAAGTGACTCTTCAAAGTGTTTATGATGGAATACAATACCATTACCATGATCATCCAAGGGAAGCTGATTTTACTCAATTTGACACCACAACATATGAGGAGGAAATTACTCTATCAAGCCCAGGTGCATTGATTGAAGATCAACGATGGAAGACAATCAGGTTTTTCAGATAAAAATGGAGAGTGGAGAAATAACTGAGAGCATGAGTAAGCTGAAGCCTTCAGTTGAAGAACACCCAAAGCTTGAATTGAAGCAACTCCCCGATCATCTTGAATATGCCTTCTTAGAGGAGGGTTCTCAGCTCCCATTCATTATCGCTTTCGGGTTAGCAAGCTCACAAAAAAGAAAATTGTTACAGGTGCTCAAGAGACATAAGCGAGCTATTGCATGGAAGGCTTCGGACATCAAGGGCATTAACCCTTCCTTTTGCACCCACAAAATCTTGATGGAAGATAATCACCGACCGTCAGTGCAACATCAGAGGAGATTGAACCCGAATATGCAAGAGGTTGTAAAAGCAGAGGTCATCAAACTCCTAGATACAGGGATTATCTACCCCATTTCAGATAATGCATGGGTCAGTCCTGTACAAGTAGTCCTGAAGAAAGGAGGAATGACTGTGGTAACAAATGAGAAGAATGAATTGATTCCCACGAGGACAGTCACCGGATGGAGAGTATGCATTGACTATAGAAAACTGAACGATGCCACAAGGAAGGATCACTTTCCATTACCGTTCATTGATCAAATATTGGAAAGGTTGGCAGGACACTCGCATTACTGCTTCCTTGATGGTTTCTCGGTATACTTTCAAATTCCCATCGCTCCGGAGGACCAAGAAAAGACTACATTCACCTGCCCGTACGGTACGTTTGCTTATTCTCGTATGCCCTTTGGGCTTTGCAATGCCCCAGCCACCTTTCAGAGATGCATGTTAGCCATTTTCGAAGATTTTGTGGAAGACATCATGGAGGTATTTATGGATGACTTTTCAGTTTTTGGGGACTCATTTGATGAGTGTCTTGAGAACCTAGACAAGGTGTTGGGAGATGTGAAGAAACCAACTTGGTTTTAAGTTGGGAGAAATGTCACTTCATGGTCCAAGACGGGATTGTGTTGGGGCATAAGATCTCAAGCAAGGGTATTGAGGTGGATAAGGCGAAGGTTGATACTATTGGAAGGCTACCACCACCAAATTCTGTGAAAGCTATTCGGAGTTTTTTGGGACACGCCGGATTCTATAGGCGATTCATTAAGAACTTCTCCAAAATAGCCAAACCTCTCACCAAGCTGCTGGAGAAGGATACGCCATTCGAGTTCGATAAAGAATGCTTGAATTCCTTTAATACACTGAAGGACAAACTTGTGCAAGCGCCAATCATGATAGCCTGCAGTTGGGGCTCCTTTCGAACTCATGTAATGCGATGCTGGCGATCATCTTTGTAGGTGCAGTTTTGGGGCATCGGAAGAACAAACACTTTCAACCAATTCATTACGCTAGCAAAACTTTGACAGATGCTCAAGCCAACTACACCACCATGGAGAAAGAATTACTTGCAATAGTCTTTGCTTTTGACAAATTCTGCCCCCATCTAATACTATCTAAAGTAGTGGTCTACACTGATCACTCAGCATTGCGCTACCTACTAGCCAAACCGGACGCCAAACCAAGGTTGATTCGGTGGAGACTCCTTCTTCAAGAGTTCGACCTAGAGATTAAAGACAAGAAGGGTGCTGAAAACTTGGCCGCCGACCATTTATCTCGGTTAGAGAATCCTGGAAGGGAAAGTTTGAATGAAGGAGATATCAATGATAATTTCCCGGACGAACACTTGTGCAGTCTTCAAGTAATCCCGGAGGAGTTGAACACGGCCGACGGAGGGGAGGAAACACCATGGTTTGCCGACATTGCTAATTACCTTGTAGTCGGAATCCTTCCCTCTTCCTACGATTATGCACGAAAAAAGAAGTTCTTTGCGGAGTTGAAATACTATACATGGGATGATCCGTATCTATTCCGAGTGTGTGCGGATCAAGTAGTAAGAAGATGTGTCTAAAGAAAGCAAGGATTACAGATTTTAGAGCATTGTCACGCAGGACCCACGGGGGGGTATTACAATTCGAATAAATCGGCTTGGAAGGTCCTCGATTCGGGTTTTTATTGGCCAATGATGTTTCAAGATGCGTTGAAATACTCTCAATCTTGCGATAAATGTCAGCGATCTGGGAACATCTCACAGCGCGATGAAATGCTGCAAAGTTCAATGTAAGTATGGGAAGTATTTGATGTGTGGGGAATAGATTTCATGGGACCGTTCCCTAGCTCTCGTGGCAGTAGATTCATCCTCGTGGCAGTTGACTACGTTTCCAAATGGGTTGAGGCACAAGCCATGCCCACTAATGATGCCCGAGGAGTGGTTAAATTTCTGAAGAGATTATTTTCTCGATTTGGGGCACCTAGGGCCATCATAAGCGACCGGGGGACACATTTTTGCAACACCCAGTTCGCTAAAATACTCAAGAGATATGGTGTTGTACATTGCATATCCACACCCTACCATCCTCAAACGAGCGACCAAGTGGAAGTATCGAACCGTGAATTAAAGAAGATACTCGAGAGAACAGTTTCGCATAGCAGAAAGGATTGGGCCGATAAACTAGATGACGTACTATGGGCCTACCGCACCTCTTACAAGGCACCAATAGGCAATACCCCCTACCGGTTAGTCTAAGGTAAATCATGCCACCTACCGGTTGAGCTCGAACACAAAGCTTATTGGGCAACGAAATTTCTCAATTTCGATACCACCCTTGTTGGCGAGAAAAGGAAATCTTAATTAAATGAACTTGAAGAATGGCGTCTATCGGCATATAAGAATTCGAGGTTGTACAAACAACAGATTAGAAAGCGGCACGATCAAAAACTGAAGCACCAGAAGCAGTTCACCAAGGGAGATAGAGTCCTATTATTCAATTCAAGACTCAAGTTATTTCCCGGGAAACTGCGATCAAGGTGGTCCTGGCCATTTGAAGTAACAAATGTTTTCCCTCAAGGTGCAGTAGAGATCCTCCATTCGGATAGAGGACTATTTAAGGTAAACGGCCATCGCCTCAGGTTATATCAAGATGGATGCTTTAAAGGAAAGGACAATGAAAGCTTCCAGGTATTTGAACCTCTATAAGGTAGGTTGAAGGTACGTCAAGCTAGTGACGTTAAACAAGCGCTTCTTGGGAGGCAACCCAAGTGCTGAAAATTTTTCTTTTAATTTCGGTTTGGTTTCAATTCCAGTTTTACATTAGTTAATATTAGTGTTTGAAATAAATGATCGAATATCTCGTGTACACTCTTTGCATGCTGCTGGATGTTTAAATTAGCCCTAGAATTGTTATCATGATTATGCCGAGCAAAAATGAGCATGGACACAACCAGGAGGGGCTGTATAAGCCATTCTCCAGGTTCATACGGAGTTCTATACGGACCCGTATTATACTCCGTATGAGGGGGCCTGTGGATCGATACGGAACACCATACGGACCCGTATGGAGGTCCGTATGAAATTGGCTGAAGGGCGCGATATGAAGCGTTTTAAATAAAACGCCTCAACCTTTTATTTTGTTACAACCCTAGCCGGGCCCCCTCCATTTTCCACCCCTTTTTGCTCCGACGACTCTCTTTTCTTGGATTTGGGCATCAATCCACCATAGGTACGACGCTATATCTTGATTTTACGGATTATAATCATGCTTTTCATGTTTAGAAAACCTAGGGGTTGTGTGGATTGATTGAAATGAGGATTAGAACATATCTTTGCTTGGATTGCATGTTTCTCATGGTGAAATCTCTATTGACGGCATGTATCGAGTATTAGGGGTGTTGTAGACACGAGATTTTATGTAAAAAGGGCCAAATGCCGCCTTGGCCGTCGGCTAGGTGCATACGGACCCGCACTGTATGCTGATGCGTTCTAACCGCAAGTGTACGGGTCGGATCAAGTAGTAAAGTGGACTATTGAAAAGTCGGGTATCGAATCCTCAGGAAGAAAGAAAATACTAGTACTAATTAATTGTCTATTATCGAATCCCCTTTGGATTTTCCATAGATGTGGATAATGCTCTCTATGTTGAATCTTGGTGAATCATTGGCCAAAGGTTCCTAATACGATTTCATCCCCTCGCTCGAGGGTGATTACTCAACCTAGTACCCTCACTAGTTAAGTTCTAGGGAACCTATCTCTTGGAAGGACTAAGGGAATAAGACATCTAAAGGAGTTGCTCGCCTTAGTACCCGGGCTCCCGGTGTACTCCTAGCCCTCTCTATTGAAGTTTGTCTACATGCCAGGAGTGCGCTCGCTTCTTCCCCCACATGGACTAGAGAAACCTCTCCGGGCTCTCGCAACGTAGAGAGGTTAATACTTTCACCATACAATACATTCAATAGACCATAATGCTTTCAACCAAGCAATCAACATAGAAGAGACAATATCAAATAACCATAATCCAAAGGTTCATCAACACCCAAGTATCAAAAGTTTAGCTCTCCATCAATGGAGAGTTACAATCAATGTCAAAGGAGAAATCAAACACAAGATTCATGAAACAAACCCTTGATGATGACCGTTTGTGGATTTCCTCTTTCTCTCTAGCCCCTTCTTCTTCTCTTTAGCCCTCTTGAGCCTTCTCTTCTTCAATCTCCTCCAAGATGCCCCAAAACCCTCTTTTACATCTCTATTTATACCCCCTCTAGGGTTTTGGGTGTATTTCCCGACTTTACCCTCGATTCGGCCGAAATCGCAGCTGCAGTTTTACGATATACGACCCGGTATGTGTTTCATACACGACCCGTACATACCTTATCACGGACACCTATACGGACTATAAATGCGGGTCGTATATCTCTCAGGTCCTTGTGTACGGGGTCTTGTCAGTCCGTTCGTGAGTCCGTATGAATCCCCAGGTCCATACGGGTCCGTATGTGACTCCGTATTGACTTTCTTCCAGCTGTGTTTCACTTACTTTGGCCCGCATTCTCTCGAAAACGCTTCCTTTCTCTCGAGATGGCTGTTTTCTGCCCTGTTTACAAAAACAAAGCCTTTTTAAGCACCGGCGGGCCAACATTCCTCCAAAACATAAGATAATATGCATGAATTTCATATATAAATGATGCTCATTTGAACACTTATCACATATCTCCACACTTAAAGGTTTGCTTGTCCCCAAGCAAAGAAAAGAAATCAACAAAAGAAGATAAGTGTTCAACCTTGGGCTATAAAAATTATACATGAATTCTATTCCAAGTTCACCATCACAATATGTTCTCCTGTTTCCACACCAAGGCTTAGATTGATCCCGTGATATTTCGATATAGCTCTAGACAAAGCTTATTCACTCCACATGCCATGTTCTAAAGTCTTAACAAGACAAGCATGCTCTCAATGGACTCTAGAAAGTCCTTGAGGCCCTAAGATCAAAAGAATTATCCCCCTATTAGATGAATGGTGGACAAGTTTGCAAGAAACTAGGATGATTATTTTATTTTATTTTATTTTATTTTATTTTATTTTTTTGTTCGGGTAGGGCATCCCTATTGGATCCGACTTTCCCATACTAAAGATCAAGGTAAAGTGTAGTTCCTCCCTTTTGCAAAGAATCCATGCTTATCAGGCACTAGAAGCCTTAGCTATTGGGTGGTTACAACTCTACCCATGGGTGTTCATGCTAAGTAGTTACTTTTCGAATTGAGGAACACTCTGATTAGGAGCCTGGACCCCAACCTACTTTGTCTCGACAAGAAGCGGAACATTGTCTTTATTAATTGACAACTATTGTGCAAAACTATTTTATTTTCATTGTACTTGTCCACTATGTATATTATGAGGGGTTAATAAATTTGAACTAATGCCACGAAATTTCTTGGAGCCATTGAAAACAATACTTAACTATTAAAGTCGAAAGAACATGGCAATGGGTTATCTATTGTCTTTCACAGTCATAATTGTCACAAGGATGGTCTCTACATGCCCATGGTGTTTCAACGGGAAAATTTCAAAATTTAGCATATGATAGTGTGCTTAGAGAAGAGATTCATGTCACATTTATCTATCGCCCAGGTTGTCATGCATATCCGGCATAATTATCACAAAAATATCGACAATAAATGATCATGATGGCTACCTATCTCCACACTTAAAAGTTTGCAATAACCCTAAAAGGAGCTAGGTAGCCACCCACCCACACCCTAGAAGTTTGTATTGTCCTCAATGCACGAAAATTAAATTCAGCGCAAGGAATTAGTGGGAAAAAGATGAACGAGACTCCCCTAAATAGCTACCGAGTGTTGTTTGTGGGGGCGGAGGACTGCTTGATTATCGAGGGTCGTGGATCCCATGTTAACTCTGCGAACATAGAGAGAAGAATCAAACCCAATAGCATGCAAAACAGGAAAATCCACATAATGAAAGTAATACATAGGGTAGCAGGGCGATGCCCTTGCTCAGTGTCATGATGCGCTAAGGTAAATAACAACAAGTGCAAGTAATAAAGTTCCAGATGAAGATAAATGAAATAGAAAAGTAATGCGTCAGGTGTCCCGTGCTGGCTCAAATTAGATGCTTTGGTCTTTGGAGGTGGAGAGGTGTAAATGTGGCGTGTCCGCGAATAAAGAGCGAGAGCTCGGAAAACTGCTCCCCGAGCCGTCGCTGCTCCGCTAAAATCGTGTCCTGGACAGCTCTCATCTCGGTCATCTGCTCCTCTAACCTCATGTAACGGCTCCAGGGCGCCAAAGGTTCACCGGGTGCTGGGGGTAGCTGCGCTGAGGGGTCGGCCGCGTCTGAATCATCGGAGTCAGATCCCTCCTCCTCCGAACTATCTGAAGCCTGGCCAACCAAAGTGTAGCGTCCGGCCTCGCCCGCACCGGTTCCAATGCAATGCGAGGAGCGTCATGTCCAGTGGGGATACTAACTGCAGGTGCTGCTCCCCCTCCAACTCAGCCTCGAGACCCATGCACATGATGAGCCGTGTGATGTAGGGGCCGGCGTGGATATCGGTGAGTCGGGTGTTCTGCCCCTGATGCGCCAAATAATCTGCGAGCACGTACCCCAAGTGGATCGGAACTCGCTCAATGAGCCTGTAGAGAAATAGGCGGTCAGTGACTATGACGACCCCGCAGTTATCACTACGGGCTGCGATGGTGCGGCTGATGAGGGCATGTAGGTAGCGGTGCACCGGGTCCGTCATGAAAGACGCCTTGTAACTGTCATGGCGCCCGCCTAGCCGAATCCAGAATCTCGCAGAGGAGATGGTGCGCTCGGGGAAGGCCGTGAGCAGCTCGGCGTACTCTCGTGTGAAGGTGTAGTCACGGTCATAGAGCCCCATACTGGCCTTGGCCAGGTGTAGCTCATCGCCCTCAGCCGTCAAAAAGGCGAAAGGTAATGGCGGTGAGTTACGCTCCCCACCGCACTCACTGTCGCCTCTAAAGAACTTCGGTACCTCTAATATCGGGCGGGAACACTTCATGGTTAAGAGAGAAAATCACATCCCGGCCCCGCCAAAGGATGTCATCTCTCGGACTTCGGGCGATGTTGAAATTTGGATGAGGGTGTCCCAATTGATAACGCGCGTGTCCGACCAAAGCGAAGAGAGGAGAGGCCGGACATGTCGAAGTCGTGGACCTCGTGCGTGAAGTGTGTCTCGGTGGATGGCGACCGCCCCGTCCGGCTTCTTCGATCTTTGTAATCTTCCTCGGCATACCAAACTAAACAAGGAAGCGTCGGTTAGATGAAGCAAAAATTTATGCCAAAATTTTCAAATAAAGCCCTAAATTGCCCCTATCACGAGGTTCCATACGGATCGACCAGTAGTCCAGATCACGGGGAACTGACCTATACTGAGTCCAGTATGGTACTCCGTATGGGAGTCTCAGATGGACTCGGCCATGAAGCTTTGCCGCGACGAATCTTGGCCCCATTTCTACATTATCTCGCATCCAAACACTTCTAAAACATTCAACATTCATCCAATACAAGTTTTATCACACAATGGCACAAGAATATCACACATTCATGTCATCCAAATTTAAGTCAATTTCAAACAACCCTAGGTTTCTAAATCATGTCACCAAAGCATATAATGTATATTATGGGCCCTTAGCACATACCTAGGGATGATCAAGCCCTCAATTTGAGGAAGAATAGACGCCGCGTCGCAAAGAGAAGGTGTGGGGTCGCTAGGGCACGAGAGGGAGAAAGTGAGGAAGAGAGGGGTGAAAGGGGGCTTTTTAAAGCACGCCTCACTCGTGCCTCTTTACGTATACGGACTCCTATACGGAGTCCATACGGGGTCGTATATAACCCTGTCTAGGCATACGGACCGCTCTTAGTCCGTATGAGACCCCGTATACGCCTGGGCAGAGGCTTATACAGCCCTCCCAGGGTTCATTCACACTGTTCTCTTGGCGGCACGATAATAAGCAAGATATTACCTCTAGTTGACACATCCAAAGCATAAAAATGGAGAGAATTGGACAAAAACACTTCTTCAACTTATTTCAAGCATCACTAGCTAATCAAAAGAAACAAAAATTGCCGAAAACCAAGAAAGAAAGTTCTTAAACTTAGGTTGCCTCGCAAGAAGCGCTTGTTTAACGTCACTAGCTTGACGTACCTCCAATTTACCTTATGGGGGCTCAAATACCTTGAAGCTCCCCTCCGCCTTTCCCTTGAAGCATGACCCGAACAAACACTCTCCCAAACGCGCATAAATAGAAGAATCTTTTACTTTCATACCTGAGTGCTCGGTGGGGGAAGTGGAGGAGAAAGATGTGGCAGTTACCCCGTGTTGTTGCACTCTCTTCCAGCACTTCTTCACGGTCGGAATGGGCCTCCTCTTCTTGGTCTTCTCAGCTTTGGCCCGGTTTCCATTCCTTGGCATAGCTGAATTCCCCCGGACCTCTTCTAAGATGTCTTTCCCTTCATTCAACTCATCGTGCAGCTGGTCTATCATTAGGAGATCCTCCATACAAGCGGAGATAAGCAGATCGATGTCATCCACACTGTAGGATGTATCGTCTTGGGCCACGGTGTGCCTCATTGCCTCGGGTAGTTGGAAGGTCACCTCTTGATCCCCCACTCTCAATGCTAGCTTCCCTTGGGCATGATCTTCAAGTGCTTGGGCGGTAGCAAGGAATGAGCGCCCAAGGATGATGGGCACATCCACATTATCATCGACATCAAAAAGAACAAAATCGGCCGGGAACACAAACTCATTAATCTTGATGAGGACATCTTCGGCCAAGCCCTTGGGCCTCTTCACAGACCGGTCTGCCAATTGAATTGTCATCCCTGTGGGCTTTGGATCATCAAGCCCCAGTTTCATGTATAAGCTATAGGGCATCACATTAATACTTGCTCCTGAATCCGCCAATGCTTTCTTGGTAATCCCCTCTCCAAGAGTACATGGGACAACAAAGCTACCTGGGTCCTTGAGTTTCTTGGGCAAATCGTGTTGCAAAACCGCCGAGCATTGAGCATTGAGAGTGACGGCACCCACTTCTTCCAACTTCTTCCTATTAGATAGGAGGTCCTTCATAAATTTTGCATATTTCGGCATTTGTGCTAGGACATCCACCAAGGGCAAATTAATTTGTAGTTGCTTCATCATGCTTGTGAACTTTGCAAATTGGGCATCCTCCTTATCTTTTCTCAATCTTGCTGGATAAGGGACCTTTGGATGATACGGAGGAATAAGTGTGGCTTCTTCTTTGCTCCCTTCCTCTTCCTTGGAAGTGGGCGCGGGTACCGGTGCATCCTTTCCACTTGAATTCTTCCTTTGTTGCTCTCCAATCGGGGGTTCGATCTCCTTACCACTCCTCAAAGTGATTGCCTTACATTGTTCTCGCGGGTTTGTCTCCGTGTTGCTAGGCAAGCTTCCATGCGGCCTCTCCGAAAGTGTCTTGGCCATTTGGCCCATTTGATTTTCCAAGTTCTGCACAGTAACTTGTAGACTTCGAATGGTTGCTTGATTATCTTGCACAATCTTCAACACCATTTCATCTAAGATTGATTTTCTCTCTTGTGGCTTCGGAGGATGTTGGAAGCCCGGCGGATATTACCCTCCACTAGGGTTCCCATATGCCAACCCGGGGTGGTTCCACTTAGGTGCATAAGCTCTATATTGCCCCCCCGATTGCCCTTGGTTGTTGTTCAAGTATTGCACTTGCTCCATGGTGAGATTTTCCATGCTCATAATTGGGCAACTTGTTGTGTTATGCCCTCCACCACAAGTATTGCAAGATGATACCGGAGACGAACTTGAGGGGCTACCGGTGGTCAATGCCTCAATTTTCCTCGTCAAGGTGTCCAACTTCTCCGCGAGAGCTACATCAATTGCATTAGGTTCATTCATGGAGCCCACCAATTTGACTTGCTTCCCCCGAGTAGACCAATGGGCTTCATTGCTAGCCATATCTTCAAAAATTTTCTCGGCGTCATCGGGATATTTATTTCCAAGAGAGCCCCCGGCGGCTGCATCAACCAAATGTCGGGTTGCATCATCCAATCCATGGTAGAAGGTTCGGACCTTAGCACAATCGTCCAACCCATGGAGTAAGTCAAAGGAGAAATCAATGGAGTAAGTCAAAGGAGAAATCAATGGAGAGTTACAATCAATGTCAAAGGAGAAATCAATCGTCCAACCCATGAAATCAATGTCAATGGAGAGTTACAATCAATCGTCCAACCCATGTTGAGGGCAACGCCGGAGTAAGTCCTTGTATCTCTCATAAGCTTCATAGAATGATTCACTGGGTCCTTGCTTGAAAGAAGAAATATCCAATCGAAGCTTTGCGGCTTTACTAGGTGGGAAGTACCTCCCAAGGAACTTGTCGAGCATTTCGGCCCATGTGCGAATGGATCCCGATGGAAGTGAAGTTAACCACCTATAGGCTCCTTCTCTCAAGCTAAAGGGAAACAATCTCAATCTAATGGCTTCATCAGATGCCCCATTGATCTTGAACATGTTGCAAATCTGGACAAACTTGGCGATATGGCGTGAGGTCTTCATCCGCCTTCCATCAAATTGGGTTGTATTACGGATCATAGTCATGGTGCTAGGCTTGATCTCGGGTTATTCATGTTCATATTAGGGGGTGCACGCTGAATTCTTCCCCGTATAGTGAGACCTCTCATATTAGGATAGTGTAAGCCGCCTCCCGCCATGATCAAATTTCTCTAACCTCCAAACTACCTTGGTGGGTATGAAGTTCTCCGACCCGAAGAGGGTCCGGGATTTAATTCCTCCACTTCTCTCAACCTTCTATGGAATGTTCGATCAATTTCAATAGCCGGCTTTGACAAGACCCTTAGGGTTCTTTGGTCATACATCAACACCTCGCAATGAAGAATTGAGGAAAATTAGCAATCACGAGAGAATTAAACTGAAATAACAACTAAGATGCTAAAAGACACCGTATGCGACCAAACAATTATTAAAACAAAGTAAAACTGAAACAAAACGACTAAATTAATAAAATCCTAGTTATCCTATTAGACCTAAATCACCCCGCTAACGGTGCCAAAAACTTGATGCGTTCTAACCGCAAGTGTACGGGTCGGATCAAGTAGTAAAGTAGACTATTGAAAAGTCGGGTATCGAATCCTCAGGGAGAAAGAAAATACTAGTACTAATTAATTGTCTATTATCTAGTCAATCAATTTGGGTTAATGATACTAAATCTAATTCTAAAGCTAATGAAGCAAATTAACAAGTGCAATTGATCTTGAAGATGTCAATCGATGAAGGGGGATACTTGGGTGATTGAATCCCCTTTGGATTTCCTTAGATGTGGATAATGCTCTCTATGTTGAATCTTGGTGAATCATTGGCCAAAGGTTCCTAATACGATTTCATCCCCTCGCTCGAGGGTGATTACTCAACCTAGTACCCTCACTAGTTAAGTTCTAGGGAACCTATCTCTTGGAAGGACTAAGGAATAAGACATCTAAAGGAGTTGCTGCGCCTTAGTACCCGGGCTCGGTGTACTCCTAGCCCTCTCTATTGAAGTTTGTCTACACGCGGGGAGTCGCTCTCTTCTTCCCCACATGGACTAGAGAAACCTCTCCGGGCTCTACTTAGCGTAGAGAGGTTAATACTTTCACCATACAATACATTCAATAGACCATAATGCATTCAACCAAGCAATCAACATAGAAGAGACAATATCAAATAACAATAATCCAAAGGTTCATCAACACCCAAGTATCAAAAGTTTAGCTCTCCATCAATGGAGAGTTACAATCAATGTCAAAGGAGAAATCAAACACAAGATTCATGAAACAAACCCTTGATGATGACCGTTTGTGGATTTCCTCTTTCTCTCTAGCCCCTTCTTCTTCTCTTTAGCCCTCTTGAGCCTTCTCTTCTTCAATCTCCTCCAAGATGCCCCAAAACCCTCTTTTACATCTCTATTTATACCCCCCTCTAGGGTTTTGGGTGTATTTCCCGACTTTACCCTCGATTCGGCCGAAATCGCAGCTGCAGTTTTACGATATACGACCCAGTATGTGTTTCATACGACCCCGTACATACCTTATACGGACACCTATACGGACTATCGTACGGGGTCGTATATCTCTCAGGTCCTCGTGTACGGGGTCTTGTCAGTCCGTTCGTGAGTCCGTATGAATCCCCAGGTCCATACGGGTCCGTATGTGACTCCGTATTGACTTTCTTCCAGCTCCGTTTCACTTACTTTGGCCCGCATTCTCTCGAAAACGCTTCCTTTCTCTCGAGATGGCTGTTTTCTGCCCTGTTTACAAAAACAAAACCTTTTTAAGCACTGGGTGGCCAACATTCCTCCAAAACAAAAGATAATATGCATGAATTTCATATATAAATGATGCTCATTTGAACACTTATCATATGCTTATACGGTCTTCTATACGGACCCGTATGGGTCACCGTATAGGCTTACAGGCCACCCCATACGGACCTCTGACAGTCCGGATAGGACTCCGTATGGGGGGTAATTTAGGCATTCTCATGCAATTTTTCGCTTGAATTCATATATTTAAATTGCACTAACAACCCCTTTTATGTTTTTGCAGAAATGCCGAAGAGGAAGATCCTTGCATCGAAGAAGAGGAAGACCACTGGGGGGAGTTCCTCCACCGGAGCACCTCAGTTCACTGACGAGGTGTTCCAGACCCGCTACCGTCGCCTATCCTCCTGGAGGTTCGGCCGCACCCAAGTGATCGACTGGGGCGTCTGCTCCGAGCTAGGCATCGCCGACCGCATCCGGGAGATGATCTCTTTTGGCGGATGCGACCGCCTCCTCTCGATTAACCACGAGGTCTTCAGAGGACCTACCCTAGAGATCCTCAGTACTTTCGAGGCGGATAGGAGCGCAGTTGGGGGAGAAGAAGCACACTGCCGTCACTTTCCAGCTCTTCGGAAGGCAGTACCAGATGAGCTACACACAGTTCTCCCTCTACATGGGTTTATATGACCGCGAGTACACGTACGAGAGGGAGTACGACCACCTGATTACCTCTTTTCCCGAGAGCACTATCTCCTCCACTCGTTACTGGCTCCAGTTGGATGGGCGCTACAACAACAACAAGGCGTCCCTGATGGCCGACCCAGTACGCAGATACATCCATGCCCTACTCAATCGCACAATCGCTGGTCGTAGTGACAACTGTGGGGTGGTCCTCATCATAGAGCGCCTATTCCTTTACAGCCTGATCGAGAGAGTGCCCATCCACCTGGGATACGCACTCGCTGACTACCTGAGCAGCCAGGGGCAGAATATCAAGCTAACAGACATCCATGCTGGGCCATACATCACCAGACTCATCATAGGCATGGCCCTTGAGGCCGACCTGCAGGGAGAGACACCTTTACAGCTGGCCACCACGCTGGACATGACCACACTCGTCCAGATGAGGCTCGTCCAACGCGCTAGTGGGCGTTACATCTTGATCAGCCAGCCATCCGACAGTTCTGACGAGGAGGCATTAGACTCCGCCTCTGAGGACTCGGCACCCGAGGAGCCGACCGGACAGCACCCGCATGCACCCAGGAGCCGCTCAGCACGGATGGAGGACCAGCTGATGGCGATCCGCACCACCCATGAGACACTCCTGGAGGAGCACCGTCAGATGAGGGAGCAGCTAACCGAGCTTTCTCTCTTTATCCGCGGGCATCCAGCCTTTGCACCTCCTCCACCTCCAACATCAGCAGATGACGAGCCAGCAGCAGACCCTTGAGATTTCTTTCATTTACCTCAGACTTTTGTTTATTTTTTATTTTCGTGCATCTCTGTACTTACTAGCAAGGGCATCACCCTGCTACCCTATCCTTCATTATTATCACTGGTAGATCCGTTGTTTTATACGCTTGTGTCGAGTTAATGATTCTTCTTTCGCAGATGGAAAACGACTCAATACTCCCATATTTTCAAGGACCCATCAATTCGAGCAGAACGACCACGTCCATCATATTTTCAGGGGAGCTTTAGTTCACCTTTCTCCACACTTTATTATTTTGATACATTAAGGCCAATGTTAGTTTTAAACATGGGGATGGGTAGCTACTTATCTCCTTTAGAATTATTGCAAATCTTTAAGTGTGGAGATAAGTGGCCATTATTAACATTCATTGAAAATCTTTATAGCATGCATGATATGTGTAATTAGGACCTTGTTGAGAAATCACTTTGACATGTTTTTATTCCTAGTGCACCATCATATGCTAGAATGCTGAAATTTTTCCATTAAAACACCATGGCATTAGAGACAATCCTTGTGACAATCATGACTGCTAGGGACATTAGATAACCCATTGACGTGTTCTTTTGACTTTAATAGCTAAACATTGTTTTCAATGGCTCCAAGAAATTTCATGGCACTAGTTCGAATTTGTTAAACCCCTCATAATATACATAGTGGACAAGTATCATAGCTTTGCACAATATTTGTTAATTAATAAAGACAGTGTTCCGATGCTTTTGGAGACAAAGTAGTTTGGGGTCCCGGTTCCTAATCAGAGTGTTCCTCAATTAGAAAAGTCACTACTTAGCATGAACACCCATGGGTAAAGTTGTAACCACCTAAGTAGCTAAGGGATCGGGTGCCTAATCAGCATGGATCCTATGCAAAAGAGAGGGATTACACTCTACCATGATCTTCAGTACGGGAAAGTCGGATCTAAAGGATGCCCTACCCGTGTTAAAAAAAAAAAGAAAAAAAAAGAAGGAAAAGGAGAAACGATGTGTGTGAATAAAGCTTGTTTTGATTATAAGTTTATGAGACTTTGTCCATCATCCATCTAAGGGGGGAACTCTTTTGATCTCAAGGCCTCAAGGACCTTCTAGAGTCCACTGAGGGCATGTTTGTCTTGCTAAGACTTTAGAACACGGCATGTGGAGTGAACAAGCTTCGGTCCAGAGCTCTAACGAAATATCATGGGATCGATCTAGACCCTGTTGTAGATATAGGAGAACACATCATGATGGTGTACTTGGAATATAATTCCCACAAAATTTCTAGGACATGATGTCGAACACTTATCTTCTTTTATTGATTTCTTTTCTTTGCTTGAGGACAAACAAACCTTTAAGTGTGGAGATATGTGATAAGTATTCATTTAACCTATATTTTGTATCATATTATCATGTTCATTATGAGTTTTAGAGGAGTTTCAGCCCACCGATACTTAAATAAGGGTTTATTTTTGTGAACAGGGCAAAGTATGGAGACTCCGGAGAAAAGGAAGCATTTGGAGAAAATTTCGGGCCAAAACAGGACAAAAGAGAGTGAAGACCAGGTCATACGGGCTACCATACGGACCTATATGAACCTGGGCAGAGATGGCCTCCACTCCAACCTCGTATGAGACCTCGTGTGAGTCCATACGGTCCCATACTGGTGACAGAGCCCCTTATACCATGACCTGTGAAGTCATACGGACCCGTATGGGAGTCCGTATGGCGTAAGTCTCCAGCGACGATTTGATCTGCCCAGGGGCAGAAACGGAAAAGAACCCAAAAACCTAGTGTCAACTATAAAAGGGAAAGCCTAATTAGGTTTTGGGGGCTTGCCTCTTGATTAGAAGACCTTGGAGAGAAAGAGAGAGCTAGAGGAGGAGCCTCATCATCATCTTCTTCCCCAACTTGGAGGAGAGGGCACCGGAGGGGTTCCTCACCTCGAAGCTCTAGAAGGCAAGAAGGAAGGGCGAGCAAGCGAAGGATCCACCTACTTTCATCAATAGGGAGTTTTTCTTATTTGAGATTCATGTTTTCATCTTCCTTCATTATTGTGGATTGTTGCCCTCCATTGATGGAGGGCTAATTTCTTGATGCTTGGGTGTAGATGAACCTTTGGATGCTATTTTAATTAAATTAGTGTTTCCATGTTAATTGCTTGTATGGTTCCATTAGGTCTATTGGATGATTTGTATTGAGGTATTAGTCTTTCTACGTTGCGAGACCCCGGAAAGACTATTGTCGTCCATGTGGGGGAAGATACGAATGCCTCCCCACGTGTAGACTTTCTCCAATAGAGAGGATTAGGAGTACACCGGGAGCCCGGGTACTAAGGAGGGCGATTCTTTCATATTGTTTATTCCCCTAATCTTCCCAAATTAGGTCGAGACATCATCGGTGAGAACATTAGATTAGTAACTCATCTCTGGTGGAGAGAGTGAAAGCACATTAGGCACCTTTGGCCAATGAATTATCAAGCATTGACATAGTTCACACTAATTAATATCATCAAATCCAAAGGGGATTCGAACACCCAAGTATCCCTTTCTTGATTGAATTTCTCCAAGTACTAAGCGATTGTGCAATTTCAATTTCTAAGTTCTAGGTTTAGATTTAGTTGATAGTCACCCAATTTTCGATCGATTAGATAATAGACAAATAGACAGTACTAGTATTTCCTTCTCCCAGAGGATCAATAACCTGACTTCTAGTCCACTTTATTACTTGATTCGACCCGTACACTTGCGGTTAGAACCCATCAGGCACCTGCATTCTTCAAGCCAAAAGGCATGACTTTGTAACAATAAGTTCCTTTTCCAGTGATGAAAGAAGTTTTTTCTTCATCGAATTCAGCCATGTGAATTTGATTGTATCCTGAGAAGGCATCTAGGAAGCTGAGCATCTGATATCCCGATGTGGAATCAACTAAATTATTAATGTGAGGCAAGGGGTAGCAATCTTTGGGGCAAGCTTTATTAAGATCTGTGAAATCTACACACATACGCCACTTCCTAGTGGACTTTTTTACAAGCACCACATTTGACAACCACTCGGAATACTTCACTTCCCTAATAAAATTTGCTTTGATCAATTTATCAACTTCCTCTTCAGCGGCCTGTAAGCGGTCTGGAGCAAAGCTTCTACGCTTCTGCACGACCGGTTTATGTTCAGGGTCCACATTGAGATGATGCTCGATAACTTCCCATGGGATCCCTTGCATTTCTTCAACCGTCTAGGCGAACACATCGGAAATATTTTTCAGCAGATCTAAGATTTCATTCTGTTGATCTGGCTTCAATTCCGCTCCCATTTGTACTGTTCGCTCTGGCTGTTCTTACTTTAGGGAAATGCTATTAGTTCTTCAACAGGAGTTGGCCTGCATTTCTCCCTTTCTTCGCCTTATCCCATCATCCCTTCGACAATGAGTGCTTCTTTTGCTCTGTTATTTCCTTCCCCCAGATTTTTGAGCATAATAGTGTAACATTGCCGGGAAGCCAGCTGGTTTCCTTTCACTTCTTTGCATCCGTTTGGGGTTGGGATTTCATCATCATATGGTACGTCGATGGGATTGCTCCCATCAAGTTAATGGATGGCCTCCCTATTATGACATTGTAACTCGACGGACAACAAACAATAAGGAAGTTAATGTTCACAGTAGTTGTCCGGGGAGGAGTGCCAAGAGATAAGGAGAGGGAGATCATATTGTCGGGTTGAAGAGGACTGCCATTGAACCCGATCAGATGAGACTTTACCGGCTTCAAATTCTCGACCGGTATTTTTATCCGGTCGAAAGTACAAGAGAAGTGATATCTAAAGAACTTCCAGTATCTACCACGACCCTCTCAACTGTGAAGACTCCGATCTTGGCGGTGATTACCAGGGCATCGTCATAAGGGCGGTGAACACCTTCCAAATCTTCATCCGAGAAACAGATATCTAAGGATGAACGAGGTCTTTTCAGCGGTAGGGTGTTCTGTACTGTCCCCATCATTCTTGCATAATTATTTCTAGATATGGAACTTTCTCTACCACATCCTAGGCACCCCGCAATCATGGAGAGGTGGGTATTACTCGGAGGGGCTGGTGGTGAAGAAGAGGCGCCTTCAATTTTTTGCTCCTTTTGTAGAAACCGGTTGAGTTTCCCTTCTCTAATGAGGCCTTCTATTGCGTCCTTCAGATGGACGCATTCATCGGTGGAGTGTCCCCTATCTTGGTGGTACTTGCAGAATTTCTTGCTCTTTTTCCTCTTAGGGTTATCTTTCATCGGCTGTGGCGGTTTCAAGATCTTCTGGTCCTGAATTTGTCGCAAGATATCCTCTCTAGAGGTATTAAGAATAGAATAGTTATGATATCTTGCCATTCTCTCCGGATCATATCTTTGCTGATGAGGGGGTCTCTTATCCTCAAGTCGCAACGGTTCGCCTTGATTCCGTGCGCCTTCTCTGCGAGATTTGTCTTCTTTTAAGATTCCCTATTTGGGATCTTTATACTCCTTCTTTGGAGGTTCCCTGCTGTAGAACTCCTCCATCTTGAGAAGATCTTCTTCTTCCCATCTGGCCTTCATCTCCTTTGTGGCCACATATTTTTCAGCAATTGCAAAGAATTCAAATATGTCTCTTGGAACATCTCTGGTGAGGAAGTCTTTGAATGGACCTTAGTTCAACCCCCTGATCACGATCCCCATGACCATAACAGAACTGAGGTCCGTCATTCCGGTGAGGTCCTTATTAAAGCGATGGATATAGTCGCACAAGCTCTCCTTTGGTTTCTGTCTGTAACCCAGTAGGATGATTGGGTTAATTTTCAATCTCTTATTGCTAGCGAAGCGTTGAAGAAAGAGATCGGAGAGCTGCTGGAAGCTATATACAGTTTCGGGGGGTATGCTCCGGAACCAATCATGGGTGATGTCCATTAGTATTCGTGGGAAGGCACAACACATAACGACTTCTGTGGTCCTATTAATCATCATTTCATATGAATACCGTTCAAGGTGTTCAAGCGGATCCGATGAACCGTCAAATTTCTGAATGTTTGGTGGCTTGAATTGATCTGGGAATGGAGCTTCGTGGGTTGTTGTACCAGTTAGAGGACCCTTTCTCATTCAGAGACATATCGCCGTGGCGAGCGATAATGGTGGTAGGGTGAATGACGCCGAGGAGACCAATGTCCAGGCGAGTATCGGTGCGACGAGCAATCAGGGTACAGCAAGTGTCGATCTAAGGTTGATCGATATCTGGCTGGATGGTTCATCGGTGAAAGGCATCTTCTTCTTGACTGCGGGGGTGCAGGGTGTCGAGCCGGATACATAGAGATTCTTCTCTCCCTTCTATCTCTTCTTCCATTTCGAACACCACGGACCCGATGCGGGAGGGGCGGATCCGAACTTCCAGTAGAGGATTCAACACTTCTATTTCTCTCTAGAGAGTATATCACCCGATGTTTGGAAGGGTGAGTAGCTGATCCCTCCCTATCTACCCTTAAAGGTTGGGGGTTATACCGCACGGTGGTTTGAGAAACGCGCTGTTGTATATCGTACAGGGCACACTTTAGTTCCTCAATCTCTCGTGCCATGGCCTTGATCTGGGCGTTATCATCAACGAATCCCTTGCTCGTTTGGGGTACCTCCACCTCTTCTAGAGCTATTGGAGCATCCCCTGGTATAGGACAGTCTTCCAGTAGAGAAACCACTGGAGCTTCACCTTTTTCCTCATGATGTTGAAGTCTCTTCGACTTTCTCACGGTAGTCGCCATGGACTTTTCGCTCAAAGTCCCCATAGACGGCACCAAACTGTTGACGACGGAATTGGATTTGCTTTGAGATCAAACACGATCCCAAATCAACGGTTGAATTTGTTTGATTCTGGGACTTAGAACCGTGAGAAAATAGAAGGAAAAATCAATCAATCAAGAGGTGAAGGCAATGATTTAACGTGGAAAACCCCTTGATAGGGAAAAAACCACAGATCAAAAGATCAAATCCACTAATCTCAAGATATTGAAAGATATTTTTACAAGTGGAGAAGAGAAGAACTCAATCGCCAGAGAGACAGAGCTTCGTTGTCTGTAATTTTTCATGCCCAAATGAGTTGAAACTGTCACCTTTTATAGGCTTCGATAACTTGGGGAAGAAACCAGGTTTTTTGACATGTGTCTTAAAGAATTTGGCCACGTGTTTCGCCAGCTAAGCATCCAGCTAGGTTCCAGCTAAGCAGCTAGCTGGATCTGAGCTATAAACAGTTGTAAGTCTTCTAGAAGGCCAGCCTGTCAACAACTAAGCTCCTTCAAGAAGGTTATTTATGATAATTGGTGTTGTTCCGATGAGTTGGAGATGCTGATGAGGCGGTGAATATTTTTAGACTGATGAGTTGATTATTACGTATCAGTTGGCTTTGAACTGGTGGTTTGTTATAGCACATCGGGTAGATCCGATCTGTTATGTCGTTGTTGCATATCTGATACTGTGTATTTGAGATTCTCAATCCGATGAGGTGTGAAGGGTTATCATCATAAATGGAACTGGTTGGCCTGGACCTAATTCAGGTGAGGGGGCCCTTGGTGTGGACACGTGGACGGCTCTGATGGGTCCCACGTGTCCTCTTCTTGATTGTCAGTTGTCATAGCCCGTCGTCAGCTCGTTTTCACCCCTTATTATTATTGTTGTTGTTGTTGTTGTTGTTGTTTATTGAATGTCTATTCTTGTAATTTATCATAAAAAAAAACTTTTTGAAAATGAACATACAAAAAAACTATTTAATTATAAAAAGACTTCTTGAATTAATATATATAAACTTAAAAAAAAATAAGAAACCTTTAATTTATTATGAAATTTTATTATAAAAAAATTATTTTATCAAACCGAAAAAAAGTCACGTTTCCGATCAGCCAATCTAAATGGGCCCTAAAAATGTCCTAGAATGGGATTGGCTTACGCAGGGTCTCTGCATCCCAAGTTTTTGTCACGGGGCAAAGACCCACCAAAAAAAGAATCCCCATAAAGCTTTGTTCCCGTGTCGCATCCTGCTCCATTATTATCCTCCAAAATAAAGTTCATCTCATGTGCATATATAGTCACCTGCACTTATCTTAATCCTGTTGGAAATTTGACAAAGAATAAATACATCATAATTCTGAACCTGAAGACAACCAACCCACTAATGAAACATACCACAAATTTAGTTTACAAAAACCATTGGTAAACAAGTACAGGAAGAGAATATTCAAGCTCCACACAAAATGCAAAAGCTAGCCATCATCACTGACTATCAAAGAACAATAACAGTGATCCATTAATTCATCTATGAGATGGAATTCCTCCATCTCCTTGGCCCTTTCCTGGTTTGCTCATTCACAACAGCACCTCCTGCTTGGCTTCCCATTTCATGAGCTTCTCCGCTAGCCGGCTTTGCCAGTTTGCTCAGCTTTTTCCACCCGCTAGTCCACGCTGATGACGTCTGCTTCGCTGGTTTAGATGAAGTCATCTTCTCAAACTGACGCTGCAACACATCCATGTCATTCTGCAGCTCAAGGTACTTGGCCTTCATGCTCTCGAGCTCAAACTTGAGAGTGTTTATGTCCTTCTTGGCAGCTGCCCAGCCTTCTTGGAAGGACTGGGGGGTGCCTTCAAGGAGCTGTTTCCTGGTGGAGACCATTGGCTGGTAATGAGAGTCACCAGCTTCTTTCAGTGCGGAGCTTGCAATGGCATTGCTGATCTTCACCTGTTCCGAGAACAGTACTTGCACTACTACTCGAAGAGGGAGCCTTTCATTCTGAGCTGCGTGCATGCAAGCATCAATGGACAGCTTCTGGCAGTCCATCACTCGGCACAGTCTCTTTCTCTCATGCTCTGAGATCATTGGGTGAGCCTAATAAAATTCAACATTAACAAATTCATTACAAATGTTATGTCAAAATTTGAATCTGTGAGATGAGGACTATCAATCTAATCAGGTTGTCACTTCAATCTTATCATCTTTAGCAGTTGGACAAGCACGCATGACTGAAAGGACTGACCAATATAGATTTAAGATACCAATTACAAATCTTGCTTTGCCTGACTTGTTTATGTAATCATAAATCTACGGTTTTGTTATGTCTAATGTAATTGACTTATAGCTAGTTAATTTATGAAATAAACTTTGTAAACAGACATGGAATGTCTAGTTTCTACAAATACAGCTCTTTTTTACTGTAGGGTTATCAAGGAAAAAATTGTTATCATGATCCATTTATTTTTTATTTATTTAATTATTTATTTTTTTGACATAGGCAATAAAAGACCGCAGTGGTCTTATCAAGAGGTGTGGTTATAGAAGACGAACACCCTTGAATCCTCACTATGCACGTATAAAGATGAGAATTTGGGAGCTTTGTTGCTCTCTCTCTCTTAAGGAGGCGGGAATTCAAACCTCAGAACTTTGCTCATCAATTGAATTACTTAATGCACATGACCCGAAATATCACTAAACCAATAATCCTTTGGTCATCTACTATAGTTCAATAATCCTTTGGTCATCTACTATAGTTCAAAACAAGACTATGTATGGACAGAATTCTTAATTTTACACTAAACAGGAAACATTGGGTGCATCAGCTCACTAAAAATTAAATCCTGAGGAAGCTTAGTTATCAAGCTCATTGAAACTAAAACCACAATGCTCATGATTGCTCATGCCATAAATAATAAGGCAAGGGCCATAGAAAGATCCTTTATAAGGGCAAGAAGTGCATTTTCACTGTAGAAAAAAATTAACGTCGGGTGTATGTATATAGTGTCTGACAGATCAATCAACTCTCTTTGTCTCCCAATTTATTAACCCCATTGAAGTAATCATGCATAGAATTGAATACTGAGAAAAACATCTCTGAATTTAAGAAGAAGAGGAAGAAGAGACAAATATACAAACAGAGAATTTACCTTGAGATAAGAATCCACAGCTCGGTAGAGCCCATCGTCACAGGTCCTTGCAGACTCCGGCAAAGCCTCAGCCAAAACCTGAAACTTTGTGAGAGAGAGATTCCTATCCCTTGAAACCTCTGTGAGATAACTATCCAGCAACCTCGCCACTCTCATTTTAGCATTGGGTCCACTCCCTCTTGGAATACTTGTTTCATATCCATGCCCATGCTTCTCAGAGAAACCCTCTGATCTGCCAGGGCTTGAACCTTCAGTCTGTTCTTGAACCAAGAAATGCTCCAGTAGCCTCTGAACAAGATCAACATCATACAGCGTCTCGCTCTTGTTATACGAAGGTATAAGCAAATCATGCAGCGTTGCTTGCTCGAACAACATGCCCACTCTCTTCTCCAGCTCCGTCACCAGCGCGGGCGCCACCTTGAGCATGTTCGCCACTCGGAGAAGACAGAGAAGAAAGCTACAAGTCACGCAGTCCTTTTGGGGAGGAATGATGCTTATCAAGCTCTCTATGATCATTCTTTGTTCTTTTATCTGTGATCCAGTGTGATCGTCCTTGTTTCCAGTTCCTGCCCCAGCCCCGGCGACGATCATGTGCAGGCCTTCGCTGTGGCTCCATGTGTCATCGCCGGATTGGTGACCGGGGGTGTCTTTGGATAGTCCTGGGAGCCATTTAGAGGCGTACTGCATGATGGCGGCGCCGATGAGCTCGTACCTCATGCCTTTCACTTTGATGGCTGTTATCACTCTGACGAAGTGGTCGATTCGGAGAATGGCCACGTCTTCGAACCACCAGTCCGGCGGCACTGGCTGACTTCTACTAGGACTAGACTCTTTCGAGTCGTTGTTGTTGCTCCACTTGGGGCTCGAGGTCTTGGCCGGGCGGCCGGTGTATGCCCACCGGATTCCTCTGGGGTTGGCACATGCCTTCCACGCGATCGACTCGCTGCACCGGCGCACGATCTGGAGGTTCTCCGCCCACGGCGAGAGGTTCTCGCAGCTCTTCAAAACAACAATGGAGTCTCGCCAAGAAGACAAGACCACATAGCTGAGAAAAGCTTCCGTTTTGAATATCAAGTTGCCTTCCTCCAAGTCCTCTGTCATCTCTAAGTACTCGGCGGCGCACCGGAGACCGGAGATGTTTGAGGCTGTGAGATCCACTGCGATGCCGTAGCAAAACTTGGCGGCGAGCTCGAAAGCCTCCGAGCTGCCGGGGAGGTCATCTAGCTCCACTCGGTTCACTTCGATGTCTCTTGATGATTCGTATATGATCCTGTTCATCCTTCCGCTCCTTGAGAGCAGAGGGTACTGAGTAAAAAAAGCTTGCATCCTTAGTAAATAAAACACCATCTAACAAACCACCCAAACAAACCGAATTAAAATCATCGATCTAGAGTGTGTGTCTGTGTGTGTGTGTGTGCATATAGATAAATATATGAAAACCTTATGGAGGTGAAAGTTAACATCGCCAACTTTGACGAGCAGATCACTGGGAATATCACTTGAAACAAACCAGGACTGATCCCGGCGTTGGAAACCGTCGGTCTTGAGGCTTTCATGCTTTGAGGATTCAAGAGAGCCGTTGCCGTGGTCTCTCCGGCTGCCGCCTCGCTCACTCTCAGACTCCCACATTCTGGTTGGATCTCAAAACTACTAAAACTCTTGATCTTTAGAAATTAATCAGCAGGCCAAGTAGGTGAGTAAAAGTGGCTTTTTCTAAACTAAAAGAGAAAGGAAGAGATGCCAAAGGAAAAGATTTAAGGACCAAAAATAGGAAGAATACTTGAGTTAAATTCAGACTGAAGTACTGAAATGCGTATTAGATACCGATCCAGGGGCCGGGGACAAAGAAAATAAAATGATTGAATCTACTACCATGGAAGTACTAGTAGGTGAGAGAAAAAGAGTGAGAGAGATCGATTGACCAGAAAGAGTGTGGCATGAGGATGAAGATGACTAACAAATATGTGTGTCTGGGTGCTGATGATCGAAGAGGGGGTGGATGGTGATCAAGGAAAAATCACATGGGATGTTTGAAAGCCATCTGGATTTGTCTGGCCACCTCCATCTTCCATAATTCTACAGGTTGTTGGGGTCGTGGCCTCATGGCCTTCTCTCTCTCTCTCTCTCATTCTCTAATCTCTTTCTCTTCTCTGTGTTTTTAACCATTTGCTTCTGTTCATGTGATTGAAAGCCATGGTTTCTGCAGCCATTTCTGTTTGTTTCCTCCTACACAACTATTTCCCTTGTGCACCCACACTCTAGATCTACCCCACCGTTTTATTTTGACATTAATACCCTTCATGGATTTACTAACATGACATTCGAATGAAAATAGTCCATGTTTCATGTCACTTTATATCCGGTTGAACAGGTTTGTAGCCTTGGAGAGCCAGGACCACCTTATTCAACTTGTGATGTCCACTCCTTGGTGCAAGTGTGATAATGCATGGTAAGGAGCCAATGGAATATGGACATGTGTGTGAAGGAGGGATAGGGTTTTTTTTTTTTTTTTTACAAAGACGACAAATGTATCTACAAGGAAGTTTGGGATGGACATAGATATGGAGCCCAGTTCAATACATGCATTGGTGATTTTGCAAACTACCGCGAGTTGTAATATGCATATGGTGAAGTCATGTATTGGTGGTGCATTAACCAACGGTTTTGTAAACCATCGCTAAATGCAGCCTCTTACACACATGTGATTTTACGGCATTTTCAAACCGCCGTTAGTTGTAATATGCATTTGGCAGTGGTTGTTCTGACAGTTAAATACACGTTTTTTTGTAGTGATATTTGAGTCCTTACCTGTGTAGGTGGGGGTTTGAACTCGGTTTATCCAAAAAATCATGTACACCCTACACAAGAACTTGATACCAATACATCAAGAGGGCATTGGTGTGGATGGATAGACTAAAATATAAATTTAAATATTTGAACTATGATCATAATCCATCTAAAAGTTTTAAAAAACTTACAAAGAAATTAATATAGAAAAAGTAAGATGAATTGAATGGTAAAATTAAAATGAAGAACTTGGTAAATACAAATTCTGACATAACAATATTTCTAAATACAAATTAGTTTTCAAAACTCTCAGACCATGCATTATATATATGAGATGCAAAGTAACATGAAACTTTACTAAAATAAATATCATAGGGAAGTGGACAAAGTTGATTGAAATTAGGGTATGGGTTCACACATCTTTTATGATGAAGACTGTTCATCCTCACCGATCAGCATCTTGCGAAGCGCCATGGCCAATTATGGCTGAGAAAATACCACCACATTAACATGAAAATGATTTTCCCTCTCCATGTCTTATGAAGTCTTTTGCACCTGGGTAACCAAGAATTTTTTTTTTTTTTTTTAACAAACTCTATTATTGGCAAATCAAAAGGTATGTATGTATTGCCAAGCCCATTCTCTGTTTATGATATTTAGGTGGTGGACCCTTCTACACAAGGTGGTCCTATGGATGGAGATTGAATGGTTTGGTTTGTTGGATTTTCAAGCCTTGTATCACTGTCACGAAATTCTCCTAATTTATGAAAATTCTCCTCTTCAAGATACACCACATTCAATCTATAATTTCTATTTTTTCTAAATATTTCCCAATCTTTTTTTTTCTTCATGGGAATTTATCAAAACTTTATTTTGTTTATTATTTGTTTATTTTATCCAATGAGGTTTGCCTATGATAAGTTGATAGCTTAACAAAGGGCAATTTGTCAAAATATTTATTTATTTATTTATTTATTTATTATTTTTTAACCCCAGGACCTTATATTTGTCAAAATGGCCTTGGAGAAGCCCAGTCAGCAAATCTGAATGCTGACTAGGCTTAGTTTTATCTAGGAGGGACTTAAATATAAAATTTAAAACATGGAGGGCATATGCACAAATTTGATTAAAAAGAAAGTAGCGTCCTTCTATTTTCTCTTCTCCCTCACGACCGGTTCCCATTCCCGTTCTCCATTCGCACTCTCCGGTGAACCTCTCAGGCGAGAGCCTTTCGTTATTTTCTTCCTCTCTCTCGGCTGCAAATTCACTGCTTCAATTAATGCCAATTAGTTGCAGATTCTCTTAATTGGTGAAGCCCTAGCTGGTTCCTCTTCCTTTTCTCTTTCCAATGTCACAGCCGGTTCCCGTTCTCCATTCCCATTCTCTCCGGTGAATCTCTCAGGTGAGCACCTCTCATTCCATTTTTCTTTCGCTCTATCTGTTGAAAATTCATTGCTTCTTCAACTAATTGCTGAAGCCCTAACTGGTCCCTCTTCCTCTTCTTTTCCCCATCTCAGCTGGTTCCCATTCTCTATTCCCATTCTATCCGGCGAAGCTCTCAGGTGAGCATCTCTCATTCCATTTTTCTTTCCCTCTCTCTGCTGCAAATTCACTACATCAATTAATGCCAATTAGCCTAGCCACCTTCAGCAAGCTATAGAAAATACTTATTCGACATATTATGTTTAAAATATATATTGAAACAAAAATCCTTCATACTTAGCCACAAGTTTGGTCCAACAATTTTTGGCCAATTTGGGCTTAGAGTTAGAACCTGTATCTTTTTTTCTTTTCTTTCTTTCTTTTTTTTTTTTTGTATCTTACAAATTTTTATTCAAGTCTTCATAAGTTCAAAAGTACATCATGCACTTATTGGCTATCCTTATTTCTGTGCGATCAATTTGGTTATTTTCTTCTTTCATCAACCTTCTTATATCTACATTTTCTTATGCTAATCATATATACTAATTGCTGAAGTGCTCTACAGTTTCCATTTTAACCCATTTTGCATATCTTCACCTGTTTCTATACCTTGTCCTTATTGAGGAGCTTGGAATTTCATAAACATTTTTGTTTAGTATTTGTTTATTTATTCTGCAAGTTTTTAGTTCTGGTTTCTAACAGTGTCAGCTTTGGTCTTTTGGTGTACCATGTTAGAGTTTGTGGAGTTTTGTGTAATTGCATTTGTCCACAAAAGAAAACTTTGCTTGGATGTTTATTTTGACTATCTCTACATAAGAAGTCATTGAATTATTTCATTGGGCGGCCCTATTTCATTCCTTCACTTATTTCTCTAATAAAAAATCTTCCTTTATTTTCAATAATCCTTTGTTCTTTATATTTTTATTTTAAGTGTTACCTAGTTGGAACATTCTATGCATTTTAGGTTAAATTTTAAATGAACCTTTCATACTTGTGAAATTATCTATTAGACAAATTATTAATATGCTTTTCTTGCTTGACCATTTTCTTATACTTCTTTTATTTTAACTGCCTTCAAGATGTCAAGATTGTGAAATTCAGAGATGTCTTAGAGACTTCTACTGTCCAAGTCACTGGAGTGAAAGTTTTAGTAAATTCTCACAGGTTCACCACCATAAAATGTACTTCATTCTTGTCATTAGCATGACTATTGATTAGGAGATGTGAATGAGATTTAGCTGAAGACATGTTTTAAAGGATTAAAGAATGCATGTAAGCATGCTTTAAAGTACGAGTTTAGAAAATGATATTGGATGATTCGCAGCTTCAGCGAAATCACAACTGCAGTAGGTTTATAGTTTATGAGATTAATCTATATTACTGCAGCTTTTTACAGTAGGAACCTGCTTAACACAAATGAATATACATTTGATATGTATTATATGTTTTTTCTTCACTAACCCCTATGCTTTTTGTCATTTTAGCTATGGAGTTTCCCACGATTCCTCCACCGGGTCCCGATAATAACTCTATTCTCACTGATCAGAGTAAGCACAGAGCTGAGCAAATTTATAGAGGAGATGTAAGTATTCATTTCAATGTGATGTGTATTTTTTTAACATATATTGTTTCCTTAATTTTGGAACATGTAACTTAGCTAAATTTATTCTCTTCACCTTGTTAGGATCCTGGAATAATTAAGATCATTGACCACACCTTCCGGAGCATTAGTGCAAATACTAGGATACGTGACATATTACAACGCTCAGGATTCTTTTGGGTTATAAAAGTGCCGTCTGTGAGATTAGACCACACTCTATTGACTGCTTTTATAGAGCGTTGGTGTCCAGAGACAAATACATTTCATTTACGGGGCTGGGGAGATGACTATCGGTCTTGCAGATGTTGCCATATTGACTGGTTTGGGTATCGATGGAGACCCAGTCATTTTTGAGGACCCTGATGACTATTCCTTGTTATGTTTAGAGATAATTGGTGCAGTACCTCCTAACGCAGAGACCAGTAAGGTTAGGCTAGAGAGCATCCGAGATATTTATGAGGATGCTGAAGATGACGATCAGTGTACCTGTGCATTCATACTATACACAATTGGTGCACGTTTATTTCTAGATAGTTACGGGAATAAGGTCTCATTGAAATGGTTGACATTCCTAGTAGACCTCGAACAATGTGGGAGATTAGCATGGAGCGCAGCTACTTTATCTTAGTTATATGGTCAACTGTCAAAGGCTATATCTCCTAGTAGAGATCAGTGCCCGGGATTCTTCACATTAATACAGGTGAACATCTTCTTGCTTAGACATATGTTAATTCATGAGCATTTTGTTATGTGTACACATAATTTTTACTATTCTAATTTCCTATATTTCAGATTTGGATATGGGAGTATTTCCCAACTTTAGCGTCGGTGAGATGGGTTACTGATGATGTTCTTCCATTAGACTATCCTTATGGATCCCGGTAAGTAATATGGTTAATTGCTTATTTGCTAATTTGAAATCATTCTTTCGCATGAAATATTCGATACTAACCCTGATAAGTTGTCATTAGATGGTCAATAATCTCAATTTCCGTAACCAATTACGTTCAATGAATTTGAAGACTTACCGAAATGAGTTAGATGTGTAACATTATGAATCGGTAAATATGTTCTTCGTAGTGTACATTAGTAGATTATGTATTACTTTGTCCTAATGTTAGAATTGATGTGTAGATAATATGGACACCATACAAGGAAGAATAATTACAAATGTTACCACCAATTTGCATTGAGGGTAGAGATATTTGGAGGGCACGTTTACCTCTCATTTGCATGGACCATGCAGAGATGCACCTACTAGATAGGGTTATGCGACAATTTGGTTTGCTTCAACATATACCAAATGCTGTTGTAGGACCACGAAGATATGGACGGTATAGACCTATGGCGAGCATATTTAGATTACGTGAATCAGAGCTACAACGTTGGGCAGCTCGTCACACAACCATAGTCCACCAGGCACGAGGCTTAGCGCGTCGGCGTGAGGATTCACTACGGAGCTACATCTCTTGGTACTGGAGTATCACAAGGCAGTATGTGTCTACTCCGACGATGCTTGCACATACTTTTACTTACACTCCTCGAGGATTTGTGGAGACAGCTATGGTGAGTCTAAAGGTTCCTTAATAATTTTATTTTCAAATTTGACATTACAAATAGTTCAACTCCATGATAATTTCCTTTGATATATGTGTTGCAGTTGAACTTCCTAGTGAATACTTCTGAAATGGCCTCACTTGCTGATAGCGATGTCCTTCTAGATGCGGTTGTATATCGTGATAGGTTGCGGGAAATCCAGAGTTATTGTCAGCAAGTTATTAATGATCTTCCTCTTCGGGAACCCCCAAATGTATATCGGGTAGATCCAACATCACTTGGACATGTTCCTCGTCGAGGGGGTAGACTCAGACAAATTTCCCGACAACATGATTATGAGGTAGGTCCATCTACACTAGTGAATGATATTAGTGGGTCTGGAGATGTAGACCCTACGAGCCAGCTTACCCAGCTCGAGGAGAGAGGTGTCACAGATACATAGAGACAGACACCGAGGCGGGGAGCTAGGAGGGCTTGATTAGTTGTTTGTATCTTATCGTACTCTTTTTTTTTGTTGTAATTATTATGAAAGTTGTATTTTGTTACACTTATACTCGTAATTGGTGAAATTTATCTGCGCATTTGCAATTGTAAGTTGGGTGCCAAGTGCTATGTGAGGGTCTTTGTAGCTTGTTCTCTTGTGGATCTCTTATTCTTTTGGTATTTTAATGCGAAATAGTTTGTGAGATCTGGATGTCTCTGTTTGTTCTGTTTTTCAGTACGAATGGTTTTGGCTGAAGATTTGTTGTGATTTGAGCTTAAGTTAAGGGGAAAGGTTGAATTTTTGTTGAAATATTGGGAGAGTAGTTGAGAAGTTTGACTAGTTTCATGTAGTTGAGAAATCTGTTCTTGGTTGTATAGAATAAGAACATTGATTTTGAACTTATGGACTAGGTTTTCAGTAAGTCTGTTCGTTCGTTAACTTGAAAAGAAATCTGAATTTTTTTATTCTGCTTTATTTTTTTTTAAAGTTTTTTGGCATTTTGGCTTTGTCACAGGTGTAAATTGAGGAATTTGAGAAAGGGTAGCTTGGTGCTTTCCTTGTGGGACTATCAATAGATTGAAGTTTTTGTTTTCAATAATGGTTCCAATAAAAATTTCAACTATTAGAGGATCTATCGATAGATTTGATGTTTTGTGATGTTCTTGTTGTAGAACATTTAATTCATGGTAAATTTAGTTTTTTGAATGAACTTAATTGGGAGAATGGAAAACAGACTTCCAAAATTAGAAGAATAGTAAAATACCACAATCTTTTCAATGATATTTACTACAGTTTTTTTTTTAAGTATGAAAGCATGATATTGTAGGTTGCCTTTTGCCCTTTGTTGTAACTCAAAAGAAATGTGATACTGTTTTCTGTCAAAAGAGCTGCAAATTGAGTTTTTGTAGCCTTTATTTAGGATTAAGATGTTGAAATGACTTGGTTGTTTTAGACTATTAATGTTGAATGATTTTGTTTTGAATTTTCCTTGTTCCTCACTGAATTCATCTAAAAGAACTTAGTTGAAGAGTTTTGGTGAATTCCTAAGAAGAAAGTTGTGCTTGTAATGTACCAGATTTGGTCATACTTTTTGTTTATCTCCTTATTTACTGTTACTTTCTTCTTATGGTCTCCAACATAAATCTGATTCATAAATAGCTTATCTGTGAGACATTGATTAGCAAACTTTTGGATTATATGAGAAAAAGATTGGTTTTTCATAACAGGTTCATCCAATTCAATTTCATAACAATATTGATGCTTCTTTCTTTGATATTTATGCCTGTACTCCAGTACTTTTAGTGATTATAATTTTTGTTTACTCATTTGTGTATATATTGGATATTGGATACAATTCCAGGATTTCAAAAATTACTTTTATTGTTTAAAATTTGTACTAACCTATCATCATCTCTCCTTAGGCATAGGTTATATACCAAGAAAACTGCAGCAAATTATGCTAGCCGTATCTTTATATCACTTCAGGTATAGGCTTATAAATACGTGCAAGCTGCAAAAAACCTATATTACTTTATTCTGATGACAAGTTTGTGTGCTTATTGAATACGATAAGAAAGCATAAGGAGAGAGACAAATGATTTTTTTGGGTGTTCTCTATTGATAATCAGTCTTTTACGAAGCTTTTAAAATAAGGGCAAAGCTTCAGGGGCTCTAGAATTTTTTTGGGTACTTGTTGTTGGTAATTGGTCTTTGATAGACCGTTTAGGGACACGGGGGAAGCTGCAGAAGCTAAATGGCTTGTTGCAGGAGCTAAATGGCCTTTGAAAGGCCGTTTAGCTCCTAAAATTTTTATGGGTGCTCTCTATTGGTAATCGGTCATTGACAGACCGTTTAGGGATAGGGGAAAGCTTTAGGAGCTAAACGGCCTTTCAAAGGTCGTTTAGCTCTTGAAATTTTTTTGGGTGCTCTGTGTTGGTAATCTATCATTGACAAACCGTTTAGGGATAGGGGCAAAGCTTCAGGAGCTAAATGGCCTTGATTTAGCCTTCAAAGGCCGTTTAGCTCCTGAAATTTTTTGGGTGCTCTTTGTTGGTAATCGGTCAATGCCAGACCGTTTAGGGATAGGGGCAAAGCTTTAGGAGCTAAATGGCCTTTGGAAGGCCGTTTACTGAAAATTTTTTTGGGTGCTCTCTGTTTTTAATCGGTCTTTGACAGACCGTTTAGGAAAAGGTCCTAAGAAACTCCAGGAGCTAAGCGGCCTTTGAAAGATCGTTTAGCTCCTGAATTTTTTTTGGGTGCTCTCTGTTGGTAATCGGTCTTTGAAAGGCCGTTTAATAGAGACAAACCTATTAAAGAAGAAACAAAACATGTCCATGTATCACATTTTTTGATAAATCGACACACATCTCAACCCAAAATTGTGCACATCTTGTAATTGTTGGATGATCGCATGTCATAAAATAACTTTTAACTAATTACCACTGAAAGCGTAACAAGATGCAACTTTCATAGTAAGTATAACATAATACAAATCAATTGAGAGCACAGGATGACGCCGGGCAGGGTAGTGATTAACCTGCGGGCGGTGGTAAACAGGGGGATTGATAGAAGAGCGAGAAAAAGGGAGGACAAATAGAGAAGAATAGTCTCTGAAAGGAAAATAACTCAATAATCAATGAATAAAATTCAACCCACAAGCCGGGTTTAAATAGCTAAAAAAAACTAACCTAGATAACCTAGAAATTCTATCTTCTTATTCAAATTTGCCCAAATCGGCAAATTTTGGTCTAATAGAAAAACTTATCTAATTCTAAAATAATTAAACAAAACAGATAACTCCTAAAAATCCGAGTTCAAATCGGATTCATATCCTATCCTAAATTGGCATACGAAGTATTGCCAAAAATGGAAAAAAACACCGAGAAACGAAGAAACGACGGGGAAAACAGTGGAATTTGAGGGTGAAGGAAGGGTCCATCAAGCAAAGCTATGGCCAAAAGTTATGGCCAAAATACCGAAACGTGTCCAAAGTGCTCCCCAATTCCGAACTTGGCTCGATCACCTTCCGCCTTTACGTCGGTCCGCCAAGTCGTGGTATGCCAAAGCTCTCATGGTGCAATCAGACAGCTCGGCATCGTCTGACTCGGGCTCTCCTGCATCACAGGACAACAACCATTGTGAATGTATAAGGGAATATATAGTAAGTACAAAATAATACAAATAAAGTACGATACAACACAAATAACACATCAAGCCCTTGACGGTCGCCAACTCTGTGCATATATCTATCAATTGCTGCAACTAAATCCTCAACCCTAGTAAGCTGACTCAGAAGCTTTATATGTAGCTTCATGGAGGAATTGTGACAAATTCCATATCTAAGATAAGAAAAAAACATAGAGATTAGTGGCACAAAAAAAAACACATAATAAAATTCAAATATATGGCATATTGTCTATAGTGTAATGCTCAACATATGAAGCATATAATTTAAAGAGAAGACATTAAATACTAACCATCTCGTATCTTTAACTTGCCTCCCGCAGGTGGTCTTATAATGTCCAGGTTGTTTGCATAAAGAACAAAAGTTTGTTTTTACGCTCAAGCGTCTCGCATTTTCAATACCTTCACGCAACTTCATCTCTTGTTTAGTAGTAAGGGTCCCACCCATATCAAGTCCAAGCTCTCGATTCTTAAAATAATACATTACTGACCAATGAAAAGTGGTAGATACTAATGCCCTAATTGGCAAGCCACGTGCACCTTTTAAAACAGAATTGAAACATTCAGATAAGTTGGTGATCTGACGCCCACATCGTCTTCCGCCATCATGTGCCATTGACCACATGTGCTTGGGACCAATGGATGATGAAAATTTGGCAAATATGGGACATCGTTCGGTCAGTATGTTGACTAACTCATCAAATTTATTAGTAGATATCACTGTTGATATCTTCCAAAAAAGATCTGAATTTGATTTACTTCTGCAAGCCTGGAGGAAGTTGTCATTGAGGTGTCGTAAACAATATCGATTTACGCGACCATATTGTGGAGGAAAAGCCTTCTTAACAACATTCACGTGGCCTTTGAATCGATCAGAGATGATGCACATAGGCCTACTTGAATCTAAAGTCCTTTGAACATTATCCAAAAACCAAGTCCAGCTCTGTTTATTTTCACTTTCAACCACGGCGAATGCATAAGGGAATATATGATCTTCAGCATCTTGACCTGTCACTATTAATAATGTACCTTTGTATTTGCCATGTAAGAATGTACCATCAACTGAGAGCACAGGACAACAAAAATTAAATCCACTAATGGATTGACCAAAAGCCCAAAAAACCCACTTGAATCTTTCCCACCCTAGACCCCAATCCAAATAAAAATTGACAACTGTCCCTGGATTATAAGAACTAGGGCTCCAAAATATTTTTTTCAAGTCTGCATAAGATTGCTCCTACGAACCAAATATGCGTTTTATTGCTTTATTCTTCCCCTTCCATGCCTTGTGATATCCAACGTCAATATGGTATGTCTCTTTTACTATTGCTTGTACTTGTTCTATCGTTAGGTTAAGACTAGCTTTCAACGTGGGAAATATTAGATCACAAATTAGTTTTGCAGTACATTGCCGACTATCAGCACAAATTTCTATGTTGAGGCAACTATGGTTTCATGGGCTAGTTTTCACGACCCACAAGCCATCCTTTGATGAAACTGAAGCTTGAAGACGCCATGTGCAATCTTCATAAACACATATTACGGTCAATCTTGACTTATTACTTTTGATACATGAAAACTCAAGAGCCTTCTTTATAGACTAACGGCTCAATAGGCCCATTAGTTGTGCTTTTGTAGTGAAAGCACGACCAACCCAATTATCAAAGTTGAGGTCACCATCTTCCCCAACTAACACTTGAACATTACCATCATCAATTGATGTAGCATCATACCATTCTTCAATTGCCTCAATACTAGGAACGGGATCGAACTGTGCATATTCATTTGATACAATATTTGTCCCTTGCTCTATAGCTGAAATTGTTGTCTCTGTGGCTTCCTCTACTATCACACCATCTTGCATATCGGTGGGAAGCTCCCCTTCATCGTCACTACTATTATCTGAGGATCCTATAGCTTCTTGTACATCCTCGTTTTCTTCTTGATTTTGATATTCATTAGGTCCCTCATTAGTGTCATTATCTTCACTATATCTCCACTGAATGTTAGATGGACCACCCTCATTGCATATTGTTGGTCCATCCCCGTAGGCTGTCATCGGGGTTACTATGTGAGAAACTATCTCTGATGGTTGTAAAGTTCTGTAGAATATAAATGCACAATCTTAATTATTTATCACAATCACATCATTTAAAATTGCATACCTAAATATATTGTAAGAAACAACTTTGATTACTTATTGGGTATTGTAGATATGATCAAAGTCATTTTCGCCTGGTATAAATCCACCAAGACATTCATGATGGACAATATGATGCACAGTATTGATTGTTGGAATTCTACGCGAGCTTCCTTTACCCACATATAAAATTGTTGTGCAAGACGACTTCAACTTCAATGATGTTGCTTCATTGCTCTTTATATCTACAACAATAAAAGTTTGTTGCTCAACTGGCCATCTGCACTTGATGTCCATTTCATTCTTAGTTAGAATGAAGAGAATTACAGTAGAAATCTTAACCTCCAAGTCACTTTATGTGATGTACTTGTCAACACCCAAAATGGTTTTATGGCAACCATTATATTTAGGGCCTCTCTCTGACTCTCTCAGATGTCCCACCCAACATACTACCACTGTCACTTGGTTGTCACCCATCCTAATAAATCATAAATCCATAAAAATAGTTATGTTATTATAGAAAAACTAATAATTTTTTTAAACAAACATAGAACTCATGTAAAAGATTTAGAGATATCATAGAGAAACTACAAATCAATGGTTCCTCTTATATTTGTCTCAAACAAGTGCAGATTAAGAAAGATGATGTCTATGATACACAGTTTTCACCTAACTAGTTGTGTTCTCTATTGACTGTGTATTATAAACAACCAGACAAAACTTATACACACCTTATATACAACATAACTAGTACCAATCTATTAACTTGCAATACTTTTCTTGTAGATATAAGATAACAAAGGTCAGTCTCAAATCTCAATGTCTAGAAGTTTCTAATTAATTTCTGTTGACTTTGAGGCATCTATCTGCTCCACTATTTCTCTTCATAAATAATGGTTATGGAGATATATTTTTATCTTGATCTCTTTCTTATAAAACTCTTTGGCATGCTGTCTGTATATTGGTGGGTGATATGATATTCCCACATTGTTATGATATCCTTTTTTCCTTTCTTTCTAGGACATCTGTTCATGAGTTTATTATTATTATTTTAATTATGATTATCATTTATTTTCATATTTTCCCAATTATTTAAATGTTCTCTGTAATTAATTGTTGTTTCAGGTAAAATAAAAGAAGTATGAGAAAATGGTCAAACAGGAAAAGTATATTAATAATTTGTCTAATAGATAATTTCACAAGTATGAAAAAGTTGGTTTAAAATTTAACCTAAAATGCATAGAATGGAACACTTAAAATAAAAATATATAGAACAAAGGATGATGGAAAATCAAGGAAGGTTTTTGATTAGAGAAATAAGTGAAGGAATGAAATAATTGAAGTAGTGAATTTGCAGTAGAGAGAGGGAAAGAAAAATGGAATGAGAGATGCTCACCTGAGCGCTTCGCCGGATAGAATGGGAATAGAGAATGGGAACCAGCTGAGATGGGGAAAAGAAGAGGAAGAGCGACCAGTTAGGGCTTCAGCAATTAGTTGAAGAAGCAATGAATTTGCAACAGATAGAGGGAAAGAAAAATGGAATGAGAGAATGGGAATGGAGAACGGGAACCGGCTGTGAGATGGGGAAGAGAAAGGAAGAGGAACCAGCTAGGGCTTCACCAATTAAGCGAATCTGCAACTAATTGGCGTTAATTGAAGCAGTGAATTTACAGCCGAGAGAGAGAAATAAAATGATGAGAGGCTCTCACCTAAAAGGTTCACCGGAGAGTGCGAATGGAGAACGGGAATGGGAACCGGTCGTGAGGGAGAAGAGAAAATAGAAGGATACTACTTTCTTTTTAATCAAATTTGTGCATACGCCCTCCATGTTTTAAATTTTATATTTAAGTCCCTCCTAGATAAAATTAAAGCCCAGTCAGCCTTCAGATTTGCTGACAGGGCTTCTCCAGAGCCATTTTGACAAATATAATGGTCCTGGGGTTAAAAAAATAATAATAATAAAATAAATAAATATTTTGACAAATTGCCCCTTAACAAATTATGATGGTATGAAAATAAATAAAAAATCACCCAAGCCTTTTAAATATATTTATTTCTTAAGTAAATTATCCATTTTGTTTAATCTTGTTCATCACAAATTAAGCACCGCTGTCATGATTTATACTTATTTTGGACAATGTTCTTTTGATAGTAAAAGGTTTTTTTTGGAAAAAACGTTGATAAATTTGATTTGTTCATTCATCAAACCAGTACATAGTAATTAACATAATACATATAGGGGAGTTTCATGGCATTGGTGGTGACCCAGCCCTCCTAATGTCTTGAGGTACCCTCCTCACTCTGCAGCACTAGAGTCTGTATTTATAGAATCCTCCCCTTCTCCATCCATCCCAGGATCGTCCTCTTCCTCATTGAAGTTTTGAGCTAGACTCCGCTTAAAGATTGCCTTTATCGGTACCAGCCTCTATTTCTTAGCCGTATGTGCTGCATCAAATTAAGACAATATTAGAAAGTCTATACCAAGGATAATTCTGGTAAAAGTGCGTTGTTTTCCTCAGAAATATCTTTGGTTTCTTTTGCGCCAGATGCTCTAGATAATGGCCATGATGGCCAACTACCATCCCTCTTTGGACTTCTTTGTGAAATCTTTTTCCTAGTGTCCTTCCCCTCTCCCCTAAAAATCTTGTATTCTATGGGGGTTAGTGTTAAAGCCAAAGAGCAGATAGCAGTGTTCCCAGATTCTTTTTGTTTCCAAGCATCTGATGAAGAGATATTCAATGGTTTCTGTGCACCTATTGTAAAGATAGCACTGTGTATTCATCCCCCTCCATCCTCTCTTAATCAGATTGTGTAGTGTAAGCAACTTATCATCCCATTCTAGCCATGTCAATACCTTGACCTTTGTTGGGCAAGCTATTTGCTAGAGGTCTTTTTGCAAAGAACACCGAAGTCTTCCACGAACTAGATAGTTGTATAGGGACTTTACCGAAAAGCCAACTCCTAGTTGTAAGTGTTACTCGTCTTCGTTATCCTCCAAAGTAGAGTTTAGGGCATCTGTTGGGGTAGAACCTACGATTCACCCTTCCATGGAAGCACAATCACGCACACAATCTTGTACAAGCAACCTGTCAAACAATCTCCAAGCATATGCACAAAGTAGGGAAAGAAAAGGAGAGAACTCACAAACCATGATATTAAGAGATTTGCCTAGAGTTCAGGAAAGATGCCTACGTCTCCACGGGGGCGGGGAACAGGAAATCCACTAATATGAGCAACACCGACGGCTTGAACAAACATCAAGCTCGTCTCTAAGAAAAAAAAAACCTCTTATAAAGAGTATAACTACAAAGAGAAAAAAGAGAACAATACTAACTCCTCACTACACTCGTTTGAAAGATCAAACCTAGTTCGTGAAGCTTCCAGGCAGATCTCTAGCCTCTCTCCATCAGTAGTTAATAGCCCTCTTCAAGTGTTTCTCATCTTGTATGTTACAATTGACTAGACTAGGTCCTATTTATAGCCCTCTAATTACTATTCTGATATGAGTAGGATTTAAACATAGAGTAGGATTTGAACCTTATCTCTACAACCAACCTTATCTCTATTCTTAATTGGAGTAGGATTTGAACCCTAGTTTGAATAGGAGTCATTATCCACTTTTGAATCAAACATAATCCTATGTTGACTCCCAACTAATTTGAGATAACTTTTACCAAAAATAGGCCCCATTTACATTTCTCCACCTCGTTTCTCATTTGACACCAAATGTGGAACGAAAAAGATTGCATATCTCCACCGCACTCATATAGATGATTCCCAACCCCAAAATTCCCCTCATTAGCATGTGCTAACATTGAACAAATCCAAGCAATCCTGGAACTTGCTTCTTGGTACTATCTTCGTGAACATATCTGTAGGATTGTCATTTGTGTGCACATTCAATAAAGAAATAGATCCTTCTTCAATGACATCTCGTACAAAGTTATAACGGACATCAATATGCTTGGTACAAGCATGGTGAACCTGATTCTTCAGCAAGTGAATCGCACTCTAACTGTCACATCACAAGTTTACTGCATCCTGCTCAATCCCCAAATCATCCAACAGACCCTATAACCACAAAGCTTCTTCACCCTTCGGCTATAGTCATATACTCGGCCTTTATAGTAGATAGTAGTGCAATTGTGGCTTGTAGCATCAATCGCTAACTAACTGAAGTACCATATATCCTGAATACGTAACCAGTAGTATATCGCTGTCTATCTAGATCTCTAGCATAATCTGAGTCCACAAACCCACTCAACTGACATGTTCCTCCACAAAAGCATAAACTAATATTAGTGGTACCCTTCAAGTACCTTGTGCTCCTTGACTTGGAGGAATCTTCCTTCTTCTTGTACACCTACTTACAACCTATAGCATGCTTCCCAATGTGCAATGGAACAACATCCCATGTTTGGTTCATCTAAAGATACTCCATATCCTCCTCTATTGCAACCAACCATCTCTCGCTATTTGTATCCTGAATAGCATGATTAAAGGTGACCGGCTTATCGTCCTCCACCGAGAGATCATACTCAACCAAATTCGCCTCCCCATAGTGTCTCAGAGGTTCGTCGAATCCAAACTTTTGAACTAGTTTAATCTGTCTCTTTGGCCTAGTGGTAGTGAAAGACTTTGACTGCTGCTGCTGAAGTGCCTGTGTACTATCTTCCTGAACGTCCTCATGTTCAAGCCCATTATCCTCCTCAATATGAGTATCTCCCTGAGCTTCCTTTTGAACATGACTAGGACCTGGTTGGTCTTCAGATCCATCAATCTCCACTACTTGAGTATTTGTAGTCAGCTCATCAACATCACTATATGTAGGCATCGCAGCTTTTGGCAAAGCTAGTGTGGAATTCTCATCAAAGGTAACATCTTTGCTGATCACAAACTTCAAATGTTCCAAGCACCAAAGGCGATAGCCTTTCACACCTTTTGCATATCCCAAGAAAACTACCTTCTTGGCTCTGGGATCAAGCTTATTCTCCTTGACGATAAGCTGTACAACCGAAAATTCTCAACTCCTTATAATCTGCATGTTCCCCTGACCACCTTTGATAAGGCATATCTCCATCCAAGGTAGAATGTGGAGCTCTGTTCACTTTGTAGCAAGCTGTTGCAACTGAGTCTGCCCACAATTCTCTGCCCATAACAGAATTTGATCGCATACATCTAGCTCCCTCAAGTAGTGTACAGTTCAGTCTCTCTGCAACCCTATTCTGTTGTAGTGTGTCTCTGACTGTCCAATGTTGAACAATACCCTCCTGATCATAGAACTCCATGAAGGCACTCTTAGTATACCCTATACCATTATCTGACCTGACTATCTTTACCTTCCTACCTGTCTATTCTCAACCATTGCACTCCACTTCTTGAATGTCTAAAATACTTCATTCTTATGCTTGAGGAAATATACCCAAGCATATCTAGAATAATCATCAACAAATGAGACAAAATATCTTGAACCTCCCTTTGAAGCAATCTTTGTCGATCCCCATATATCTGTATGCACATACTCCAATACTCCTCGCTTCTGTATTTGCTTGTAGCGAACTTGACCCGGTGTGCCTTTTCATACACACAATGCTCACAGAATTCCATGCAAGGTTTTTTCAAATTCTTCAACAAGCCTTCATTTCCAATCAAAGTTTGACCCTTTTTTCCAACATATGCCCAAGGCGCAAATGCCAAAGTTTGGTGCAATATGATGGGCTTTTGCTTCCAAAGATCCCAACTGATGTATTATCTGTGACTGTCATTCCCAACAAAGTATATAAATTGCCATGACGAATATCTTTCATTATGACCATAGAGCCACGAACAACCTTCAGAATTTCCTTCTTGGCTACAATCTTGCAACCACTAAAATCCAAAACTCCAAGAGAAATCAAATTCTTCCTCAAGTCTAGAACATGCCTTACATCTATCAAAGTTTGAATAATCCCATCATGTATCTTGATTCTGATTGAACCGAGCCCAACTGTCTTGCATGCATGATCATTTCTCATCAAAAAATTTCACCATCTATGCTCTCATAAGTAGAAAACCATCTCCTATTCGGACACATGTGGTAAGAGCAACCAGAATCTAGAATCCACTTTCCAAATATTTCTCCACCTTCACTCACCATGTAACATTCTTATTTGTCCCCATCAGAAGCAAAACTTGCTCCTTGCTTGACCTGTTTCCCCTTGTTGTTTTTGTTGTTGTTGTTGTTGTTGTTCTTCTTCTTCTTCTTCTTCTTCTTCTTCTTCTTCTTCTTCTTCTTCTTCCTCCAATTTACTTTCTTGTTGGAACAATCCACCTTGTAATACCCAAGCTCTCCACAATTGTAACAAATCACTTTTGCAATTTGGTCCTGATTTTGATCTTGACTTGCCTCTCTGCCCATTTCCTTTTTCATTTTACCTTCCTCTGATAACCAACCCTTGTGCCTGCTCCTTGTCAACTTTTCTACCAGTAGCCATCTTCCTAAGATCATCTGATAATAGTGACGTTCTAACATCATCCATGGAGGGAGTGTCACCTATAACCATCAATGTCTGTACCAAATTCTCAAAAGAATGTGGTAAAGATAGTAGCAACAGAATAGCTTGATCTTCATCATCTACCTTGACATCCACATCCTTCAAGCTTGAAACTATCCTCTCAAACTTGTTTATGTGGTCACGGATTGAAGTATCTTCCTCCATCTTGTAAGTGTACAACTTGGTCTTCAAGTAGATGCGATTCGTCAATGTCTTGGTTATGAAATTGGACTCCAACTTCAACCACACGCCGGGCGCCGTCTCCTTGTCATTCACCAAGAAGGTGACATTTCTATCCAAACAAAGAATAATAGCCGTGCGTGCCTCCATGTCAAGATCCTCCCAATCTTCATCACTCATATCTTTGGGCTTCTTCTCCTTCCCCAAAAGAGCCTTGTGCATAAATTTTCCCAAGTTATAAACCTGTATCTTTGATACCAATTGTTGGGATAGAACCTACGATTCACCCTTCAATGGAAGCACAATCATGCACACAGTCTTGTCCAAGCAACCTATCAAACATTCTGCATTCACATGCACAAACTAGGGCAATAAAAAAAGGAGAGAACTCAAAAACCACGACACAAGAGATTTACTTGGAGTTTGGCAAGGATGCCTACGCCTCCACGGGTGTGGGGAACATGAAATTCCCTAATATGAGCAACACCGACGGCTTGAACAAAACTCAAGCTCGTCTTCAAGAAAAAAACCTCTTATAAAGAGTATAACCACAAAGAGAAAAAAAGAGAACAATACTCACTCCTCACTATACTTGTTTGAAAGATCAAACCTGGTTCGTGGAGGTTCCAAACAGATCTCTAGCCTCTCTCCTTCAGTAGTTAATAGCCCTCTTCAAGTGTTTCTTATCTTGTATGTTACACTTGACTAGACTAGTCCTTATTTATAGCCTTCTAACTCATATTCTGATATGAGTATGTTTTAGAAGCTAACTGTTTTTCCCTTTCCATATTTAACTCGTATACCCAATTACTCTAGTGTCTTCTAATGCGACATAATTCCTTTCTAATAGTACCAAGCCCGCACTGGTGGTTTCTTATGTTAACTGACATAAGAGTTTTGGAAGTAGGAGTGTTTGATCACGTTGAGGTAGATGCCTGCTTGGCCATTCAAAAGGTGGCACCGCCATATGCCCATCATAGCAGCGTTGAAACTACGTAGGTTAATGATTCCCCATCCTCTCTACTCTTTTGGTCTACAAAGTCGTTGTCTGTTTACCAACTTGTAGGATCTTTTTTATAAGTTCGGCCCTCGTCATAGGAAATCAGGTCATAGGACGTCATTGCAGTGGATGACCCATTCTGGGAATTTATAAATGGCTTACCAATAGTTAGGATGGCAAAAGAACTAAGTTTATCATTTTAATGAGTCCTTCCATGGATAGGAGTCAGCTTTGCCACATGCAATTTTTTTTTTTCCTTATTAACTTCTCACAATCCTCCTTTCGTGGCTTGGATCCTGATAATGTAATTGGTAGTTTTTTCACCCTATAATTGTTAGTGAAGTATGAAATTGTACTTAGAGAGTAACCATACAAACCACTAAGATGACAAACACTAATTTTTTTGCAATGTTTCTACTCATCGACAGTGCCCATGGAGTCCAAGAGTGTAGTCCATTATCTATTGTTTTAATGCAATAGAGACAATCCATTGTATTTCATTGTCTATTATCTACAACGTTTAATTTGAAAGAACTCCTAAAATTTTAACCTTTAAATTTATTTACATTCTTACTTTATTATTATCGTTGAAAATGTATTCTTTTAATTGATACTATAGCATCAATAATTATTAAATGATGATTAAATATGTCAAAAACAATCTCAACTTTACCAGAAAACTACGAGATATGAAGAAATGAAAGACGATAACATATCCAAATAACATTGCTACATTTTCACTAGCTAGCTGATGTCTAATTTCCTTTGGATGTCTTCCTCTACCTATCTACATTATTTTTATATAGATAATTCACTAATGGTCCCTCGAACCCTAATTACTTTTGGGTCTTTGGGGAGTTTTTGTTTATTATTTAGTGTTATGTGTGTGTATTTGACTTTAAGGTCTTTAGAAATAGTGTCAGGGACCTATAGATAATTTATCCTATTTTATATTAATTTGATTTATATAATTTTATAGAAATTATTTATTTTTTTGTTGTTTAGTTGAGTTGAACAATATCAACAATATATAATTAGTTCCAAAGATTTATGAGGAAAAAGTGAGAAGATTGAGCATCATGCTAATAAGTTTATTAGATCTATTTTTCGTGGTAAGAGATCACTTCAACAAAAAATTGGCTTGAGAGCCTGTTGAGTTGTGTGGAGCCTGATCATACTGGACACCCAACCACGCTTTTGGCGGTCGAGCCTGTTGAGTTGTGTGGAGCCTGATCATGTCGGAAAATTTTTTGAGGGGTATTTTGGATATTTCCACTATATTAGGGTTTCTGATTTCCCTATATATTGTTCATCCTTGTAAAGTTTTTTGTTCTGTTGAAAATTAGTGAAAACAGCCGGGGGCCATGGACGTAGCCCTATTTTTTTTGGGGTGAACCACGTAAAAACTCTGTGTGTTTTCTTGCTTGTTTTTCTTTTCTGTTCTTGCTTTGTTTCTCACGATCTGAAGGAATCCCGCCAGATTCCTAACAACTGGTATCAGAGCTACGGTTCGGTTTGAGTGGGAGCAATGGCGGAGGAAGCAGGAAAGGCATCTGGAATCGAAAAGTTTGACGGCAATGACTTTGCGTATTGGAGGATGCAAATCGAAGACTAACTCCATGCAAAGAAGTTGCATCTGCCTCTTTCAGGAGAAAAACCTGCGGAGATGAAGGCTGAGGATTGGGCTTTTCTTGACAGACAGGTATTGGGAGTTATCAGGTTAACTCTATCTAGATCTTTTGCACACAACGTTGTGAAGGAGAAGACTACAGCAGATCTGATGAAGGCGCTGTCTGGTATATATGAAAAGCCGTCGGCAAACAACAAGGTGCATCTGATGAAGAAACTGTTCAACTTGAAGATGGCAGAGAATACATCAGTAGCACAACACCTGAACGAATTGAATACTATCATAAATCAATTGTCGTCTGTAGAAATTGATTTTGATGATGAGATTCATGCTTTGATCGTCTTGGCCTCTTCGCCAAACAGTTGGGAGGCAATGAGGATGGCAGTAAGCAACTCTACTGGAAAGGAAAAGCTCAAGTACAATGATATTCGAGATTTAGTTCTGTCCGAGGAGATTTGAACAAGAGATGCAGGTGAAACCTCAGGATCTGGTTCTGCCCTAAATCTTGAGACAAGAGGCAGAAATAATAACAGAAATTCAGATCGGGGAAGATCAAAATCCAGAAATTATAATCGGAACAGAAGCAAATCAAGATCTGGCCAACAAGTACTATGCTGGAATTGTGGGAAAATTGGTCATTTTAGGAACCAATGCAAGAGTCCAAAGAAGAAGAATGAAGAAGATGATTCTGCTAATGTTATCACAGAAGAAGTACAAGATGTATTATTTATGCAGTAGACAGTCCACTTGATGATTGGGTTTTGGATTCAGGAGCTTCGTTTCATACCACTCAACACCGAGAAATATTACAGAATTACACTGCTGGTGATTTTGGTAAGGTGTATTTGGCTGATGGTTCAGCTTTGGATGTTGTTGGTATGGGAGATGTCCGGATATTGTTACCCAATGGATCTGTTTGGTTACTGGAGAAGGTTCAGCATATTCCTGACCTGAGGAGGAATTTAATTTCTGTTGGACAACTTGATGATGAAGGACATGCAATACTATTTGTTGGTGGTACTTGGAAAGTTACAAAGGGAGCTTGAGTATTGGCTTGTGGATAGAAGACTGGAACTCTGTATATGACCTCAAGTCTAAGAGATACAGTTGTAGTTACTAAAGCAAGTACTGTTACAAATCTATGGCACCGCAGGCTTGGTCACATGAGTGAGAAAGGGATGAAGATATTGCTATCAAAAGGAAAGCTACCAGATTTGAAGTCCATTGATTTTGACATGTGTGAGAGTTGTATTCTAGGAAAGCAGAAAAATGTAAGCTTCTTGAAAACTGGCAGGACACCGAAGGCTGAAAAACTAGAGTTAGTACACACTTTTTTGTGGGGGCCTTCTCCGGTTGCATCCCTTGGAGGGTCAAGGTACTACATTACTTTCATTGATGACTCAAGCAGAAAGGTATGGGTTTATTTTTTGAGAAATAAATCTGATGTAGTTGAGACTTTTAAGAAGTGGAAAGCCATGGTTGAGACAGAAACAAGTCTGAAAGTAAAATGTTTGAGGTCAGATAATGGAGGAGAGTACATAGATGGGGGGTTCAGTGAGTATTGCGCTGCACAGGGAATTAAGATGGAGAAGACCATTCTTGGGACACCACAACAGAACGGTGTGGCAGAACGCATGAATAGAACTCTCAATGAGCGTGCTAGGTGTATGAGGTTGCATACTGGACTACCAAAAATATTCTAGGCTGATGCTGTTAACACTGCAGCTTACCTGATAAACTGAGGACCTTCAGTTCCTATGGAGTTCAGAATTCCTGAGGAGGTTTGGAGCGGTAAAGAGGTGAAGCTTTCACATTTAAAAGTTTTTGGTTGTGTTTCTTATGTTCATATTGATTCTGATGCTTGTAGTAAACTTGATGCAAAGTCAAAAACATGTTTTTTCATTGGCTATGGTGATGAGAAATTTGGCTATAGATTTTGGGATGAACAAAATAGAAAAATCATCAGAAGCATAAATATGGTGTTTAATGAACAGGCTATGTATAAGGATAGGTCGACCGTATTGTCAGATGTTACAGAGATAGTTCAAAAGAAATCTGAGTTTGTCAACTTAGATGAATTGACTGAAAGCACTGTTCAGAAAAAGGGTGAAGAAGATAAGGAGAATGTAAATTCACAAGTAGTTCAGAGTACACCTGTAGCTGAAGTTCGCAGATCTTCCAGGAACATTAGACCCCCACAGCGTTATTCACCCTCTCTAAATTATCTTCTGTTGACTGATGGTGGTGAGCCAGAGTGCTATGATGAAGCCTTGCAAGATGAGAATTCAAGCAAGTGGGAGTTAGCCATGAAGGATGAGATGGATTCCCTGTTGGGAAATCAGATATGGGAATTGACTGAATTGCCAGCAACAAAGAAGGCCTTGCACAAGAAGTGGGTATACAGAATAAAGAACGAGCATGATGGCAGCAAACGCTACAAGGCCAGATTAGTTGTTAAAGGGTTCCAACAGAAGGAGGGAATTGACTACACAGAGATATTCTCTCCAGTTGTGAAGATATCAACAATCAGGCTTGTATTGGGAATAGTGGCTGCAGAAAATTTACATCTTGAGCAGTTAGATGTGAAGACGGCATTCCTTCATGGTGACTTGGAGGAAGACATTTACATGCTACAACCAGAAGGGTTTGTTGTTCAGGGACAAGAGAATCTAGTCTACAAACTGAGAAAGAGCTTGTATGGCTTAAAACAAGCTCCAAGACAATGGTATAAGAAATTTGATAGTTTTATGCATGAAATTGGGTTCAAGAGATGTGAAGCTGATCATTGCTGCTATGTTAAGTTTTTTGACAATTCCTGTATCATCTTACTGTTGTATGTGGATGATATGCTCGTTGCAGGGTCTAGTATTGAAGAGATTAATTCTCTGAAGAAGCAATTGTCAAAACAGTTTGCAATGAAGGATTTGGGAGCTGCAAACCAAATCCTGGGTATGAGAATCATTAGAGACAAGGCTAATGGTATACTGAAGCTTTCAAAGTCAGAGTATGTGAAGAAAGTTCTTAGCTGGTTCAATATGAATGAAGCTAAACTTGTGAGTATACCCTTGGGTAGTCATTTCAAACTGAGCAAAGAACAGTCACCAAAGACAGAAGAAGAAAAGGACTACATGAGCAAGGTTCCCTATGCCTCAGCTATTGGCAGCTTGATGTATGCTATGGTGTGTACAAGGCCAGACATTACACATGCAGTGGGAGTTGTGAGAAGATTCATGAGTAGGCCTGGAAAGCAGCATTGGGAGGCATTCTTGTGGATTCTAAGATATCTGAAGAGCTCATTAGATACATGTATTTGCTTCATAGGTACAGTTTTGAAACTGCAGGGTTATGTAGATGTTGATTTTGCTGGAGATACAGATAATAGGAAGAGTACTACAGGGTACATCTATACTTTGAATGGTATTGCAGTTAGTTGGATTTCTCAATTGCAGAAAATTGTTACTCTTTCTACAACAGAAGTAGAGTATGTTGCTGTTACAGAAGCAACCAAGGAGATGATTTGGTTACAAGGTTTCTTGATTGAATTGGGAAAGAGGCAGGAGAATAGTGTTTTGTACAGTGATAGTCAAAGTGCCATTCATCTTGCTAAGAATCCAGCATTTCATTCAAGAACCAAGCATATACAGTTGAGGTACCACTTCATTCGAACTTTATTAGAAGATAAAGTGTTGGCTCTTAAGAAGATTCCAGGCAGTGAAAATCCAGTAGATATGTTGAATATAGCAATTACTGTTAACAAACTGAAGCTATGTAAGGCTTCAGTTGGATTGGGCACTTAATGAGTGGGAACTTTGTCGCCGGTTTGTTGTTCAACAATGTTTCTTTGAGGACTTAAAGCTTGAGAACTTGGATGAGATCAGTCTCCAAGTGGGAGATTGTTGAGTTGTGTGGAGCCTGATCATACTGGACACCCAGCCACGCTTTTGACGGGTCGAGCTCCGCCTTTGAGCTCACGGGGGGTTGCAGGGGGGCAGCGCCCCCATGCCCGCAAGGATTGAGTTTTTGTTTATTATTTAGTGTTATGTGTGTGTATTTGACTTTAAGGACTTTAGAAACAGTGTCAGGGACCTATAGATAATTTCTCCTATTTTATATTAATTTGATTTATATAATTTTATAGAAATTATTTACTTTTTTGTTGTTTAGTTGAGTTGAACAATATCAACAATATATAATTAGTTCCAAAGATTTATGAGGAAAAAAGTGAGAATATTGAGCATCATGCTAATAAGTTTGTTACACGATCTATTTTTTCGTGGTAAGAGATCACTTCAACAAAAAATTGGCTTGAGAGCCTGTTGAGTTGTGTGGAGCCTGATCATACTGGACACCCAACCACGCTTTTGGCGGTCGAGCCTGTTGAGTTGTGTGGAGCCTGATCATGTCGGAAAATTTTTTTGAGGGGTATTTTGGATATTTCCACTATATTAGGGTTTCTGATTTCCCTATATATTGTTCATCCTTGTAAAGTTTTTTATTCTGTTGAAAATTAGTGAAAACAGCCGGGGGCCATGGATGTAGCCCTATTTTTTTTGGGGTGAACCACGTAAAAACTCTGTGTGTTTTTTTGCTTGTTTTTCTTTTCTGTTCTTGCTTTGTCTCTCACGATTTGAAGGAATCCCGCCGGATTCCTAACAACAATGCCAAGAGCAAGATGAATAGTAAATGGGAAGATAATCTCTTTAAATATGGAATGAATGCAGTATTTAATTATATTAGTAAAATAATAATAATAATAATAATAATAATAATAATAATAATAATAATAATCTCTTCTAAATCTCACTTATAAATCAGAATCAAAACAATAAATTTCAATGTCTCATTCAAAATGGAATAATAAATTAAACATAGAATTAGTCCCAAAAAGTATCGGGCATGTATGTCCCAAATGAATGTTTGATGTTTTAAGCCAGATAACACCCTATGCACTACATGATCATATGCATGATGCCATTGAGATGAACCACAAAGTGATATGGTATATGTGGCATTGGTTAATTAAGTTCAAAATAAGCAATTGGAACTCAAGGATTGATTCTCAAGGATGTTTGGTATTTGTTAATTAAGTTCAAAACAAGCAATTGGAATCAAGGACCTCTTGTGGGGTAGGGATAGATGTGATGAGAGAGGGGTGGTCCCTTGTTTGACCACATTATGGGGAGACATTAATCAGTGAATTCCGTGGCTAAGGAGGACAATGTTAAATTAATTAAATAAGGCCTCGTCTCATTGAAGGGATTGTGAAAAGAACACCATTGTTTCATAGGATCCATGGCCCTCAGTATTATCTTGAGAAAGAGGAAATTATATTCTCAATTTATCATTAAAAGAATCGCAAGGAAAATAATATTCTTACTAACAGTAGTTATCTTTTTTTGAGGGAGTTTTTAAATAAAATTGACTTAAATTTGACTGAGTAAAATAAATAAATGATATTTATTACTTGTATAATAATTTACAAAATATAAATTTATAATTATATTTATCTAGTCATTTAAATCTTTTAGAATAAAACTATTAACGCCCTGGTTAATTTTTATATGTGTGTTACTTGGTTGAAGGTGGTGTGAATTATTCCTATTCCAATTTATCTCATGATCTGTCAAAACTAATCAGTACCAAATAATACCATTAGTCCTTTCTTGAAGAAAAATAATAATGACCAATGGTTATATTTTAGTGGATCTTTTTGACCTATTTTTCTGTTCAGGGACCAATTTGACGAAAACCCTTTAATTTAGGGATCAATATGTTATTAAACCTACTAGTTAGATTAATATATATATATATATATATATATATATATATATATATATAAAATGTCACCATCATGAGGTCTAAGCTTTTAATGATTCTCGATAAGGGTCTCAACGATTTGAGTGTTAGACAAATGAACACAAATAAGTAAGAAATATACTTCAATTGCCATAAGAGTATCCACACTAAAAATAAGTAACCTCAAGATAAAGAAATTACCAAAGAATGGTTGAGGTTCTTCATGGTAAATTGATGTAAGCTCCATTGTGCACATTATTGGGGCAGGTATAAAAACAACATATTTAGAAAAAATTGTCCACAACAACCATCATTGAGGTTACATCCTTTACTTTGGGGAAACCAAAAATGAAATCCATGGAGATGGACTACCAGGGTCTATCCCGGACTTTTAAAGTCTGCAGAAGTCCAATTTCTCTCCTCCGCTCTAGCTTATCTTGTTGGCAAACAAAACAACTCTTTACATAAGACTCTGTATCATCCCACATGCCGAACCAGTAATAGTGCAAGGATTGAAGTGTCGCCATCCGCTCATGGCCTTGATGTTCTACCCATTGAGTATCGTGGGTCTCCCGGAGCAACTCCCTTCGTAGCCCACCCTTATGTGGCACAAAGAACTTACCTACCTTAGCTTCGAGGAGCACATCTTCGATCCGATATCGTCGCACGACGTCCTCCTTCATGTTTGTCATCAGTTTTTGGTACTAGTCATCATCCTTAGCTGTATCCCGAATATGCTCAAGGAAGTCTATCTCAACCTACAATAGAGCACTTACATATTCCATCACTACTTTCCGACTCAATGCATCCGTAACCAGGTTGTGCTACCCTAGCTTATGTTGCCACTCAAAGTCATACTCCTGCACGACCTCCTGCCAGTGAGCTTGCCTTAGAGATTCCTTCTTTTGGGTGGCCAAATATGTGTTTGCCACATTGTCAGTCTTGATGATGAACCTGGTGCGGAGAAGATACACACCATCCATACTTGGAGGCAATGTATCACTCTCAACATGTCCTTCTCGTGGGAAGAATACTTCTGCTCTGCATAATTCAATTTGCAGCTTTCGAAGGTAGTTGGATGTCCTTCCTACACAAGGACTTCACCCACAGCCTTGTCGAAAGCATCCGTGTGAACCTCAAAAGGTTTATTGAAGTATGGCAGCATAAACACATGCTTTCTTGCAACTTCTTTCTTGAGTGTGGCAACACTTCACACTCAAATTCTGAATGGCATTGTTCGGTATGCTAGGATCCGAACTGAATTTTTCACGGCTAATCACCCAAAAATAGATGGCCAGACGGAATCCATCAATGCCTTGCTGGAGGAATATCTAAGGCATTTTGTCATAGCCTCGCAGAAGAACTGATTGGAGTTGTTGGATGTAGCTCAATTCTCCTACAACCAACAATAATTTTCTACAACAGGAAATAGCCCATTTGAGTTTGCTATTAGCTTCCAACCAAGGGCGCCACATGAGGTTGCCAAACAAACCACTGGTAGGAAATGTCTAACGACCTATTACCTCATTTGGGGTAGGGAAGAGTTGCTTGATGAGGTGCGAGATAGTCTCGTTAAGGCAGTGAGGGGAATGAAGAAGTATTTGGACTAACGGCAGAGACCTATGGAGCTCTCTGTGGGAGACAATGTATGGTTGAAGCTAACTCCTCAGATATGGAAAAATCTTAAAAAAAAAGAAAAAGTGCACAAGGGCCTGATTTAGAGGTATGAAGGTCCATTTGAAGTCCAACATAGGGTTGGAAACATGGTGTACAGGCTAAAGTTGCACCCAACCTCTCATGTGGGCTTCTTTAAGCCTTGCTTTGAAGATAAGGTAGAGCTAACAAGGAAAAGGACCATGCGGGCGCCCCCTATAGTGCGGACTGAGTTTGAGTGACCTATAGAGAAGATACTTGACCGACGGCTTGAGGGGCAAAGCAAGAAGAATAAACAGACTTTCTACTTTGTGCAGTGGAAGCAACAACCAGCCTCAGACGCGAGTAGGAAGATAGGCACACTATTCTGGCAGTTCCACAAGGAGATCAAGATTTGGACTCCATTCTGACGAGGGCGCCAGACTCTTCTGGTGGGGTGGCTTGTAAGACCCTTACTAAATAGACCCCATATTAGAGCAGACTCTGATTGGATCTCTTTTGACAGGATTCCACACAGAGGACCATGGGCGCTGCAGTGCCTTGATGCTGGGGTGGGTGCAGGCTGCCTCTTCCTTCATATCGTGTAGAAGCATGATAAGGATGGACTAAGGGTTACATTACACTTTTATAGACTTGGCTGGGAGTTGAGGAGCCAAGTAATAGTTGGAAGGTGAAACAGGCTTGATTTGTGACTATCCGGGACCACATGTGACGTGGTGAGCTTTGCTAGAATACAAGAGTAGTTGTTGCATGAGGGACTTGATTAGCCAGGCATTGGTGCTAATGGCAGTTGATCAGCCAAGGGCTGGTGCAGTCAGGAGTTGAACAGATGGGCGTTCATGTGTCCCTTTGGGTTCCTTCAATTATATATAGAGACTCTTGAAGAGTATGTTATTACTTTTATAAGGGATGAGGCCTATAAATACTATTGTATACACATTGTTTTAGTCAAGTGAATAAAAGAGAAGCAAGTGTACAACTTAAACTTGTCTTGCCTTGTCTTGTGTGCTTGTGTGGTTTCTTCTTATTCTTCTTTCAAAGTGCTCACATTCGGCTTAGAACAACAGCGAGGAAAAGAAGGATTCGGCTGAGCTAAGTCAGGAGACTTAGTTGCTATCACAGAGAGCTCTTAGTCAGGAAAGAGCAAAGTTTCTCAAGTAACCTCTTTCACCCTGTGACAATAGGTATCATGCATTAGTTTACTGTTAAATATATAACTCAACACAATGAATTTGCAATGAGGAAGAACCATACAGTCATGGATATGGTTCATTGTATGTTGCGATAAAAGCACTTACTGAAACATTTTTGGTCAAAAGTAGTTTCATGGTATAGTCTATATTTTTGAATAAATATTATACCAAAGTTTTTTAGTTTAAGACTCCCTTTGAGGTGTGGAGTGGTCAAACACCTAGTGTTCAACATCTATGAGTGTTTGGGTGTCTTGCATATAAACAAGTGCCCAAGGAGCTCAGAAAAAACTAGATGACAAGAGTGAAAAGTACATATTTATTGGGTATATCATTGTGACATTTCATATAATCCTTAAAAAGGTAATTATTAGTAGAAATGTCCCCCTTGATGAGAATGGTGAGTGGACTTAGAATAGTTAAGAAAAATAGCACTTTCACTTTTCCTAGATGAGGAGTCAGTTTCAAAATATATAGAGAATGATGATTCATTAGTTGAGCATTCCGTCTCAATTTCGATACCTTGTACACAACATCAACAAGTCTTACCAACTTGATTGCAAGATTATGTCTTAGACAATCTATTTATTACATCTGATGAACTAGAGATTTTGAATTTTGCTCTTTATGCACAGTGTGATCCAAAAACATATGCAAAAGCCTCTAATGATGTTGGGTGGATCCACGCTATGGACATGAGATACGTGAAATTGAAAGGAATGACATATGGTAGCTAACTATGCTTTCGGATGTGAAGTTTATTGGAGTGAAATGGATGTACAAGACCAAATACAAACCTGAGGGGAGATTGTGTTGAGGTGTACACACGATCATACAAGTGTACGTGTCCTCGAAGTAATAGTTTAATGAGAAAGAGTGTCAAACCCATCGTGAGTAGGGATCACCTAACTAAATACAAGCTACTCTTAAGCCTATGTTCATTCAATCTATTGATAACAACAGTTGTTTTCTACATTAAGTGATGAGTGCATAATTATACATATTTTCATACTATATTTGCTTGCACTTTTCTTGCCTTTTTGCATGGATTCCTCTATTTTTGTTCTCTATTCGGTATTATGTTGTCATTGGACATGAAAATAGGTGCTCGGAACAAAAGAAGGGAAATCGAATTAATTCAGAGCAAAAAGAGCTTAAATGAGATGCAGAGGTCAAGAATTTATTACAAGAGCTACAGGTATCTAAAGCCAATCTCCACCGTTCAGATTGTAGAATAAGGAGCTGAAAACAGCCACTTAAAATTTCAGATCAATCCGAGGTGAAATTGGCATCTGATGAAGCTCTTAATGAAAACTGCACAAACTGAAAAAAGGAACACCGGTATAGAGCTACTAATACGGCCGTGTCCAGATGTACACGAGCGTATCGAGCCCATTTGTAGGTCGTGTGTATCTCAAGATGAGCCAAAACTGCATTGATTCAATTCTAGATGATTCCATACACATACACGGGGTCAACAACGCCCTAACACGGCTGTGTGGAGTAAAGTTGAAGCCTGTAAAAGCAGTCGGATGCAAATTGGAAGAGGACTTTTGGCATATCAACTTTTTTGGATTATTTTGCCGTCGGCTAGGGTTTAAGAGAGGAGATTGAAAAGGGTGGAGACATCGATTTAGGGAGTTTGATTTTTTTTTTTTTTTTTAATATGTCTTCCTCTTTATATCATATTAGGGTCTCCTATAGTATAAGTGGCTAAACCTTCTGTGGTGCCTCGGGTCCTTAAGCCCAAGATGATCTTGTGACTCTTTTCCTTTCTTGAATACTCAGTTTTCTTTTTTATTATTCTTGTGAATTATCTATGCGTGCTTAATGCTTGTGGTTTGTTAGTGCAAAAGCACCAATAACATATTTATAGTTGTTTGATGCATGATAAAAAATCTCTGTCAAGGTAGATCTAGGCATAGATGATAGGGGGTGCGCGTACACCGAGAGATTGGGTGATCGCGGTTATTTCACAACACACTCTTCGATTAGGGTAAAACCTAATAGTGGGAACCACATAACACTAAATAATAATAATGCAGTCGTATTACGAAGTTGGTGTATGGACTAGGGTTTGGTTGCACAAAAGATTATGGTCAAACTAATTTAGGGTTCTCCACAGTTCAAGAATACATCAACTAGATATATAGCCAATATTAGAAAACTAGTCACAAGGGATTCTTAGGGGGATAGAGATCTGGGGTGTCATGTCCTCTTGACTGATAACTTTAGATTTGCCAACTGTTCACTTTAGTTTTAATTATTCTTTAGATTACTTAGTTAGGATCACAAAAAGCACCAAAAATATTTTAGGCTAAAAAATAGAAGATAAATTAGTACTAGCTCTGTCTTTCCCTGTGGATTCAACTACCCTATCCTCAGGGTACTTTACTACTTTAGTGACCCCGTGCACTTGCGGGCTAACAGCACATCACTAAGGTAAACTAAGGAAAATAATGGAGTTGGTTTCAGGGAAAATCTAGGCAATGAGACTAGGGTTTGTATACCTCCTTGGTATAACATAAATAATCAACCTTGACTTATATGTGTTTGTTAAGGGTGTGAACATGGGTTAATTAGATTCAAAATTAAGGTGCTTAATGCTACACATTAATTATGATTCTCATCATCGCATGAATACTCCCGATCTCTAGCCATATTCATATGTGTTCAAGAGTTAAATGTCCCTAATACATCCACTAATTGTAGGTCTACTACAATATATGCCTGTAGGCCACTGACTTGAGGAGCCAAACCCCTACAATGTAGATCTTGAATAGACTCTTCTCCCATTTCCATGTGACACAATCATAGAACTCTCCTCCTCTTTTGAGCGAAGGTTTAATGCGTACAAGAACACAATCACATTCACACTCCATACCAACACACATACTAATCAAAGCATTAATAGATTTTGATGTCAATGAGTTCATACAAACCCTAGGAGGATAAGTTTAGCTCCTAATCATGGTGTCAAACATGATATTGAACATTTAAAATAACACATCCATGAGTTCAATGTCAAACATAAGAGGAATACAATAATAAAGCATGAAATGAAAGCTTCCTGTAACATCTCAAATTTTTCTAAATAAATTTTCAGTAAATTTTCAAATTTTAAATGAGGTTAATTAGCTCAGAAATCAGATTAATTATTTTAACCTCAAATTTAAAGAAAATCAAAATTTAATGGACCCGAAATCCAGCCTCGCAACTGTAGGGCTTAGAAAAGGTCTTATTGAGCCAGGCCACATGTTCAAAGAATAGTTGGAGGTAGATAGTCAGCAGAGTTAGATTAATTAAATGAGAAATTAATTAAATATTAATTAATCAAGATTAATTAAGTGGAAATATTGGACAAAAGTTAGAGTCCCGATAAAGTAGATTTGGCCGAGTCAAAAGCCGAAAAACACGGATCTGGGTTGGGAGAAGAGATGACCCGTGATGCTACAGTAAGCACGTATCACTGGGGTCGTCTGACTTGGGATTCCCAGATCTGGTTGTACATAGAGACGAGTCAGGTAATATTATTAGTCCCCCTCGTGACGGCATAATAACAAGATAAGATCAACGAAAAGTTGTTCGGCCTTTAGTCGCAGATATTTTAGTAGATATCATAGTTTAATCAAATATCTTTTTAAAGATAAGTTAAAAGATAAGATTTAAATATTATTAAAGAATATAATATTTAAATATAATTATTTCTTTTATAAATAAGAGAAGAGAGAGAATGTTTTAATCTCTCTCTCTCTCTCTCTCTCTCTCTCTCTCGATTAAGACTACAGACTCTTCTCCTTTCCCAATTCCCTCGCGAGTGACGCCGTCCCCATGCCCTACCACACTTGCGTCCTCGGCCAGCCTGGCCGCTGCAGCCGATCGCCGGCGAGGCCACACGCGACCACTCCTCCACTCTAGCTCCGCCGTCCTCCACCGGACTGAGCGACATCAACGACCGGCGCCCCATCACTACGCGTCCTCGCCCGAGGGCGTTCTGCGCCCGGCTCCTCTCGCCCGCCCACGGCGTTCCAAATGCTCTACCCTTGGCACGCTGGCTGCCAATTACACTACGGCGGCTTCGCTTACATAGACATACCTTTTCTCTTTTCGCCGCACTGAACTGTGGCCAACTCCTTATACCAGTAGCACGCCTTCGGTGACCAGTCCGGCGATGCCAACCACCCTTGCTCTCGAATCCGGCCAGCCTCCTGTCTCCGGTGAGGGTTCCTTCAAATCTCAAGCTCGAACCCTCAGAAAAGGAAAGGGCAAAGGCAAGTCAGTCGTTGCCGAAGGACCGAGCCAGTCTTAAGCTCGGACTAGACTTGGGTGAGGGAACTAGCTGTACAGTATGAGTTTTTATTGTATTTTCATTTGATTACAGATTTGATTTCAGTTTGAAAAGCATGAGTTAGAATTTTCTTTAAAACTTTTAGAGTTTTAGAAAATCATTCATGCACAGTAATCAGTAACAGAATAGAGAAACAAATATAGAAATACAGAAACTACACTTTATTGATATATTTGCAGGTACTAGTGGTGGTCGTATAGAGCCAGAGAGTATGACATTAAGTTAGGAAAGGGGTGATTTAAAACTTTGATTTTTTATAACCGAACTATCTGTTTTAAAACATTCCTTTTTATAAAATTAAAACCCCCATTCCATACTCTTGGAGTGCCTAGTGTACGTATATAATTTGACCCTGTGTAGCAAGGATAGATCTACCCGTTGGTCGCTGGTCTTGCAGTATTGAAGTAGATGTGTAGTTAGAGATTATAGTCTTGTGATTATCAAATGATTCAGTATTTCCCACCTTCCGGTGATTGAGTATATCTCCACCGTGGAGGTTATTGGTACAGATTACCAAGGGAAATGTCGGTTCCAGAAATTATTCACAGGACAGAGGAACAGAACATCAGATTCGCATACATGAGATTTTTATGCATATTGATATGATTAAACAGATTGAAGATAATGTATTCACCAACATGTATTTGCTCAGCATTTCTTTCAGATTTCAGTATTTAATTTCAGTTATCTTATATGCTTCAGTTCTTACAGTTTATTTTATTATACGGGTACAGTTTATACCCGACAGTTCTATTCTCTGAGCTCCAGTAGTTTAGCCCCTTTCTCTTGACATTTTGATTGCAGGCGATAAACAGAAGACCAAATAGAGGGTTTGTCTAATCGCGAGTCTAGTAGAGATTTTCTTGAGCTGGCTCTGACTCCTGTGTCTTAGTTATCTTTATGTTATTTTATGAGTGTATTTGAGACCCTTAAGTTTAAGACAGTATTTTATTTGGTGATGTATTAAACAGTATTTGGAGTTTGAAATTGTGATATTCTATGTTTGCTTTAAATAGCTTCCACAAATTACTTGATTTATATTTGATTATCAGTTTTACAGCCTTAGGTTCAGGGTTCATTCCCTTGACCAAGCCGGTGTGACACGTGTCCTCTGAAAAGGAGATGGGTGTTACACTTCCCCTTTGCGTCGGCTCTCTAATCTTTCTTCAATATGCACTAAAGGATCCCCTCCACCTTTGGCAACGATGGATCCTCCAAACCTTAGGTTTTGCCACCGCAAAGTTCCTTTGTAACCCTGAAATTTTAGGGTTTTATAGATTGCGAATAAGCGTTGCTACGTCGAGGGATCGGCATAGCGATGCCCATTTCTTTATCTCTTTCGACAGTGGGCGCTGCAATATCAAGGGATGGGTATCATGACACCTATTTTCTAGGTGTTTTGCTAATAGTCGTCGTGACGCCCAACCTTGGTTGCCCTTCTTCATGGTGATTTGGTCCCCCTTTTACTCCAATCTTCGTTCTAGACCTTCTCTCACCTACTACATGTAATATTCACCTGAATTTGTGCCTAGAAATATAAAACTCATGCTAAAAATGTACTAAATAAGTTGGGTTGATCAAGATTGGCATTGATAAATTATTACAACCAACCAGAATACAATTTTAATTTAACAAGACATTTAGGCTCTAAAACATACAACATGTGACCTACACAAAAGCTCTCTTTTGATAGCTAACAAATTGACAAGCTCAAAGCTCGTCTAGTGGCCAAAGGTTATAATTAATTAAAAGCTATGAATTGGCTACTATGAAGTTTTTGCTCTAGTCACTCACTTAGATACTATTCTGATGATTATTGTCTTGGCAAGGCAACTATATTAGAAGATTCACGATATGGATGCCAAGTCCTCATTTCTTAATGGTGCGCCTAAGGATGGGGTATATGTGGATAAGCCTGATGGATATATTAAAAAACGAAAAGTGCATATGGTGTATAAGTTGAAAAAAACCCTATATGGAAGTAAGTTAGCAACAATTGCATGGTATACTAGGATCGACACATATTTCCTATTGACTGATTTACGAGATGCCCTTTTGAACATAAATAGTATATTAAGAAATATGAAAATTATGAAATCCTCACTACGTGCTTGTATGTTGATGATTTTATTTTCCTTGGTAATATTAAGAAAATGATTGATAGCTTTAGAAAGGTTATGATTAGAGTTTGAGAGGGCTGACATGGGTCTTATGTCATATTTTGTTGGCCATGAAGTAATACAATTAGATGAGGTTATCTTTCTCTCTTAGAAGAAGTATGCAAAAAGATGTTCTTAAGAGATTCAAGATGTCTAATTTCAGTCCAATCCACATCTCTATGGAGGAAAGACTACAACTAACTTATGAAGGATGTGGTGCAAATATCAATCCCACATACTATAAGTAACTAGTAGGTAGTCTATGCTATTTAACTTCTATAAGGCTTGACATTGTGTATAATGTTGGGATGGTGGGCAGATTTATGGAGACTCCCAAACAGTCACATTTGTAAGCAGTAATGAGAATTCTACTATATATTGATAAGTGTTTAATTGTGCACATTTTCATATATCAATTATGTGTGTTTTGCATGCCAAGTGGTGAAAATGTTCCCCATCGATACTTAGTAAGTGTTAATTTTCATAAACAGGGCACGCCAGAGGTATCTCGAAAGATTAGAGGGCATTAACGATGAATTGAAGGCAAATTGAAGCAGTACAGAAGGCCATATGGGCTCATGCAGGCGATACAAGCCCGTGCAGAATGAAGATGTACCTCAGAGATTTGACATAGCAGGAGATGGGCCTGTGCATAAGGTCGGATGGGGTTGTCCGAGGAGCCAAAGAAAGGAACAACCCCGCCTGCGCGAACAAGAGAGCTGGACGGGCCGGTACGCCTAAGGGGCGGGCCCGTCCGAGTCGCTGCTTCGACTACTACAGATCTCCTGAGAAAACCCGAGAGAGGGATAGGCCCGTCTGATCGATTGAGCAGGCCCGTCTACGCCTCGGGTTTAGCCTTTGTGAAGGAGCCCACCATCCAAGAAGAAAGCCCACCATCCAAGAAGAAGGCAAGCAGTGTTTCGTTAAGCCTTGAAGGGTGTGTGGAGGAGAGACTTGAAGGAAAGGAGAAGCATCATTGATGGTCCATTCTTTTACAGCCGCCAACGGTCCTTGCCAATGATGGAGGGAATAGTATCTCACGACATGTTTATTTCCTCCTTTTGCTCTTTTGTAATGGATTTGTGTTCCCCATTAATGGGGAACTAACTCTTTAGATACTTGGGTTTGATGAACTCTAAGGTTATGGCTAAGTGCTTAACATATATTTCTATTTTATTAATTAATGCTTGTTTTGGGTTGAGATCTATTGAATGTGTTGATGTATTGAATGCCTATGTTGCGACAGCCCGGTTATTTAATAGGGTTTATATAAGGGAAGAAGTGAACGCCTCCTCATATTAGAACTACTGCAATAGAGAGTATTGTGTGCACACCAAGAGATCAGGTGTTTTGGTGAGGGACTCTTTCATATGCATTGTTCCCACAACACTTCCAAGCCATAGATTCCCTAAAACCTAATACAAAAAGGGTGTTAGACATTGGTCACCTCGAGAGATGGATTACATGTATTTTAGGAATCCTTGGTCCAACTCTATATAATTAACATCATAGAGGTATTTGTCATGATCTTCTGTTAAAAAATCTAGAGGGATTCACTACCCAAGTATTGTCTCCTCTGAGTGATTGTCTCCAGTTAATCTTAACTTCTATTAGAATGCAACTATAAGGTCACTTTAGAATTAAATTCAAATCCCTAATTCCTAAGTAGACTAGATAATAGAGGATCAGTGAGTACTAGTACTTCTCATAGTCCCCATGGTTCAATACCCGACTTCTAGAGTCCAGTTTAATATTTGTTTGACCCGTACACTTGCAGTTGTAAGCACACAGTAGGCTATCATATATCAAAAATACTGTTGGAATAGTATATTCTACAAATTTAGTGAAAACTTCCAACTTATAAGATATACAGATGGTGATTAGAGAGATGATATAGGAGAAATGAAGAGTACATGTAGGTGTACTTTTCATTTTGGATCAGGTGTTTTCTCTTAGTCATTAAAGAAGCAACAGATGGTTGTGTTGTCTACTATATATCCAAAATATATTCCAGTAACATATTCTTCTATATAGCCAATTTGATTGTGTCAATTTCTTATAGAGTTGCATCACAAGCAAGAACATCTAAAGAATGATCAGGTGTGATGTCAGCTATTATTTTGATAAGGAATCTAGTACTCCATGAAAGAAGCAAGCACATTGATATTAATATCATTATATCAAAAAATTAGTATAGGAGAAGGAAATAGTACTTAACTATTACAAATCTGAAGAGCATGTTGCTTATATATATTCAAGAAGCTATTGAAGGTCAACACTTTTCACAAGTTGAGGAAAATGTTTTGTATGCTAAGCTTGATTTAAGGGAGGATGATGAAGTTAAAGATAAATTTAAGTGATAAGTGTATAATTATACATATATTTCTATCATATTTGCATGCACTTATCCTGTTTTTTTGCATTAATTTCTATATTTTCGTACTCCCCTGGGTTTGTTTTGTGATTGACTAGGTAAAATAGGTGGCGGAGCAAAAGGAATGAGAAACGGGACAAATCAGGACAAAACACTGATAAGCGTTCAAATGAGCATATTTACATACCATATATATACCTATTTTCATGTCAAATGCAATGATTTGTAGCGCGCCGGTACTTAAAATGCTTCATATTTTGTAAATAGGGCATAAATAGGCCACCCCGACGAAAAGGAAGCATTTCTCAACAAAATGAAGAACAAACGAAGATATTTTGAAGTAAATAGGGGGTGAACGGCCTTGTGAACGGCCGTTCACACCTGGGCACAAAGGCAGGCACAAAGAGAGTGTGAACGGCCTTGTGAATGGCCGTTCATCTTTCGGTTCAGAGCAAGCTGTGAGGTGAACGGGGTGATGAACTGCCGGTTGACCAGCCGGTTCAGAACAGGTTGTGAGCTGAACGGACTGATGAACAGGCCGTTCACGAGGCCGTTCATCGTAACTTTTGCAGTTTCATGAGCCCAATCAAGGGCAATGTTGTAATTTTTGTAGTGGAGCCCTAATTCATGGGTATAAATAGTTAAGTATGAGAATTTAGAAGGGAGGTTGGCTTGGGAGAGAGGCTAGAGGAGAGATTAGGACTTGGGGGTCAACACCCTTAAATCTTGAGAATAGAGAACCATTGGAGTTGCAAGCATTGGAGGTAATGGTGTCCTCTATTACCTCTTCTTTGGTTTGTAAGCTTTCCTATCTTGGTTTGTGTTCCCCATTTATGGGGAACTAATCTATTGGTACGTACTTGGGTATGTTGAACTTTTGGATTGAGCATTAATAGCATTGAATGTTTATGATGATTTGTTGGTACCTTCTTGAATGTCTAATGAATGTTATGTATTGATTGTAATTTCATCACTAGAAATTACTTGTGTGCAATACAAGGGTAGAGCTAGTGCCTCCTTGTATTAGGAACTTGCTTCATTAGAGAGTTTCATGAGTATACCGAGGAATCGGGTACTAGAAGGGCGAACGACTCTTTCATACGAATTCACCCTCATGATTCTTCCAATATACATAAATTTCCTTGAGCCTCATATCAAGTCCTAGGAGACTAGTCATCCAACCACTTTGGAAGAGGGGTTGGGTGTAATTTAGGAATTACCCCTTGAGCTTCATATCAAGTCCTAGGAGACTAGTTATCCAATCACCTTGGAAGAGGGATTGGATATAATTTAGGGACTATTGGCACAAGAAGTACCAACTTTGATTCATAAACATCTTTACTCATCTTTAGAATTGAAATCCAAAAGGGATACATACCCAAGTATCCTCTCTTGCCATTGATTCACCCCAATCAACTCTCAATTTTCAGTTCTTATTCGCAATCCTTTGTAGCTCTTTAGTTTTGAAAACCAAAACCCCCCCCAATCTACTATTCTGACTGGGTTAGTAAAGCTTGGTTTACACTTAGCAATCTCTATTCCTTGTGGTTCGACATCCGACTTCCATAGTCCACTTTATTACTTGATCACGACCCGTATACTTGTGGAAAACACATACCATCAAGTTTTTGGCGCCGTTGCCGGGGAATAGGATTACTTGTTAGACTAAGATTTTATTAATTTAGTCTCCTATGCTCTTGTTTTTCTTTCTTATCTATTCTTTTATTTTGATTCTTTATATGCACACTCCGCGATACTGATATCTTCGTCATCTCATTGTGTGAGGTACAACATGGCGAATCTCAAGGACATGATGTTGATAAAATTAGTCATCTTAGAGCAATGGATTCAGGCCAAGTTTTTCGAGCAAAACGTCTACTTCCTCCGAGAGCAACTGTTTGCTATGTATTCGTATGGTGTATCATACAATGCGTGCAATGCATCCTTGCAACAAGAGGAATACCTCATGGACAGTCAACAAGGTTCCTCGGAATTAGACAACTTAAATGTGTCAAGCTTTTATAGCAGTCCGCTACAGGATGATCAGAATCAATTGGAATTACCTATGGCTGAACCACCTTATTATAATAGCCCTATGCAAACTTCATCATCATCAGAATGCACATTTGGACAATCGCTCAAATTTAATCAAGGAAAAGACCCCATGGATCATGACCTGACAGGAAGCTTGAGTATTAACAATATTCCGTTTATATCGGAAAGGGATATCAGGTTAGATGCAGAGGAGGACACTTATCCTATAGATCAATTCTACGAAGACCAACAAATTTTGTGGGTAGAGGCTATACCTGAAGAGTTGGGCAATGAGTCGTTTAGGTTAAAGCCATCTATTGAAGATCCACCCCAGGTGGAACTAAAGGAGTTACCGAAACATCTTGAATATGCATTTCTGGCTGACAACTCCAAACTTCCAGTCATCATTGCTTCGAATCTAACTTCATCGCAGAAGGAGATGTCACATGTGTCCTTCACGCAAGACGCATAAGCGATTGCTTGGAAAATCTCTGATATAAACGGCATCAACCCATCTTTTTGTACTCATAAGATTTTGATGGAAGATAACTACAAGCCATCCATTCAACCACAACGAAGAGTGAACTCGAATATGAAAGAAGTGGTTAAAGCCGAGGTTATCAAACTTCTAGACGCTGGCATAATTTACCCTATTTCAGACAGTACGTGGGTGAGTCCAGTACAGGTGGTACCAAAGAAGGGAGGTATGACAGTGGTAGCCAATGAGAAAAATGAACTGATACCGATGAGGACCATCACGGGGTGGCGAATGTGTATTGACTACCGGAAACTAAATGATGCCACCAGAAAGGATCACTTCCCTCTCCCATCTATTGATCAGATGCTAGAAAGGTTGGCCGGCCATTCTCATTATTGCTTCCTGGATGGGCTTTCAGGTTACCTCCAGATCCCTATTGCCCCTGAAGACCAAGAAAAAACTACTTTCACCTGCCCTTACGGCACCTTTGCCTATCGTCGAATGCCTTTTGGGTTGTGCAAAGCTCCCGCCACTTTCAAAGGTGCATGTTGGCTATTTTCGATGATTTTGTGGGAGACAATATGGAAGTATTTATGGACGATTTCTCAGTTTTTGGGGACTCCTTCGACCTTTGCTTGAGAAATTTGGAAAAGGTATTAGCCCGGTGTGAGGACACAAACTTGGTACTCAGCTGGGAAAAATGTCACTTCATGGTTTAGGAGAGCATTGTTTTAGGACACAAAATTTCAAGCAATGGCATTGAGGTCGACATGGCCAAAGTGGACACAATCCAAAAACTACCCCCACCCACATCAGTCAAGGCTGTTAGAAGTTTTCTTGGTCACGCAGGCTTCTACAGGAGGTTCATTCAAGATTTTTCCAAGATCTCGATACCCTTGACTAAGTCGCTGGAGAAAGATGCCCCATTTGATTTCAATAAGGAGTGTTTGGAGGCTTACACATACTTAAAAGAGAAGCTGATTCAAGCACCTATAATGACTACGCCCGATTGGAATATCCCGTTCGAACTCATGTGTGATGCGAGCGATTTTGCTATTGGGGCAGTACTGGGACAGAGGAAAGACAAACATTTCAGACCCATATACTATGCCAGCAAGAGTTTGACTGAAGCGCAAGCCAACTACACTACTACTGAAAAAGAACTCCTCGTCATAGTCTTCGCATTTGATAAATTTCGCCCCTATTTGGTACTCTCCAAGATTATAGTCTACACTGATTATTCGGCATTACGCTACTTATTGGCCAAACCGGACGCCAAGCCACGGCTTATTAGATGGATCTTGCTTTTGCAAGAGTTCGATTTGGAGATCCGGGACAAACTTGGGGCAGAAAACTTGGCCGCCGACCATTTATCCCAATTGGAGAATCCACATAAGGACTCAGGACATGAAGTTGTCATTAGAGAGGAATTTCCAGATGAGCAGCTGTACAACCTTCGGATAATGCAGGATCAGTCCTTCACCACGGAGAAGAAAGAAGCGCCACCTTGGTTTGCTGACTTTGCTAATTTTCTAGCAGCCGGAGTCCTCCCAAAATCTTACAACTATCAGCAGAAAAAAAGTTCTTCGCAGAACTGAAGCATTACATCTGGGATGACCCTTATTTGTTTCGGATATGCGCCGACCAAATAGTTAGGAGATGTATCTCACAACCAGAGGGATGGAAGATCTTGATGGATTGTCATTCAGGCCCCACCGGTGGACATTACTGCGCGAATCGAACAGCCCGGAAAGTCCTCGATTCTGGTTTTTTTTGGCCCACCTTATTTTGGGATGCCAAGGAGTTCTCCCAATCCTGTGACAGTTGCCAACGCAAGGGTAGCATATCCCGCAGCGATGAAATGCCACAACGCACCTCTCAAGTATGCGAGATATTTGACGTATGGGGGATTGACTTCATGGGACCTTTTCCATCATCCCGAGGGAACAAATACGTCCTAGTGGCTGTAGATTACTTGTCGAAGTGGGTAGAAGCCCAAGCCTTACCCGCCAATGATGCTCAAAATGTGATCAAATTCTTGAAGAAACTCTTCTCTCGTTTTGGCACACCAAGGGCGATAATTAGCGATCGAGGGACTCATTTTTGCAATGCCCAATTTGCAAAAATTCTAAAACGATATGGAGGCACGCACCGCACTCCACGCCGTATCATCCTCAAACAAGTGGCCAAGTGGAGGTTTCCAAAGGGAATTAAAGAGAATCCCGGAGAAAGCGATTTGCAAGGAATAGGAAGGATTGGAAAAGCTTGACGATGCATTGTGGGCATATCGAACAGCATGCAAGACTCCAACTGGGAGCACGCCATATAGACTTGTATACGGAAAATCATGCCACCTGCCCGTTGAACTTGAGCACAAAGTGTACTGGGCAATCAAGTTCTTAAATTTTGACCCTACCTTGGCTAGCAAGGAAAGAAATCTTCAATTGAACGAACTCGACGAATGGCGATCCTCGTGCTATGATAACTCCAAAATGTACAAGGAACGGATGAAGTACTATCATGATAAACTTCTAAGGCAAACAAAACAATTCCAGGAAGGAGACAGGGTCCTGCTATTCAATTCCCGGCTTAAACTATTTCCCGATAAGCTACGATCAAGATGGTCTGGTCCCTTCACTATCTCTAAAGTATATCCACATGGGGCAGTTGAGATTTACCAAGCCGGAGGAGACCCTTTCAAGGTAAATGGGCATCAGCTCAAATTGTACTACGATACGAGTGCTGAAGGGTCGCCAAGTAACTATCCACAATCCTTCAAGCCACCTTGAGGCAGACCTAAGAACGTCAAGCTAGTGACGTAAAACAAGCGCTCTTTGGGAGGCAGCCCAAAAATCCCGATCCCAACGTTGGTAGATTAGACATCGTTTCTTTTTAGTCGTCTTTATTACAACAATAAATCTTTAGTCATCACTCATAGGGTAGTCACGATCGCGAGGGAGAACGGGTATCAGACGGCCAGGAACTGACCTGCTCACACCCTCTGTAAAGGGTGAACGGGGTAATGAACGGCCATTCACATGGCCGTTCACACCCCTATAGCTGATGTTCTCATAAAAAAGTGAACGGGGATATGAACGGCCCGTACACGGGGCCGTTCACACCCACCATTATATGTTGAAGGATGCCCTAATTTCTGCCTATCCTTTTCCACGATTCACCCACTCTCACCTTCTTTGCCGTCGGCCTTCCTGGTGCAGCGCCTCCCCCCCACACACACACACCACACCGGCGCCCAATCCGGCCTGTTTTCAGCCCAACCCTACACCCACCTGCACTGACCATTCGCAGGTAAGCTCGCTCGTTCATTTCTTTTCACCGTTGCATTTTCTTGATTCCATCTCTCGCGCCCTTAGGGTCGCTAATAGGCTCATACCCCCAGCCCCATTTATTAGTGCACTCCCCCTCTCGTCGGGACTTGTAAACGCCGACCATCTATGTACGCCACTCGCTGGGCATGGTAGATGATCGTGAACGGGCGTCCATCAGCCCGTTCACTTCACTGCCTCACCTGAACGGCCCCTGAACGGCCGTTCACTGGCCCGTTCAGGTGAGGCAGTGAGGTGAACGGCCCCTGAGCGGCCGTTCACTGTCCCGTTCAAACCCAAATCCTCATTGTTAACCATTCTCTGACCCCTTGTCCCACGTGCAGCGATGCCGAGGAAAGAGATTGCGAAGCGCCGTCGAGACGATGCTGGGCCTTCCTTCCGACCACCGCGCTTTGCACATGAGCAGCACCAGCAGCGATACGCCCACCTCGTAGAGTTACCACTTAGCCGCACTTTCCTCCTCGACTGGGACCCTCTTGAGCAGCTTCATATCGCTGACCGGGTCAGCAGCCTGTTTTCCGTTAATGGTTGGGACCGAGTCTTCGCCATTAACGAAGCGACATATCGCGAGCATACACTCGAGGTCCTGAGCTCCTTCGAGTTTGACCGCACGACCACTGGCGAGTGCGCCAACACGGCCATATCATTCCAGCTCTATGGCGTGGCACACCGGATGAGCCCCGATCGATTCGCGATCTATATGGGGATCTACGATCAGGATTACCTTCGACTCCCTGGCACGCGGCTCCTCACCTCGTTCCCTGGCCACATCATCTCTCATTCTCGATATTGGCAGCAACTGGGAGGGGGCCCCAACAAGAAGGCCTCGAGCATGACTGATCCAGTACACCGTTACATCCATGCCTTAGTCAGCCGGACTATCGCTGGCCGCACTGACAGCACCGGAGTGGTCACCGTCTCCGACAGATTTCTCCTATATAGCATCTTCGAGCGCACTCCCATCCATCTCGGCTATGTGCTTGCTGACTACATCGCCCACCAGAGGCAGAGTCACAAGCACAAGCACATTATTGCTGGGCCTTATATTACTCACCTGATTAGGGGGATGCCAGTGGAGCTCCGCACCGATGGCATCGAGCGCCTTCATCTGATGCAGCCGCAGGGAATAACAACCCTCCTTCAGATGAAGCTACTCCAGCTTTCTGGAGGCCGTTCTGCACTTCGTAGGGCAAAGATTCACTCGGCAAATGAGGACGACGACTCCTACGATTCCTCCTCCGACACCCCGGCAGAGGCTCCCTCCCCGTCCACGCGCAGCCGTCTCACTCGCATTGAGGAGCGCCTCACCGAGGTCTATGATATGCAGACTACACTCCTCGAGGAGCACCACAACCTCGACGATCAGTTAGCAGAGCTTTTCGCGTACCTGCGTGCCCAGACTCCACCCACCTCGGGCCCTCCACCTCCATCCCCCGCATCTGACGCACCACCCTCTGTCGATGACTAAGACTGTTTAGTTTTCCCTTTTATGTTATTATGTTCCTATGTTCATTTTGTAGACCTTTCCACAAGGGTTCCACCCTGTGACTTGTCTTTTATTTACTTTTATGCACTATTGACTATGTTATCTCCTTTCGAGCTATTCTCCTCCTCTCTCACTCTATTTTGCAGTTACTCATGATGAAAACCCCGGCAAAAGCTTTCGTGTATAAACCAAATTGCAACACCATCTACCAAATATAACCGGGGAAGTTTCAGTTTGCCCTCCTCTTTGTTATTATTGCATACTACACACCTTTCAATTTAATTGTGTACATTGAGGACAATGTATGACTTTAAGTGTGGGGATGGGTAGCTCCCTTCCATTGATAAATTCATTGCAAAACTCTAAGTGTGGGGATAGGGAGCTAATTATTTGAAACATGTTTGACATGGACCTATGATGGCACTATTAGGAAATGCAATGTTTCACTCTACTTCTCGTTCACCATTTTAGTACCCAAATTTTTTTTAGAATTCTCCTACGACACACCATGGACATCTAGAGATTATATTCATGAAATTCAAAAGCTTTAGTCATAATAGATAACCCACTACCATGTTTTGTTGACTTTAATTGCTAAGCATTATTCTCAATGGCTCCAAGAGGATTCGTGGCACTAGTTTAGCTTCTGACCCTTCATAATTCAACTTAGTGGACAAGTTAGAGAAAAATAAAATAGTATGTACATAGTAATTGAGTCATTAGAGCAATAAAGACAGTGCTCCGCTACTTGTTGTGATGAAGTAGCTTAGGGTCCTGGCCCCTAATCAGGGTGTTCCTTAATTCGAAAAATCACTTCTAAGTATGAGCACATCTAGGTAGAGTTGTAACCCTCTAAACACCCGGGTGTTCTGGTGCCTAAACAGCATGTGCATCCTGAAGAAAAGAGGACTTACACTCTACACTGATCTTTAGCACGGGAAAGTCGGATCTATTAGAGATGCCCTACCCGAATAAAAAAAAAAAAAAGAAAAACCTTCTCGAACTTGTCCACAATTTTCTCCATAGAGGGTTGGTTAGCATAAAACTTAGGGCCTCAAGGACTCTCTAGAGTCCATTGAGGGAATGCTTGTCTTGCTAAGACTCTAGAACATGGTATATGGAGTGAAAACACTCATCTAGAGCCGCGATGACATTATACAAACTCTAAGTCCCGGTGTGAAAGTAGGAGAATACACACACTTCGATGGTGAACTTGGGATAGAGCAGATTCATTACTATTATAGCCGGAGGTTGAACACTTATCATCTTTTTTTTTACTTGTACTTTCATTGTCTTGTTTGCTTGAGGACAAACAAATGTTTAAGTGTGGGGATATTTGATAAGCATTCAAATGAGCATATTTACATACCATATATATACCTATTTTCATGTCAAATGCAATGATTTGTAGCCCGCCGGTAATTAAAATGCTTCATATTTTGTAAACAAGGCATAAATAGGCCACCCCGACAAAAAGGAAGCATTTCTCAACAAAATGAAGAACAAACGAAAATATTTTGAAGTAAATAGGGGGTGAACGGCCTTGTGAACGGCCGTTCACACCTGGGCACAAAGGCAGGCACAAAGAGAGTGTGAACGGCCTTGTGAATGGCCGTTCATCTTCCGGTTCAGAGCAAGCTGTGAGGTGAACGGGGTGATGAACTGTGCCGGTTGCGAGTTGAAACATGAATGTGCCGTTCACGAGGCCGTTCATCGTAACTTTTGCAGTTTCATGAGCCCAATCAAGGGCAATGTTGTAATTTTTGTAGTGGAGCCCTAATTCATCTGTATAAATAGTTAAGTATGAGAGTTTAGAAGGGAGGTTGGCTTGGGAGAGAGGCTAGAGGAGAGATTAGGACTTGGGGGTCATCACCCCCAAATCTTGAGAATAGAGAACCATTGGAGTTGCAAGCATTGGAGGTAATGGTGTCCTCTATTACCTCTTCTTTGGTTTGTAAGCTTTCCTATCTTGGTTTGTGTTCCCCATTTATGGGGAACTAATCTATTGGTACTTGGGTATGTTGAACTTTTGGATTGAGCATTAATAGCATTGAATGTTTATGATGATTTGTTGGTACCTTCTTGAATGTCTAATGAATGTTATGTATTGATTTTAATTTCATCACTAGAAATTACTTGTGTGCAATACAAGGGTAGAGCTAGCGCCTCCTTGTATTAGGAACTTGCTTCATTAGAGAGTTTCATGAGTATACCGAGGAATCGGGTACTAGAAGGGCGAACGACTCTTTCATATGAATTCACCCCCATGATTCTTCCAATATACATAAATTTCCTTGAGCCTCATATCAAGTCCTAGGAGACTAGTCATCCAACCACTTTGGAAGAGGGGTTGGGTGTAATTTAGGAATTATCCCTTGAGCTTCATATCAAGTCCTAGGAGACTAGTTATCCAATCACCTTGGAAGAGGGATTGGATATAATTTAGGGACTATTGGCACAAGAAGTACCAACTTTGATTCATAAACATCTTTGCTCATCTTTAGAATTGAAATCCAAAAGGGATACATACCCAAGTATCCTCTCTTGCCATTGATTCACCCCAATCAACTCTCAATTTTAAGTTCTTATTCGCAATCCTTTGTAGCTCTTTAGTTTTGAAAACCAAACCCCCCCCCAATCTACTATTCAGACTGGGTTAGTAAAGCTTGGTTTACACTTAGCAATCTCTATTCCCTGTGGTTCGACATCCGACTTCCATAGTCCACTTTATTACTTGATCACGACCCGTATACTTGCGGAAAACACATACCATCAAACACATTGAATAAGAGCTTCACAGAAGTGTGCACGGTCAAAACGCAATTGTATACAGGCATGCACCTGCCCGTGCACCTCTCTGATTTCAAACGTATCAAAAGCGTCGCTTAGGGAATTACACAGGCGTGCATTAGATCCGCACGCCCGTGCAAAATTAATTTGAAGCCTATATAAACCCACCGAAGGCATTGAATTCGGGGGATTGGGAGATCAATCTTCGGCGGGGTTTCTGAGTGACAGCTAGGGTTTCAAAGAAGATCGAAGGCGGAGAAGGCATCGAGCAAGGGAGTCACCCATGTTTTCTATTATGTCTTTCTCCAATATCCTTGTTAGGGCTTTTTATAGTATGAGAGTCTATAACTCTTTGTGGTGCCTCGGGCACATGAGCCCTAGGATAACTTGTTCTTGAATTTCTTTTATTAGTAGTTTTTCTTTTATTAATTCTTCTGAGTTATCTTTGAATACCTTTGCTTGATTTATGTAGTTTGTTTGCATGAGCCCTATTTATGTACCTCATTTTGTTATCGCGAAGCACATAGGTGTTTCTGATTATGATCTATGTGTCTATTAGTGCATTAGCCCATTTCTCCTCATGTTTAGAACACAGCTAGGCATAGGTAATTGAGCTCGATTTGTATACCGAGAGATCGGATGTGGCATCTAGATGGTGAAATTATCGAACTCCCCAATAATTAGTAGCGGATAGTCAATAATAGGAAATCAAGCGTTAGCAAGGGGTTCCTAGGGGGATTGTGAACTGAAGTACCGCGCTTCGTCTCTGATCACCCACAATCTACCAATTGTTTGTGTTAGTTTCTTTATTAGGTTAACTTGTGAAATCTCCAATACTTCTTATATTTCTTTTAAGCTAGAGAGCTAAAGATAGTTAGTACTAGCATACTAGTCCCTGAGAATTCGACTACCATACCTTTGGGTACTTTACTACTTGATCGACCCCGTATACTTGCGGGAGTGTCGCCACGCACCATGTGCGTGCATCAAATTTTTAGCACCATTGCCGGGGACTGGAAAGGCTAGAAATATTAGAATTTGTCAATCTAGCTATTTTAGTTATTCTTATTCAATTTTATCCAAATAATAATAATAATTCCCACCATTGTACCTGATTGAATCTACTTCACCAAACCAATAATGTCATTCCTTTCAAGTAACGAAAATTACAACATGGCTTACTGTAGATAGTCTTTATTGGAGGATCTCCTCACGTATCATACCCGTCCCATTAAAATACTATTACAAGAATCAAAACCCAAGAATGTAAGGGAGCTCACTTTAGAAGAAGTAGTGAACAGGTTCAAGGAAAATACAAACAGATTCTTGAACCCCAATTGCAGCGAAACAACTTCCAAGGAGCAAATCCTATCCATCTCGGTAAATACTGAGGATTCAACCATGTGGGACGTGATCAATCAGGAATACCAGCAAGAGATAGAAGCAGATCTGAATGCCTGTAAGAAAAAATAGTAGATGAATACATGCATTAAGGAGGCTGTTTGAACCATTCTTGGACAAATCAAAGATTCAAACAAGGAAATATGGGTGAAAATGAAACAATCCATAGAAGAACCCCCAGAATTGTAACTGAAAAAACTACCAGCACACCTGGAGTATGCTTACTTGGAGTAGGGTACAAAACTCCCCTTTAGTATCACCTCCAACCTAGCGCAGGCATAGAAAGAGAAGTTACTGAAGATATTAAGGTGGCATAAAAGAGCTCTAGCATGGAAAATAGCGAACATCAAGGGGATCAGTCCAACTTTTTACACACACAAGATTCTAATGGAAGATGACTACAAACCCAAGGTACAACCTCAACGAAGATTAAACCCGAACATGAAGGAAGTAGTAAAAGCAGAGGTGAACAAGCTGCTAGATGCTGGGGTGATCTACCTCATTTCAAAAAACTCTTGGGTAGGCCTGATACAGGTGGTCCCAAAAAAATGAATAATGACTGCTGTGCAGAATGACATGATGAGCTCATTCTAACAAGAACTGCTATCTGATGGAGGGTATGTATTGACTATAGGAAACTCAACGATGTTACCTGTAGAGACCACTTTTCTTTGCCCTTAATTGATCAGATGTTAGAGCGACTCTCAGGCCACAAGTACTATTGCTTCCTGGATGGGATGTCTGGATACTTGCAGATTCCATTAGCCTCTGAGATCAAGAGAAAACGACCTTCACATGCCCATACGATACATTCGCTTACTGCAGAATATCCTTTGGTTTATGTAATGCACCTACCACTTTTCAACATTGCATGATGTCTATGTTTGATGATTTTATAAAAGACATCATGGAGGTTTTTATGGATGATTTTTTCGTATTTGGCAACTCTTTCGACTTATGCCTTTAAAAAATCTAGAAAGAGTCTTACAACATTGTGAAGAGACTAACTTGGTGTTGAATTGGGAAAAATGTCATTTCATGGTCCAAGAGGGTGTAGTTCAAAAACATAAAATTTCTAGACATCACATAGAGCTAGATAAGGGAAAAATTGAAACCATCAAAAAACTTCCACCTCCTGTGTCAATCAAAGCTGTTAAGAGTTTCCTAGGGCATGCGGGGTTTTATCGAAGGTTTATAAAAGACTTTTCAAAAATCACAAAGCCTTTGACTAAACTACTCAAAAAAGATAAACATTTTGATTTCACCAAAGAATGCATGAAAGTGTTTACCATTTTAAAGGACGGTTTAGTAAAAGCTCCAATCCTGTTAAACCCGGATTAGAGTTTATCTTTTGACTAATGTGCAATGCGAGTGATTTTATAGTGGGACAAGTATTAGAACAAAGGAAGGACAAGCACTTTCAACCAATCTACTACGCAAGAAGGACATTGACAGAAGCTCAAGAAAACTATACTTCCATAGAGAAGGAATTGTTAGCCGTTGTCTACGTATTCAACAAATTCCGTCCTTATTTAGTTTTGTCAAAAGTCATTGTTTACACCGACCATGCAACATTAAGGTACATATTAAATAAACTGATGCCAAACCTTGATTAATCCGTTGGGAGTTATTATTACAGGAATTCAACCTCGAAATCAAGGACAAACAAGGATCCGAGAATCTAGTGCTCGATCACCTTTCTCGACTGGAAGGATCTGATTAAGCCGAGACAGAAAAGAATGAAATTGACGATGCATTTCCTAATGAGTAGCTATATCTCATGGACAAGGTGGAAGAAACCGAGATACCATGGTTCGTAGACTATACAAATTATTCGGCGTGGCAAATACTTCTGAAAGGACTCTCAATAAAAGAAAGGAGGAAGTTCTTCACTGATTTGAGGCATTACCTATGGGAAGACCCGTACTTGTACAGGGTCTACACGGATCAAATAGTGCAAAAATGTGTATGGCAACAAGAAGGTTGTTAAATACTTGGACACTATCACACGGGACCAACAGGGGGTTATTTCGATGCGAATCGAGCAGATGAAAAAGTTCTCAATTTAGGATTCTTTTGGCCTACGATATTCAAGGATACATAAGCATTCGTGCAGCCCTGCGACATATGCCAGATAGGAGGGAGCATTTCAAAGAGTGATGTGATAATGTAAAGCTCAATTCAACAGTATGAGGTATTTGACGTCTGAGGAATTAACTTCATGGGTCCTTTCCCCAACTCCAATGGAAACAAATACATCTTGGTTGCAATCGACTACATGTCAAAATAGGTGGAAGCTCAAGTACTACCAACCAAAGATGCGAGAGTGGTGGTCAAGTTCCCCAAGAAATTGTTCTCTTGATTCGCTACACTATGTGCAATCATAAATGATCGAGGAACACATTTCTGCAACATCCAATTTGAAATAATCTTGAAGAAATACAGGGTAATATACAAGATGGCAACTTCGTACCACCTACAAACGAGTGGCTAAGTTGAAGTCTCAAATTGGGAAGTAAAACGGATTCTTGAGAAAATGATGGAATTCAACAGACGTAATTGGTCAGAGAGACTGGATGATGCACTATAGGCGTACAGGACCAGGTTTAAAACCCCAATTGGAATTACACCATATCCGCTAGTTTATGGCAAGGCATGTTACCTACCAGTCGAATTGGAACATCGGGCATATGGGGCAACAAAATTCTTGAGTTTCAATCTTGAAGAAGCTGTGCAGAGGCGAAAATTTCAGCTAAACAAATTAGACGAATGACATGAAAACCCTTACTGGAATATCAGGATATACAAGGAGCATGTCAAGCAATTTCATGATAACACATAAAGAAGAGTCAACACTTCTAAGAAGGTGCCCAGGTTCTGCTGTTTAACTAACCTCTTCTGTTGTTTCTAGGAAACCTCAAGTCAAAATGGTCGAGGCCTCTCACGTTAACACAGGTCTCACCTTATGGAGTAGTTGAAATCAAGCATCCAACCAGCAGTACCCATAAGGTGAATGGACAACACTTGAATCCCTATATAGTGGGTGACTTCCCTCGAACAAAGAGGAGGAAAAGATCTACCTTTTTGACCCCAATTAAGCTCATTGGGTACGTCAAGCTAATGACGTAAAACAAGCACTTCTTGGGAGGCAACCGAAGTTTGGTTAGTTTTCTAGTGTTAGGATTCAATAAAGGTACAATCGTGGTAAACAATCCTGTTTAATGATACTCTCAATGGATTTTGTGGGTTCTAAGTGTTTCACAATCAAATCTTTGTCTTTGGAATCACTAACACACAGGTCCAGGAGGAATAAAGAATGAGGATGGATATATGAAGCGAACAAAGAGATGCATGGGTCATTGCACGGTCGTGTATCAAGCTGTGCATCTATTGGGAAATCACACTCATAAAGGCTATAATTAAGCACGATCATACAAAGCATATACACGGGCATGCACCGCGGGGCGGTGAATACCGTAAGACAAGAGAGATGCAAGGGCATCCACACCCCCGTACATCCAACCGTACACTTTTCGGGACACTCAAGACACAAGAGTTTGAACTGCACCGGTCCCACCGACTGTCTGGAAGCCTGCTGTGATCCCTGGATTCCTCCAACTACACTCTGTCCAGCTTGACGCTGAGGGCATTGAGCCTTCTTGTGATCAAGACTCAAGCAGACAAAACATCCTCCTGTTAGTCTCGGGCACTGAGACTTCTTGTGTGGCCCCTTGCACTCAAAACATCTAAGTGTCTGGGTCACGCTAGCTGATAACCCTTTGCCTCCAGACGAGGCCGTAGACCCTGTTGGCTTGCCATATGGCCGGTATTTGTTATCCGGCCTATGCCTTCCTGAACTCTTACCTGCAGATTGGCCCTGGCTGTTAGATCCTTTGTCCTTCTTCTCCTTTTGGGACGACCCCTGGCGTCCCCTTGGCAAGAAGCCTCTGTGTACTTGGCCCAAGCCACCACCTCGGTATAGGTCTTACAATCTTCTTCAGTAATGGCCGCAGTCCGACCTCAAACTTCATTACCTGACTTTCCTCGGTCGGAACCATATCTGGCAGAAAACGGGCCAGCCTATCAAATTCCATCTCGTACTACTCCACAGTTTGGCCTCCCTGAACAAGCTGAGAAAACTGTTGTCCCAGTCGCACCAAATGTCCCCGGGAGAAGTACTTGGCGAAGAATGCAATTCTAAACTCTTCCCAAGTCTGAAAGGGCTCTCCCTTCCTCAATCTAATCTCCCCAAAATACCAGCCCTCAGCTGGTCCCTGGAGCATGTAGACAGCGGTTCTGATCTTCTCTGCCTTTGTAGTCTGGAAGACCTCGAAGGTCTTCTTCATCTCTCTAATCCATAGATCTGTCGCTTGGGGATTAGCGGCTCCCTCAAAAGGTCGGGGAGAAGGTCTCCTGATCTCCCCAAGTAACCCTCTGATAGATGTGGGGGTGGCCGGTGGAGGTGGTGCTCGCTGCTGCCTGGTCTCTTGTATCAACCCCATCATCTCACACGTGAGGTCCAGCATACTCATGGGGGGTACCTCCCCCCTGGGATCTGGGCCCTCGGCCTAAGGCACCTCAGCATTCGACTGAGCAGGCACCTCCTGCTCCACCTCCATCTCATCTATAGGTAGGGGTACCTCCCCACCCTGAGGTTGGGGTACCTCTTCCACAGGTGGCTGTGACACCTCAACTCGGCGAGGTCGCCCTCGCCTACCTCTACCTCTACCTCGTCCATCATGCCCTCCACGTCCTTGGTTCATATTTTAATTGTCAAAAATTTGCATGGTTACTTCATACACAATCACACAAGTATCGATAACCAAACTTTTATTTCACTAAAAGCAAGTTTCGGAAATGAAAACACAACATAAGTAATTCAGACAACACTCAGTGTTCGTAGGGTAATACTTATTCAAACATAACAAATTAGACTCAATCTAGATTGTGCCTATAGGGAGACAGTCGGGTGTAATCGACAAGGGCCAGATATCCTCCTGACCCCTGTGGCCCCCTATTATGTTCTGGTGTGCCACCTGAGCAGTGAAAGGCGAGATGCTCAGTACTGCCGCAGCTACGGCACCAAAGAGGTGGGTGCCTGCACTCCTCACAATGGTGATCACGTTAGCGGTCGAGCCCCCAGTCCTAACTCCCAGCTGCACACCTAGACTCCTACGATAGTCCCGGGCTCGACATACCCGCCTAGGAGGAATGCTCGGGCTCACAATCTCCTGAACCAGCGGAACCCTCGGGCTCATGACTGCTGGCCTCTGAACCACAGGGACTCTCATACTCTCGTCCATCTGCCTCTGGACGAGCATATCAACTGTGGACTGGAGCCTATCAATCTTCCGATTGGTGGCTTCCACTGTCCTCCTCATCTAAGCAAGAATCCCCGCAGAATCCGAAGAGTCAGCACGAGGTGGTGGGGTGTTCTCACGAATCGACTCTACCTCCTCCTCAAAAGAATCCTGAGAGTACCCGGGTCCCGACATCCTGCATGTAAAACCAGACATCAATCTAACGTACCACTAACTATGCTACTCTAGACCCGCACTCAGTCTATGCAACTGGCTAAGGGCATCTAGGATTTTGTTATCTGCTTCAAATCTAGAACCTCTCTGATACCACTTTAATCTGTCACGCCCCAACCCGGAATCCATGCCCCGAGCACGTGAACAGACCGGCCGTACTGGAGTAGAGTCAAGCTCAACTCAAATACAAGGCCTAAGTATAAATAAGCAGATAACAAGTAATAATAAAACATACTCCAATCCAAGTGATCATAGTCATAAGGGTCCATAGGCCCTATACAAAACCAGGTCCCTATACGGGTCCTACAAAATAACAACTCTCAAACAAAGATAACTCAAGGGAGACCCTCAGACCTCTGATCTCCTAGATAATCTCTCCTCAGCACCAACCCCTAGACCTCGGGATCTGTAAAAAAAAGAAAGAACAAATGCATGAGCTTTTGGATGGAAAGCCAAGTAAGTACCCCTGCGGGGTCACAAAGACATAATAACAGCATGTCAAGTAAAAGGACCACATCCCAAGAAAACATAACTCTAGGAGTCTAACACAAATATATCCAAAGGTACGACCCCTAACAACAGAGGCCCTCAAGCTCTGTGGTGAGTTTCAAAGAAAACTCAAGGATCACTCTCGGTCAGTATATCTAACTACGCGCTGTAAATACGACCCTCTGGTCGTTCGACCCTCCGGTCGTAAGTCAGTAGATCTACCTCTCATACGTGTTGACACTGCCAACGTACCATTCCCACTAACGGGTAGGACCACCAGAGCATCGCCTCTCTAGCACGACAAGCAGAAATGCCAGGGTGTCCTATCCTTGAACACTTCCCTATCGGAGCCCCACACTCCACTAAGTCCGGGCAGTAAACCACAACAAACAGGGATACCAACATCCCGAAACAAACATACATGCTCAACAGGAATTTGAAAACAGTATGGACAACATGTACGGCATCAATAAAGTATCTAAAAACAAGATATAAGCAAGTCCAAAGAAAACTCCGAAGAGTGAACTCAAGGCAAGAGTACTTACCTCTTGTTGGGACTAGAAACCCTCCTAGTCTCCTCCTGTAGTGTCTTTAAGACTCCCCGAGAGTATCTGATAATACAGTTTTTATTAGAGCCAAAATTCTAATAAAACCCTAGGTTTCTAGATGCACATGCATAACTCTCGCTTTCGGTGGGCCTAAGCCCAACTAAATGGGTCTCAAAGTCCACCAACTCGGTTACCGAACCATTTCCCTCACTTTCAAGTCCTTAGTTGACTTTCATCCCACACTTGGTCAACTTTAGTAACTCTTGTCAACTGGTCGACCTTTCTCTTATTTGTCGTGGTATGAACCTTAACTGGTCATACCTAGTTTACTGACCACCCTGGTCTCACTTAGTCGCGTTAAAAAGCCTATTAAAATAAATCTAATTGCATTGGGTCTACCCTTATGGGTTAGCAAGCCAGTTAGACTTGACCTGACTGACCACTATTTAATTTAAAAGGCCATCCACTATACCAGCGGCCTCTCACGGCTTAGTGCTAGAGCTTGACTACGTTAGTTGGGGGGTTGTGGGTTCAAATCCCACCCCTTACATTATCCTTTTCTATTTTCTTTTATTCTTTTTTGTTTTAATAACTCGGCTGAGCCCACTTTTTTTTCTAGCCCAATCTAATTAGGTCACACCATGAACCCTTCATTCAGCTTTTCTTCAATTGATTTAATTAAATCAATCGTCTCACCACTTAGGTTCAAACCTTGGTCCTTTCAATCTAATCAACTTAGGCCACTATATGATTTTATTTAATCATCTAGATGCCTAGGTATTAATCAATTAATCAACCATGATATAGTTTTTCTTTCTTTTTTTTTATAAAAATCCTACTAGGTATTTTTTATTTAATCACCTAGGTAAGCAAATAACAATTAATCACCCACCAATTAAACTGATTAATTTTCTTTACATTGATTAATTGTCACACTATGATCTAATCTATTTTTAAATGATTAGATAAATTTTTAATTTGTTAATATATATATAAATGTATATTATTTTATTATTATTTTTTATTCCTCTACATCTTCTCCCACTACCCAGCCCTTCCCGGCCGAGCGCGACCCTGACTCCAGCGAACTCTTCTCTCCCTCGCCTGAGGTCCCTACTGTCGGAAACTATAGCGACGAGCTTCGCCTTCGATCGAGGAAGCCATCAGCACCAATGGCTTGCTCCCAGTACCTCACCCTGTTCCATATAACTCCCGGCCGTGAGCCCTTCTCCGGCCAGCCCAAAACCTCTACCAAATGTATGCAAACCTTGCTTATATCCTACAAAGGGAGATCGTACCTGCCTGCGCAAGCCTCCAGCAACGTTTGATGGCGCTGAGGGCTCCCTACGCTCCTCCTGTCTTCTCCGACCAACCACGCCGGCGACCACAACGAATTACTTCTTCTCGGTATCTCAGAAGGAGCCAGGGAGAGGCTTTTATAGACCGAGGGCAGCCAAAGCGTTTGGCAACGTCCCGGAGTTAAGCCGCTGTCCGACGAGCGGGCTTTCCGCGCGTAACGCCTAGGGAAGGAGGCGGCGCTCGCGGCAGCTCGCCTGGCTGAGGGAAACGACCACTCCCCTGCCTCCATACCACTTCGCGGATGAATGGTGAGAATCGCTTAACCCTCTCCAACGGCCCCTATTAAATCAGCGCGTTTCGTATCACGCACTCCTTTGGATGAACGGACTAGATCTTATCGCGACCAACGGCCCGATTTCTATCCATCGCCTCGAACTAGAAACAATCACGAGATAAGTGGCTCACAACCGTCCGCACCATGAGGTCATCCTCACACAAACCACTCCCCATGCCTCGGATCAAAACCACGATCAGATGGATCTGTTCTCAGCTCGACATGTGGCATTATAAGAGCCGTTATAATGCTACGTGATCAACACAGATTTGAGATAATCTAATCCTGACCGTTGACCCCTTTCAATAAGAGTTTTCGTCTGGAAAATTATCCAGAAGTCCCTAGTCCATTTGTAGGTTACATTTTAGTCCACCACTGAGAGAGAGGACAATTTCCATTTAGTCCTTAACACTTTTCAAAATTACATTAAGGTCCTTCTGACCCTCCATTAACCCTAATTAGGGTTTTAGTCCTCTTAGACTTCCATTTTCCCCCACTTAATCAAACCGTTTAATTACTCAAGGGATTTCTTTAATTAATAAACTAATTTGAAGGGATTTAAACAAAATTTTTATTTCAAAATTCCTTGGATTTTACAGAAACCCAGTTGACTTGGGCATTGTTGAAGGGCGGGTTACACACCCACTTTGGCCACATTGAATTTGAGGATTTCTTCAAATACTTGACTTAACTTCAACGATTGGGAAGTGTTTGAGATTATCAAGCACAATATAAGAAATCGCTTGCTTGAGTTACTACGATTGACTACCGCACAACAGGTGAGTTATTTCATTAGAGAATTCAAAGACTCTATTCGGATTGAAGTGCAAGCTGCTCGCCCATCTACACTCTATGAAACAGTGGGATTAGCTTGTCTATAAGTGGCCAAGGTCAGTGATCGCATATCACTTCTTTCTGCCAACGGTCGACCCCAACCAACTCTTATTGAGGGAATTAAGCCTCTAACACTAGTAATAAAGAAACTCACACCTGCTGAGACTAAGGAATGATGAAGAAATGGGATGTGTTTCAATTATTATGACAACTACGGTCCTCGATATTTATGCAAACGTCTTTTTGTCATGGAAGCTTGCTACCCAGATGAAGTCGCGTCTCCCACTGAAGAAGATAATGGTGAACTTGCTATAGATGAGGATCTTCAAGCTGAAGAAGTATCTCCTACTATATCATTACATGCAATTTAATTTTGGGGCCCACATGCCTAAAACAATGAATGTCAAAGGTAAGCTATATAAATTGCCTATTACAGTGCTCCTTGACTCTTGAAGCACCCATAATTTTCCCAGGGATGGAATTGCACAATGCTTGGGACTCCCAAAAAACCAGAGCATAAAGCTTGATGTGTGAGTAGCCATTAGGGACCGCTTAGCAAGAAATGGGCGATGTTTCAGAGTTCCCCTACTACTAAAAAGCATATCCATAACAACTAATTTTTATTTGTTACCAATGGGAGGCTATGATGTAGTCTTGGGTGCGTAGTGGTCGGAAACATTGGGCCCCATCCTCTTGAATTTTTCCACACTCACTATGGAGTTCATACTTAATCAAAAGATGATATGTCTCCAAGGATTTAGTCCTCATCCTAATAAATTTATCTATGAGGCATAAATTCAACGGGATACACAACGCAAGAAGGGTGGACTACTACTACAACTAAACGCTATATATTGTGGGGGAATATTCTTTTCCACTATCTAGTCCTACTAATGCACAGTTACTTTCCCTTCTCAATATATATGCAGATATCTTCAGTCAACCACATGGAATGTCAGCATGAAGAAATCATGACCCCCATATCCCATTACTGCCCGGAAGCACATCAATCTGCATATGACCCTACAGGTACCATCATATAAGAAAAAATGAGATTGAATGCCTAGTTAGTGAAATGCTTGCTTAAGGCATTACTTGACTAAGTCGCAACCCCTTTAGCTCTCCTTTTATTTTGCTGAGGAAGTATCATTGATCTAGGCTTATGTGTATTGATTACTGTGAGCTTAATAAGCAAACAATCAAGAACAAGTTTCCCATTCCATTAATTGATGAATTGTTGGATTAACTTGATGGTACTCACTTTTTAATCAAGCTAGATCTTTGATTGGGGTATTATCAAATCCGTGTTTATCCTTCCGATGTGGAGCAAACTGCTTTCTGTACTAATCAGAGCCACTTCAAATTTTTAGTGATGCTATTCGGCCTCACAAATGTGCAGTCTATTGACCATCAGCTATGAGTGCAAGCACTCGATCCTTTGCACGCAAGCATACATGGTCGTAAGTAATAAAATAACTGGTGAGTACTAGGTTGAATCCTCAGGAAAGGTGAACTAGGTTTAACTAAGCAGATGTGTACTAAGTCACTCGAAGAGTCAGTCAATCCAAATAGTAGAAGTATGTCTAAATCCTATAAAAGTGAAGGAAGTATGAAGGTTGCTTTGGTTGAAACTCTCGATGATAAGCTTCTAGTATTGTATGACTCTAATGACTTGTACGGATGTTCTCCTATGCTTACAATGATGTTGTTGCTATGGATACAGGTTAATCAATGATAAGTTTGGCACTTGTGTGCACTCCAGGTGCAGCCTGCAAATTCCTTATGTCTAAAGAACATGATTCCAATCCTCCCCACATGTCTGTGGTAGGGAAAAGTATTATAGGACCTAGACTTTGTCATCATCATGGAATACCAATGCCTATGTCTAAGCTAATGACAACTACTACTGTCACACCGATCCACCATATGATTCTAATACGATTCTCTCATACATATGTCTATGCATAGAGAACTAGGATTTGTCGTTACCCATCAGCAAATGATTAGAAATGGTATTATATCATAGGAATATCCATAACATCTCAATCAATGCAAACAATTGATAATTAGAATATCAAGTTATTGGGTTCATATAAACCTAGAATGAATGTTTAAGCTACGATTAAAAGGATAGATTCAAAATGATGCAAAGATCAACATAAACATCCATGTCTAGTTAAAAGAGAAGGAAATAAACATCCAAGAACAAACAATTAATGACTCTCCCTCCTCTTGTGTTGAGTAACCCCAGCCTTAAATGCTATTGAAAGCCTTCGGATCGTCACCCTCTACTCGCAGCCGCTCGTGGAGACCAAACATGTCAAAATATATAAATTCGGGTCCTTTATACCCCTCAAGCATTCCGCATCGCAAGTGACTGTCCCCTAGATACCTTAATTGGATTATCTATATAGGATAAGAAAAAGCAATGTCGGGTCGAGCATCGTGATGCGGGTGAAAACCTGGAAACCTCTGATAATAGCAACACAACGTCACCTGCAGATATCCCGATGTTGTTGATTTTCTCGAGTGGCTCCAAATTTTGGGCATTGCAATGTGACCTGTACGCATCGCTATGTCACTGAATTCCCAAGAAGTATACTTGCTTCCTCTGTGGACATTGCGATGCAACCTGCTGGCATCACAATGCTCAAGTTTTCTCGAGAGTCTGCTTGAGTCCTCTGTAGACATTAAGATGCTACCTGCGGGCATCGCGATGTCAAAACTTAGGTACTCAACTTTCCCCTGATACATACAGAATTCACTTGATTTAGCATCTATAGACGTAAAATAGATGGAAAACATGCATAAATCAAGTGTGGTAGCTAATTCGGCTAATTAGCCGATTTTAGAACCAAATTCATATAATGTTCATTCAAAACCAAACATCTTAGCCTTAAACATATGATAAATGCCTACTAAAATAGCTCTCTTTCGAGAGCTATAACAGTCCACATTTAAAGCCTTAATGAGTGAGATATTTTGTTCTTATCTTTGAAAATTTATCCTTTTTTTAAAAGATATTTTGGATTATTGTAGCTCCTAAAAGGATCATCTTTCATATTTGGATACTACTTTCTCCACCCTTTAGAGCCCACAAGCTTTATGTTAAGTGCCAAAAATGCCAGTTTGCAATGACAATAGTTAATTATTTGAAGAATGTTATCAATCACCAAGGTGTTAGTGTTGATTAAGACAAAGTTTGCACCATGTTAGAATGGCCGAAGCCTACGCACTCGAAAGCCTTCAAGACAAAGTTTGCACCATATTAGAATGACCAAAGCCTACGTCACTCAAAAGCCTTCATGAATTCTTAAGCCTCACAAGTTACTATTGTAACTTTGGTTGTGTTGCATGGATAACTTTTATGTAGCTTTCAAAAACCTCAAATTATTAATGACTCAAGCACCTGTGTTGGTGTTGCATGATTTTTCCCAAAAGTTCATCCTCAAATGTGATACTTGTGGGATTTGTGTTGGTGCTTCCCTTCTACAAAATGGGTAACCTATTGAATATTTCAGCCAAGCTCTTCATGACCGCAATCTTCTTCTGTCTACTTTTTACAAGGAAATGTTAGCAATAGTTTTGATTGTGTAAAAGTGGCGATTGTACCTTCTTGGAAACCTTTTATCATCAATATTGATCAATACAAATTGAAGTATCTTTGGACCAAATAATTACTAATGACAGTTAGCAGCAATGGCTCTCTAAATTGTTTTGGTTTGATTTCAGCATTGAATATAAGCGTGGCTGTGAGAATAGTAGCAGATGCCCTTTTGAAATTGAGTGTAAACTCTGCTGGAAATGGATGGACTGGGCCCAAGGCCCAACCTACTCCTTTCCTTTATACTCTCACAATCAATCTGTCATTATATAAGAGAGAGAGAAACTCTTAGCTGCCACTGAGATAACTTGACCTATCTCCTCTTTTGAAAACCCTAAAAGTTGAGAACAGTGACATCTTCTTCATCTTCTCTTCTCCCTTATTTCGTCATGCCTGCCTTTTCTATAAGTTATCGGTTGATACTTGAGCAATCCTCTGCCGTAGACGTGCTGCGGTGGAGGTTGTCGACGCCGAGGGTTAGGAGTATCCTATGGGCTGGAGTGTTCAGTGGAATCCTTGCACGAAGGAGGCAAAATAAGTCTTTAGGGCAGTATTTTGCATGCCCTACCCAGACATGACATTTCTAAACCTTGCATGATTTAATTTCATATTATTCAACTAAATTGTATGTTGATAAGTTTTTAACTCATGTTGATTTATTACTTTGATTGAAATATGATTTAGCATTTGAGTTTAACTATTTTTTACAGTAATCTAAAGACCGATTTCATGCTTTATGCTTTCTTGATCCTTTTTATATCCAGGAATATCTGTTACTTACTTGATTCCTTGGTTATAGATTTTACTTGGTTTCCTTTAGGATATTGTGGATCAAGTTGAAGTTTTAAAGAATGAAAATGGTTTCCTTTTATTTGACGGAATGCAAAAGATGAGAGGGAAAAGCAAATAGTACAGTATATCTTGATGAAATTTTACAGTTGAAATCGAATGCTCTTGGTACCTGCTTTGATTTGTTATTTTATTAGAGTATCTCGGTATGTTGGTTTTTTCTTTTGTTTGTGTACATGCTCTTGGTACATTCTTTTATTAGAGCATCTCAGTATTTTATTAGAGGCTCGAGTCAAATGTTAGTGCCAGGTTAGTTGGTCAACGTAAAGATGGGAAGTTATCGAGTCAATTACAAGATTGAGTCAGTTTTGGGTGTGTTTCGACATTTTGGCCATAACTTTGACTACAGATATCAGAATCGCGCGTTCGACCCCAATGCGGAAAGCTCTTTGCAGCACACACGACATAGGGCATCATATTTGAGAGAACTTTAATTATTTTTTCTATTTTTTGAAATATTTTATCCGCCAAATTAGGGTTTTTGGTATTTTTCTATTTTTGGTAATATTTCATATGCCAAATTAGCATATGATTTGAATCCGATTTGATCTCGGATTTTTAGGAGTTATGTGATTTGTTTAGAGTTTCAAATTTAGATAAGTTTAGTTTTAATAATAATTTGTCAATTTTAGCAAATTTAGATTAGATGATATGGAATCTAGGTTAATCTTTTGAGGCTATTTAACCCGGCTTGTGGGTTAGTTTTTTATTTTTTGAGTTTTGAATAAAAGTATTTTCCCAAATTTCAGAGTATTTGCTCTGGTTCTTTTGGTTCTTCATTTGTTCTTCCTTGCGGTTCTTGGATCCGGCTAGCTTTCGAGATAATCACTACCCCGCCTGCTGTCATTTGGTATCAGAGCAGAAGATTGGACCAAGCTTGAAGACTTCGGACGATTCTAAAGATATTGTTTTGAACTCGAGGATGAGTTCTTTCCAACCCGGGGTGACTGATGCAGGAGCCTCGAGTCAGTTGGTGCCAAGTTGGCATATCAACGTAACGACTGGAAGTGATCGAGCCAATTACGTGATTGGAGCAATTTTTGGGGTAGTTTTGTATATTGGCCATAACTATGGTTACAAATGTCGGAAACACACATTCAAACCCAATCCGAAAATATCATTTTGGCGCACACCACGTGGTCATCCAGGTCGACTCGATGGGCTCCATATTTGAATTCAAATTCTGTTGTTTTCCTGTCATATCACTATTTAGTTTAGTATTAAATTATTTATGAAATTAGGATAGGATTTAAATCCGATTGATCTCTGATTTTTAGGAGTTATTTAATTTGTTTAGAGTTTTAAATTTAAATAAGTTTTAGTTTGGAATAATAATTTGCCAGTGTTGGCAATTTAGATAAGATGATAGGGTTTCTAGGTTAGTCTTTGAAAGTTATTTATGAGGGTTGGTTTTTAATTAATTAGTTTTGAATAAAAGTATTTTCCTGAATTTCAGAGTATTTTCTCTGGTTCTTTTGGTTCTTCGTTTGTTCTTCCTTGCGGTCCTTGAATTCGGCCAGCTTGCGGGATAATCACTACCCCTCCCAGCGTAAGTTGGTATCACAAAGCTTGTCTTCTTCTTGTGGCATCGGCATCAATGGCTGGAGGTCGTGGTAGCCATGGTCGACGTGGTGGATAGGTTCTGACTGAAGAAGTCCAGTACGATGACCGAAGCGTCCTGGAGGTGATGAACAAGGATCTAAAAAGGTAAGTCGGGGAGTTAACCCAATGCTTGATGATTAATAATTTGCAGAGGTAAGTTACGAAGTTATCAAGGCGTCTGGCAGCGGTCGAGTTTGATTGTGGTTGTCATGGGCAAGTTCCAGCTGAGGAAGTTCAGCACCATAATCATATCAATCAGAGGTTTGGCCAACCTATCTACCAACACATCTACGACGATGATGAGGAGGAGGAGATCTCGCCAATCTTCAACGATGATGTGGAGAAGGAGATCTTGTCGATCTTCAACGATGATGCGGAGGAGGAGATCTCGCCCATCTATGACGAGGAGGAAATTGGCGAGCCCGAGGAGGAGATTGGTGAGCCCATCTATGACGATGATGGGGCTAGCGTTGTGTTGGCATCCTGATAGGAGGAAAACCATCCTCGCCTGGTAACCAACACTACTAACCTACATTTTGTTTCCATGGTTTTGACTGAGATCAAGCACAAAGATTTAGACCTACCAATAGAGGTGAAGTCGAACTCGGGCTCGAGTTCTTTCCAAACCGGGGTCACTGATACAGGAGGCTTGAGTCAAATGTTGGTGTCGGGTTGGCGGGTCAACGTAAAGACTGGAAGTTATCGAGTCAATTCCAAGATTTGGTCGGTTTTGGGTGTGGTTTGGTATTTTAGCCATAACTTTGGCTACTGATATCAGAATCACGCGTTCGACCCAAATTCCGAAAGCTCTTTGCGGCGCACATGATATGGGGTGTTATATTTGAAAGAATTTTAGTTATTTTTTCTATTTTTAGAAATATTTTAACCGCCCTATTAGGGTTTTTGATCTTTTTTTTTCTATTTTTGGTCATATTTCATATGCCAAATTAGGATAGGATTTGAATCCGATTTGATCTTAGTTTTTTAGAAGTTATCTGATTTGTTTAGAGTTTTAAATTTAGATAAGTTTAGTTTTAAATAATAATTTATCAATTTTAGCAAATTTAGATTAGATGATAAGGAATCTGGGTTAATCTTTAGAGGCTATTTAACCCAACTTGTGGGTTAGTTTTTCATTATTGAGTTTTGAATAAAAGTATTTTCTCTGATTCTTTTTGTTCTTCATTTGTTCTTTCTTGCGGTCCTTGGAGTCAGGTAGCCCGCGTGATAATCGCTACCTCGCCCGGCGTCAGATGGTGAGCTTAGGGATGCTGGAAAAGAAAGAAAGGTTAGGAGAAGGCCCACTTGCATCAAGGACAAGTAAAATAATAATAACAAAAATTAAGAGCTTAAGTTACTGCGCTTTCATCGTGATTTATCTTGTATTTTATTACCTCTCTTTTCATTATGCTGCTATGGTTTTGGAATGATTAGTTGAAATTATTTGGAGGATGAATGTCAATTGTGTGGATGGGTAATTAAATATCATGTGGTTTTTAAACATAATAGATATGCCACATTATTTATCGATGTTTTGAGGACAATGGTCAATTCCTATAGATAATAATATTTAAGATGCGAGTTACTTCCATGTTTGAATTTGTATAGAGGCAATGAATTGAACGTTTTCAATATTGTTGTGTTGACTTTGCATGTTTGATTAATGACACCAGGAATTTAGAGGAGATGAGGTCTATAAGATGATTTGTAGTTGTATCACTTTAATGAACAACATGTTAATCCTAAATGCATGGTTTAATCTAGCAATACTATTTTATTCAGATAATCGATTATATGTTTGACAGACCTATAGATGACTTTTAGACTTTGATATGCTTCCTTGCTTTTAATTTTTAAAGCAAATTAGATGTCTTTGTACAAGCTGCTTGAATATATATATATTCACTGATTTATTTCTGAAACCCAACTATTTTTAATTCAGTTCATTGGTTCGATTACATCACTTTGTTCCAACACAATCAACTAGAACTTAGATTCAAGTAGTGACACACAAGAGCTAGATTTAGATCTTAAGCTATCACTTTAAGCATTCAAGGAGATACTAATGTAATAGAAAAAAATACTCTAAAGGTGGCCTTATAAGTTGCTTTTGTAATCAAAAGATGAGTTTTTCCAACAACTCTTGTTTGATGAAAAGAGATTATCTATATACATACCAGAGGAAATTGGAATGGCTTTGGGTTATTAAATGTAGTTCCATCTCCCTTTGTTCTTGAGTGCACTTGATGCATTACACAATGTGACTAATTGAAATCATGCTCAAATAGAATGATGCTCTCATGACAGGCATCTATTGCTTATATAGCTAACAGCAAATGAGTCTTATTTTAGAGTTCCTTTGCCAAAAGAGACTAATAGCAATTGACAATTTTTCTTGAGGAAAAGAGTGGACATCTACATTAACTGATTGGGGGATAATATGTAATGATCTAAGGACATAGAAAGACTGTAAAATAGTACTTAAGATGAATCTTTCTTGCTTCCTTGATTGTTAGCGGATTTGATGGCTTAAGAGATTACAAATAATCCAATTAAACTTTGGAAGGTACACTAAAGAAATGAGCATAGTGAATATTTTAAGTAAGCTCTTTAAATCTTTTTGCCACCACTCATATTAGAGATGATGTGATCTTTGTGGTTAGGATGACATTATGTCACTTTGAGAAAACAAACTCGATAAGAGGAACTTGATAAGAGGGTTTCACATAGAGGTATGATCTTTGTAGTTGAGGAAATAAGACTTTTAAAATTGATGTTTTAGAAAATTAATTGATTTAATAAATGTCATGCTATTAAGTTTTAGAGTACCCGAGGACTTGTGGGGGAGGCCCTACTCTCAGCTAATTGAGTTATACTCAATAGAGTGTCTTTGAAGGATCATGACCAGAGGTTAAAAAATAGATGAATTCCTTCAAAGTGTGGGGGTGTATAGTTAAAGTTAAAATACATTGACCAGAGGTTAAAAAATTGAACCAAAACAATAGATGTTGTATTTGTGGGATATGCCTTAGACATTAATTAATGTTTGTAGATTCTTGGTGGTTAATTCAGAGGTAAATGAAATTGCTAACAACACAATTATTGAGGCTAGAGATACAATATATTTGAAAAACATATTTCCATTGAGGACTCCTATATCCCACATATACTCACTTGTGTTTCCTTTTGTGTACTAGGAAACTTTGTAATTACAAGTTTGGTTTGATAATTAAATGATGTTTTGAATTAAAAAATTGGTCACTATCTGCCCCTTCATGTATTTAGATATTTTCAGATATCTTGATGATCTTCTATTATTACAAGTTTGTAATAATCATGTACTAGGAAACTTTGTAATTACAAGTTTGGTTTGATAATTAAATGATGTTTTGAATTAAAAAATTGGTCACTATCTGCCCCTTCATGTATTTATTAGATATTTTCAGATATCTTGATGATCTTCTATTATTCTACCATTTTATTTTATTGACATGTAGAGAATAAATAACATAATGAAATAAAGTAAAAGATTGGTGAATGGACTATAAATTTATTTTCAAATTCATGTTATGCTTTAACATTCCTTTAAATTATGACTATAAATTTTCTATTGAATTGTAAAAGATAAAATGAACATGTATTTCAAGATTCGGCAAAAGTTAGTGTGGAGGCACCTGAAGCACAACGTTGTCAACAAAGATTATATAATGTCAGAGCTAAATCTAGAGGATTGCCTGACTAAAATATGCTATAGAAATTATTGATAGTTAATGCGTCGAGAGGAATGAGGCTCAACCCATAATGGTTAATAACATTAGTAACCCTATTACTTTGAATGGAGATCCCAGGATACAAGTTCAAAGGAAAGCTATATGATTAGTTGACTGGGAGAGCACATTTTTTATTAGAGACATACTCTAACCCCATTCCTATGGCGAGTGCTCTCATGTAGTGGTTTAAGGTTTAGCTTAGCTCTAAATAAGATCAAAGGTTGTATTTAAGCGAGATATCACACTACAGATATCTCTCAAGAACTCACCTATGTGGAGACCACTGTTAGGCCTCAGTTATGAGAGTGTGGATAAACTCTCTAAAATCTCTATGAAATGGTATCGAGCGCATAGCCAAGTAATGCGCCAACCCCGCCTTGCTCAAGTATCGCATAGGATCTCCAGTTTTGTTGAATGCTGATTCAAGGAATGTAGTTCACGACCTAGTTCACTATACTTCCATCAGTTGGAGACTCTACTTGAAAAGTAAGGTTCAAGTCTGTAAGGACACCACAGTTTATGACCTTTTGTAAGCCCATGAACTCAACAAATAAACATTTCATCCTATTGTTTGACAAAATCAAAATCTTGAGTTTGATGACTTATATGATTGCTTCCATATTACTTTCTGAGATATACAAAATCTTTAATACAATTTCATTATGAGTGTTTCATACATCATATACCTTTTGATCAATATCATGCTTGATTGTGAGTGCAGTCGGGGACTGATGGAATTGGATGGACTGGGCCCAAGGTCCAAACCATTCCTTTCCTTTATACCCTCACAATCAATCCCTCACTATATATAACACAGAGAGAAACTCTCAGCCACCAGTGAGATAACTTGACCTACCTACTCTTTTGAAAACGCTAACAGTTGAGAATAGTGGCATCATCTTCATCTTCTCTTCTCCCTCATTATTTCCTGGCTACCTTTTTCCATGAGTTATGGGTTGATACTTGAGCGATCCTCTGCCGGAGACATGCTACTGTTGAGGTTATCGACGCCGAGGGTTATAAGTACCCTACTAGTCAGAGTGTTCGCTGGAAATCCTTACAGGAAAGAGACGAAATCGATCTTTAGGGCAGTGCCTTGCATGCCCTACCTAGGCTTGATATTTCTAAACCTTGCATGATTTAATTTTATATGATTCTACTAAAGTATATGCTTATTAGTAATTAATTCATGTTGATTGATTACTTTGATTGAAATATGATTTAGCATTTGAGTTTAACTGTTTTTCCAACAAACTCAATGCTCTCTCACAACCTATTCCTAGTTGGCTTCATCCAATTCAGTAGTAAATAACCTCTGATCCTTTCTTACAACGCTTGGCTTGATTATGCCAAGAGAACCATATATTATTTTTCAAACATCGCATTTACTATATATATATATATGATAGAATCAGGCCAGCCGGACGTGCGGCCGCTTGATTCTATCATGCCTTAACTAATATATATAGTTATATATATATATATATAATATATTTTATATAGTATATATATATATATATATATATATATATATATATATATATTTATGTATATTTTTATTTTTTATTTTTGATAATATATATAATTTTTAAAAACATATGTTTCAATATAACTCTATTATGATGATAAGATAATTTAAAAATTACATATATATATCAAAAATTAAAAATAAAAATATACATAAATACACATAAATATATATACTGTATATAATCAGACGTGATATCACACGGTCGACCGGATTACTGTGCATTCTCACTCGCCTCCCGTTTGGCCCCCTAGAGCATGTTTGAAGGATTTTCAACCGTATGGATGGGAAGATCATCGAAAAATAAGCTAGCATGTCCATTTTCATACAATTTGGTAACTGTTTGGTTCTCCCATTTAACGTTTCTTATTTTATAGAAATCTGAACGGTCCAAAATTTCAACCATTAAGTGGGAGGACCAAACGTTTACCAAATTGTATGAAAATGGACATGCTAGCTTATTTTTTGTTGATCTTCCATCCGTACGGTTGGAAATCCTTCAAACATGCCCGTGGGCCAACGGGAGGCTACCGTGAATGCACAAATGCATCCTTCGACCGAAGTTATATCAAGATTTATATATATATATATATATATATATATATATATATATATATAAGGCATGATAGAATCAGGCGGCCGCACGTCTGGCAGGTCTAATTCTATCATGCCTGTGTATAAATATATATATATATATATATATATATATATATATATATATATATATATATATATATATAGGCGTTTCTTGTTACCGGTAGGATCGATTATCTTGGTCGATACTCATTTTGGCCCTTGGAGCGTGTTCTAAGGATTTTCAACCTTATGGATGGGAAGATCATAGAAAAATAAGCTAGCCTATCAATTTTCATATGATTTGATGACTGTTTGGTCCTCCCAGTTAATGGTTGAAATTCTGAACAGTTAAAATTTTTCTAAAATAAGAACCGTTAAGTGGGAGGACCGAACGGTCACCAAATCATATGAAAATTGACAGACTAGCTTATTTTTCGATGATCTTCCCATCCATAAGGATGAAATCCTTAAAACATGCTCCAGGGGCCAAAATGGGTGTCAGTCGGATCAGCACAGTGATTCGGCATGCCTGATAGAATCACCCGTGTATAGTGATAGGATGAGGCCGACACCCATCCTATCACTATATATATAAATAGATTATAAAAAATATATAATATATATATAATATTAATAGTGATAGGATGAGGCGGCTGCAAGTGCGGCCGACCTCATCCTATCACTACTATATATATATCGTATTTCGAATAAGTTGCCAGAAAACAAGTCATTTATTTTGGAAATATCGTAGATTTCTTTCTCCCCGTATTGTCCCGGTGACTGCCATCGTCAATAACTCCCATCCCCATTTTAATTCATTAGAGACCAAGACTAAGGAGGACACAAGGTCACTAATCCGTTAAGTATTGGTGGTGGATGTGTGGATATTGAAGAGTCTCCCATAATGCTCCCATATACTTCTTGCAAGGGGATATTGGCAGAAGAGGTGTATGATTGTCTCATCCTCTGTGTCACATATGTGGCAATGTGACCTAAATATTACAACATATTTATTTATAATAAAGTTGGTATTAACTTGATTGAATTTTAGTAATTTTACAGCAATATTTATGACCTCTCGTGATGTCCTGTTTCATGATTAATCGTTCTTGTCTAGTTTTTATGTTTAGTTTTACCATTCCTTCCTTGAAAGGAACATTTACTTAAGAATTTTCATCACCTCTCTCATGTGACAAGGATTAATAAAAAAGTAAAAAGACATACCAAAAAAAAATAGAAGTAAAAAGAGAATGGTGAATGATACGGGTAAAAGGGTAAACCTGTCACAATAATTTGGGTAGATTATTTATTTCTATCAATAGAATATAAGGAGAGAAATTTAAATGTACTCATTAATGTATATTGTACTATTTGAGGAGGTAGATTGTTGAATTGATTAAGCACACGGGGAGAGAATAAAGAAGAATCGAGGTGGTGAATAAGCCACGTAGCCCATAGGGTTACCACAGGTTTAATATAATTTGAAGTTGTTTGATTTGGTAGGCACCTCCAAAAACATGCCTAGCCATCATAAAACAGCTTTGTGGACCATTTTGCACGCAATCCTAACAAATGCTTAATTCAGATACTTCCAATTCCCAAACATTTCGTTTAATAATCTTATTATATTATCTAATTGTATTTAAAATCAACCAAATTTAAAGTTTCAAAAAATATTGATAAGAAGGATTCTAAGCGGTGAGCTTAATTTTGTGAAATACTTTGAGTCCTTGAGCAGACTGAATTTAAAAAAGATTTATTTATTTATTTTTGTCTAATTTAGTCCCTCTATTATACCGAATCGGTCCTTCTGGTTTCTATACTTTAACGAAATTTCTCCCTTATGTTATAATTTGAGTTTTTTGATCCCTGAAGGGACTGAGATTTCTCAATTATAAAAATATAGGGATAAAAAAATGATCAAATTATAATAGATGAACCAAAAGGGCGGGTTTGGTATAATAGAGACACTAAATTGGCTATTACACCTTCCTTTTTGATAAAGGCGACAACAGCCCCCAAGGGAAGCCAAGGATGGGTAGCGGGTACAGAACTCATTCAACGCAATTGTGCGTGCACCTTGCTAGAGGAGGGACTTGATCCCGGTTCCTATCCATGAAGATCGAGGCCCACTTCTTAACAAGAGAAGTCGGTACCAATATAACAAAGGGAAAATTACTGTAGCATCCCTGACTGTTCATTTTCTGACTTTTTAGTCCCTCTGACCAAAAACTATACTATTCAGTCCCTTCTTTTTAAATTTCTGACTTTTTAGTCCCTGCCGTGACCCAGCCCCGTTACTTTAAGAAAAAAAACCCCAAAATACCCCTCCCTTTTCCCCCCAAAAACCACATTTTGGCTGACATGATAGGGAGCAGGTAGCAGCTTTTTGGTTTAGCAACATGCTGTGTACTTTCATTCTTGTAGCAGAAGCAACTCAGTCTTCTTCTCCTTCTCTTGGTCTCCTTTCTTTTGTTCTTTTGCAGAGAACTTGTGTTGGTTTTTAGTGTTGTAGAGAAGCGTCTGCTGTGGCAATTTGGAGTGGGAGACTCATTCAACGAGAAAGCTGCAAAGGTAATAGATTTCCCAGGGCGTGGTTTCATATCATGCATAATATAATTACATTTGTTTGGCGTTCTTGTTGCGGGATTTTGATGGAAACCATTTTGCCGTTCAATTGAGTCAGCAGGCTTTATTTTGAGAGAGTTATGCGGCGGAAATTTGCAAAAACACTGGCCGCAACTGCAGGACTTGCAACGATGTAATAGCTGATTAGCTTGCTCCGTCTAGGCCATAAGGTTTACTTGTTGTGATGCATAGATTGCCTAATGTAAATATATGCGATTTTATGAAGTTTTGACAATATACGTTTATAACATGTTTACATGAGTAGTCAAAGATGGTAAAAATTTTGTTGAACTAGTAAAGAGTGTAGAGAAATACTAAGCGGTTTGGGGAAATACTAAGCAGTTAATAGCAATACTAAGCGGTTTGGAGAAATACTAAGCAGTTAATAGCAATACTAAGCGGTTAGGAGAAATACTTAGCAGTTAAGGGAAATATTAAGCGGTTTGGAGAAATACTAAGTAGTTAATAGAAATACTAAGCACTTTAGAGAAATACTAAGCAGTTAAGAAAAATACTAACCGGTTAGGAAAAATACTAAGCAGTTAAGAGAAATACAAAGCACTGAACACTTAGTAAACAATTAGTACTGATATTAAACACGTAGAATATGATTGTAAAGTCTTTAGAGTTCCTTCCATTTCCCCGGCGGAGTTGTTCGACTGAATCCGTCCGAAAGTATGCGACATACATACTCCAAGCGTAGACGAGGAACTTCGGAGCGATTCAGGTGAAGCTTCTCACTATCCAATATCTGCTCCATAAACCGCATGACGAACACGGAACAATCCACACTGTCCTCTCTCTGTTGAGGGCAGTCGCGGTCATGTGAGAATGTATAACTGTCTGTTTCAAAGCAGTTCCCATGCTCGATGGTAAGTGCGGTTTCGAAAAGAACCCTCTGCATTTAGAACAAAGATGGTTAAGCTGGTGCGAAGGGGAGAATACAAAATATGGAAGTGATTGACTTACCATTTCCTTAGCAGCCCTGTCATATGTCCAGCTATTGAGAGATGAGTAGTGAGTGTAGTGTCTCGTTTCTTTATCCAAAACGAGTAGGTGGAAATGTTTGTTCAGAATGATGGGCATAAGAACAACTTCCAAATTTTGGAAAGATATTCTTTGCGTCGGTCATTAGTTTGAGGAAGTCATCTGTGGTGTGGTCTTTGCCGACGGTAGCGATAAAAGGCACAGTGATGGATCCCGCCTCTTGTACTTCGGCGGTGTCTTCTTGGTCGTCCGGCAAGATCATGACAAAGGCGTCCATGACATCGTCGACCACAAGATCTTTTCCCTCGACCAATGGGTATAATTGGTAGCGAGTTATAAATGCTCATTCATTCTTCCAAACAATTGTACTAGAAGATAAATAAGCGGTTCGGATAAATACTAAGCGATGAAGAGAACTACTAAGCGGTTAAGAGGAATACTAAGCGATTAAAGCGAAATTTTAAGCGGTGAAGCCAAATACTAAGCGATTAAGAGAAATACTAAGCGGTTAAAGTGCAATGCAAAGCTTAAGAGAAAATATTATGAAGATTGTTCTCACCGCCCATCGCAGTTCAAGAAGAAAAGCGAGGAGTGCTTGCTTCTCCTTGTTGGTACCCGAACCACAGAGGGACGCTTGTTCTTAGGAATGAAATTTGTCCTCACAGGTTCTACATTTTCTCTGTCGTAGATGGACGCCTCTGCATCAATCACAGTTGCAGAGGGGCCTTCTTTAGTGGGGGCTTCTTTAGTGGGGCCTTCTTCAGTGGGGGCTTGTTCAGTGGGGCCTACTTCAGTGGGGGCTTCTTTAGTGGGGGCTTCTTGGGCGGGGGCTTCTTGGTGGCTTCTTGGCCGGCTTCTTATTGCAGGATTTTGATGGAAACCATTTTCGCCCGTCTCATGATATGGGGAGAAGGTCTAGCCTTGGAGCTCACAGTGCTTACTTGTTGGGAGTCAGTAATAGGTGATATATGTAAACGGTGGGACCTTGACCCCTCTGGCGTGAGAGTGAGTTATATAGTACCAGACGATCGTAGAACAACTTGTACCATTGACAATTCTACCTACTTTGTGCGTATGTGCAACATTTTTCACTCATTCAACAAAAATATGGTCGACCTTATTGTGGACACAGATGAAGTGACAGTAGACGACTACTGCAGGTCTTCGTTTCCAACGTAAATTACTTTCTTTGTTAGTATGTGTTTATTATTTCCCGTAACCGTGTATTACAAACACGTTGGACTTTACGACTTTCTTAAAGTCTTTAGTATTGATCTTATCTCTTTATTATAGACTCAAACTCTTTAATATTATGCTTATCCCTTTAGTATCTTCTGTAAGTGTTTAAAATCCGACTTATCTGTTTAGTATCACGTTCTTCTGTTTAGCATTTTCTCACTTAGAGACTCTTATGAATCAACAGGGATCCTCTAGCCGAGAGCATGCCCTTAAACATTGAGGATTCTTCTCAAACTCACGAGATTGCAGTGCTCAGTGTCGACCAACGATTTCAGAACATGGAACACTTTAGGAATGCGCTCCGTGACCTTGCTATCAAAAGGAAGTTTGATTTTACTTTCATAAAAAATGACAGAGAAAGGGTGACGGCCAGATGTGTCAAGGCAGACTGCAATTAGAGGGTTCATGCTTCTCGAGAGGGAAATATGCATACCTTTGGAATAAAGACATTGCAGCCCACACATGTGTGTGGTGGCGGTATCGGGACGAGTTCTCACCCGAAAGCATCCAAAAAATGGGTTTGCAATCGTGTGATCCAGAAGCTCAAGGATCGTCCCTTGTATTGGGCTGTGGACATTCAACGGGATATTTTGCGAGAGCACATAAAAATTATTTTTGTTTCCATGCTTGTGTTTCGGCTTCAAGTTGGGTTGCAGGCCGCTGTTGTTCATTGATGGAACACATTTGCTTGGGAAATACGGTGGCATCTTGTTAGGAGCGACGAGCAAAGACGACAATGACGGTGGTATCTTGAGTTGCGCTGCAGCCGCTGCAAAAACACTAGCCACAACCGGAGGACTTGCAACGCAGTAATAGCTGATTAATGAATAGTTGGGTGTTGAATGTAAATATCTGTGATTGATGAATAGTTGGGTGTTGAATGTAAATATCTGTGATTCTAACCATTTTTGACAATACAAAATGTGACATATATATTTATAAAATGTTCACATGAATGATAGTAAACACCTGGTCAAAATAACAAGCACTCAAAATCTTAAAGGGTTTGTCCTGATAATAAACACTTACGACAAGATACTAAAGCCTTAGGTCAGACGGGGACATAAAGGAGGGAAGAGGAGAAGTCAATCAGAGGGGCATTTGCGTCATTTCATCAAGGGATGTGACTGTACGGGCGTGGCAGAAGGCGCTGAACAACTCATTTACTCCCAAGGGCAACATCGTCTTTTCGCCTCATTTTAAACACCGTTTGGTACTGTTTGGACTAAAAAGTAAGTCCCTTGATAAAGGAGGGACTAAATAGGAATACTCAAACTTACAGGGATTTTTTATGGATTTCAGAAGTTTTGGGGGACTTTTCATTACTTTCCTCTATAACAAACAGGCTGTTGCTAAAAAAAAAAATATTATTTTTACATCATACATTCATTGTACTTTGATGATATACCGCTTTTTAGGTTTTGGCATGGTATTTGGGTATATATATATATATTTTTTCTTTTAATATATTATGATTTATCAAATATCATAAAAGTAATTTAGATTAATATACTTTATAATTAAAAATTACAAATCATAGTTCAGAGTATAGAATTAACACAGCCAAGCTAAGAGAAATAACGAGCTCTGATTGTGTTCAAATTGGTTTAATAGTATGTGATAGAAATATAAAAGTTACAAAAGTTTAGAAACCATTTTTCTATAGAAAAGTCTTCAATAAAAAAAAAGAATTTTCTCAGCTAAGGTTTAGTTGTTGTTTTTTAAATAAATTTTTTAAATTATTGGGCTTTGACCAATTTAGTAAAAGAATAGGCTTGGATTATTTATAGTTTTTTTTTCATTTTTTTTTATTTTTATATAACTGATTCCAACTCTCAACATCTTTTGTAAGAGTAGATGAGCCAACCAACTTACCATGTACTTGCTCCCCCTATTTACAGGGGCAGGGACTCGATTCCAAGACTTGTCCAAAAAAAATTATCCAAGATTACACCGCTATGCTATGAGCCTTTTGGTACATTCCATGTAAAAGTTGGTGTTCTTTTATAGCCTTACAACCAATCAATGCTGAAGCAAATTCTATTCCAATGCCACAGATCAATTTTTTTTTTTTTTTTGATAAAGTGGATAAACCATATTCCTTTATTGATAGAAATAAACTGGCTTACAGACTTGTAGGGGTCCCTGTTGGGACCGGGTTTTACATGTGGGGTATTGGGGACCCTGATGGGCTTGACCTGTCGGGATCATCATCTTCGAAGTCAGTTCCTGGGTTATGCCACCCTTGGACGTCCCGTGTAAGGGAGAGACTGTGTCTGATGAAGCCAACCATAGGCTATAATTGGTGCTGTTGGGTGGCCTGGGCGCTGTCGAACCATGTGAGGAAGAGGGAATCAATATGTCGGATGAGTCGCATACAAACGCGTTGTTTGTCATTGAAACACCTCATATTCCATTCTAGCCATAGGTTCCAAATAACGGCCAACGTCAGCAAGTGCCATCCTTTTCGGAGGTCTGGCTACAAAAACTGTCCCAACGATGCTCGTCCCCATAGATCTTGTATCTTGTTGGGAAGCCAAGTGATCCCCAGAATTGATGAGTAGTGGGACCAAACTTCTGCTGAGAATTGGCATTGGAGCAGCAAGCGGTCATTGTTTTCCTCATGGGTATTGCATAGATAACAGGTTGTTTGTTCCCCCTGCCAATTTCTTCTTGCTAGGTTGTATAGCGTGGGAAGCTTGTCTTCCCATGGCAACCAAGTGAAGAATTTGACTTTTAGGGGGAATGGTTGCTTCCATAAGGAAGGAAGGGGGGGGGGGGGGGTACTCCTCGTTCCTCCGTCCATTCGAAAGTGGTAGAGGGACTTAACAGAGAAGTCTTAGGATGAGGTGAGTCTCCATTTTTGGGTGTCCGCCGTGGTGGTGTCCCCATGGTCCAAATGTTGTTGTAACACTTTGTGGGATCGAAAATACCAGCCTGGCATCGTGTCTGTAAAAGAAGACACCAGACAATATATCGAAGCACAAATATTATATTTGTTTGTTTGTGGGTTCTTTTATTCCTAATAGAGGCAAGCCTCTATTATTAATTACCCCAGATAATGTCGTGGGAACCTCCGATTAAGTACAAAAGTACAAGTAGAGGCAATGAATAATAATTTATTTTTTTATTGTAGAAAATAACAACTCATTACATAAATATAAATATTATCATGAACACATAAATATATATTTCATTTATTTTTTTTATATAAATGACGCCGCCTTCCGCCTTGGGACATATGCCTCGCCACTGTTTCATTGACCACTTCAAATGCATGCTGCTTTGAAATATGTATCCATTAGCCGCCTCATGACGTACGCTCATCGCGGCTTTGAGATGAATGCCATTTTGAGACTTGTATTTCATGGGTTACTTCAAGATGTGTGTTCATTGCAGCTTCAAGATTTGTGCCACTTCACCAATTTGTATTTCATCGACCGCCTCAAGATGCGTGTTGAGTGTCACCTCGAAAGGCGTGTCATTTTTAAACTTGGATTTTGATTGTCTTGAAGCGAGCAGTTCGTCCACCATAGCCTCAATATCCATGCCACTCGAAGATTTAAATTTTGGGCCCTCTCGATATGCGTCTCTCATAACCGCCATGAGATGCGTGTACATTTACAAACATGTACTTAGGTTCAAATCATAAAAAAAAAATGCCCATTTTAATGATTTAATTAAATCAACACTCTTTTTTATGATTTAATTAAATCAACTTCTTTTTTTTTGTTGGAAAGTGGGGCACATCTCCCTTTCTTTTTATTATTATTATTATTATTATTATTATTATTATTATTATTATTATATATATATATATATATATATATATATATATATATATATATATATATATATATATATTTACCGGCCCACTTTTCCTTTCAAATAGCCACATCTCCCTTTATTATTATTATTATTATTATTATTATTATATTTTATTTTTTATTTATTTATTTTTTTTAAATCGGCCAATCTCTCCACTGATTGCATTTTTAGCCACAACATTGAGGCCCATTTTAACTAGGTTGGCCAAGCCTTCTTTTCCATTTCAAATGGGGCCCATAGTTTCATATTGCCACAAGCTTTTGGGATAATTATCATTAACCAATACATCCATTTCCTTATGTTAATTATCCGTTGACATAACTTGATCTTTCCCAAAATCCAATCTCTGAAAACATTGTGAGAAATAAACACCAAGCCATGATATATAAAGAAGGCACCAAGCTCCCCCACTAAGAAAAAATAATCAAAGCATCAACCTTTAATCTATGAAGAGATCTTTATGGTAAATTGGGATTATAATTCATAGTAACCTCCTCAACATAATTCCACAATGAATCTTTCTCACTTACTCTCCAAGAAACATTCAACAAGCTACACCCTTCTGCCTTTCACGTTGAAGACTCTTCAAGTTTCCTTTGAGTGTTCATATGGCTTGCCTACAACTTTCTTGGGCATTTGATCAAACATCTTAAGGGCATTTCATACAACCAAGTATTTGGCATCACTTCGGAGTGCTTCTCATCAATAAAATTTACAACCATACAACATTTGACAAAACAACTCATTTTTATGAGGACCAATTTGACACTTCATTGGAGAATTGACAGGCAATTTCAAAGATTGTATGAATTGATTTTCAATGGCAGGCACTATGCAATTCCATGGAGAAAACATAGGAACATTCTTCAGTATTATTGTGATTTGGCAGTAATGAACGTTTAGCTTGACCATTGTGAACTGCCTTTGCACACCATAATTGAGTCATTAACTTCTTGAGATCCTTCCTGGAGTTCCAACTGGAATTTTTTAATCCCGAAGGCCAGCACCTGAGCGGCGGCGTCCATCCACGACAGTGGTGTTCGTCGGCTCGACCGCAGAGGGATAGCCGGCAGCTATTATATAGCTTTCCCCTTTTCTTTTTGCTCTTCTTCTCTGGTAATGGTGAACAGCATAGACCATTATATGGTCTACGCTTCTTTGTCGGCGATGACGAGGGTGGCAGGGAGGCTATTATATAACCTTTGCGTTCTTTTCTCCGTCGATGGTAGGTAGCAGCAGTGGAGGGATGGTAGCGAGGCGGTACTATGCGCTGCGCTACTGGGGAGTTGGACAGAGGTGAGCGGTGATGAGGCGGTGGCGAGGCAAAGCCGTGGCCAGACTGTACTTCCTTGGTTGGGAATTTGGGCCGAAGGTGGTCACGAGTACTTGGCGGCGAAGGTCGGCGTTCCAAAAGAAAGAAAAAAAATTTCAGAACCTTAACACCATACCTCTTTTTCCCTTTTTTTTTTTTCCTTTTCTCTCTGTTTTCTTTGTCAAATTCCTTTTCTCTTTTTTTTTTTTTTTGGTTTCTGATTCCCCTTTATATAAAACAATGAGATCTCAACCACTGGCCCGATAAAAACCCTCTTTTTTTTTATTTGAACTTATCCTCTTTTAAATTCGGTTCTGATATGATAAAACTCCTTTTTTTGTTTTCGTATTTGAGGTTATCTTTTTTTAATTCAATTCTGATTTGATTTGATTATTTATTTATTTATTTATTTATTTATTTAATTTTTTTGGCTCGGGATCAGCATTCTTGAGTTGCCTTTGGATATGCATCCTCGGCATGTGAAATTTCATTGCCTCGAGATATGTTCTCGGGCTATTTAGGATTGCATCGGGATACGTGTTCAGGCTATCCTGAGAATTATGTTTGCCTCGAGAAATGTATTCTCGGGGGGCAACTTTGGGATTTTGAGGTTGCCTCGAGATATGTTCTCAGGGGCAATTTTGGAATTTATGTTTGCCTCGAGATATGTTCTCTTGGCCTGGGATGCAATCATGACATATTAAATTTAAATGAAGATATATTTAAATTTTAATATGTCTAGATTAAGATATATTTAAATTTAATTCTAAATATATCAAAATTAGGATATATTCGAATTAAATTATTATTTGAGTTTTATTGGGATATGCATTATATTTTTTTCTTATATAAACAAATGCCCCCTTCATACTTTTCTCACGAGATCCTCTTTGGTGAGATTGAGTGAGAGAAGTAGGAATACTCAGATTTTCTTTTTCACTATGGCTAAACATCCTCATGGTGAGCCCTTTTGGGACATCGGCCAAGATCTCAATGAGTTTCCTTCGGGTCAGGATTTCACTCGCAACACACTTGTCTTTGGTCCTAGATCCGAGCCCGTGATTAAATATGGAGGAGAAGAGCACTCTGATTGGGTAAGGCGGTCTTCATCTTATGTATCTACTGCACGCTTGACTTTGAAGTATTGTTGCGAAGATGGCAGTACTTATGCAGCATATTTGAAGCCTGACAGAGATATCAAAGATCTGACTATCCTTCAATCTCTTGGTTAGAAGATCATTAACTATCACCCAGGGTAGAAAGGCATGATCCTTGTTAGGTGTGAGCCAATTAATCTTCCAAGTTATGCTGATTGGGCCAAACATATACTTGGTAGTTATTCAAAAGAGTTATCTCATGTAGAGTTAGTTGGAGGAATCATCTCTTCGGTCGGACATTATGATTTAGATTCCAACTTTTATAAAGCGTTGGTGGAGCTATGGTGTCCAGATACCAATACTATCCACATGCTACATGGAGAGGTTGGGATTTCACTATGGGACATCAAAAGGCTTGCAGGGCTTCCCATTAATGGCGAAATGTATGACGAAGTCATACCTCATAATGACATACTTTGTCAGAGAAGCAGTTCTGAATTTTCTGTTCTACGAAGCTTGTTTGATGATTTTCAATGGTTGACAAATCAAAAATCCTTCCGGCATGACAAGGATATAACTTTTGATGATTGGATAAATTTTTTTAGAAAACTCAAGAGAGCAGAATTTGACTCCAAGCGCAACTCAAAGTCTGATCATCCTCCTAATCCTGTTCCAAATGCTGACTTGGCTACCTTCTTGGCCTTATGGATATGTTATTTTATTATGCCGAGTGGGCGCAATATAATTAGACTAAGAGTTTTTGTAATGGCATGTAATATTGCACATGGGAGGAAAGTAGCTTTTGCCCCTGCAGTGTTGGCGCGTTTGTATGTGGGGTTAAATGCCATAGCTAATAATAAGAAAGGGCCTGGATTCTCCACAACAGTTTTCCCTTCTCACTTTTTGTTTGCATGGGTTGGTTGCCATTTCCGTAGAACACATCTTCGGCGACCAATTGACAAAAATACATCCACTATCCCCGGTCTTTCGAAAATACCAGAGATGCTGCATTATATGAACGCTTCTGCCACCCCATTTGACTGTTCTACAGAAGTGCGACGATTCATTAGGAAAGAAGAGAACTTTAAATGGCGTCCTTTCCCTTATTTGTATCATAATGAGAAGATAGTGCGAGATTCCAGGGTTTTTGCAAGGCCTGACGTGTTGGAGTCCTATACCACAGAGTATGTGAAGTCCCTTAGTTGTGGCATTCTTTCTCTACGCTATGCCGGAAATTTCCATGCAGAACCATACAACCTTCATAGGTTTGGGCGCCAGTTTGGCTACGAGCAGCATTTTCCTAAGCACATTGACCTTTCGAGGAGAGCTTCTTCCCTTGGGGTTCTTGCGGGCTATTGGCTGCACTTTTCCCGAGAAAAGACTTCTTGTACATTCTATATTCCTGATCGTGATAGGAGTGGGAAGCTCTTATTCCTTTATGCTCGTAAGTGGTTTGACAACGTTCAAGCTTTATTTAATCAAGACGTTGACGTGTTAACCCAGGAGGACTTTGGTTACAAAAGAGCTGCTGCGAGAAATACAGACCGGGGACGTTCTTCGTGGGAGCCAATATTCGTTTACGAGGATATCTTTCTTAGTCATAAACGGAATAGTTCTCTTGTAGATTCTCCTAATCCAACAAAGCGGCGACAAACACAAGGTACGTCCCTTCTTTTTGTGTGCGTTTTTTTTTTTTTTTGAAAATTCAGAATTTTATAAATTTTATATTTTGAAAACTTTCCTAAAAATGCAGAAAAATTTTATTCCCATTTTTTTTTGAAAATTCAGAATTTTATATTCCGAAAATTCAAAAATTTGAGGCTTTTTTTTTTCTGAAAAATTCAGATTTATATTCTGAAAATTCAGAAATTTTAATTCATTTTTTTCATTTTTTTTATTCCGAAAATTCAGATATTTTTTTTAAAAAAAATTAAGACTTTTTATATTCTGAAAATTCAAAATTTTTGTGGACTTTTCTGAAAATTCAGTTTTTTTTAGTTCCGAAAATTCAGAATTTTTGAGTATACATATTTTATAGTCCGAATTTATAAAAATTTAGAATCTCTATCTTAAAGTCTGAATTTTTATTTAACTCAAAATCTGAATTTTATTTTACTCAAAGTCTGAAATTCAAAATTTTTATTTAACTCAAATCTGAATTTTACTTGACTCAATCTGAAATTCAAAATTTTTATTTAACTCAAAATCTGAATTTTATATTACTCAAAGTATTTGGTCAACAGGCATACGAATCGATGACACTTCGTTGGCGGATGTAAGGGCTGCTCTCAATTCCCCAATTGGTAATTTTTTTTTTCTTTTTTTTCATTCTTTTTTTTTAAAATTTATAACTTTCACTTTTCAAACAGCCCAAAAGATTGATAATGCACTCCCATCAGATTTAGGAATATCTCATGACTCTCCTATCGGTAAGGAAATATCCCTTCACCAATGTTTAAACATATGTAACGGATTTAATAAAAACTTTTGACTCTAGGTCAAATAAACCCGCAAAATCCCAATATTGTGTCTGGAGGAGTTGTTGGAACTGAGGAAGCTCTTCTCAATGCGCCGCAAGGGTATCATCCATTTTTTATTTTAATTTATTTTAATTTTTATTTCATTTGTTTTTTATAATTTCATTGCAGGAGATGTGTCAGTCGCCTTGGAAAATTAACTACTGCAAAATGTGCCATTGATCCATGAAGGTTTTTTTGTTTGTTTTTGTTTTTGTTTTTTTGGTTTTGTTTTGTTTTGTTTTGTTTTTTTGTTTTTGGTTTTGTTTTTTTTGCATTTTTGCACTTTGGATTGTACTCCAGCTGCTAAAGATGATGATAGCTTTTCGTCTCTGGAGACTTATTCTGCGGACTTCATCATAGATGCCCCCTCCTCCACAGAGAGCGATGGCGCTAATGTTAGTGCGGATGTCGAAGTTACATCTTCACTAAAACAAATTGAAGGTTTTTTCTTCTTCTTTTTTGTTTTGTTTTGTTTTTTTTTTGTTGTAACTTAGTCACCCACAAAGATGACGATTCTTTGCCTTCGAGACAAGGTTCTTCAAAAGAAATTTTGAAGGATGCTCCTTCTCCCGTGAAAGAACCAGATGGTGATGGTGTTAATGCCGATGTTAACATTGAATCCCCATCAAGGCAACATAAGAAGGAGAAGGGTCAAGAACTCATTTCAGAACGCTATCAACTTCAGAATGAAGCTTGTGACATTTCAGATGCAATAAATCAACTTCAATCCAGAGCCCATGAAATTTCAAATTGGGTAAAAACTTTCGATGAAGAAATAGAAGCTTTGGATAAAGAGATAGGTTGAGGAATTTGCAATTTATTGAGCATTGAAGAACTTTCTCATTCCACTTTTTTTTAGTTTATTTTCAGCTTATTTTCCTAGCCCTTTTTTTTTGCTTCGGTAGTTGGTTTTGAGACATTTATTATAAACATAGGACTTATGAATTTGATTTGATTTTCTTTATTTCTGCCCCTTTTTAATCAGGTTCTTTCTATCAAGGCACTATTATTGCTTTCTTTATATAGCAAATGTGAGAGGAATAAATTCCAAATATCAAGAACCAAGGGGAATAAAATCCATTGACTCAATGACATCCATCAAAGTCCCATATTCATTTTTCAATCAACGATATAATATTATATAGTCGAGGACTTGAGCGTTCAAATGATTGGAACCACCATCATGCATATACTTAAGCTTTGAACATTATATGATGAGTGGGACGTCTGCATGCTTGAAACCCAAAGCATTAACATTTTTTTTCCTTTTCCTTTTCCTTTCCTTTCCTGTTTTTTTCTTCTTTTTCTTTCTCTTTACTTTCTTTTTTTTTTAATTTTTTTTAAAGAAAAAAAAACATAAGGGGTCAGTGTATTTGTCTCAAGAAGCACATTTAATTGTGCATGACCGATCTGCCCCCCAACAAGGAGCCAGACGTTCCATCATAGACAAACACATGCCTCTTTATTCCATTGAATGAATTTGATACAAAAGTACATAAAATTAATGTTTTGCCTCAAGAAGTACATTTAATTGTACATGACTAGTCTACCCCTATAAGGGACCAGACGTTCCGTCATAGGCAAACATTTTTTTTTTTTTTACATTAAGCATAGTATTTCTTCATACAACGGCCATTGATGGGCGGCATTGGTCTTTCTCCGTTTGCATCAATGAGCTGGTACGCGCCTCCTTCGTAGACGATCTCTAAGACGTAGGGCCCTTCCCAATTTGCTTTGAACTTGCCCCCAGCCTTTTTGTTGGTGATGATAGGTCTTCTAGGGACAAGAACCATCTCTCCCTTGGTGAAGGTCCGAAACCGAGCTAACTTGTTGTAGGCCTGAGACATCTTGGCTTTGTAGACTTCGAGATTCTGTTGCACTCCTATCCTTTTCTCGTTAAGGGAGTCCAACTCATCCAAGCGAAGTCGAACATTATCTTTATTTGAAATTTCATTTTGCACCGCCATCCTTAATGAGGGTATTTGGATCTCTAGGGGTAAGACCGCTTCAGTTCCAAATACTAGGGAGTATGGTGTACACTGGGTTGGAGTCCTGTAGGTGGTGCGATAAGCCCACAGCATCTCCGGGAGTCTTTCATGCCAGTCTTTTTTATTTTTGGACACAGCTTTCTTCAATAACTTTGAGAGGGTTTTGTTGAATGCTTCCGCCAGCCCATTTGCTCTAGCATTATAGATGGAGGTATATCTCTAGTCTATTTTGTGGTGCTGCGCAAATCTCCCAACTTTGAAACTTCTGAATGCAAGACCATTATCTGAAATGATTCTCCTTGGAGTCCCAAATCTGTATAAGATGTTCTCCCTGAAGAATTTGATGATATTATCAGTCTTCATTTCTCTCAGTGGAATAGCTTCTGCCCATCTGGAGAAGTAATCTGTTGCAGCTAGTATGAATCGGTGTCCCAAAGATGATGGAGGTTCAATGGGACCAACTACATCTGTTCCCCATATCTCAAAGGGCCATGAAGAGATTGTGGGGTGTAGAGGGTTTGGATGTTAATGAGTGAAATCACCATATATTTGGCATAGATGACATCTCCTAGCATAATTAATGCAATCTCCAACCATGGTCGGCCAGTAATATCCCAAGCGCTTGATCTTAAGTCGCATCTTGGGCCCAGATTGGTGTGCACCACATATCCCAGAGTGTACATCATGCATGACTTCTTGAATTTCTTCATATGAAAGGCATTGCAGGAGTAGTTGATCGTACAACCTGCGGTACAATATGTCATTTATGAGGGTGAATCTTAGGGCTCTCCGTTTTATCTAAAGACCTTCCGATTTGTCCTCTAGGAGTTTACCATATTTCAAATATTCTATGAAAGATTGCCTCCAATCTTCCTCTGGCATTTCGAGGGTGAAGACTTCCACTTTGCCCCCAGCACTTTACTCTTCGGCATCATCAAGGATCGTACTTATGGGCCTTCTATTTCTTATGGCTATATGGATTTCTTCATAATCTGGATTCGCCAGCTCCTTTGCTACTTTTGCCAAAGAATCAGCTTCTCCATTTTCTGATCTTAAAACCCTCCTCAATTGTACTTGGGGAATTTTCTTCATCAGATCTTTGACCTTCTTGTGATATTTAAGAAGTTCAGGTTTATATATCTTGTAGTCTCCTTCAACTTGCTTGATAATGAGTTGTGAGTCTCCAAATATGTGTATGTGTTGGATTCCCATCTTGATTGCTAGTTCCAAACCAGCTATGAGAGCTCCATATTCTGCCTCATTGTTTGTGCATGGCTCCGTAAGGGAGAGTGCATATCTGAGAATTCCCCCTTCCGGCGTGACGAACACAAGTCCTATCCCAGCTTTGATTTGTGGAATTGTGGGCATGAGCGCCGACTTTATAGATGTCGCTCCATCAAAGTATAGTCGCCACTTTGCTTCTTCCACTGTTAGTGTCTCTTCATCAGGGAGATCATAATTGAGTGGTGAATCATCCGGGAGAGGATTTGCCCCTAGGAAGTCTGCCAATGCCTGCCCTTTAATAGCTTTCTGTGGACTGTATGTTATATCAAATTCCATCAGAATCAGCGCCCACTTTTCGAGTCTTCCCGTAAGCAATGGCCTCGTCATAAGGTATTTGAGAGGATCAATTTTTGATATGAGTTCGACTTTATGTGCTAGCAAGTAGTGTCTCAACTTCTTGACTACGAACACTAGAGCTAGACATTGCTTCTCAATTGGTGTATATTTACTATCAGCTCCTATCAACATCATGCTGAGGTAATATAGTGCATTTTCTTTGCCTTCTTCATTGTTTTGGGCCAGCATAGCTCCCAATGACCCTTCCAATGCAGTGGTATATAGGATTAATGGCTTTCTGGAGATTGGGGCCGCCAACACTGGTGGATTCAGCAAGTACTGTTTGATGTCCTCGAAAGCTTTGTGACATTCACCATCCCATTTGAATGGCATATTTTTCTTGACCAGCTTGGAGAAGGGCTTGCATCTTCCAGAGAGGTTGGAGATGAATCTTCTGATATATGCCAAACGCCCCTGAAAAGACCGCAGCTGCTTTAATGTATGAGGAGGTGGCATTTCCAAGATTGCTTTTATCTTGGAGGGGTCTATCTCTATTTCCCGGTGTCTTACTATGAAGCCCAGAAACTTCCCTAAAAGAACTCCAAAAGCACATTTCATTGTGTTCATTTTCAACTTGTATTCTCTGAGGCGTGTGAAAACTGTCCTCAATTCATCAAGATGCTTATCTTTGGAATTTGTCTTGACCACAAGATCGTCCACATAGCATTCGACAACTTTGTGAATCAGATCATCGAATATTCTGGTCATGGCCCTTTGATATGTTTCCCCCCATTCTTTAGACCAAATGGCATTACTCTGTAACAGTAGATGCCCATGGGTGTCCGGAAGGCTGTATGCTTTTCATCATCTGGATGCATTTTGATTTGGTTATATCCAGAGTACCCATCCATAAAGAAGAACATCTCGTACCCTGAGGTGTTGTCGATTATAATCTCCATAACTGGTAGGGGAAAATCATCTTTGGGACATACTTTGTTCAAGTCTGAAATCTACGCATATCTGTATTTGCCCATTCTTTTTCTTCACAGGCACTATACTGGCTACCCAGTCACGATATTTCTCCTCTCTGATGAAATTTGCTTCAATTAGCTTCTTTGTTTCTTCTAGCACCCTCTCTTCTAGGTCAAACTTCATCTTTCTTGGTGCTTGTTTGACTGGAGTAATACTGGGGTCGATAGCTAACCTGTGAACGGCTACCTCATCGTCCAATCCTAGCATTTCGTTATAGTTCCAGGCGAAACAGTGGATAAGCTCCTTCAAAAGGGCCTTGAATGATGCCTTTTCTTCTTCTAATAGCTGCGTGCTTAGGAAGGTTGGCCTCGGATCCTCATCGCTTCCCAAGTTGACTTCAACTAGCTCATCAATCGTCGCTCGCCCCCCGTCTTCTAGTTCGAGTGGCGCATTTTTCATTTTAATTTCTTCTTCTTCCTCCTGGGACGTTGTTATGTAACATGAGCGCCTGGAGGGTTTGGAGTAGCCTATTCCTCTCTTATCTATATATGCAGGGTTCCATAATCGATGGAAGTTTTGATATGATTTCCTCGACCATTTGATTTCGCCACCAAATCTTTCAAACATCACCTTGAGCTTATCAGGGTAATAGTTGGGGAATCTTATGGGCTGAACTTCATCATCTTCTAACCCTTCAATATTTATGATATCATCATTTGGAATTTTGTTGCTCTTGGCTTTGTAGAAGAGGACGCCTCTCTCTCCTTCATGTCGAGCCGGTATATAAAAAGTCTTCAAGTGCTCGACAGTGTTGACACTCAAGTCAGCCAAGGATTTGTAAAGCCCCTAAGGAATTCTTGTAATATGCAGTGCATTTTCTTGAGCAGATCCTCCAGCCTGATCCTCATCATTATCACTTTCGTCTTCTGATGACTCAATGTCACTCCCAAAGTGAGGTAATACTGATTCTTTCTTCTGAAGCACAGGAGCAGACTTAGGTGTCTTCACCAGAGATTCTTCCTTTGGACTTGGCGGCTTGCCCCCTTTGGATGACGTGCTCTCCTTGGATAACTTGACCCCTTTAGATGCATTAAGGCAGTACCTTGCATCTTCATAATGAATCTCATGAATACCAAAAGGCTGGATTTCTCCATCGATCCTGAATTCTTCCCCATCCACCATATATTTCACACATTAATGGAGTGTTGAAGGAACCATCTGATTTTCGTGGATCCATGGCCTTCCCAGGAGGCCTTTATATGAGGCATCTGCGTCGATCACATGATACTTCACATCAGATGTCGTCTCTCCAAATTTAATTAGGAGAGTGATGGACCCCAATGCCTTTAGGCTATGCTGGTTGAAGCCCTGAATGATGATCTTCTCCTGAGATAAGTGGCATATTTCGAGAGCCAATGCCCGGAGAGTGTTGAGGGTCATTAGATTCATCGAGGACCCTGGGTCAATCAAAACTCGGTTGATTTTTATTCCATCAAAATAACCCGTCACATATAACGGTCGGTTGTGTTCTGTAGTTCCAAGTAGCAAATCTTCATCCGTGAAGGATACTGAAGGTGCGTGAAATACGTACAGAGCCTCTTTCATGTTGACCTCAGCAAAGTAGGCTTGATACTCCTCAGGGTTTTGTAGGGCATGTATTAGAGATTCCCTAACTTCAGCTGACATCATCAGCGCGTCGTACATACTGAGAAGTGCCGGGACTTTCTTCAAGTGTGCCAAAATATTGTAATTCGGCTTCTTTGAAGGTTTCTTGGGTGAGATGTTTCTTTCTTTAATCATCTTCCCTTTGTTTTTATCATTGGAGCTAGATGCCTGTCTTGGCTGGAGTACCTTCCTAGCTCGAAGCTGCATTTGATGCACATGGTATGGTATTTCATCTTCCTCTTCTGGGAAATTTAATTCCTCTTCAGAGTTCTCTTGACTAGTTATGGCACGACAAACCCCTTTCTCTTCAAAGTAATCGTCTGTCAGTATTAAATTTCCCATGGAAACTTGTCTTTGTACCCACTTATGGAAATTTTGGCATTCTTCTATGGTATGCCCCACAAGCCGGTGATAGGGGCAATAATTTGGATGACTTTCAAGATGCATTAGGCAAGGCCTTTTGGGTTTGGGTAGCTCTAACCCTTCTTCCATAGCTTGGTAAAACAGCTCCTTTCTCTTGTCTTTTCTGACCTTGATATTTTGAAGAACGGATTTTCCTTTAACATCTGTTGCTTTTGCAGGAGGTAGAGACTCCACTTCTCCTGAAAAATTTTCGCCCGATGATTCAGGAGGGTATACCCCGAACTCACCCCATTAATCATCTTCAATGTGCAACTGTAGTAACCTATTTGCTGACTCCTCTGTTACTCTCTGAATGAAGGTAGGAATTTATTCAGCAGGCATAGCTTTCCTCAAGACTTTATATTTTGGGGTTTTTGGGGTGTAAAATGGTGTATTGGGCTCTTCTGCTTGGTGTTGCTCCAAGAGTTTGGCGTTCGCCTTCTTCACTCATTCCCTGAACGCCATCTTCTTCTTCTGCTTTTTACTGATGTATAGCCGGCCGTGATGATCATATGACTCTTCTGGCTCAGAGAAACTATCATCATCCGAGTAATATAAAGGGTATCCTCCAAAAATAACCCTGCAAGTTTCCACTTGCACATCTTCATCATCTTCTTTGACTAGTTCCCCTAGTAATTCTTCGACTTCTTCAGGAAAATAGTCTCTGAGAGTAATTAGGACCCTTTCTTTCTGCTCAAATTTGTTGAGAGACTCAATGTACTCTTCAAAAATAGATTTCTGCGCTTTGATTGTTCGCGCTTCTGTTTCTTTTTCTTGTTCTTCTTCTTTGTCTGTTTTGTCAGGGGTCTTTTAGGAGGTTCTTGAGAACGTTTCCAAGCGATCCCTGGAAGCTCAACCAACCTCTTCAACATTTTCATTGACTTTTTGTTCATAAATACCTCCCACAACTCTTCTGGAACATGCAGGAGGCCTGTCGTCTGTTGCTGATGGAAGGATTACTTTATTACCCACTACTATGTCTTTCTTTTGGTATGATCCCTCTGAGTTTAGGGTTGTCACCTAGCGGGTATGCTCGGATGATGGCTCGGACAAGACGTTCTTCGAGAGTGTGATCTTGCCCTCTTGATATTGTTGGTCGACCCAGTCCTTGAAAACATAACAGTCTTCAATTGTGTGTCCCAACACTCTATGATATGGGCAGTAATTGGGATGATCCTTCTTGTTCTGCTCCTCTGGTCTCTTGCATTCGGGGAGTTGCAAACCTTCTTTCACGACATCCTTGAAGATCTTCAGTACCTTATCCCTTCTGAAAGAATATTTCTTATTCATCCTTTCTTTTAAAGAAGGAAAAGGCTTTGATTCGTTACCAGCAGCACCGAAAGTGGGTGGATTGGCCTGTTCTGGCTTGTGAGACTCCGCAACACCTTTTCCTTTATCAATGTTGAAGGTTGTTGTAATGCTTGCCCCGAAATAAATAAAGATTTCTACTTATTAAATCTTAAATGGGAAATTTAAGATATTTAAACAGATGATTTCAAGGAAATTATCACATTGTTATTTAATCCCGATTAAATAAGTACTGATTAATCTAGATTAAGTGTAAGTAATCCGGATCAATTACCGAGAAGGAAATAGGGAAAAGATAAAGTCCCAGGAAAGGTGGATCTAGTCGAGGACAGAGACTACCCCGTGATGCCTCAGTGAGCCCGTGACTAGAGAAAATGATTACAGCCGATGTTCTCGGATCTGGTCTGACGAGAGACGGATCCTGCTATTTGACAGTACACCCGTGCCGCTGGTATCGTTGACCGAGATTCGTGGATCCAGGTAAGGCCCGGGGACGAGAGATTTATTGCGATGGACCCCACTCGGAATAGTAGACCCGTGAGTGACCAGTACACCCGTGAATGCATAGTAAACATGTGCATGAACAGTAATCATGTGACTTGAATAAAATAAAAAAAAACTAAACTAATATTTTTATATAAGACAAGAGAGGAGAGAGAGAATGAAATCTCTCTCTCTCTCTCTCTCTCTCTCTCTCTCTCTCCCTCTCCCTTCTTCTTCAGCAGCGCCTGGCCCTTGCCCACGCCATCCACGCCGTCGAGCTCCACGCCGCCGGCCCCTGAGCGCAGCCGCCCCGGCCTTCCCGGCGATCCATGCGTCAGCGTCCCTCACACACTGGCGCTACGCTCGCTCACGCCGCGCCGCCTGCCGCTAGCTCGCCTGTCCCCTGCTGGAGCCCCTCGGGTAACGACAGACTTCACAAGCGCCGCTGAGCTCCCCGCCTCAGACAGCCACACCCCACGCCGGCAGCCACGCCGGCCGGATCTGCGTCCCCTCGCGACTTGCGCTACAAGACGATCACTGACACAGTTGCTCCTCACGGCAGCCACTCCTCACCGTGGATGTACCCCGCCCAACCCACCGGCCTACGCCCTACCTCCGGCCAGCATGAACCGCGCCAGCACCACCTCCGTCGACCTCGTTCGGCTCAGATCTGGTTCCGGCTGCCTTGTAGCTCTGTTGTGCTCTCAGATCCGTGGGCCTGCAGCCCGTCAGTGCCCTCGCGTGCAAATCCTAGCCGATCGGCGACGACGGTGAAAATCTGAACCCGAATTGGGGATTTACCGAACCTATTATATGCTAATCAATGAAATTGGACTAATTGTATGAAATTGAGAATAATTGATTTTTAAATTGATGAAATCCATGTGTAATGGATCGTATGTGTGAATGTTTTTTTTTCAATATCGGAGCCCGCTAAACAGGGAGGTGCTTTCCGATTTTCATTTGAAATCGAGTTCGGGCCCTCCCCTTCAGGGTGCAGTTCGAGGCAGGAATGGTACCCCGATTGGCACAATTAGCATGACATTGGAAGGGGGGAGAAGAGAGCTTTCCAACTAAAGCTAGATCGGGGAAAGCCGACTTGCGGATTGAAAGTTATTGGCAGTTCTCTGTGACTGCGCGCTAGAGTGAAAATACGGAGTTTTGTAGGGACCTAGCGTGCCCACTTAAACTATTTAATTATGCATGATTGTGAGCATCAAGTATAATTAACTAAGTTGTATGCTATTTACTAGATCCTGATCCGGACGCGTGAAACGCGACGAGGATTAGGGGATTTCTCTCCAAATCAGGTAGGATCTTTCACGGGGTTTGTGAGTATCTCATTCCTCTTACTTAGCTTATGATTCTTGTATTCTTGTATTCTTATTTCCTCGAGAGGTTCCCAATACATATTCGAGATGGGTTTCCTCATATGTATCGGCTTTATATCTTGGGGAGATTGTTACCTTCTTATTTTCTTATGCGTATTTGAGTGGAGTTTGCCCCGGCAGAGGGTGTATAATATCTGCCCACAAGGCCCTGGCAGAGGGTGTATAATATCTGGCCATAAGGCCCTGGCAGAGGGTGTATAATATCTGACCCTGAGTACTTAGTGCTCCATCTGACGGAGGCCCCGGCAGAGAGTGTATAATATCTGGCCACGAGGCCCCCGGCAGAGGGTGTATAATGTCTGGCCATGAGGCTATGTCAGAGTGTGATACTATCATCTGTGTACTCATTCACATTCCCGATACTTGTTATTTGCTTGATGTTGTTGTACTTACATGTTTTGTACTTACATATTTATGCTTCTTTTATTCCGTTCTTTTCTAGTGGCTCTCGCCATCTTTACTGCTTTTCTAACGATCCTACTGAGCCTTCTTCTTTGGCTCATGCACTTGTTTATGTGCCTTTCAGGCTCAGACGAGGAGTAGGGACGAGCCTAGGCAGGGGTTTCACCGAGTAGCTGACTCGGGAGTTGTTTTACTTTGAGTTATGCGTACCTCTTTTATTCAGAGTGTGTGAGACTTGTATTATGCATTTTCCTTGTTGTTATGGATTACTAGGGGTGACTGGACTAGATCCTAGTCTTGGGTTGTATAAACCTAGTATTGTATTTGTATAGAGTTGTATAAACTCCTTTCCTCTTTTATTTCACAAATTCCGCTGTTATTGCTATTTCTGATTAATTGCTGTACAGGAGTCTCTAAGGCCTTACGCTTGAATAGGGGTCAGTCCCTATTCGGGTGCGGCCGGTTGGTCACGTGCTCGGGCCAAGGTTCGGGGCGTGACAACTAAAGTGGTATCAAAGCCCACGACAATCCAAGTCACCTTAGTTGTCTTAGCAGCTTAGGAGTTGAGTCTAAATTTTTATTGAGGGGGTGGGTTGGGTAGTGTACTAACACTTGAAATCTTTTCTCAATTTCAGAAGTCATGCCTCCAAGACGACCGAGCCGACCTCACAAGCTTGTGGAGCTCCCTCCCCCGGAGCCTATGCATGATTCAGATAGAGAGGGCCAGTAGATGCCAGCCCCTGAGACTGGGGGGTATCTAGATCCCGCAGTTGGAGGATACCCAGACCCCGCAGCCGGGGGATACTCAGGTTTTACAGCTAGAGGTTATCTAGGCCCCGTAGGAGGAGGTTATCCAGGCCCCATAGGAGGAGATTATCCAGGCCCCTCGGCAGGAGGATATCCAGGTCCTGCAGCGGGAGGGTATCCAGGCCCCGCAGCAGGAGGGTATCCAGGCCCCACAGGAGGAGGATATCCAGGTCCCTCAGCAAGAGGATACCCGGGTCCTGCAGCCGGAGGTTTCACTGGTCCCGTACATGGAGGACCGGTTGACCCCGCAGCACTATCAGGGATGATGTATGAGATGATGCTGTTCATGCGCTGAAAGCAGAAGCAGCAGCTGGCGGCAAAGCAGCGGGGAGCGGCAGCTAGAGCAGTGAGTGAGCGCACACCCCACTACCACCCCCACCCCCATCTACGGCTGCAGAAAGCAGCCGGACTGTACTGGCAGAGTTCAGGAGACATGGGTCGATACCGTTTGAGGGGGGTGTTGACCCGACAGCAGCTGAGCAGTGGATTGATGAGATAGAGGCTACCTTCCAGGTCATGTAGAGCTCTGAAGAAGTTATGGTCAGGTTGGCCAAGTACATGCTGAAAGGCCGTGCCAAAAGCTCGTTCAAGGCCGAGGTCCAGAGCAGAGGTGAAGAAGCCTTCTAGACTTGGGAACAGTTTAAGACAGCCTTCTTCAACCAATATTTCTCAGCAAGCAGGAAGGCTCAGATGGTACAGGAATTTATTAATTTGAAGCAAGGAACCAGTACTGTGGATGAGTATGAGGCAGAGTTTGAGCGTTTGTCCCACTTTGCCCCCTTTCTTGTATAGGATGACATGTACAAGGCCCGACGGTTTGTGGGTGGTTTGAGGAGCAGCCTCAGGTGATTTGTGACACCATCACTCAGACTGCCTTTCCATGAGTTGGTGGACATAGCCAAGGATGAGGAATTCACATTGCGAGAGACCCAGGATCTATCTAGGAGAGAGCAGGGCAGTGGCAAAGGGAGGAATCCCAAGAAGAGCGAGTCTTTAGGGGGCAGCTCAGGGCGTTCCAAGAGTGAGCGCAGGTCACAGCCATACGGCAGGTCACAGACATCCTCATAAACCGGGTCTAGAGGAAAGGAATCATCAGGGAGTGGCTCCCGTCCACCTAATTGCAGCCATTGTGGAGGTACACATGATAGAGAGCAGTATCGGCAGACGGCAGACATGTGCTTCCGATGTGGGAGTACTGAACACTTCAAGGCAGATTGCCCTGTTGGTCGAACCGGATCACCGGGTGGCGATAGGGCCCAGACTACATCAGGCCGACCACCACAGTCCACAGGATGAACTCGACACTCAGCCACCCAGGGCCGAGGACAGTCAGGAGACCACAAGGGCGGGAATAAGAAGGGAAAGACATTAGACCCACCTTCTTCTTCTGGCCGCCCAGTTACACAGGGTCAGGTTTACAACCTGACTCAGGAGGATGCGCGAGCCTCTCATGAGGTGGTAGCAGGTACTGTTTCTATTTGCTCTTGCTATGCTTGTATACTATTTGATCTCGGGGCGATACATTCTTTGGTGTCTACTTCATTTGCCAGGAGAAATAGATTGTATGTAATTATATTATCACACGACCTGCGCGTCAATACCCCGGTGGGAACGACAAGAATCGTGGATAGATTAGCACCAGGATGCTGAATTGTGATCGAGGGTCACGAGCTTGCTGCCGATCTACACCTGATGGAGTTGCGCGACTACGACGTCATCCTCGGCATGGATTGGCTCTCCTCAGCCTACGCGGTGTTGGACTGCAGTAGGAAGAAAATACACTTCCGATTTCCAGGCGCTGAGGAGTTCGTCTTCAAAGGCAGTAAAGGTTACACACTAGCCCGAGAGATATCAGCACTTCGGGGTCGGAAGCTGAGCAACAGTAGTTGTGCTGGGTTTCTGGTATCAATCACAGAGACAAGGGATGCTCAATGTACGGTGGCACAAATTCCAGTAGTCCACGATTTTCCCGATGTATTTCCAGATGACTTGCCGAGACTACCCCCAGAGAGGGAAGTGGAATTTGGTATCGACCTAGCTCCAGGGACGGCATCCATATCCAGAGCCCCATACCGAATGGCCCCTACAGAGTTGAAGAAACTGAAGCAACAACTTGAAGAACTCCTGCAGAAAGGCTTCATTCGGCCGAGCATGTCACCTTGGGGAGCCCCGGTACTATTCGTCAAGAAGAAAGACGGATCCATGAGATTATGTATCGATTACAGTGAGCTCAACAAGGTGACAATCAAGAACAAATATCCTCTACCGAGGATCGACGACCTGATGGATCAGCTACAAGGGGCACAGGTGTTCTCCAAGATAGACTTGAGATCTGGGTACCATCAAGTACGGATTCGGGCCGAGGATGTTCCGAAAAGTGCCTTTCGTACGAGGTATGGACACTATGAGTTTCTAGTGATGCCGTTTGGGCTTACCAATGCCCCAGCGGTGTTCATGGATTTGATGAACCGTATATTCAGACGATACTTCGATCGGTTCGTAGTTGTCTTCATTGACAACATTTTGATCTACTAGAAGAGCAAGAAGTTACATGCAAAACACTTGAGGCTAGTGCTGGAGGCTCTAAGACATGAAGAGCTCTATGCTAAATTTTCCAAATGTGACTTCTGGCTAAGCAGCGCGTGGCTTTCTTGGGACATGTCATCAGCGGAGTTGGAGTTTCTGTGGACCCAAGAAAATTGAAGCAGTAGTAGACTGGAGTAGACCGAGCACCGTCAGAGCGATCAGGAGCTTCCCGGGATTATCTGGCTACTACAGGAGGTTTATAGAGGGATTCTCTCATCTAGCACTACCCATGACCAGGCTGACCCGGAAGGGTGCTCCTTTCAACTGGACGGAGGACTGCGAGCAAAGTTTTATAGAACTGAAGAATCGATTGGTATCTGCACCTGTCTTGGCCCTACCAGAGAGCGGGTGCGGATACGTAATCTACAGTGATGCTTGCAAGATAGGTCTGGGGTGCGTCCTTATGTAGAATGGGCGAGTCATTGCCTATGCTTCAAGGCAATTGAAGTCGCATGAGGAGAACTACCCTACACATGACCTAGAGTTGGCAGCAGTGGTATTTACCTTAAAGATTTGGCGCCACTTCCTCTACGGCGTGCCATGTGAAGTGTATACAGACCATAAAAGTCTGAAATACATATTCAAACAGAAAGAACTGAACATGAGGCAGAGACGCTGGCTGGAACTGATCAAAGACTATGACCTCAGCATTCACTACCACTCAGGCAAGGCTAATGTGGTGGCTGATGCATTGAGCAGGAAGGTCAATTACGGAGCTGCCACAAACCTTACTGAGCAGATACCTCTTCTGGAGGAGATGAGGAGGCTTGAGCTGGAGGTGATTGAGCCGAGCTTGGAGGTGACCGTGGCTACTCAATGCATACGACCTACCATATTGGATAAGATCCGGGATACCCAGAGACATGATAGTAGGATGGTGGACATTTTGAACACGATGAAACAAGGCTTGCCAACACAGTTCCGGATCCACGAGGATGGCACAATTAGATTTGGGGATCGGGTATGTGTACCCAATATACCAAAGCTCAAGAGAGACATAATGGAGGAAGCATACTACTCGTGGATTGAAGAACTACTTCTGGTGGAACGCCATGAAGAAGGAGATAGCTAACTTCGTGGCTTATTGCCTTACCTGCCAGCGAGTGAAGGCAGAACACCACAAGCCAGCAGGGAAGCTACAACCCCTACCAATACCAGAGTGGAAGTGGGAGCACATCACGATGGACTTCATGACTGGCTTACCTCGGTCTCAAAAAGGAAATGAGGCTGTGTGGGTGATCGTTGACTGGCTGACCAAGTCGACGCATTTCCTAGAATTGACACGTAGGATAGGTTTGGCACGACTGGCGAGGTTGTACATGGACAAGATCGTCTATCTACATGGCATACCAGTGACGATCACATTCGACAGAGATCCTAGATTCGTCTCAAGATTCTGAGAAAGTCTACATGAAGCCCTGGGTACTCGATTGACGTTTAACACTGCCTTTCATCCACCGACGGATGGTCAATCGGAAAGGACAATCCAAATTTTAGAGGACATGCTGAGGGCATGTGCCCTAGACTTCTCAAATTCTTAGGATGAGCACTTGACAATGGCGGAGTTTGCCTACATCAACAGTTATCAGGCAAGCATCCAAATGGCACTATACGAAGCCCTATACGGACGGGCGTGCCGATCTCCTATATTCTGGAATGACGTGGGAGAACGGGCTTTCGAAGGACATGAGGAAGTGCAGAATGCAAAACAAGTAGTAAAAGTTATCAGGGAAAAGTTGAAGATAGCTCAGAGTCATCAAAAGAGCTATGCGGACAAACGCCGCTCTGTGCTGGAGTTTCTGGTGGGCGACAAAGTACTTTTGAAAGTATCACCCATGAAGGGTGTGATGAGATTTGGACAGCGCGGGAAGCTTAGCCCGCGGTACATTGGACCTTTTGAGGTATTGGGCCGAGTTGGAGTAGTGGCATATCGGTTGGCCCTACCTCAGAACTTGGCCCAAGTTCACATAGTCTTCCACGTCTCTATGCTGAGGAAGTGCATGACCGACCCATCTTAAGTCATAGAGTATGAGCCGGTAGAACTTCAGCAAGATTTGACTTACGAGGAGTGGCCGGTAAAGATACTTGACTACATGGAGCAACAACTAAGGAATCAGAGCATTCCTTTAGTCAAGGTAAGATAGAACAACCACACTGGTGGTGAAGCTACCTGGGAACGCCAAGCCGATATGAAGAAGCGTTACCCAGATTTGTTTGAGTAATCTTTGATGTGAGTTTAGGGACTAAGCTCCTATAAGGGGGGGAGATCGTAATGCTTGCCCCGAAATAAATAAAGATTTCTACTTATTAAATCTTAAATGGGAAATTTAAGATATTTAAACAGATGATTTTGAGGAAATTATCACATTGTTATTTAATCCCTATTAAATAAGTACTGATTAATCCAGATTAAGTGTAAATAATCCAGATCAATTACCGAGAAGGAAACAGGGAAAAGATAAAGTCCCGGGAAAGGTGGATCTAGTCGAGGACAGAGACTACCCCGTGATGCCACAGTGAGCCCGTGACTAGAGAAAATGATTACAGCTGATGGTCTCGGATCTTGTCTGATGAGAGACGGATCGCGCTGTTTGACAGTACACCTGTGCCGCTGGTATCGTTGACCGAGATTCGCGGATCCAGGTCGGGCCCGGGGACGAGAGAATTATTGCGGTGGACCCCACTCGGAATAGTAGACCCGTGAGTGAACAGTACACCCGTGAATGCATAGTAAACATGTGCATGAACAGTAATCATGTGACTTGAATAAAAAAAAAAACTAAACTAATATTTTTATATAAGACAAGAGAGGAGAGAGAGAATGAAATATCTCTCTCTCCCTCTCCCTTCTTCTTCAGCCGCGCCTGGCCCTTGCCGCGCCCTCCACGCCGTCGAGCTCCCCGCCACACTCAAGGCCCCGCCTGCCTTCCTTGCAAGCCCCGTGCGCCAGTATCCCTGCATACACAGCCTCAAGCACTAAGCGCCGCCTCACCGGGCCACCGCCTGCCGCCGCCTCCCCGCATCCATGGGTATTGCATAGATAACAGGTTGTTCATTCCCCCTGCTAATTTCTTCTTGCTAGGTTGTATAGCGTGGGAAGCTTGTCTTCCCATGCCAACCAAGTGAAGAATTTGACTTTTAGGGGGGGTGGTTGCTTCCAGAAGGGGGGGAGTACTCCTCGTTCAGCAGTCCATCCGAAAGTGGTAGAGGGACTTAACAGAGAAGTCCTAGGACGAGGTGAGTCTCCATTTTTGGGTGTCCGCCGTGGTGGTGTCCCCATGGTCCAAATGTTGTTGTAACACTTTGTGGGATTGAAAATACAAGCCCGGCATTGTCTCTGTGAAAGAAGACACCAGACGATATATCGAAGCACAAATATCATATTTGTTTGTTTGTGGGTTCTTTTATTCCTAATAGAGGCAAGCCTCTATTATTAATTACCCCAGACAATGTCGTGGGAACTTCCGATTAAGGGCAAAAGTACAAGTAGAGGCAATGAGTAATAATTTATTTTTTATTACAGAAAATAACAACTCATTACATAAATATAAATATTATCATGAACACATAAATATATATTTTATTTATTTATTTATATAAATGACGTCGCCTTCTGCCTTGGGACATATGCCTCGCCACTGTTTCATTGACCACTTCAAATGCATGCCGCTTTGAAATATGTATCCATTAGCCGCCTCATGACGTACGCTCATCGCGGCTTTGAGATGAATGCTATTTTGAGACTTGTATTTCATGGGTCACTTAAAGATGTGTGTTCATTGCAGCTTCAAGATTTGTGCCACTTCACCATTTTGTATTTCATCGACCGCCTCAAGATGCGTGTTGAGTGTCACCTCGAAAGGCGTGTCATTTGTAAACTTGGATTTTGATTGTCTTGAAGCGAGCAGTTCGTCCACCATAGCCTCAATATCCATGCCACTCGGAGATTTACATTTTGGGCCCTCTCGATATGCGTCTCTCATAACCGCCTCGAGATGCGTGTACATTTACAAACATGTACTTAGGTTCAAATCATAAAAAAAATGCCCATTTTAATGTTTTAATTAAATCAACACTCTTTTTTATATTTTAATTAAATCAACTTCTTTTTTTTTTTGGAAAGTGGGGCACATCTCCCTTTCTTTTATTATTATTATTATTATTATTATTATTATTATATATATATATATATATATAGATTTACCGGCCCTACTTTATCTTTCAAATAGCCACATCTCCCTTTATTATTATTATTATTATTATTATTATTACTATTATTATTATTATATTTTATTTTTTCTTTTCTTTATTTTTTTTAATCGGCCAATCTCTCCATTGATTGCATTTTTAGCCACAACATTGAGGCCCATTTTAACTAGGTTGGCCAAGCCTTCTTTTCCATTTCAAATGGGGCCCATAGTTTCATATTGCCACAAGCTTTTGGGATAATTATCATTAACCAATTCATCCATTTCCTTATGTTAATTATCAGTTAACATAAATTGATCTTTCCCAAAATCCAATCTCTGAAAGCATTGTGAGAAATAAACACCAAGCCATGATATATAAAGAAGGCACCAAGCTCCCCCACTAAAAAAAATAATCAAAGCATCAACCTTTAATCTATGAAGAGATCTTTATGGTAAATTGGGATTATAATTCATAGTAACCTCCTCAAAATAATTCCACAATGAATCTTTCTCACTTACTCTCCAAGAAACATTCAACAAGCTACACCCTTCTGCCTTTCACGTTGAAGACTCTTCAAGTTTCCTTTGAGTGTTCATATGGCTTGCCTACAACTTTCTTGGACATTTGATCACACATCTTCATGGCATTTCATACAACCAAGTATTTGGCATCACTTCGGAGTGCTTCTCATCAATAAAATTTACAACCATACACCATTTGACAAAACAACTCCTTTTCATGAGGACCAATTTGACACTTCATTGGAGAATTGACAGGCAATTTCAAAGATTGTATGAATTGATTTTCAATGGCAGGAACTATGCAATTCCATGGAGGAAACATAGGAACATTCTTCAGTATTCTTGTGATTTGGCAGTCATGAACGTTTAGCTTGACCATTGTGAACTGCCTTTGCACACCATAATTGACTCATTAACTTCTTCAGATCCTTCCTGGAGTTCCAACTAGAAATTTTTAATCTCGAAGGCCAGCACCTGAGCGGCAGCGTCCATCCCCAACAGTGGTGTTAGTCGGCTCGACCGCACAGGGGTAGCAGGCATCTATTATATAGCTTTCCCCTTTTCTTTTTGCTCTTCTTCTTTGGTAATTGTGAGCAACAGAGACCATTATATGGTCTGCGCTTCTTTGTCGGCGATGACGAGGGTGGCAGGGAGGCTATTATATAGCCTTTGCCTTCTTTTCTCCGTCGATGGTAGGTAGCAGCAGTGGAGGGGTGGCAGCGAGGCGGCGCTATGCGCTGCTCGCTACTGGGGAGTTGGATAGAGGTGAGCGGTGATGAGGCGGCGGCGAGGCAAAGCCGGGTGGCGCTGTGCGCTGCTCGCAGTTAGGAAGCTGGACGAAGGTGGTCAGCGACGAGTAACGGCGGCGGGCGGTGAAGGTCGGCGCTCCAAAAGAAAGAAAAAAAATTTCAGAACCTTAACACCATACCTCTTTTCCCCCCCTTTTTTTTTCTTCTTTTCTCTCTGTTTTCTTTGTCAAATTCCTTTTCTCTTTTTTTTTTTTTTTTTGGTTTCTGATTCCCCTTTATATAAAACAATGAGATCTCAACCACTGGCCCGATAAAAACCCTCTTTTTTTTTATTTGAACTTATCCTCTTTTAAATTCGGTTCTGATATGATAAAACTCCTTTTTTTTGTTTTCTGATTTGAGGTTATCTTTTTTTAATTCAATTTTGATTTGATTTTATTTTATTTTGATTTAATTTTTTTTTATTTAATTTTTTTTTGCCTCGGGATCAGCATTCTTGAGCTGCCTTTGGATATGTATCCTCGGCATGTGACATTTCATTTCCTCGAGATATGTTCTCGAGCTATTTAGGATTGCATCGGGATACGTGTTCAGGCTATCCTGAGACTTGAGTTTGCCTCGAGATATGTATTCTCGGGGGCAACTTTGGGATTTTGAGTTTGCCTCGAGATATGTATTCTCAGGGGCAACTTTGGAATTTATGTTTTCCTCGAGATATGTTCTCTTGGCCCGGGATGCAATCATGACATATTAAATTTAAATGAAGATATATTTAAATTTTAATATGTCTATATTAAGATATATTTAAATTTAATTCTAAATATATCAAAATTAGGATATATTCAAATTAAATTATTATTTGAGTTTTATTGGGATACGTATTATATTTTTTTCTTATACAAACACACTTGCCATGTCTCCCATGCTCCTTGTGATAGTGGCCCTGGTTTCAGAAGTGGTAGTCCTCTTGCTCGGAGTTGTCGTGCCTCTAGAATCGTACGCTCCATTTTTGTCCATAGCATCTGAAATTCTGGGTTCCGCCTGAAGGGACTATGGCCATTGACCTAATTATCTAGCCATACACTGGTTGTGTCCCCTTGCCCTGGGGAGGACTATCACATTTGCCAGGACTATATCGCATTGTTGTGAGATCCCTTTCCAGAAAAATGAAGATCGGTTTGGTGCCGGCTTGAAAGGGTTTATTTGCGCGTTCCTGAAGTATGCTTGTGTGATATTCCTTCTACTAATCCCGATCTTTCCGTTCAGAAGTCGCCACCACCATTTACCGAGTAGGGCTTCATTGAAGGCCTTCATGTTAATAATGCCCCAGCCTCCTAAATCCTTTGGTCTTGTAAGGGTGTCCCACTTAGCTAGGTGGTAAGCTTTTGGGTTCGGGTTGGTTCCTCTCTATAGGAAGTCTCTTCGGATCCCCTCAATGCGTCGTACCAACCATTGCGGAAGCTTGTACATAGTCATCCAATGAGTTGGAATTGCCGATAAGATCAAGTTAAGTAGGGTGACGCGGCCACCCATAGACATCAGTCTATCTTTCCATGAAGCCAGTTTTTTTCATACCTTTTGGATTAGTATTTCCCATTCCGCCTTACGGGGTTTGCTGCCTGCTAACGGGATGCCCAGGTAGGTAATAGGGAGGGGGCTTAGTTGACGTCCCATTGTCGAGGCCAGATTGTTCGCCTCCGTTTCCGTCATTTTGATTGATGTGATGGCGCTTTTATTATAGTTGATTTTAATCCCGAGAGTCCATCGAATAAATGGAAGATGAGCTTCAAGGTGGTGAAGTCTCTTGGCTTCCCAGCGTTGAGCATCAAGAGATCGTCTGCGTAGAGGAGGGCTGAGACTTGTTCCCCTCGTACTGCTCCTGTGCTAAAACCCTCAAGGATATTTTCCCGCATAGCATGATTCACCATAGTGGTGAAAACATCCGTTGCAAGGATAAATAAGAGTGGTGAGTGTGGGTCACCCTGTCGCAACCCCCTTTGATGTCTTACGTAACCCATAGGTGTTCCGTTGATGAGGAAATTGGATTTTGAGGAGTAGAGGATCTTTGTGATCCATCCGATCCATCGCTGTTCAAAACCCCTTGCTTGTAATACCTCAATGAGAAATTCCCAGTCCACTGTATCAAATGCCTTCTTGAAGTCAACTTTTATTAGTACCCCTAGCTTCATTTTCATACTGTAAATAGTTTCTTCTATGGCTACAATGTTGTCTGGAATGCATCGTCCTTTAATGAAGGCGGTCTGGTTTTCATTTACCAGGTTAGAGATAACGCTCTGGAGCCTGTTCACTAGTACCTTTGTGATGATTTTGATTGAGCAATTGAGCAAGCTTATGGGGCGGTAGTCCTTAATTGAAGACGCTTCACCATTGTTGGGGATTAGGATGATGTTTGCCTAGTTCAGTCTTTCAAGATCGGCGGTTCCTTGGTGTAGTTGGTGGAAGGATTTCAGTATTTCATCTTTGGTGAAGTGCCAACCCTGTTGGTAGAGGGTCATTGGAAAGCCGTCGGGTCCCGCCGCCTTTTGTTGATTGAGTTCCTTGATGGCCGTGAGGATTTCTTATTCTGTAAAGGGGTTGTCGAGTTGTGATAGGTCGGTAGGGGGTGGGCCTGTGAACATTCCCGTCCAGTCCATGCCGTATCTGTGCTGCCTCTTGTTTCCGAATAGCGCCGCGAAATGTGCGGAGACTGCTCTCGCTATATCTGATTGGGTGCAATACAGTTGATCATCCACTAAAAGTTGATGTATCCAATTTTTGTTTCTTCTCTGGTTCGCGATGGAGTGGAAGAATTTTGTATTCTTTTCCCCCTCCTTGAGCCAGGTTATCCTTGAGCACTGCCTCCAGTGTTCTTCCTCCTGTCGAATCAGATTGTCGTATTCATTCCTGTTGGTTTGGAGGGATTCTTCTTCCAAAGTGGAGAGCTGGTGTTGCTCTCCTTTAGTGTCGAGTTCCTCTATTCTTCCTTGGAGTTCTTCCTTCCTATGGCGTTGTGTTTGTAGTTCCTCCTTATTCCATTCTTTCAGTCTTTTCCGCAGTAGGGTTAGTTTCTTTGACCACACGTATGCGCCCGTTCCTTCGAAGTCATTGAGTTGCCACCATTGGCCTACCATGCTCCAGAAACCTTCAACTTTCCCCCATCCTCTGTTGAATTGGAAGGGGAAGTGTTTCGATACATGCCTTCCACATTCTGGGGCTATGGGCACGTGGTCTGACTGGATTCTAGGGAGCGCAGTCTGCCAGATGTGTGGATGAGCCGCCGTCCATTCCGGGGAAAGCAAAAATCTATCTAAGTGGATCATGGTAGGAGAGTGTCTTCCGTTTGTCCAGGTGTATTTTCTTCCCGATAGAGGTGGGTCGTAGAGTTATAGATCCGTAATGACATCATTAAAGTTACGTTGATCTTGTGTATCCCTGTTATCGGTATTCTTGTCTGATTGATCCCTTGTCGAGTTGAAGTCAACCCCTATTAGCCAAGGACCTTGCCATCGTTGGCGTATGGATCTTAGCTCTTCCCAGAAATCCCTTTTACGATCCCTTTCGTAGGGTCCATATACCGAGGTGATCATCCATCTACTACGGTTTTCCTTGCTTTCTAGGATTGCTAAGATTGAGAAGGTGTCTGTGTAATCAGCGATGAGGCTGAAAGTTGTTGCACTCCAACAAATGCAGATACAAGTTAGTACTAGTCATTCAGAGTAATAGTTTCCTCCGATTGAGCTCCACAAATCAAATTCAATTTCTCCAAATGATCAACGGGTTAGCGATTCTTTTCTTTTGAAGAAAACAAAAGAAAATTATTTATAATCAGTTGCAATTCATTTTCTTATAAAATATTTTCTTTGTTTTAAACTAAACAATAGAAAAGTTTTCTATCCTTTTTATTTCTTTTTTTTTCACCATTTCCACAAATCCATAAGAAAAAAGTAATCAATCTAGTTTAAGTCAATCAATTATGTAACATAAACAAGGATTTGGCTCACTGGATTTGTTATGATTTATGGAGGGTTGTAAAGCTGTTATGACCTTCAGCTTACCTACTACGGCAGTAAGTAGACTATAAAGAATTTCGATATTTTAGTGAACATGAATTTAATGTGCTTAATTGCCTTTGGTTGATTATTTTCATTTGTCAAACTGCTTAAATGCCTTTGCCTCTAGTTATTGTCTTGACATACCTTCGGGGCCGCTTGTTGCCATTGTGAAAAAAAACTTTACAGACAAAGGGTATATATATACAGGACTAAGCATAAACAGTAATTGCAGCTCAAGAAAGACTGGATACAACAGTAATGTAATAGCAACTCAATTAGCCTAATATAACTACATTAACAAACTAAGAATGTCTTCAATAACCCCCCTCAAAATGGAGTGTATAGATATTGCACAATCCCATCTTCTCTAACAGCTATTTGAATTATCTAGGATGTAAAGCCTTAGTGACAATGTCTGACAATTGGTTTTTTATAACATCCTGAATTTTCTAAGTAAATAAATCAGAAAATTCTCGAAAATTAATGAGATTAATTATCACGGAAAATGAATTAATTATTTTAAAGCTCAATTAAAGGAAAATCGAGAGTTAATAAATTTAAATCTAGCCTCGCAACTAATGGACCTAGGGAAGGCCTTATTGAGCCAGAGCACTTACACTTGGAATAGTTGGAGGTGGATGGTTAAGTTAATCTCGGTTAATTAATTTAGAGATTTTGTAAGTATTAATTAATCAAGATTAACTATGTAGGAGAACCAGACAAATATTAGAGTTTCGATAAAGTAGACCGGGCGAGTCAAAAACTGAAATTCGTGGATCAGGTCCGATGAGAGATAGACCCTGTGATGACTGGAATCATTGACCCAGGATTTCCGGATCTAGGTCGATGAATTATTAAAAAGATAATATTAATTAAAGGTCGACGTGAAATAAAGTTAGGAAATTAATTAAATTAATTGATTGAGGGAACATAAAGCTAGATGATAAGTTTAATTAATTAAAGGGGGTTGGGGATAAGTTATCTTAGGTGAATTAAATTATTAAAGTAAAAGACATAATATATATATATATATATATATATATATATATATATATATATATATATATATATATATATATATATATATATATATTCAGAGAGAAGGAGACATAGGTTTGGAATTGAAAATCAAAGTTTAATTGAAAGCTTGAAGAGTTCATGCTCTCTTTTCTCTCTCTCTCGCTAAGAGCTTCAGCCGCCACCCCTTCTTGCGCTGGCCGTCAGCCCGCCGCCCTTATCTGCGCCCTCGCGCCTCCCACCCGCCAGCTAGCGGCGCCGTCCGCCCTCCACCGCCGTTGCTGTGCGCCCCTCCGCCCGCAGGCTCCGCTGCAGCTACCGCCCACCGGTCTGCCTCGTTGGTCGCGCCCCCAGTCGCTGGAAGCCCCGCCCTTGCTCCCTGTACGTGATCTGTCCGCCCCGGCCTACTCGGTAGCCCCCTTGCGTAGCCTCTTTTCTAAGATCCGATGAGATCTCCTCCGATGAGCTCCCATCACGTTGTGAGTTGGGGATTGGGTGAAAACCTTTTAATTGTCTCTTAATTTAGGGCATGGAGTTGGTTTGGGATGAATTAATTGAAGGATGGAGAGGATTCTTGGTGAATGGTTGTGGAAGTGAACTTGGTGTTGGTGGTGTTCTTAGGATTGTGAAATGAGGATGATTAAGGAGATATTGAAGTGTTTAATCATGTGTAGAGACATGTGGATGATTAATTTAATTCATGTTGATGAATATGAGGGTTTGTATAAATTTCGGGGCTCTATAAATAGGGGAGGTGCTGCTGAATTTTTCATGAAAATTCTAAGTATTAATGCTCGATTAGCTTCCATGAATAACATGCCTAATTGTTCATGCTTTAGATTAATTAATCTTGCGAATTAATCATGCTTAGGGGCATCTTAGGAGTCTTGAAGGCATGAAATGCATGTTAAGTAGGAAAGCATGCTTTGATTGAGCTTAATGTCTTTAATATGATCCTTCGAGTTTAAATAGGAGTCTAAGTTAATTATACGATTTCCGTATTCACAATCGTCGTATTCTAAAGCAATAGAACTAAGTTATGAGAAATACAAACTTCGTATTTACTTAGTTATTATTATTAATTCTAGGAAAGGGTAAAGGTCTTGCAGGAGCTTCAGCAGGGCCGAGCAAGACCTAGGAAATTTGCCAAGGACCTCAGGTGAGGGGACATCCTAGTAAATATAGTCTTTATTCATGTATTCTTCGTAATTCAGTTTTCTCTTATTCTTATGAGTTTTATATCGGTTTGAGGATGCCGATGGATTTTATCACTATAGTTGCATAGTGATTTCATGCTTGTTTAAATTGATTAAATTTTAAAGAGAATGAGAAATGGTAAAGTGAAACCCTAAGGGGTAGATAATGATTAATTCATTTATCATAAGCTGCACCTTAGTTAGTTATGTATGAGGGATCCAGTAGGGCTCATGATAGAGCCCAAATATTAAGTAGACGATACCGGGTTAGGAAAGGGGTTTTGTTTTCAATCGTTTTTCTGAAAACCAAAATGTTTGAGAAAGTCGTTCTTTTTATAAAACCCCCTTTCTGTCTCTTATGACAGCCCGTATCGGATACAAGATTGATAGTTGACGTATACATGTAGATGTATACCACTGGTCGTCAAGTACCGAGCTCATGTAGATGTATACCGCTGTTCCCAATCATTAGGATCATGCAGATGTATACCGTTGTTCCTTGATGGGAGTTAGAGTCCTTTCGGAGACATTCGAACCAGGGGTGCATGCTTGTATGATACGAGGCCATTGTATATACATGTTTACTATATGCTTGATATGATATGAGATTACATGTGTGCTTTCTTCAGATTTCTGATTATGTTAGCATGCTTATCAGGATTTAAGATAATTATGGTGACCCCTACTAGTATTTTAGTACAGGTTCTGTCGAGAGACCAGTATGTATAATACCTGTAGGAGTCGTCTTTACTCACTGAACTTGTATAGCTCAGTCCCATCGGTTCTCGTTTTTCTATTGCAGGATGTAGACAGGGATCTAGGTAGTAGCTCGTGTCACGAGTGGGGATCGAAGTCTAGCTGGCTCTGGCACATCTTACCTTTATCTTTAGTCTTGTTATGTTGTACTAGAGTTTATGTATTAATTTTTTCCGTGTATTTGGGGCTGTAGTTGCCCAAGACTTGATCAGTTGTACTTTTTATGACTCTGATGTGATATGACTACCGGTGTGTAACTGGATTTACTTATGTCATATTGATTCTATTTTAGTCCTTCATTGTGATTAGATTGTTAAATTTACAGCCTTAGGCATAGGATACCCTTGACCTGGCTGGTGTGACATCTGTCTTAGTAAAGAGATGGTTGTTACATTTTTAGTTGATACATGCAATGTCTTCAATGCTCCTACTTTAATATTTTCTATAACCAAATGACAATCTATCTCTATATTCCTAGTTCTCTCATGAAAAATCGGATTTGCAGCTATATGTAAAGCTGCTTGATTATCATAGTATAACATAGCAGGTCTAATGTGTCGAACTTCAAAATCTTTTAGTAATGAGAGCAACCAAGTTAACTCACAACAAGCATTGGCTATAACTCTATACTCTACTTCAGCAGAGGACATTGAAACGGTTTGTTGTTTCTTAGATTTCCAAGATATCAAGGAGTTGCCTAAGAAGACACAAACACTAGATGTAGAATGTCTAGTTTTAGGGCAAGAAGCCCAATCTGCATCTGTAAAAATCTTAAATTGAACACCATTGTTTGATGGTAAAGAAGTCTCTACATAAGCCTTTAACTACAACTTTGAATTTGAATGAAGAAAGAGCCCTTGACCTAGACTACTCTTCACATATTGTAAAAAATGATGAACTGCTTATAAATGAGGTGTCCTTGAAACTGCAAGAAGCTGGCTTAATCTATTTACACCATAGGAAATATAGGGCCTTGTGATGGTTAAGTACAAAATCTTTCCTATTATTCTTTGATACAAGGCCGACTCTCTTACAACTTCTCCTTTATCTTGACATAATTTCAAATTTACTTCCATAGGAGTGTTCAAAGGTTTAGATCCAAGGAAGCCTGTATCAGCTAGTAATTGAAGGGCATATGGTCTTTGTGACAAGGAAATGCCCTCATTAGTTCTAGCAATCTCCAATCAAAGAAAGAACCTTAAATTCCCCAACTGTTTGAGTTGAAATTTAGCATCTAGGGAAACTTACAAACTTTGGACAACCAACTCACAATTACTAGCAGTTATAATGCCATCTACATAAACAAGTAAAGCCATAAAAACAACTTTTGTTTTGATAAAAAAAGAGTGATTTGTTACAGATTGAAGAAAGCCTTCTTTGATTAAGATGTGAGAGAATTTGGCAAACTATTTACGAGATGTCTGCTTCAAACTATATAAAGACTTACGCAACTTACAAACAGGATTACTCAATGATCTGTGCTCCCTTTTTGGATTATACCTTTAAAATCTGCGTGATTTAAGGGTTAATAAAATCCCTAATTTAGCACCTAATTATTATTTATATTAATCAAGTTGATCCCTCCTTACTACTTTTAATAGTAAATAAGTGTGGGGATGGAATGGAAAATTTATCCTCTCAAAAGATTAGTTGGAGAGGGACCTAAGCGTTAATTTTGGAAAGGTGAGAGTGTAGGCACAAAATTGATATCTCACGAAGTTAACTAAAATAGGGACCTGCATGGAAGCTTATTAAACCTTGGGTTTTATTGCAAAAAGTCTAACCTCACATGCAGACTCATATGATTATACCTGAATTGTAAAATGGAAGAATTTGGAGGATTAATGTGCAAAGTGGAAAGGGTGATATGACAAGGCTCTAATTCGAACAATATTATATCATATATTAAGAAGCAAAGGATACAAAAGCATTTCACGGTCAAAGTGTTAAAGAGAATTTTTGAAAAGTTACTCTCTTAACCATGAAGGCTTCTAAAACCTTTCATTTCTTTCTTACTAGATGAATGGAATGGAGGGACCAAGTGGCAAAGAATATCCTCTCACGGAAATGTTGAGAGAGAGTGATGTACATGAAATTGAAAGGACTATAGGGTCCTTTTTGAAAAAGAATTTTAAAACAATGCACGAGCCTTATAGTTGGAGGATGTAACGACCAAGATCTAAAGCTAAGGATAAGATCGCATGAGCATGTAATCATTGTTGCGAATGCGTGAATCCTAGAGAAGAGAAACGAATTCTTTTCTCTTTATCTTTATCAACACCACCTCGAGCTCCTATTAAAACACAACTCGTCTCTAAACCCTAGCGCCTCCGCGACTGGGAGAGAGGGTTCCGTGATGAAGTGAAGGTGTTTGCCGCGTCGTGGCGGACTGTTATTCTCGGCGACAAGTCACCAAGCGTGGACGCGTTGTTTAGAGTAAGAGCAATGTTGTTGAGGCTGGAGTGATCACTGGACACGTACCTGGTGAGCCGCTATTGACTTCAGAATGCTGTCCATCGTCGGAGCGGTTTCTTGAGAGCACACTCAACCCTTACCTCACCGGTAAGCACCCCTTAACCCCCTTGAGAGCATTAATTCATCGCAGTTGCATGCATGGTTATTAGAAGGAGAAAAGTATTCATGTAGAGAGAGAGAGAAGGAGAGCTGAACCCCCATTAGTGACCAGCTAGAGTTATATGGAGGTTCTGTGGGTTGACACTTGAACTCACTAACTAATTAAGTAGCCTTAGATGCATGGAGAATACATGGGTTCTCTCCTCTCTAGTATGCAAACATGTTAGTATATTTACGTGTATAAGTGCGTTGATTCTGTGGTTCCTCTTAGTGGAGGTTTTAAATTCCAATAAATATGTGAATGCATGCATGAGATAGGGTTTGGGTAAAATGTTAACAGGACGATGAAGGTTAAGATTATGTTGGGTTAAGAGGGAGTTTATGAAGAATTAGGTTTGGTACTTCACTAAGAATAGGAGGAAAGAGCTAAACACTGTCATGCATACTATAAGTATATACTATGCATATGGGTCTACCGGGAGCCTATAAAGACTTGAGGATACTGAAGTTATTTGATTAAATTCAATTGCATGTTCTGTGCTAGTAAGAGTATATATTAATGCATATGCTAATAACAGCAAGTGAAGTGTTAGAGTTACATTTATTAGATGTTGGTTTGTGTAGAAGGCAACTGAACTAACGATACAGGAGGTTGTGTAATATGGGTGGATTGGAGAGATGAACATATGAGCGACAGTCAGCCATGCTACCATCTTAGACATGGGCATAAAGTGGAGCAAGTAGTTAAATGATGTTGTCATGAAAATGGGCTTTGAACCAGTCTTGTTCAAGAAAACTTGAAAATAGCTACGGCACAATCCCTCGCTAAATCGTGAATTTCCGTCGCTAAAATAATTCAGCGAGGGAATGGCGATGGACAATTTCTGTCGCTATTTTGATCATAGCAAATTATTTTGCGAGGGTAATGGTCGTCGGATAATTTGCAACGGATTAGCGAGGGATTTTCTCCCTAGCTATTTAGTGAGAAAAAACGTTCCTTGCTATTCATTAGCTATATTCGCTCGCCGAACTTTTACTTTGGTGAGGACTTAGCGGTGGGGTTTTTGTATCTATTTAGCAAGGAAACATGTTCCCTCTCTATTTAGTAGCTATATTACCTTGCGGAACTTTTGCTTTGGCGAGGACTTAGTGATGGTTTTGTTGTAGCTATTTAGCGAGGAAACATTTTCCCTCGCTATTCTTTAGCTATATTCTTGATTTTTTAAAATTAATTCCCTTGCTATTCCGTAGCTATTCCCTCACTAATAGTTATTTGTCACCAATATATATTTTTTTATTGGTCCCTTATAGTACAAATTTAGCTACCTGGAATAAAATTGAGGCTTAATTATTCAATATAAGCATATAGAAAAAAAAATACCATTAACGCAATAACTAAATATCATATTACACCATTAAGTTTTGAAGGTTACATAAGATTCTCATCTAATTCTCCTTACAATGTCATCTTTGCCTTGTTTGATCATTCACCACATTCTTTGCCGACCGGTAAAATAAAAAAAATAAAAAAAAAATACAATTTCTAGTTCCAAGTACATGGTAAACTTCACAAAACCAGAATGTACCCAAAAACATAGATATCTAGCAAATCAGGCTTCAACTCTTCCAAACCTTCAAAATCAACAAAAAATCATCAACTAACAATATCAAATTGCTTATGTAATATCTAGAGACACAAATGAAATAGAAAGAAAACTTTGAGATAGGAATGAAACCATGAACATACAGACCAAACTTCACAGATACTTGTAAACAGATTATATGTTTCCAAGCATTGAAAGAAACATCTTGATAGGTGCATAAACAAGAGGAAACTTCATGAGTGCCATGTGGAACTATCAAAATAATACAAAAAATTGTTAGTAAAAAATTAATTTACAGACTCCTTGGAGTCCATTCAACTTCAACTCAGAATGCTGGCAACTTCAAATCTTCATCACAATGGAATATCATACACAAGTTATTAAGCTTTTTTTTGTCTTAACTGATAATTTCTAAAAGCCTTAATTAACAACTCTAAAATCAAAGATAAATTAATATAACCAAAATTCCAGTATTTGATCTGATGTTTTGAAAACCACTATAGACAAATATAAGGGAACAATATAGCTGATGCATAATCCCTCCAAGAACATCTCTAATGCAAAAGCAGAAAACTGATCACATGCACAATACAGATTTGCCTACTTAATTTACAAGCATTTCAAGTCAAGTTATTACTTCTACAACACTTGTAAACTCTAGTTCTCATCTCCTTGCACTCCTCATCAACATTGCCCCTTCCTCTGTCTCCCAAACTTAGAGCCAGGAATCAAAACTACAAACTACTAAGAATTCATAAGTAATGCGAGCTAAAATGCATCAAATGAAGCAGAGGAAAGTACTTGTTAGCAAATTCACCTTTGTGTATCCAATGGGCAATGAGTAATAACCTATGTCTTTAACAAGAAACCTTTGGAACCCTAGAAATATTTATATGCACACAAGACCTAGATATATACATATCATGCTATGGTTAATATGGGCTATATTCTTGAAAACAAAAATACTACTTTGATTTTTTTCAGGCATATATGTCTCTTCTCTTCAAGACATGCATGTTACCTTAGAAAGAGTTATTATTTACATGTCATGATGAGTGAGTGTTCACTAGTCATGAACCTTATATAACTCATGGACAGAATATTCCGTCGCTAATTCCTGATTTTTAAGTGAAGATTGGTTGTTATTTATAACTCCAAATAAAAGTTGTTCCTCTCATGTAGAAAAGAAATCCAGTAGTACTTTTCCTACCATCAATATCGCCTCCCTAATCACTGTCACAGTAACCAAAGAGTTTGAATTCTTTGGTGGAAGAATAGAAAAGCCCATAATCAAGAGTGTCTTTAAAATATTGAAGTATTCTTTTGGGAACCTTTAAATGGGTCATAGTGGGAGCCTCCATAAAGCTACTTATAAGACCAACTTTGAAAAGAATTTCAGGCCTTAGGCAAGTTAAATATCTAAGACATCCAACCAAGCTTTTGAGGGTAGTAGAATCAATCTTCACACCTTTATCATACCTTAATAACTTAACTCCACATTCTACTGGAGTGTCAACCGGTTTTCAACTTTGCCTCTTGAATTTTTTGAGAATCTCCTTTGCATAGCCTTCTTGAGAAAGAAATATCTCTTCTCTCGTTTGCTTAATTTCAATAGCAAGATAATATGACATCATTCCAATATCAATCATCTCGAACTCCTTTGTCGTGGTCTCTTTGGAGGCTTAAAATAAGACTAGATTACTATCTATGAATATTAGGTCATCAACATACAAGCAACCGATGAGAACATCTCCTCTTATATGCATGATATAGAGGGCATACTCATGTGCGCACGTTAAAAACTTGTCTTGAAAATATTTATCTATTATGCTATACCAAGCTCTTGGAGCTTGTTTTAACCCATAGAGGGCCTTCTTCAATTTTTGGATGTTATCTTCATGCTCGATAGTGATGAATCCCATAGGCTGCTCTATGTATATTTCTTCTTCAATATGCCCATTCAAGAATGCGGATTTGACATCCATTTGAAAGATTCTCCATTTACTTTTTTCCACTAAAGAAACAATAAATCTTATAGTTTCTAGGATAGTGACAAGAGCAAATACCTCATCATAGTCAATTTCAGCCTTTGGCCTGTATTCTTTCGCAACCAATCTTGCCTTGTATCTTTCAACTTCTCCTTTGGTATTTTTATGTATCTTGTATACCCATTTTACTCCAATGGCTTTATGCCCTCTGGGAAGTGATAAAAACTCCCATGAATTATTCTTCTGGATTGCATTGATTTCTCTTTCACTGTTTGTCTCCATTTTTCATTCTGCACTGCTTCTTTAAAGTCTATGGGCTCACAATCGACAAAGAGACAAAATAGTGTTAGCTAATCATTTAATTTTTTGGTTAACTCATAGAGATCTTCAAGACTTCTTGTGTGAAGTGTTGCTTTAGAGAAGCTTGATGGTGAAGGATCTTCAACTGTTCTTGAAGGTGATGTTGGTGGGGTAGCAACTTCTTCTTGTGCTCGAGTTAAATGTTCCTCTTCCTTCATGGTAGGTGATATGCTGCTATCCCACAAGTGCATGAGGGCACTCAAGTAGCAAAGTACCTTGAGGGTAGGGTAGTCGAATCCATAGAGAATGACACAATTAGCACTAATTTATCTTCTATTATATAGCCTAAAATATTTTTGGTTTTTGTGATCCTAACTGAGTAATCTAAAGAAGAACTAAAACTAAAGTGAACCAATGGCAAATCTAGGGTTATTAGTCAAGAGGAAATGGCACACCAGAACTCTATACACCTAAGAATCCCTTGTTGACTAGTTTCCTAATACCGGCTATCTAGTTAATGTATTTGGATCGTAAAGAACCCTAAATTAGTTTGACCGCAATACCTCGTGCAGCCAAACCCTAGTCCCATACAACTGCTTCGCCATACGAATACATTATTGTTATTATTAGTGTTCTACGGTTCCCACCATTAGGTTTTACCCTAATTCAGAGAGTGTGTTATGAAATCACCGCGATCACCGAATCTCTCGGTGTGCGCGCACCCCCTGTTATATATGCCAAGATATAGCTTGAGCGAGATTTCTCTTTCATGCATCAAGCAACTATAGATATGTGATCGACACTTTTGCACTAACAACTATAAACATTAAGCATGTATAGACAATTCACAAGAATAATAAAAAAGAAAATATAGTATTAAAAGAAAGGAAAATAGTCATAAGTTCATCTAGGGTTCAAGGACCCAAGTCACCACAAAATGTTTAGCCTCTCATGCTACAGGAAACCCTAATAAGATCTAAAGAAGACATAATAAAAGAATAGAAACTCCCTCGATCGATGTCATCTTCGCTATCAATCTCCTTTCCAAAACCCTAGTCGACGGTGCAAGAATTGCCTAAAATCGATCTGCCAAATGTCCCCCCAAAAAGTGAAGCGGGTGCCATTTTATAGACTTAAAAAATCATGAAGCACGAGCGTGCTTAGATTAGCACACTCATGTACCGTCCTGAAACGCGTTTTCTGGCATGCTGAGAGTTACACAGACATAAGCACTCCCGTGCATATTGTGCACGGCTAGGAAGATGACCGTGTGCTTTCTTCTTTAGCTCTTTTCTCTCCAAATTGTCCCAATTTCTGCTCATTTTATTCTAAGAGCCTTTTTTCCTGTTTAATCACAACAAAATACCCAATAAAGCACAAAAATAAAGAAATCTATGCGAGAAGAAACATAAAATGCATGAAAATGTAGTATGAAAATATGTATAATTATGCACTTATCAAATACCCCCACAATTAAACTTTTGCTTATCCTCAATTTCAGAATAGTTGGGCGTCCCTTCGGTGTCCGGGGAAACATAGTGTTGAGCCCAAGATGGTTTTTATGGAAAATATGTCTTACCTTATACTCACGCCCACCATGTGTGTATGTGTAGCCCCTCTTAAGATGCCTCTCACCGACTCAAGCCCGGCCCAGCTAGTCCAGACCTTATTTGCTCGCTTATCTCTTTTGAGTCTTTTATTTGGGTAGTAGCTGCATGCATCCAATGAGGAAGCCATTTCCTCTAGTAGGTCATCAAGTGAACATTTGTGATGCCCAAGATCTGACTACTCAAGTGTGGGTTTCACGCTTCAAATGTGATAGCTCTTTTTAACATCTTTTGTATTTTTTCGGTAGGGCATCCCTAATGGATCTGACTTTCCGGCCGGTAGGGCATCATTAATAAATCTGACTTCCCGAATTACTTTATATCTTTCTTCTGGTAGGCCATCTTTAATTGATCCGACTCTCCAGTTTTTTTTTTAAATAAAAAAGAAAATCCTCACTATTAGTCAAACAATCTAGAATCCAAACCTAAGCGGACGAGTGGCAACTAAGTCAGGGTTTGTGCATGTATATTTTTGTGGGATGTCAAGCTGTAATATCTATCACAAAATTACGGAAAGAGTTTATATAAAATTTCATATATCTATTATTGATCTCGATGAGTACTTCTTTTCATGGATTACTATTAACTACAAGGTGTGTCACGCCCCGATCCGAATTCTAGGCCTCGGGCACGTGGACAGATCGGCCATACCCAAGTAGAGGTGCATCTCACTCGGATACAAGGCCTAGGTAAATCATAAAGCATGGAACAGACAAACTGCAGAAGCATATATTAAATATAATTGATTAGAGTACTAGAGCAGAAAAGACATATGAAATAAGGGTTCAAGTAACCTACATAGTTAAGGCCCTATAAGGGTCCTACAATTTCAAATCTCACTCATCAAAGAAGAATATGAGGTCCTTGAACCTCTACAATGATGTCCCCAATCCCTTGTACCACTCCTGTGTCAGAGTTAGCTACTCCTCAGGATCTACCAAAAAAAAAAGAAACAAGTGGAATGAGCTTTCGAAGGGAAAGCTTAGTAAGTATACTGTAAGGAATACAACGAAATCAATAATGACAACCAAAGAAAGTATTCCAAATGAAACATGAAAACACATCAAAGAACATGGCCCAACCAAACATACAAGGGTCACGATCCAAGTCTCAACCTACCCAATGAACATAATAACATAGTAGGGAGTTCAATCCATGATTAACAAGACATCCAAATGAATCTCATTAGTAGTCTCCCCGACAATCATTATCATCAGCGGATTGTTGACCTTAGTGGAAAGTAGACTATTTAGTCCGGTAGCGCTACTATCACCTATATATATGTACACAACCAGCATATCATCCCACTGACGGGTGACAACGAGATATCTCCCCTCTGATAGGGCTACAGGATGACCAGGGTGTCCTCCCCCCGGAAGCCCACACAAAACTGTACTGAGCGAAAGATTCCACAAGAACAAGAAAGAATTGGCACATACCTACCCAGACGGAGCATAGGCTCACGTGTTTCGATGGCCATATACCGATCAACGGATAGGTATGTTCACCAATCACGAGTTCAAACAATGGATGACAACATTCCCAAACAGAACACATACACAAACATGGGAACAAATATCACAAGGTAAAGAGAGAAAACATCTGTATGTGCAGTCAACAAAACATGATCAAAGAAGCATGGTAACAAACAAACAAGAAGCGCCCAATTAATGGTCAATAAACTATCATCAAGTGATAGGTGTGCTAGGCAAAAGTACATTATCTCTGAGACACTGAAATCACTTGAGACTCCCTCCTGACGTGTCTCCACGCTCTCTGTCGGTATCTAGCAATAAGACCTATATCAGTTTAAGTATCAGTCGATAGATAATATTTACACTACATTGTGATTGGCCCGTCACTGGGGCCTGCTAACCACTCTTATCCTTAGCTGGGCTGTGAGCCCAGTAACTTAGTAGTTCTTTACACAACTCCTCCATATAAATGGAACCCACTATTTATGAGGTATGATCCTTCTTTTCACATATGAATGTCCTGGCCCACTAACTCACACTAACCCTTACCTCTCTTATTCCATCTTAACCCTCTAAACAATGCAACTTTTGTAAAAGTCTAGCCCACCACTAGACCCGACTCTTTTGGATTCATTGCTTCGGTGATTGGGTTGGGACCTTCTACAAAAATGTTGGATCTATTTCCATTCTCTAACTAGGTTGGGTTTCATTCAGAGCCGGTGATAACCACATGACTAAAGAATTCTTTTTTTTTAACACACCTCTAACTTCTTTGTTACTACTAAGCTCCATGATTGGTTAACAACTGAAAACCATGAGTTTGTTAAAATGTGGCTCCTCCATAAAACTAAGAGAGATGGGCTCCAGTTCACATAAAACAACATGCTCATAAATATATGAGCTACATAACAAACCTTATCTTAAATTTCCATGTTATCGGGCCCCTACGGGCCCCTAAAATGATAATAGTTACCTTCAAGGGTGTTAGAATATCCACTAGTCTAACAGTGTTCCATTCATACATGGCTGATGAACCTAACCTCTTTCCATATGTGACTACCAAATAGTAGAATCCATAGCACATGTTGGCCTCTATTAAACAAGTGAGACATGGTCTCCACTCACGCTTTTCTCAATCATGATTTGTTTAGAAGAATCCACAGTTCTCTGATCATGATCTCTAAAGGACCTGGAGTTAAGCTTCTTCAATATAGGAGATTCTTCTAACCCACTAATGATTTCTATAATCACCAAGCCTTGGTTTTAAGCCGATGCTTAACATCACACTAAATGAACCTACAATTATGCTATAGTCCTTGGAAGAGGGTCTGTAAACCTAATCATCTCAACCATACTAAATTTCTCTAAGTGAGATAAGGTTAGTATCTAGTTCATAGGTAAGCATGCCACGACCTTACAAGCAATGCACAATCACAACTCACCTTTAGCTATACTATTTACACTTAACAACGAGATTACCTCCTCTCATTAACTATGTGGCATCACATGCAAGAGTGCACTTCTGCTAGTCTTATCTCAGAATCCAACAACCCAAGCAACCTATTAAAACCCCATGCATGCTTGAATTGTACTAATATAGACTTTACTACCAGATATTGGTGTAAAGTGTCTGGACACATTGTGGGATCGAAAATACGCGCCTGGCATCGTGTCTGTGAAGAGACACTAGGTGATATATCGAATCACAAATTCTGGCAGGCCCAGTGGGGACCACATTCCACCTCCTATCTTTGTGGCAAAAGTACAAGTAGAAACATTGCTCCTATATCCTATGAAAGAAAACTAACATTGTTGATTTTCTTACTGCAGATGAAATGGCATTCAAAAGCTCAACCGCACCTAGAAGCCCTAAGCTCATGATCTTCCTTGGAGAAGGAACTGAGGTCCAGTTGCCCAATTACACATTCAACACCGGAAACCGTTGGAGCTGAATTGAGGTTTGGCACAATTTCAGAGTCCGTGCAGTTCGTGAGGAGGCCTTCATCCTCAGAGGATAACCTGAAGGTCCTGCGCCTTCCCTCCATGGGCCGTAGTCCGAATGTGATTGTTCTAAATACCGACGAAGACGTTGCTGTTAAAGAACAATCAAGGGTATCTGCTTTCAAAAGGCTATCCCACCCTAAAAGGGTAGTCTTTATAAATGATGATGATGATGAACCCACCTTCACTATTACCACAAAGGGGCGGGAGAGTGGGATATTCTAATATGATGAAGACGCACCTAAGAAAAGTGTGTTCTCAAGGCTCACACCAAGAAAGGTTAAAATTCCAAAACAGAAGCTGGATTTTGTGTCATTCCAAGGACACAAAAGTAACCAAATGGGTTCCTTCAATAACTCATTTGAACAACTCAAACTGGTGAAGAAGAATTCAACAACTACAGATCTACGTCCTCAGCTTAATGAAAACAAAGGTAGTAGACCTCCGAACTCTTATCACAAGGACACTTTTAGCCGAAATCTCTACAAGACTTATATAGCATCAAAGAAGCTGAAGTCGAAGAAGATAATACCAAGAGAGTTCTACCCAAAGAAAAATCAGTTATTATCAAATGCACGGAAGACGGTGTTTGATCAAATAGCATCTGCACAAAGTCAAAGTTTCAGTGGAGGGGGGAAATGAAGGATGAAGAAATGTCTCATGTGGAAATATATACTATTCGAATGGTCACTGAAGCTCTAGGAGATCCAGTACCCGAACCAGAGCAACCAGGGGTATTCACAAGATCTCGTAGAAGAGCGGCAGACTCTCAAAGTGGGGTTGGAGATGAAGGTTCAAACTAGATGCCACATGAAGGTCAGAGAACCGGGAGTATTCCAGTATTTTGCATGCCAGCGAATTACAAGGAAGCTGACCCTCCAAATGATGATATTGAGAATGAACTTGCCTTTGCTTATAATTGAGATGACTTTAAAAGGAGAGTCAAGCAAATGGAAAGACTCCGACAAATGGAAAATTAGGAAGCTGAATATCAATGGCTTAATGAACAAATGACGATGTTGATGGAGTCATTGCTGAAGATGTAGAGATAAATAGCTACCTTAATAGAAAATCAAAAAGCACAAAGGTCGAGAAGTCCAATTCCACAACTAAGAGAAACCCCTAGGCCAGTAGAGCAATGGAGGACCACTCCACAACAAAGAGAAGTCCCTAGGCTAGGAGAGCAAGAGGAAGATTCATATTCTCCTATAAGAGAAATCCCTAGGCCAGGAGAGCAAGGGACTACAATGACTAGAGAGGAGATACAACGGATGGTTGCGGCTAAATTGAGACAAGCCAAAGGAAGCGAGATAAGGGTTGATGGAGATAAACCTTATCCCAGCTATCATGATGTGGTACCCTACCCCAAAGGATATAATGTACCTAAATTCAAGCATTTTAGTAGGATTGGTAATCCTGATCAACACTTAGCTCACTTCGTGACAGCGTGTGGAGACACAAGTGCAAAGCCTTCACTCCTTCTCAGGTAGTTTCTGCAAGTCTCACAGAAGTGGCATTTGAGTAGTATGCCAGCTTACAACCTGAATCAATACAAACTTGGTAACAACTAAAAGATGCCTTTCGAGTACGGTTCGATGACGTAAGTGACAAAATCATGATAGTTGACCATGACGCCACTCGTCAAAATAAAGATGAGAAAGTGGTGGATTATATTATGAGATAGAGAAACCTGAGCATCAAATGTGAGCAACCCCTTGATCAACCAAAGGCGGTGGGTTTACTGCTCGGGAACATTGATAGTTGCATGGCACCTTTTCTGAGTACATCTGGCATCACCACATTCAAATAATAGATTTCACATGCTAAGAAATTGGAAAGGACAAGCCCAAAGGTGTTTTCTACTTTGCAAGTTCCAAGGAATGATAGAGAAAAGCTTATAAGGATAGAAGGTATCAAGTATACTGCTACAACCTTCAACATTGATAAAGGAAAAGGTGTTGCTGAATCTTACAAGCCGAAACAAGTCAAGCCACCTACCTTAGGTGTTGCTGGTAACGAATCAAAGCCTCTTCCTTTTTTAAAAGAAAGAATGGATAAGAAATATTCATTAAGAAGAGATAAGGTATTGAATATTTTTAAAGATGCTGTGAAGGAAGGTCTGCAACTCCCTGAATATAAGAGACCGAAAAAGGAAAACAAGAAGGATCATCCCAATTGTTGTCCATTCCACAGAGTATAAGGACATACAATTGAGGATTCTATGTTTTTAAGGATTGGGTTGAGCGAAAATATCAAGTGGGCAAGATTACACTCTCGAAGAATGGTTTGTTGGAGCAACTAGCTGAGCATATCTGCTATGTGACCACCCAAGACCACAAGGGATCATCCCAAGGAGAAGTCACTGTAGTGGGCAATAAAGTAATACTCCCATCAACAAAAGATTATAGGCCTTATGCTCTTCCAGAAGGATTATGGGTTCATATCCAAGAAGTCAAAGAAGATGTTGTAGAAGTTGGCTGAGCTTCCAGGGATCACATGGAGATGTTCCCAAGAACCCCCTAAAGGACCCCCAATAAAACAAACAAAGAAGAAGAACAAAAAGGGAAAGCAGAAGCATGAATAATTGAAGCATAGGAAATCCATCATTGAAGAGTTTCTAGAGTCCCTCAACGAATATGAGCAGAAGGAAAGTTTCTTAATCACTCTTAAAAACTATTTTCCGAAGAGGTTGAAGAATTACTTGGGGAACTAGCTGAGGAAGAAGATATGCAGGTGGACACTTGCAGGGTTTTTTTTGGAGGAGAATACCCTATGTATAACCCTGATGGTGATGATGATAATGATAGCTTTTCTGAGCCGGAAGAGTCGTACGATCGTTACGTCCGACCCTATATCAGCAAGAAGCAAAAGAAGAAGATGGCTTTCAGAGAAAGAGTGAAGAAGGCAAACGCAGACTCTTGGAGCCACACCAACCAGAAGAGACAAAGAAACCATGCTACATCCCAAAGACCCCAAAATATAAAGTCCTGAGGAAAGCTATGCCTGCTGAAGAAATTCCTGCTTTCATTCAATGGATGACGGACGAGTCAGCTAACAGGCTATTGTAGTTACATATTGAAGATGCTGAATCAGATGAGTTTGGAAGATACTCTCCAGAAGCATCCGGGCAAACTTTTGTTTCAGAGGTCGTGGAGTCTTCGCCTCCAACAAAAGTAACCAATAATAAGAGGAAGTCTGTTCTCCAAAGCATCAAGATTAAGAAGAGTAAGAGGAAAGAACTTTTTAATCAAGCCATGAATATGAGATTGGAATTACCTAACCCTAAAAGGCCGTGCTTGATGCATCTCCACAGTTACCCAAACTACTGTCCATATCACCGACTCGTGGGACACACCATAAAGGAGTGCTAGAATTTCCAAAAATGGTTACAAAAATAAGTTTTCATGGGGAATTTGACACTCATTAATGACTATTTTGAAGAAAATGGCGAATGTCGGGCCATAACTTTTCAAGATAATTGAGGATAAATTGAACTTCCCAGATGAAGAAACTGATGAAGGAGATGAAATACCATATCATGTACATCAAATGTAACTCAGAGCTGAGATAGTACTTTAGCCAAGATAGGCATCCAGCTCCAATGACAAAAACAAAGGAAAGATGTTTGAAGAAGGAAACATTTCACCAAAAAAAAACTTCAACGAAGCCGAATTGTAATATTTTGGCACACTTGAAGAATGTCCCAGCACTTCTCAGTATGTACGATGCACTGATGATATCACTTGAAGTCAGGGAATCTCTAATACGCGCCCTATAAAATCCTGAGGAGTATCACGCCTACTTTGCTGAGTTCAATAAGAAAGAAGCCCTATATGCATTTCATACACCTTCAGTTTCCTTCACAGATGAAGACTTGCTGCTCGGTACTACAGAACACAATAGGCCATTATATGTGACGGGTTCTTGTAATAGGATAAAAATCAACCGAGTTTTGATTGACCCAGGATCCTCTATGAACCTAATGACCCTCAACACTCTCCGGGCATTGGCTCTCAAAATATACCACTTACCTCAGGAAAAGATCATCATTCAGGGTTTTAATCAGCATAGCCAAAAGGCATTAGGGTCTATCACTCTCCTAATTAAATTTGGAAAGATGACATCTGATGTGAAATTCCATGTGATCGACGCAGACGCCTCATAAAAAGCCCTATTGGGAAGGCCTTGGATCGATAAAAACGAAATGGTCCCTTCAACACTTCATCAATGTGTGAAGTATATGGTGGATAGGAAAGAATTTAGGATTCATGGAGAAATCCAACCCTTCGGCATCCATGAAATCCACTATGAAGACGTGAGATATTACCTTAAGTCCTCAAAAGGGGGCAAGCCGCTCTGTCCAAAGGTCGGGTCTCTGGTGAAGACACCCAAGTCTACTCCTGTCTCTAAAGAGAAAGCTTCAATATTGCCTCACTTCGGTAGTGACACCGAGTCCTCAGCTAACAAAAGTGATGAAGACACACACCAAAGCAAAGGCCAATCCAAAGGGTCCACCCAAGAAAGCACATTCCATATCACAAGGCTTCTTGATGGCAACAAATCCTTCGCTAATTTGAATGTTAACACCGTTGAGCATTTGAAGACATTCTACGTCCTAGCTCGACAAGAAAAGGAGAGAGGCATCCTCTTCTATAAAGCCAAAAGCAATAAAATTTCAAATGATTATATCATAAATATTGAAGAGTTAAAGGATGATGAAATCCAACTCATAAATTTCCCCAGCTATTACCCCAATAAGCTTAAGACAGCAGTTGAGAAGTTTGGTGGCAAAATGAAATGGTCAAGGAATTCATATCATAGCTTTCATCGGTGTTGGAACACTGCACATGTGGATAAGAGAGGAATAGGTTACTCCGAACATTCTAGACACTCATGTTACATGACAATGTAAGGGGAAGAGGGAGAGGAGATTAAAATGAAGAATGTGCCACTTGAGCTAGAAGATGGGGGACATGAGTCAATTGATGAGTTGGTGGAAGTCAACTTGGGAAGTGAAGACTAACCTTTTAAGCACCAGCTGTCAGAAGAAGAAAGAGCATCCCTCACAGTGACTGCTTTGCCTGGAATTATAACCAAATGCTAGGATTAGACAATGAGGTAGTTGTTCATAGATTGGCTATCGATCCCAATGTTACTCCAGTCACGCAAGCACAATGAAAGATGAAGTTTGACCTAGAAGAAATTGTGATAGAAGATACAAAGAAGCTGATTGAAGAAAATTTCATTAGGGAGGAGAAATACACTGATTGAGTAGCCAGTATAGTGTCTGTGAAGAAAAAGAATGGGCAGATACAGATATGTGTAGACTTCAGAGACCTGAACAAAGCATGTCCTAAAGATGATTTTCCCCTGCCAGTTATGGAGATCATGATCGACAACACCTCAGTGTGCGAGATGTTCTCTTTTGTGGATGGATACTCTGGATACAACCTAGTCAAAATGCATCCAGATGATGAAAAACATACAGCCTTCCGGACACCCAGGGGTATATATTGTTACAAAGTAATGCCATTTGGTCTGAAGAATGCGATGGCAACATACCAAAGAGCCATGACTAAAATATTTGATGATCTAATTTAAAAAGTCATCGAATTCTATGTGGACGATCTTGTGGTCAAGGGAAATTCCAAAGACAAGCATCTTGATGATCTGAAGAGAGTTTTCACATGCCTCAAAGAATACAAGCTGAAAATGAATCCCATGAAGTGTGCTTTAGAAGTCCTATCTGGGAAGTTTTTTGGCTTTATAGTAAGACACTGGGGAATAGAGATAGACTCCTCCATGATAAAAGCAATTTTGGAATTGCCACCTCCTCAAACAATGAAGTAGCTATGGTCTTTTCAAGGACGTTTGACGTGTATCAGAAGATTCATTTCCATCCTGTCCGGAAGATACAAACCCTTCTCCAAGTTGGTCAAGAAGAATACGCCCTTCAAATGGAATGATGAATGTCAGAAAGCTTTTTAAGATGTCAAACACTATTTGTTGAATCCACCAGTGTTGGCGGCCCCAATCCCTGGAAACCCGTTGATTCTATATACTGCTGCATTGGAAGGGTTATTAGGAGCTATGCTGGCCCAGAACAATGAAGAAGGCAAAGAAAATGTACTTTATTACCTCAGCAGGATGTTGATAGGCGTTGAGAGTAAATATACCCCAATTGAAAAGCATTGTCTAGCCTTAGTGTTTGTAGTCAAGAAGTTGAGACACTACTTGCTAGCACATAAAGTCATACTCATATCAAAAATTGATCGACTCAAATACCTTACAATGAGGCCATTGCTTATGGGAAGACTCGCAAAGTAGGTGCTGATTCAGATGGAATTTGATATAACATACACTCCACAGAGAGCTATTAAAGGGCAGACGTTGGCAGACTTCCTTGCGGCACATCCTCTCCTTAATGATTCACCACTTAATTATGATCTCCCTGATGAGGAGACACTTGCAAGGAAAGAAGCAGGGTGGTGACTGTACTTTGATGGAGCGTCATCTATAAAACCGTCACTCATGTCCACGATTCCACAAATCAAAGCGAGTATAGGACTTGTGTTCGTCACACCAGAAGGGGGAATTCTCAGATATGCACTCTCCCTCACGGAGCCATGCACAAACAATGAGGTAGAATATAAAGCTCTCATAGCTGGTTTGGAATTGGCAATCAAAATGGGAATCTAAGATATTCATATATTTGGAGACTCATAACTCATTATGAAGCAAGTCGAAGGAGACTACAAGATATATAAGCATGAACTTCTTAAATATTATAAGAAGGTCAAAAATCTGATGAGGAAAATCCCCCAAGTACAGTTGAGGAGGGTTTTAAGATCAGAAAATGGAGAAGCTGATTCTTTGGCAAAAGTAGTGAAGGAGCTAGCGAATCTGAACTATAAAGAAATCCATATCACCATAAGAAATAAAAGGCCCATAAGTACGATCCTTGATAATGTCGAAGAGGAAAGTACTGGGGGGCAAAGCGGAAGTCTTCACCCTCGAAATGCCAGAAGAAGATTGGAGGTAACTATTCATGGAATATCTAAAATATGATAAACTCCATGAGGACAAATTAGAAGGCCTTCAGATAAAGCAAAACGCCCTAAGATTCACCCTTATAAATGATTACATTGTTCCGTAGGTCATATGATCAACTACTCCTGCGATGTCTTTCATATGAAGAAGCTCAAGAAGTCATGCATGATGTACATTCCGGGATATATGGTGCACACCAATCCAGACCCAAGATGCGACTTAAGATTAAGCGCCTAGGATATTATTGGCCAACCATGGTTAGAGATTGTATCGATTATGCTAGAAAATGCCATCTATGCCAAATACATGGGGATTTCACCCATCAACACCTAAATCCTCTACACCCCACAGTCTCCTCATGGCCCTTTGAGATATGGGGATTAGATGTAGTCCGTCCCATTGAACCTCTATCATCTTTGGGACATTAATTCATATTGGTCGCAACAGATTACTTCTACATGTGGGCAGAAGCTATTCCAGTGAGAGAAATCAAGACTGAAAATATCATCAAATTCTTCAGGGACAACGTCTTATACAGATTTGGGACTCCAAGGATAATTATTTCAAATAAGGGCCCTGCCTTCAAAAGCTTCAAAAATGGAGATTTATAGAGCACCATAAAATAGATTGGAGATATACCTCCATCTATGATGCTAGAGCAAATGGATTGGCAAAAGCATTCAACAAGACTCTCTCAAAGCTATTAAACTGTGTCCAAAAATAAAAAGGACTAGCATGACAGACTCCCGGAGATGCTATGGGCACTACCTGTAGGACCCCGACACAGTGTACACCATATTCTTTAGTGTTTGGAACCAAAGCGGTCTTGCCCCTCGAAATCCAAATACCCTCATCGAGGATAGTAGTGCAAAATAAAATATCAAATGAAGATAATATCCGGCTTTATCTAGATGAGTTGGACTCTCTTTACGAGAAAAGGATGGGAGTACAACAGAATCTAGAGGTCTACAAGTAATAGGTCTACAAGGCTAAGATGTCTTAGGCCTACAACAAATTGGCTTGGTTTAGGACTATTTCAAAAAGAGAACTGGTTCTCATCCTCAGAAGACCTATCATCACCAATAAATGGGTCGGGGGCAAGTTTAAAGCAAACTAAGAAGGTCCGTACGTATTGGAGATCGTCTATGAAGGAGGCGCATACCAACTCATTGATGCCAACCGAGAAAGACCAATGCCACCCATTAATGGTCACTTTTTGAAAAAGTATTATGCATAATGTAAAAATGTTTGCCTATGAAGAAACGTCTGGTCCCTTATATGGGTAGACTAGTCATGTACAATCAAATATACTTCCTGGGGCAAAACATTCGTTTCCAAGTACTTTTGTATTAAATTCATTGAATGAAATAAAGAGGCATGTATTTGTCTACGACGAAACGTCCGACTCTATGTAAAAAGTAGACTGGTCATGTACGATTAAATGTGCTTCACGAGGCAAATACTTGCACCCCACGTTTCCCAAAAAAAAACAAAAAACAAAGACAAAAAAAAAATAGAGGCAAAAAGGAGAAAAGAAAAGACAAAAAAAAAAGAAAAAAACGTTATGTTTTCAAATATTCAAGTGTTCCACGTAAAAAAGGGGGAATTTAAGTCTTTCACCACATGTGCCAATTGAATTCCAATGTTTGATTAGTCATAATAAGACTTTATTGATGGCAAAGGAAACAAGAGCTGTTCTAAAGCTTCAAAGGTGAAATCTGGGACAATAGATATGGAAATTTCCCTTATGGTCCTTAATATTCTGGAAACTATTCTTCTTAAATTTTTTCTGTGAGGAATTAATAAATAATCATGGTCCGTTGAGAGGGATGAACCTATAAAAAAAGAGTCCAAATCATATTTATAAGTGTAGTGTAATTGTAAATGTCTCAAAACTAACTACCAAAGCATAATTAAACTAATAAGTCAAACTAAAAAGAAGAAACAAAAAAAAAAAGTGGTTCTTCAATGCCTAATGAATTGCAAACATGACTCCTTTATTTCCTCAAATTCTTCAACCCAACCCGTGAAGAGAGCTATAAGATCGTCGTTTGAATTATTCCCTTGACTTTCAGCTAGTTGTGTTTTAGCCCCATCCAATGCAACTTGAAAATCTGCTCGTACGTGATCAGAAGTTTCCAAGGAGATCGTTGAAGTTGCTATTTCTTCAACGAAAAAATTTATCTTTTCATCTAAAGTTTTTACCGTATTTGAAATTCCATGAACTTTGGATTGAAGTTGATTTATTGTATTCAAAATTTCACAAATTTCATCTTGAAGGTGCTGGCATTCTGTAATGATCTTCTGATGCTCCTCCTTCTTCATGTTTATGTCATTAGCCAAATCCACATCATGCTTATCGAGGCTTTCAATAGATGAGGTTTTCTCTAGTACACATTCTTTGTCTTGTTGATTACGGATATAGGCTTGGACATAAGGATCCTTTGAAGCTTCTTCATTAGAGGATACACACTCAGATATTTCTTCTAGAAGACGCTCGAGACCATCCAAGTTGATGCCGAAGGGCTTAAGAATTAAATGAGATTTCTTCTTCACATCATCAATAATATTTTGGTAGATATGATAATTGAGGGATTTTGTTGATTACCCTGTCTCAGAATAATGACGCTGCTTTCGATATATTCTTCGAGCCTATGAAAGAAACATGCAAATGTTACTTAAAAATAAAAGAGGGACCTTTAGGCTGCTTTGGCGAAGACTCACTGTTAACATTTGTATCGACATTAACGCCATCACCTTCCAATTCTTCCACAGGGAGAGGAGCATCCTTGATAATCTCTTTTGGAGGAGTTTGTCTCGAATTAGGATAGCTGTCATCTTTGTGGGCAACTAAGTTTCAAAAAGAAATTGTCAATATATATATATATATATATATATATATATATATATATATATCAAAAAAAAAACCTTTAGTTTGCTTTAATGAAGATGTAACTTCAACATCTGCACCAGCATCGTCACCATCGCTCTCTAATTCTTCCATGGAGCTAGGAGCTTCCCTAATAAAGCTTGCACAAGGAGTTGAACCCAATGACAAAGAATTATCATCTTCTTGAACAGCTGGAGCAGCTAGTGTTCAAAAAAATTCATTAGACTTAAAAAATACATATTAAAAATAATAATAACAATAAAACAAAATAAACCTTCTTGGATCACAGGCAAGTTCTGCGGTGGTTCATTCGCCAAAGCAATTGGTATGTCACTGAAAATGGAATTGGATTCAAATCATGAAGAAAAACAAAAAACAAAAAAAATAATAAAATAATACCCTCGGGTGTGTCAGGGAGAGCTTTTTCAGTTACGACATTTAAATCTTGTGGGTTTATGAGACCTGGAATTAAAATTTCTCATGAAAACCATTGAAGATGCATGAATAGTTGATTAAAGATATGTTCTCTTACCAACAGGAGTGTCCTGAGGCATCCCTAAGTCTGATGGAGGAGCATCATCAATTCTTGGAGCTGTTTGAAAAGATTCGGGGGAAATTCAAGATTAAAAAAAAAATTAAAAAAAAAACTTTCATACCGATTGGCGAATTATGAGCAGCTCTGGCATTTTCTGGTGGAGTATCATTGATTGGTATGCCTGCAAATCAAGGACTTAGAGTCAATAAAAAATATAACAAAATAATGATGAATCATGGGCTTTAATAAATATTTTTTTTTTGAGAAGACCCTCACCAAAAATGAATTTTTGGAATATAAAAAAAAAATATTCTGAATTTTCAGAAAACTTTTAAATTTGAATTTTCAGAATATTAAATTTTTGAATTTAAAAAAAATCAAAAAAAAAAGAAAACAAAAATTCTTAATTTTCAGGAAAGTTTTAAATCTGGATTTTCGGAATATTAAATTTTGATTTTTCATAAAAGTCTTAAATTTTAATTTTTGGAATATAGAAATTCTGAATTAAAAAAATAAATAAATAAAATAAAATAAATCTGAATTTTCGGAATAAAAAACAAATTCGGAATTTTCAGAAAAGTTTTAAATTTTAATTTTTGGAATATAAAAAGTCTTAATTTTCCAAAACAAAATAATAATAAAAAAATAAATAAAATAGCACACCTTGAGTTTGTCGCCGCTTCGTTGGAACGGTAGAATCCGCAGAAGAACGACTCCGTTTATGATCAAGGAAAATACTTTCGTAAATAAATAGTAGTTTTCTTGAAGATTGACCTTGATCAATATTTCTTATGATACCTCCTCTATCACTAAGATCCTCCTTGGTTAGTAATGCAACTTCCTGATTAAATAGAGCTTGGACGTTTTTGAACTATTTATGCGCATGAAGCAGTATAAGTTTCCCACTCCTATCATGATCAGGAATATAAAATGAGCTGGAGGTCCTTTCACAGGAAAGATGTAGCCAAATTACCTGCAAGGAAGAGGCATGTCTGGGAAAATTAATATATTTGGGAATGTGCTGGTCAAAGCCAAACTGCCGCCCAAATCGATGAGGATTGTACGGCTCTGCATGAAAATTCCTGGCATAACGTAGAGGAAGGACGCTACAACGAAGGCATTCACATACTCCATAGGGTAAGAATCCAATACCTCAGGTCCCGTAGAATGTCTGGAATCCCGCACTATCTTGCCATTGTGATATAAATAAGGGAAAGGACGGCACGCAAAACTCTCTTCTTTCCTAATGAATATCCTCACGTCAAAAGGGCGATTGAATGGAGTAGGAGAGGCGTTCATGTAATGCAGCATCTCAGGTATCCCCAAAAGTCCTGGGATGGTGAACGTGTTATCATCAACCGGCCGCCGGAGATATATCATGTGGAAGTGACAACCGGCCAATGCAAACAGAAAGTGAGAGGGAAAAGTTGTTGTAGAGAATCCAAGCCCTCTCCTGTGTTTAACAATGGCATTTAAGCCCACATATATGCGCGCCAAAACCGCAGGAGAAAAATCAATCTTCTTCCCATGTGCGAGATCAGACGCCATTACAAAAACTCTTTGTTAAATTATATTACGTCCACTCGGCATAATAAAGTAGCAGATCTATAAGGTCACGAAGGCAACAAAATCAGCATTTGGAACAGGATTGGGAGGATGATCAAACTTTGAGCTGTATTGGGAGTCAAATAATGCTCTCTTTGGTTTCCTGAAAAAATTTATCCAATCCTCAAAAGATACATCCTTGTCATGTAGAGAGGATTTTTGCCTTGCCAACCATTGAAAAGCATCGAACAAGCTTCTTAGAACAGAAAATTCAGAACTGCTTCTCTGACAAAGTATGTCATTATGAGGTATGACTTCGTCATATATTTCGCCATTAATAGGAAGCCCTCCAAGTCTCTTGATGTCCCATAGCGAAATCCAAACCTCTCCATGTAGTAGGTTGAAAGTATTTGTATCTGGACACCATAGCTCTATCAGTGCTTTATAAAAATTGGGATCCACATCATAATGCCCAACCGAGGATACGATCCCGTAAATCAGTTCCACATGAGATAATTCCCTCGAATAATTCTTGACTACGTATCTAGCCCAATTTGCGTAATATGGGAGTTCGATCGGCTCACTCTTAATGGGGTTTTTGCCTTTCCACCCTAGGTAATAGTTGATAATCTTGCTTCCAAGAGGCTAGAATATAGGCAAATCCTTCATAACCCCGTCAGGTTTACGGTATATTGCATGGATACTGTCACCATCATACCAGCGACTCAATGTTAACCGAGCAGTAGCCACATAGGATAAAGATCGCTTTCCCTACTCTGAATACTCCTCTTCTTCATATCTAATCATGGGTTCTGACCGGGGACTAAAAATAGGATATGGTGAGGGAAAACATGGCCCAAGGGAATCTCATTGAGGTCTTGACCGACATCCCAAAAAGGCTCACTCTGAGGGTGGCCGGCCATAATAAAAGAGGAGATTTGGGGATTCCTACTTATCTCACTCAATCTCACAACACAAGATTTCGTGAGAAAAGTATGAAGGGGGCATTTGTTTATATAAAAAAATATATATATAATACATGTCCCAATCACGATAGAGTTTAAATCCCAATTTAAATAGAACTTAAATATATCCTAATCCTGATATATTTAGGATTTTATGAGGTAAGTAAATGAAATATAAATATGTTGTAATCTTAATTGATTTAGGATTTTTTATGGGATAAATAGATAAATTATTTGGTTGTGTCTCGGGACAGAGCACAAATCCTGAGTCAGATCCAAGGCACAAATTTTAGGATAGCCCGAGAAAACATATCCCGAGACGATCTCAAATTCCAAGATAGCTCGAGAACACATATCTCGAGGCGATCTTAAAATCCAAACTAGCTAGAGAACATATCTCTAGGCAATCGGAAGGGTGTAAATTTCAAGATTGCCCTAAAATACATATATCGAAGCGATCTTAAATTTCAAAATACACCGGGAACACATATCCCGAGGTAATCCCAAAACTCTAAAATTGTGCGAGAACAAATCTGGAGGCAATCTCACTCTAGAACAGATCTCAAGGCGACTTAAAGAATGCAAATCTCGAGATAGTTGAAGAATACACATCGCGAGGCAAAAAACATATATATATATATATATATTAATTAATTGCTTAATAAATTAATATTAAAAGTCTTGATCTTATCCGGTAAGAAGGCAATTCAATTTTTAAAACAAAAATCTTTGTTCTTATCCGGTGGAGAACGGGCCATGTGGGTGTGATCTAGCGGAAAGTGGAAATATTTTTTTTGGGACAACATAAAAAAAAGGCAGAGAGGAGTTTCTATGAGGGGATTGGAAAGGAGAGAGAGAGAGAAAGCTTTCAGTGAGAGAATTTTTGATAGAAGAATCATAATTAGGAGATTGAACAAAAAAAGGGAAGAGATTGACAAAGAGGAAGAAGGGAAAAAAAAAATCAAGTCCAAGGTATTCTTTTTTTCTCATATAATAATAACGATTTCCATCCCCCCTTTGTCGCTGAGCCGCCGATTGTTGTCGCTAAGCGGCCTCCTTGCTGGTAAGCCACCTCCGCGCCGCTGCCGCTTCGGATCGCCGCCACCGTTGCCAGGATGGATACCATCTTGGTGCGCGGTGGCTCCGTCATCAGATCCGTCATCCCAACCACCTCCCTTTGTTGTTCTCATTGTCGTCATCGACGAGTCGCCTTCCGCATCGCTGAGTCGCCTTCTGTCACGCCCCGACACGGATTCCGGGACCTCGAGCACGTCAACAGACCGGCCGTATTCAAGCAGAGATAAACTCAACTCAAATACAAAGCCTAATAAGGTGATAAGCAGATAACAATCCATAACATAAAATATACTCGTGTTCAAAAGAACATAGAGTCAACAGGGTCCATAGGCCCTATAATAGTCTGGTCCCTATACGGGTCCTACAAATAGTAATGCTCACGAAGTAAAAGATAAAGGAGTCTCCTAAACCTCGGATCTCCCTGTGTCCTCTCCTCAGGCTCCACTCCCTCCTAAACTTCGGAATCTGTAAAAGAGGAAAAGTGAAACACATGAGCTTTCGAATGGAAAGCCCAGTAAGTACCCCTGCGGGTCACAAAGACATAAATAGGAAATATGTCATCCAATGAGGTCACAATACCAACAATATAATGCTAGGAGTCTACCCGAAACAAATCAAAGGTACGACCCCTGATATAGAAGCCCTCGGGCTCTGGAAGAGATTTCCAAAGAAAACTCAAGGTTCACTTCCGGCCAGTGTGTCCAGCTATTTGCTGTAAGTACGACCTTTTGGTCGTTCGACCCTTCGGTCGCAGGTCGGTAGAACTACCTCTCCTACGTGTTAACACGGTCAGTGTACCATGGCCACTGACAGGTAAGACCTCCAGAGATTTGCCTCTCTGGCAAGGCAGACAGAAACGCCAGGAGGTCCTGTCCCTCAACATTCCCTTATCGGAGCTTCCGTAGCTCCACTAAGTCCGGGCAGTAGACCATAGCAAATAGGGACACCAACATCCCGTAAACAACCATACATGCTCAATAGTATTCCAAAATAAATAATGACGAATGTAGGTTAACAAGAAGCATAAGATATCAATACATAAACAAGTCCAAGAAAACCCGAAACCGGGTGAGAACTAGGCAAGTGTACTTACCTCCTGGTGAGACTAAAGTCTTCCTAGGATCCCTTGGAATGCCTTACGTCTCCCCGAGAGTATCTGGCATATATAGACTCCATTAGAGTCAAGATTTCAACAAGTTTCTATGTCCCTAGTTTCACATGCATGTCCAACGTTCTGGTTGGGCTTAGACCCACTAACGGGTCCTAAAGACTATCTCTCGGGTTACCGGCCCTTATCCCCTGTTTTCATGTCCTTTAGTTGACCTTGACCCCAGCTTGGTCAAACCTAGTCAACTTTAGCCTACTTGTCGAGTCCCAAACCTTATTTAGTCATTTCAGTTGAGTTGGGCTAGTTTCAAGCCCATTACAATGTTTAACTTGATCTTAGCCCTTTTTTACCAAAGAAGGGCAATTTTAGTCATTTGGTGATTTATGACCCTAAAGTTTAAGGTCCTATCTTGTCTAGGGCTTACTTAGTCCCTTTGAATTTATTTAGCAATCTTACTAAATAATTTCTGTAATTAACCAAATAACCAAGTTCGAGTAAGCTAATTAATTAATTAACTTTAGTTAACTCTTTAACTAAACAAGTTAATTTAATTAATTTGTCACACTAGTAAAGTAGCCACTTAATCCTATTAATTAACTTAATTACTTGATTATGTCACCTTACTATAAGTTCCATATAGCCTTTGTAACTATATCAATTTAATTAATTGATTGTAACATTGCTTTAGTTAGAGACAATAATCTTTTAATTGTCACACAAACATAGTCTCTCATTTATTTAATTAATTGTCAACTAGAACAATTATTTGTCACACTATATTAATTTCATGATTATTTAGATAATCGTCACAACACATAGTTATTGTAACTATATTAAAATCAACCAATGAAAATATTAACCTCAATATTTTGTCACACTTCTATAACTAGAAATGAGTTAATCAAGCATTACTAAGTTTAATTTTTTCCTTTTTCAATGATTCAGGATTTAATTAACTGGATTAAGTGTCACATTATCTAAGTTTCACAATCAAATAAATAATTGTCACACTACCTAAGTTCCATTTTAATTAATCACATACCATAATTTCAGTTTAATCATCTCGATTAATCCAGTTCATAATTTAAACTATACTATACTATAGTTTACTTTCAATTAACTGTCACACTACAAAAGATCATTATTTAATAATTATTTTGTCACATTACCATGCTTCAAAATAATAAATCAACTATGTACCATAGTTTCTAAAATAATGTCACAATCCCTAAGTTTCATGTTTGTAATTAATAACATTATATGTTATTATTTTTATTATATTTTTCTTTTACTCTATCTCCTTCTACCTCTCTCTCTCTCTCTCGCGACCGGGCTCCACCGGAGGTAGACCACCGAAAAACCCATCTTCGTCGGCGAGGCTGCCACCGCCTGAAACAAACTGCAACAGCTTCGTCTTGTACCCGTGAGCAAGTTGAGCACAACTCCTGCCCCCAATTCCCCCTCTCGGAGCCTCGCCACTCAACGTTAATTTTACAACTCCCGCGAGCTCCAAAGCATAGTTTAATGGTATTAAACACTAAATTGAAACCGGGGATAGGTTCCTACCTCGGCTCCGGTTCTCCCGGTGGTGTTGGTGGCGTCAGAAGCTCTCCACGGCCGAAATCCTCTTCTCCGATCAGCTCGCCGGAAACCTTCTCCGAGACTTTGATGGTGTGTCGAGACAGTGGGGCTGGGACCCCCTTTTTATAGGCCTCGAAACCCAGTCAAAGCGATAGCCATACAAAGCGCCTCGCCGCTAACGGCCGGCTGCCTCGCGCTAAACGGCCGGAGTAGCCGGCGATACTCGCGCGAGCATTCCAGGCGACTGGTGGAGGGGTCGACTGGCCTCGGGATCGTCAGTCTGACGATGGAAATCCGAGATCATTTGATCACGATCAAGGGCAACGATTTAAACATATATTCTCGTATCCGGCATCTGACGAGATCAATCGTCAGGATGGTTTTAAGATCAACAGCCAGATTGAATCACATCACCTCGGATCCAACACTTCCACAGATAATCGGCTAGAATTTAAAAATTCCTATCGGCCAAGATTTAATCCCTTGCATCGTATCTAACAACATCCAAGATGAACGATTAGAGATCGCCCGCACGGTAGGGTTATTCTTACTTAACCCTTTCCTTCTTGTTCTCAGATTCCGATCTACGATCAGATAGATTCTTCTCTGGGCCGCCACGTGGCTTCTCGTGAGCCCTCATAATGCTCCGAGATAAGGGATGGGCTGGGATGGATTTATCTCAGCCGTTCACTCTTTTATAAAGAGATTTTTCTCTTGGCAAATTATCCAGAGACCCCTGGATAATTTTTAGGTCACACTAAGGTCCTAGATCGTGAGAGAGGGAACAATTCTCGTTTAGTCCCTCAAACTTCCAAAATTATAATTTAGTCCTTATCGTCACCATAAACCCTAACTAGGGTTTCAAATCCCTTTTTAACTTACTTTCCCTCACTATCATTTTCTGATTTAAACTCTAGGGAAATTATTTAATTACAAAATAATTTCAAGAAAAATTCCATACCTTTATTTCTTAAAATTTCTCGGATTTTACAATCCCCCCCTTACAATAATTTCGTCCTCGAAATTACACCACTGCTTACAACTGAGTAAACAAATCTGGATAATGCTTTTTCATATCCTCCTCGCATTCCCAAGTTGCTTCCCGCTCTGTGTGGTTACTCCACCTCACCTTAACAAAAAGAATAGTTCTATTCCTTAACTGTTTGTCTTCCCGGCCCAAGATAGCTACTGGGCGTTCCTCATAGGACTTATCCTCTTGGACTTCTACAGGAACCAGGGGTATTACCCGTGTTGGATCTCGGATACACTTCTTCAGCATTCAAATGTGGAAGACGTCATGAACCTGAGCGAGATCCTGAGGTAAGGCCAATCTATATGCCACAACTCCTATGCGCTCCAATATCTCAAAAGGTCCGATATATCGTGGAGCAAGTTTTCCACGTCGTCCAAACCTTACTACCCCTTTCATAGGAGATACTTTTAAGAATACCAGATCCCCCACTTGAAACTCCTGATCAGATCTCTTACGGTCTGCATAGCTCTTCTGTCTACTCTGGGCAGCCTTGAGTCTCTCCCTGATTATCTTGACATGTTCCTCCGTTTGTTTTATAAAGTCTGGCTGCTTAAGTGTCGCCTCAGCTACCAGCTTCCTTTCTCCCACATCACCCCAACAAATGGGAGTTCGGCACTTCCTCCGATAGAGTGCCTCGTACAGAGCCATCTTGATGCTTGCCTGATAACTGTTGTTGTAGGCAAATTCTATCAAGCTTAGGCGCTCATCCCAAGACCCCGTAAAATCTATCGCACATGCCCTCAACATGTCCTCTAGCACCTGGATGGTCCTTTCGGATTGTCCATCGGTCTGTGGGTGGAAAGCTGTGCTGAATGCCAACCCTGTGCCCAGAGCTGTGTGCAGGCTCTCCCAAAATCTGGAGACAAACCGAGTGTCTCGATCAGAGGTGATCGACACCGGTACTCCATGTAGCCTGACGATCTGATCTATATACAACTGGGCCAACTTCTCCAAGGATGCTCCCGTCCTCAATGGTATGAAATGGGCCGACTTAGTCAGTCGATCCACTATAACCCAGATCGATTCATGACCTCTTTGAGTACGTGGCAACCCTGTCACAAAATCCATGTTAATATGTTCCCATTTCCACTGCGGAATGGGTAAGGGTTTTAGCATCCCTGCCGGCTTCTGGTGCTCTGCCTTTACCAACTGACAGGTGATGCACTTAGCCACAAACTCCGCAACGTCTCGCTTCATTCCCTTCCACCAGAAATGGTCCTTCAACCCTCTATACATCTTGGTACCTCCAGGGTGAATAGCGTAGCTCGAATAGTGGGCTTCCTCCAGAATCTCCCTTCTTATTTCAGGGACATTTGGCACACATATCCTTTCGTCAAATCTTAAAGTACCATCCTCATGGACTCTGAACCGTGTTGGTTCGCCTTGGCCTATGTGTTCCTTGATCTCTTCCAGATCAGGATCTTGTCCCTGAGCAACCCGAATCCTTTCCAATAACGAGGGTCGAATATGCAAGCTAGCCAATGAGACATCCATTGTAGGCAAAACAACCTCTAGATCAAGCATCATCATGTCTTCCAATAGCGGCCTCTGAGTTGTTAACATAGCGGCAACTCCATATCCAGACTTCCTGCTCAGTGCATCGGCCACCACGTTCGCCTTGCCCGGGTGATAATGGACACTGAGATCATAGTCCTTAATTAACTCCAACCAACGCCGATGTCTCATATTCAACTCCTTTTATGTGAATATACTTGAGTCTCTTATGATCGGTGTAGATCTCGCAAGGTACACCGTAGAGGAAGTATCGCCAGATCTTTAGGGCAAACACGATTGCTGCTAACTCAAGATCGTGTGTGGGGTAATTCCCTTCGAAGGGCTTTAACTGTCGTGATGCATAAGCAATCACACGCCCATCTTGCATCAACACACAACCAAGACCAGTCTTACAGACGTCACTATAGACCGTATACCCACGATAACTTTGTGGTAATGCTAACACTGGTGCAGAAATCAACCTCTGTTTCAACTCCTGGAAACTCTTTTCACAGGACTCGGTCCAAACGAATTTGGTACCTTTCCTGGTCAGCTTAGTTAATGGTGCTGCTATAACCGAGAAACCCTCAATGAATCTCCGGTAATAACTAGCTAATCTCAGGAAACTCCGTATCTCTCGTACCGTAGTTGGTCCTTTCCAATCAACGACGGCCTCGATCTTCTTGGGATCCACTGACACTCCAGCTCCACTTACCACGTGACCCAAGAAACCAACCTTGTCCAACCAAAACTCACACTTCGAGAACTTCGCATAGAGCTGATGTTCCCTCAAGGTCTCTAGCACTATTCTTAAGTGCTCCATGTGTGCCTGATGGCTTTTTGAGTAAACCAGTATATCATTGATGAACACCACCACAAATTTGTCCAGATACTGACGGAATACCCGATTCATCATGTCCATAAAGATTGCCGGAGCGTTGGTAAGCCCAAACGGCATTACCAAAAACTCATAGTGCCCGTATCTAGTACGGAAAGCACTCTTCGGAATATCCATCTCTTTAATCCTCACTTGATGATACCTAGATCTCAAGTCAATCTTAGAGAATACTTGAGCTCCCTGCAGCTGATCCAAAGGTCATCAATTCTTGGTAAAGGATATTTATTCTTTATTGTCACCTTGCTTAACTCCCGATAATCAATGCACAACCTTAATGACCCGTCTTTCTTCTTGACGAAGAGAACAGGTGCTCCCCAAGGTGACATACTAGGTCTGATAAAACCTTTATCCAACAATTCCTCTAGTTGGGTCTTCAATTCCTTAAGCTCCGCAGGCGCCATCCGATAAGGAGCCTTAGACACAAGAGCTGTTCCCGAAACTAACTCAATAGAGATCTCCAGTTCTCTTTCCGGGGGTAATCCTGGTAAATCTTCCGGAAACACGTCAGGGTACTCCCTCACCACGGGTACGTCTGAGACCACAATCTCCTTATCCTTCTTTACCTGAAAAATAGAAGCCAAATAACCTATACATCCATCCCTAAGTAGCTTCCGAACCTGGAGAGCTGATATCTCCTGTATTAGGGAACAAGTTTGGCTGCCTTTAAAGGTAAATTCTTCTTTTCCCGGCATCCTAAACACAACTCTCTTTCCATGGCAGTCTACCACCGCGTAAACTGAAGTGAGCCAGTCCATCCCGAGGATCACGTCGTAATCCTTCAGGTCCATTACATGCAACTTTGCAAGTAATCTCCGACCCTCAATCATTAGTGGGCATGCCGGTACAATCTTCCTTACCAACTTGGCAGTTCCTACCAGGGTGTCTACACACAACTCCTGGGGTAGATCTATAGTATGCAATGTATGTTTTCGTGCAAACCGTGCAGATACGAAAGAGTGTGTGGCTCCAGGATCAAATAAAGTGCAGGCATAGAATGAACTAACTGAAATGGTACCTGCCACGACATCAGTTGATGCCTGTGCTTCCTCAGTCGTCAAATGGTAGACCCGTCCATGGGTCATTGGCCTCTGCTGTTGCTGGGGTTGATTCGGGGTAGAAGTCTGTCCTGAAGTCGCCTTCCCCTTCTTATCTCCACCTTGTGGTCTTGGTGGTGGTCCAACAGATTGTCGGGAAGCCTGTTGTGATCCCTGAGTTCCTCCCACTACACTCTGTCCCTGTTGTCGTTGCAAACATTGGGCCTTTTGGTGATCCAAAGCCAAACAGAAATAACACCCTCCAGTTATCCTTGGGCACTGAGACCTCTTATGCGGTCCCTTGCACTCGTAGCACTTCAAGGTTTGGGTCACGCTAGCTGATGACCCTTTGCCTCCAGATGAGGCTGTGGACCTGGTTGGCTTCCCATAGGGCCGGTACTTGTTATCAGGCCTCCGCTTCCCATAGCTCTTTCCTGATGTTTCGCTCTGGCTATTCGTCCCTTTGTCCTTTTCCTCTTTCTGGGACGACCCCTGGGTATCCCCTTGGCAAGAAGCTTCAGTATACTTGGCCCTGGCCACGACCTCGGTGTAGGTCTTACACATGTGGCTTGTCACTATCTTTTTCAATGATGGCCGCAGTCCAGCCTCAAACTTCATTACTCGGCTCTCTTCTGTCGGAACCATGTCAGGCAAGAAGCGAGCCAAGCGGTCAAATTCTGTTTCATACTGCTCCACAGTGGAGCCTCCCTGAACTAGTTGGGAAAACTGCTGTCCAAGCTGAACCAGATGTCCCCGAGAAAAGTACTTGGTGAAGATCGCAGTTCGGAATTCTTCCCATGTCTGGAAGGCCTCACCCTTCCTCAGTCTTTTTTTTTCAAAGTACCAGTCCTCCGCGGGTCCTTGGAGCATATATACAGCAGTTCTGATTTTCTCCGCCTCAGTGGTCTGGAAGACCTCAAAGGTCTTCTCCATCTCCCTAATCCACTGTTCTGCCGCATGGGGATCTGCGGCACCCTCAAAAGGTCGGGGAGAGGGTCTCTTGATCTCCCCTAGTAACCCTCTGCTTGACGTGGGGGTGGTTGATGGAGGTGGTACACGTTGTTGTCGGGTCTCCTGAATCAGTCCCAACATTTCTCGCATGAGTTCCATCATGCTCATGGGGGGTACCTCCCCCCTTGGGTTTTGGTCCTCTGCCTGAGGCACCTGAGCATTTGACTGAGCAGGCACCTCCTGCTCAACTTCCATCTCATCTAAAGGTTGGGGTACCTCCCCATCCTGTGGTTGGGGTACCTCTTCCACAGGCGGCTGAGGCACATCAGCTTGACGAGGTCGCCCTCGCCTACCTCTACCCCTACCTCTACCACCTTGACCTCCAATGGTTTGATTCATAGTTCAGCTGTATAAGAATTTCAAGGTTACTTTTATTCCTGGCAAGACAAGTGGTGATAAAAACATACTTTTTATTCAATTCAGAACAACGACTAGAGACAACAAACAAAAGATACTAAAGGACATAATATAAGTAGTTCGTACAACACAAATGTTTGTAAAACTACGATTATTCTAGCAACAGAATCTAAAACTCAGTCAAGATGATGCCCATCAGGGGACAGTGGAGTGTAGTCAGCACAAGGTCGATGTCCTCTGGACCCCTGTGGTCCCCTGCTAGGTCCCGGCGCACCAGATGGACAGTAGAAGGCTTGGTGCTCCCGACTGCCACAGCTATGGCACCAGAGAGCAGGGCGCCTACACTCCGCCATACGGTGCCCATATACCCCACATCGTCGGCACCAAGAGATCCTGAGAACGGTAGGAGATGGACCTACAGCTCTCTCCCGAATCTGAACCCCCCATCCACGGCGGTAATCTCGAGCTCGACACACGTGCCGTGGAGGGATACTAGGGCTCACTATCTCCTGCATAAGTGGAACCCTCGGCCCTACGTCTACTGGCCTCTGTATAGCAATATGGTCTCTGAGTCCGCGGACCAGCATGGTAACTGTGGTCTGAAGCCTGTCAACCTTCCAGTTGGTGACTTCGACCGTCCTCCTCATCTCGGCGAGGACCTCTGCAGGCTCAGACGAATCAGCTCGGGGTTGTGGAGTGTTCTCCCGAACAGACTCCACCTCATCATCAGACGAATCCTCACGGTACGACGGTCCCGACATCCTACAGGTAAAACCAGATGTCAACTAACGTACCACTATCTAACTACCCCAGTCCCGCACTCAGTCTATGCAACTGGCTAAGGGCATCTAGGGTCTACTATCTGCTCTATCTAGAGAACCCCGTCTCTGATACCACTTTAATCTGTCACGCCCCGACCCGGATTCTGGGACCTCGAGCACGTCAACAGACCGGTCGTATTCAAGCAGAGACAAACTCAACTCAAATACAAGGCCTAATAAGGTAATAAGCAGATAACAATCCATAACATAAAATATACTCGTGTTCAAAAGAACATAGAGTCAACAGGGTCCATAGGCCCTATAATATTCTGGTCCCTATACGGGTCCTACAAATAGTAATGCTCACGAAGTAAAAGATAAAGGAGTCTCCTAAACCTCGGATCTCCATGTGTCCTCTCCTCAGGCTCCACTCCCTCCTAAACTTCGGAATCTGTAAAAGAGGAAAAGTGAAACACATGAGCTTTCGAATGGAAAGCCCAGTAAGTACCGCTGCGGGTCACAAAGACATAAATAGGAAATATGTCATCCAATGAGGTACAATACCAACAATATAATGCTAGGAGTCTACCCGAAACAAATCAAAGGTACGACCCCTGATACAGAAGCCCTCGGGCTCTGGAAGAGATTTCCAAAGAAAACCCAAGGTTTACTTCCAGCCAGTGTGTCCAGCTATTTGCTGTAAGTACGACCTTTTGGTCGTTCGACCCTCCGGTCGCAGGTCGGTAGAACTACCTCTCCTACGTGTTAACACTGTCAGTGTACCATGGCCACTGATAGGTAAGACCTCCAGAGATTTGCCTCTCTGGCAAGGCAGACAGAAACGCCAGGGGGTCCTGTCCCTGAACATTCCCTTATCGGAGCTTCCCTAGCTCCACTGAGTCCGGGCAGTAGACCATAGCAAACAGGGACACCAACATCCCGTAAACAACCATACATGCTCAATAGTATTCCAAAATAAATAATGATGAATATATGTTAACAAGAAGCATAAGATATCAATACATAAACAAGTCCAAGAAAACTCGAAACCGGGTGAGAACTAGGCAAGTGTACTTACCTCCTGGTGAGACTAAAGTCTTCCTAGGATCCCTTGGAATGCCTTACATCTCCCCGAGAGTATCTGGCATATATAGACTCTATTAGAGTCAAGATTTCAACAAGTTTCTATGTCCCTAGTTTCACATGTATGTCCAACGTTCTGGTTGGGCTTAGACCCAGTAACGGGTCCTAAAGACTATCTCTCGGGTTACCGGCCCTTATCCCCTGTTTCCATGTTCTTTAGTTGACCTTGAACCCAGCTTGGTCAAACCTAGTCAACTTTAGCCTACTTGTTGAGTCCCAAACCTTATTTAGTCATTTCAGTTGAGTTTGGCTAGTTTCAAGCCCATTACAATGTTTAACTTGATCTTAGCCCCTTTTTACCAAAGAAGGGCATTTTTAGTCATTTGGTGATTTATGACCCTAAAATTTAAGGTCCTATCTTGTCTAGGGCTTACTTAGTCCCTTTGAATTTATTTAGCAATCTTACTAAATAATTTCTGTAATTAACCAAATAACCAAGTTCGAGTAAGCTAATTAATTAATTAACTTTAGTTAACTCTTTAACTAAACAAGTTAATTTAATTAATTTGTCACACTAGTAAAGTAGCCACTTAATCCTATTAATTAACTTAATTACTTGATTATGTCACCTTACTATAAGTTCCATATAGCCTTTGTAACTATATCAATTTAATTAATTGATTGTAACATTGCTTTAGTTAGAGACAATAATCTTTTAATTGTCACAGAAACATAGTCTCTCATTTATTTAATCAATTGTCAACTAGAACATTTATTTGTCACACTATAATAATTTCATGATTATTTAGATAATCGTCACAACACATAGTTATTGTAACTATATTAAAATCAACCAATGAAAATATTAACCTCAATATTTTGTCACACTTCTATAACTAGAAATGTGTTAATCAAGCATTACTAAGTTTAATTTTTTCCTTTCTCAATGATTCAGGATTTAATTAACTGGATTAAGTGTCACATTATCTAAGTTTCACAATTAAATAAATAATTGTCACACTACCTAAGTTTCATTTTAATTAATCACATACCATAATTTCAGTTTAATCATCTCGATTAATCCAGTTAATAATTTAAACTATACTATACTATAGTTCACTTTCAATTAACTGTCACACTACTAAAGATCATTATTTAATAATTATTTTGTCACATTACCATGCTTCAAAATAATAAATCAACTATGTACCATAGTTTCTAAAATAATGTCACAACCCCTAAGTTTCATGTTTGTAATTAATAACATTATATGTTATTATTTTTATTATATTTTTTTTTTACTCTATCTCCTTGTACCTCTCTCTCTCTCTCTCTCTCTCTCTCTCTCTCTCTCGCGACTGGGCTCCACCGGAGGTAGACCACCGGAAAACCCATCTTCGCCGGCGAGGCTGCCACCGCCTGAAACAAAGTGCAACAGCTTCGTCTCGGTCCCGTGAGCAAGTTGAGCACAACTCCTGCCCCCAATTCCCCCTCCCGGAGCCTCGCCACTCAACGTTAATTTTACATCTCCAACGAGCTCCAAAGCATAGTTTAATGGTATTAAACACTAAATTGAAACCGGGGATAGGTTCCTACCTCGGCTTCAGTTCTCCTGGTGGTGTTGGTGGCGTCAGAAGCTCTCCACGGCCGAAATCCTCTTCTCCGATCAGCTCGCCGGAAACCTTCTCCGAGACTTTGATGGTGTGTCGAGACAGTGGGGCTGGGACCCCCTTTTTATAGGCCTCGGAACCCAGTCGAAGCGACGGCCATACGAAGCGCCTCGCCTCTAACGGCCGGCGGCCTTGCGCGAGATGGCCGGAGTAGCCGTCGATACTCGCGCGAGCGTTTCCGGCGACTGGTGGAGGGGTCGGCTGGCCTCAGGATCGTCACTCTAACGATGGAATGCCGAGATCGTTTGATCATGATCAAGGGCCACGATTTAAACATATATTCTCGTATCCGGCATCTGACGAGATCAACCGTCGGGATTGTTTTAAGATCAACGGCCAGATTGAATGACATCGCCTCAGATCCAACACTTCCACTGATAATCGGCCAGAATTTAAAAATTCCTATCGGCCAAGATTTAATCCCCTGCATCGTATCTAACAACATCCAAGATGAACGATTAGAGATCGCCCTCACAGTAGGGTTATTCTTATTTAACCCTTTCCTTCTTTGCCTCGTATCTGATCTACGATCAGATAGATTCATCTCTGGGCCACCACGTGGCTTCTCGTGAGCCCTCATAATGCTCCAAGATAAGGGATGGGCTAGGATGGATTTATCTCAGCCGTTCACTCTTTTATAAAGAGATTTTTCTCTTGGCAAATTATCCAGAGACCCCTAGATAATTTTTAGGTCACACTAAGGTCCTAGATCGTGTGAGAGGGAACAATTCTCGTTTAGTCCCTCAAACTTCCAAAATTACAATTTAGTCCTTATCGTCACCATAAACCCTAACTAGGGTTTCAAATCCCTTTTTAACTTACTTTCCCTCACTATCATTTTCTCATTTAAACTCCAGGGAAATTATTTAATTACAAAATAATTTCAAGAAAAATTCCATACCTTTATTTCTTAAAATTTCTCTGATTTTACACCTTCGCCTCTGTTGCCAGGGTGGATACCATCCCGGCGCGCGGAGGCTTTATCGCCATATCAGTCCACCCGACTGCCTTCATCATCGCTGTCGTCCTTACAGCCGCCACCGCCGCCTTCGCTGCCCACCATCACCGGATAAGAAGCAAAGGCTATACAATAGCTTCCCTGCTACCCCAACTGCCACCGAGGAAGGAAGCAAAAGCTTCAAGTTTTCTCCCTGGTCGCTGCCTCGTCCTGTAAATATTCAACCTTCATCGAATATAACAAAATAAAAATAATAAGGATAATAGCACAAGGTGCCACCGGCAATGCTGAGATCACCAGACGAAATAAGATCGTCTTTGAGCGCGCGCATATGCCATGGCCTCTGGGATGCCGCGTATAGCATGTTCGATCCCATATCCCACTACTCCACCGTGTCCTACGACGCCATGCTCTCAGGCTACCTTTCCAACAGGCATCAATCTGGCAGTTCTCCCTTCTAGCCTCACTAACATCCTAAATCTCGGAATTGAGAGTGGGTCTCAGAAATCCCTGAATCTTACCCTAATTTTGTCCCCAAATTGTTTTAGATTGCTATGGGATTGGTTTAGAGAATATCACATGTTGCTACTGCAAAGGAGATTTAAGAAGAAGAGGGAATGAAAACTGTTGCTGACGTGCAAAACTATTAATTAAGGAATCTATGATAAGGGAAGCTTTTAGTAAATCATTTTGAAAGACCAGCAGAAGCTTGCTTAATTTCAAGAGGAGAGGATGACAATGGTAGTTAATAAGGGTTTTATTTCTTGTTGAAATGTATTCCTTAAAGCCCTTTTTTTTTACATAATGCAAGTCTTTATAATACAGGATACATATCATTTGTTAGATGAAATGCCCCCAAGACACTTTTAGTTCTTTAATTGTTGGGATTACATGTCATGCATTGTGACAAATGATGATGAATTTATGGAGCTTCGATCAATTTATTTGCTAAATGTCATGGACCTGTCTTCGTCTTGTTGTAAAGACAATTTAAGATGTAACTATGACATTCTGATGTATGCAACGTCAAGTGCATTTTTTGATCTTGCCACTACTGAAACAAAAAATGCAACTTCTCATGCTGTTGTAACTCTATGGTGCTATTGTGCTTGAAACTCTGTTGAAGCAAAAAGAAGATCAATATCAAGTCATATACATTTAAGTAACTAAAAAATTTTGTTTGAGATGTCAAGGAATGGAACATCTCCATCACCATCTCCACTCCGAGGAAATTGAAAATATGGGTGAGAGTTGTTTCAACCTAGAATATGCCATCCATTAGGTATTCATGTAAATTTACAGTAAGATTGTTCTTGTTTTACTGAAGTTATTTGAGAATTTATAAAAATCATTTGATGGTTTGGATGTCATTTCTTGCTGAAAGTTAATATGCATGTGACCTGTTCGACGAAATGCCCAAAGAAGTAAATATATCAGAGAGTTGGTTTGTTAGTATTATGCATAGGATGCTGGATTTTACCATCTCTAGCCTAGGCTTAAACAAAGATAGTAACATATGAATGTTAAGGTTATGTTTAGAGAAGACATTGTCCTCAAGAATTAGCAGATATGGATCATTTGAGAATGGCAGTAGTTTCTAGTAATGGCAAAGCTCCCTTTTCCTCATTAGAGACTCTATTATATCTCTTGAACCTGCAAGCTAGCTTAGTAAAGAAAGTATACAAGACTATTGTAAGATATAAGAATAGTCATGTCACTGGATGCTTATTATTAGAATAACTTGGGATGTTACCTACATAAAGAAATAAAATGTCACGCCCCGTTCCGGTTCCCAGGACCTCGAGCACGTCAACAGACCGGCCGTACTCAAGCAAAGACAAGCTCAACTCAAATACAAGACCTAAATGTGATAAGCAGATAACAATCCATAAAATAAACTCAAGTTCAAAGGAACATGGAGTCATAAGGGTCCATAGACCCTATATAAAGTCTGGTCCCTATACGGGTCCTACATAAAGTAAATGGCTCACAAAATAAAAGATAAGGGAGACTCCCAGGCCTCGGACCTCCCAATGATCTTTCCTAGTCAACCTATCTCTGAAGCCACCCCTAGACCTCGGAATCTATAAAAGAGAGAAAGAGCAAAACGCATGAGCTTTCGAATGGAAAGCCCAGTAGGTACCCCTGCGGGGGTCACAAAGACATAAGAAAATAATATGTCAAATAAAAGATCACAATCTCAAGAAAACTCAACCCTAGGAGTCTACCAGAAACAATCCAAAGATACGACCCCTGATAACAGAAACCCTCAAGCTCTGTAATGAGTTTCAAGAAAACTCAAGGATCACTCCCGGCCAGTATGTCCAGCTACTTGCTGTAAGCACGACCTTCTGGTGATTCGACCCACCAGTCGCAAATTGGTAGAACTACCTCTCATACGTGTTAACACGGTCAGCGTACCATGCCCACTGACGGGTAAGACCACCAGAGAATCGCCTCTCTGGCAAGGCAGGCAGAAAATGCCAGGGGGTCCTGTCCTTGAACACTTCCATATCGGAGCCCCCACGCTCCACTGAGTCCGGGCAGTAGACTACAACAAAGAGGGATACCAACATCCCGAAAACAACATACAAGCTCAACAGGAATTTCAAATAGACAACGACGCATGTATGATATCAATGTGACAACTATCAAGATCATAATAGCAAAGCCAAGAAAAACTCCGAAGAGTAGATACAAGGCAAGTGTACTTACCTCTCGTTGGAACTAGAAGTCTTCCTAGTATCCTCTGGAATACCTTACAACTTCCCGTGAGTATCTAGCATATATAGGCCCTATTAGAGTCAAGATTTCAACAAATTTCTATGTCTCTAATTACACATGCATGCCTATCGTTCTTGTTGGGCATGGGCCCACTAACGGGTCCTAAAGTCCATCTCTCGGGTTAATGGTCCAGATCCCATGTTTCCATGTCCTTTGGTTGACCCTAGACCCAACTTGGTTAGCCTAGTCAGTTTGATCAAATTGGGCCCACTTCTAAGCCCTTTAAACAATTTAGCTTACTGATGCCCTTATCTCTACCGAAATAATTAATTAAACCCTTTTTAGTTAATTATCATATCCTATTTTCATTTTATTTCCAATTGGAGAGCCTCAAGAATAAAAAGGAAGAAATTCTACATCATTTGAGGAGAAAAAGGGAGAAACTAGAGAAAAATGCAGTAGTCCTGAAAAAGCAGCAATGCTCAGAAATTTATTACAAGATCTATAGGACTCTAAATCAAATCTTCACCGTTCAGATTGAAGATAAACAAGTTAGGAACACTCGGTTAAAATTGCAGGTCAATCCGACAAGAATTGGTCATCCGATTGAGCGCTTGATGAAGACTGCGCGATGTAGAAAACCTAAACGAGATGATGAACGGCCGCTGAACTGACCGTTCAGAGCAACCTGTGTTCTGAACGGGCTGATGAATGGCCCATTCACAGGCCCGTACAGCCTATTTCTGGGCCTGACCTGCATCAAATTTTTGCATGATTTAGCCACACACGAACCCTAAAGTTGAAAACCCCTATAAATACCAATGTTTGAGGGTTAATGATCTATCTCTTGGCCTTTGGCCACCTTCTTGGCCCACTTGGGGATATAGGGTTTGGTCTAGAGCAACATTGAAGATCTTTGGAAGACCTTGACAGCTAGGGCTTGAAGGAGGAACATCTTGGAGGGCATCAAGTTTTAGATCCATTGGAGATTCACCACTGGAGCATCGTGGAGACTAGAAGGGAGTTTTCATTGTTTATTTTCATGTTTCTACCTTGCTATTACTTGGATTTATATTCCTCTTCCATGAGGAATTAACTTGTTAAGTACTTTGGTATGATGAACCTAAGGATTATGCATTAATTAGCATTGAATGTTTATGTTTGATTGGTTGGTTGTGTTTCTTGAATGTCTAATGAATGTTTCATATTGATTGTGATTTCATTATTAGAAATTACTTGTGTGCATACAAGGGCTAGAGCTAGCGCCTCCTTGTATTAGGAACCTACTTCATTAGAAAGTATTATGAGTACACCGAGGAATCGGGTACTAGAAGGGCGAACGACTCTTTCATACGACTTCACCCCCATAATCCTTCCAAGATTTGAATTCCCTTGATCTTAAGACAATCCTAGGAGATTAGTTATCCAATCACCTTGGAAGAGGGATTGGATATAATTTAGGAATTCTTGGCACAAAAACTACCAACCTTGATTCATAAGCTTCTTTGTGTATCTTTAGAATACAATCCATTGGGGATTCATTACCCGAGTACCCCTTTCTATGATTTATCCACTCCAAGATTTAAACCCGTCATTAGTCATACCCTATTATTAGGTTTTCTTATTTTTATTATTAGGGATTAGATTCATTACCCGAGTTTGTACTAGTATCTCTTGGTCCCTGTGGTTCGACATCCGACTTCCCATAGTCCACTTTATTACTTGACCACGACCCGTATACTTGCGGAAATCATTCATCAGCTCTCCTTAGTACCTGATCTCTCAGAGTACTCATAATCCCCTCATTGAGGCATTCACTTCTTCCCCCATTGCGTCATATTGGATAATCCAGGCTCTCGCAACATAGGTTACCCATGAATAATGAATGATACTCAATAGATCTCAATCATGTTAAACAACTAGATAATCATTAACAATCAAAATCAAAGTTCATACATAACCCAAGGGTTCAACATGCCCAAATACCTAAAATATTAGTTTCCCATGAAAGGGGAACATAAATCCAATACAATAAAAAGAGAAACATCAAAATAAACTCCATCAAACCTCCCTCTGATGTTCCCTCCGTTGTTGGGATGCAGATTGGACCATTGATGACGCTCTCCCTTCAATCCCTAGTTGTCTCCCAAGAGGATCACTCCAAACGTCATCGTCGATGAACTATAAGATCTCCAAGAGGATGCAGATTGGACCGTTAATGATTCTCTCCCTTCAATCCCTAGTTGTATACCAAGAAGATCCCTTCAAACCTCATCGTCGGTGAACTACAAGATCTCCAAGTCCGCCCAAAAGGTGGACAAAGGCCGCGAGATGCCTTCATAACCCTAGAATGCCGGTATTTATAGGGGTTAATGTATTTGGAAAATATCTCATGCCTTTAGGGCCGTGTGGGGCCAAATCATGTGAAAATCAAGTGCAAATCGGTCCCAAAAATGGGCCATATGGGCATTCATACGGGCTTATACGGGCCCTTATGTTCTTCAAAAATTCCTATAAATTCACTTCCTCAACTCGTATGGATCGTATGGGGCGCTATGTAACCCCGTATGGTCTTCTAGACAGCTTATACGATCATAAAGAAAAAGTTGAAGTTATTGTAGCATACAGCCTGGTATGGCTCTCAGAAAACCTTTTTTTTTTGGGCTCTAAATCTTCGAGGAACTTCGTCATAATATATTGGAACATTCATTGGCCCTTTATAGCTCCTAACTTTGATTGTTTTTGCCTCCGAAAAGCCTTCAAAAGTCTCATTTCTCTTGAAACACCTTCAATGTACCGTGTTTAAAAAAATAACAATTTTAAGCATTAGTAGGCTACATTTTCACCAAATGGCATATAATATATACATGAATGATATATAAAAATAAGAGCAATTAAACACTTATCATACATCTCCACACTTAAGCGTTTTCTTGTCCCTATGAAAACAAAACAATTGAAATAAAGGAATTGATAAGTGCTTAAGCTCCGGCTAAAGAATAAGAGGTTACACTCTACTCAAAGTTTCACCATTGACATGTGTATTGTCCTATTTCAATCCTTAGGCTTAGATTAATCCCGTGACATGTTTAAGCATGGCTCTAGATAAAAAGTTTCACTCCACATACCATTTTCTTGAGTTTTAAAAGGACAAGCATACCTTCGGTGGACTCTAAGGATCCTTGGGACCCTAAGAACAAAACGACTAACCCTTCATTTAAAAAAGTAGTGGACAAGTTTGAGAGATTCCATAACAAACAAGCTTAACACAAGACACTTTTTTTTTATTGTAGGGCATCCCTAATGGATCCTACGTTCCCGTACTAAAGGCCAATGTAGAGTATAGGTGATAAGTGTTCAAATGAGCATTATTTATATATGGAATTCATGCATATTACTTTATGTTTTGGAGGAATGTTGGCCCGCCGGTGCTCAAAAAGGCTTTGTTTTTGCAAACAGGGCAGAAAACAGCAATCTCAAGAGAAAGGAAGCGTTTTCAAGAGAATGCGGGTCAAAGTAAGCGAAGCTGAGCTGAAAGACAGTCCATACGGAGTCCCATACGGACCCGTATGGACCTGGAGATTTATACGGACACATGAACGGATCAAGGAACCCGATTACGAGGACCTGAGAAGTATACTACCCCGTATGATAGCCCGTATGGGAGTCCGTATACGGGCCATACGGGGTCGTATGTAACACATACTGGGTCGTATATCGTAAAACTACAGCTGCGATTTCAGCCAAATCGAGGGTAAAGTCGGGAAATACACCCAAAACCCTGGAGGGGGTATAAATAGAAATGTTAATGAGGGTTTTGAGGCATCTTGGAGGGGATTGAAGAGGAAAAGTATCAAGAGGGCTGAAGAAGAAGAAGAAGGGGCTGGAGAGAAAGAAGAGATCCACCAACGGTCATCATCAAGGGGTTTGTGTCTCATGAATCCTATGTTTGATTTCTCTTTTGACATTGGTTGTTACTCTCCATTGATGGAGAGCTAAACCCTTGATACTTGGGTGTTGATGAACCTTTGGATTATGGTCAATTGATATTGTCTCTTCTATGTTGATTGCTTGGTTGAATGCATTGTGGTCTATTGAATGTATTGTATGGTGAATGTATTAATCTCTACGTCGCGAGAGCCCGGAGTGGTTTCTCTAGTCCATGTGGGGGAAGAAGCGAGCGCACTCCCCGTGTGTAGACAAACTTCAATAGAGAGGGCTAGGAGTACACCGGGAGCCCGAGTACTAAGGCGAGCAACTCCTTTAGATGTCCTATTCCCTTAGTCCTTCCAAGAGATAGGTTCCCTAGAACTTAACTAGTGAGGGTACTAGGTTGAGTAATCTCCCTCGAGCGAGGGGATGAAATCATATTAGGAACCCTTGGCCAATGGTTCACCAAGACTCAACATAGAGAGCATTATCCACATCTAAGGAAATCCAAAGGGGACTCAATCGCCCAAGTATCCCCTTCATCGATTGAACATCTTCAAGATCAATCATACTTGTTAACTTGCATCATTAGTTTTAGAATTAGATTTAGTATCATCAACCCAATTTGATTGACTAGATAATAGACAAATAGCTACTACTAGTATTTTCTATCTCCCTGAGGATTCGATACTCGACTTTTTCATAGTCCACTCTACTACTTGGTTCGACCCGTATACTTGCGGAATTAACGCACCAATAGGTCCTCGTTTCTGAGAGATGCACATGTTGATTAAGCACCAGAACGCCCAACTACAAAGTGGATTACAAGTCTACCTTTTGTCTTCATACTAAGGAGTGACTTTTCATCTTGAGGGACACTTTGGTTAGGAGTCAGAACCCTAAACTACTTCATCACAATAAGTAGCGGAACACTGTCTTTTTTGCTTTCACAACTACTATGTACACTACTGCTTTATTATTCTCTTAATTGTCCACTAAGTTAAATTATCATGGTTAGAAGCTTGAACTAGTGTCATGAAGCCTCTTGGGGCCATTGAAAGTAATGCTTAGCAATTAAAGTCAAAAAGAACATGGCAATGGGTTATCTATTGGTACTAGAGACTGTGGTTGTCATTAGGATTTTCTCTAAATGTCCGTCGGGCTTCATAGGAGAAGTCAAAAAAAATTTGTTATCAAATGGTGCAAACTAAGAGTGAACAAAACTAAAACTTCTCAACAAAGCCATCATAGGTATATATCTAGTATGCATTTTTTTTTTCTTTCATAAAGATTTAAAGCTACCCATCTCCACACTTAAAGATTTTCAATGCATCTAAAATTAGATAGTTGGCTACCCATCTCCACACATAAAGATGTACATTGTCCTAATAGTATACAATGAAGCATAAAAGGTATACAATATGCAATATAAACAAAGAGAAGGGCAAACTAAAACTTCCTCGATTCATTGATGATGATTCCATGTTTTATTCGAATTCTGGTGGATATTCTTGACGTCCAATATGTCCATGCTCTAAATCTTGAGAGACCTGAAGAGATCAAGAGTACCATCATTTTATTGAACACACTTAAATACACTAGAACTAGCTAAGATGCAAAACTGAGAAAAATATTTGACTTAAAATCTTGGGTTGCCTCCCAATACGCGCTTGTTTAACGTTACTAGCTTGATGTACCTTGTTCTTACTTCATGGAGGCTTGAAAATGGTGTACTCCCCCCGGCTAGATATCGCATAGCAACTTCCAAAGAACAAAATACATACCTACCGAAGTAGTGCTATTTTGGAGGTTGTTGTCCGGTTACCTTTAGGCCTCCACAGAAACAGTTTTGGCAGGTAATTATTAAATTGTAGCTAGGGCGTATCCTCGGATTGAATCATTCTCCTTACTTCTATTGTCATCCAGAATATTTCTCTTCTGTTTTTTTGTGTGCAGGTCAACTTCAATGTAGTGGAATACTTCAAGTGATTTTGGCTTTTCTCTTTCTGCCTCTTCTTCCTTTTCTACACCAATATATTCTTCAGCTTCTTGCTCCCCTTTGCTCTCTTCTTCTTCAATGTACTTCTGAGTGGGACTTCTGATACTTGTTCACCATTACTTTGTTCATCAAAAGTCAAATTGTTTAAAAAGTTCTTCCACTTGGCTCTCAAGTTTGTGAAGAGAGGTTTTAATGGCTTCTAATTTTGTGTCATTTTGCAGCATGTATTTCGCCAACACCTCCTCCATATTAAATCTTCTTTGTTGTGGTTGCTCATACTGAAAACTTGCAGTATAATTGTGCCACTGCTTTTGAGGTAGAGAATATGGAACAAATCCTTGTTGAGGGCACCCCCATTATTGTTCATACTGATAGCTTGAATAGTTTGGATGTCCTCCCCAACATAAAAGATAGGCATTGTTGTACAGGTTGCTTCGAGTTGGTGCAATGCTTACAAGTTTGTCGACCTTTGCTAAAAGAGCATCAACTGAAGCTTCTAAGACTGAGTTTGCATGGGACATTTTACCTTGCACAGAAGAGAAAAACAGAAAACTAGTCAGATATATATTTTTTTTCTTTTTATATAAAGCAAAGAAAAATGAAAACCTAAAACTAATGGTGAAATTAATAGACTTCTAGTATTCCTAATTGTCTTGGTCCCCGGGAAAGGTGCCAAAAACTTGATGCGTAAAATCCGCAGGTGCACGGGTCGTATCAAGTAATAAAGTGGATAATAAAAAGTTGGATGTCAAACCCACAAGGAACAAGAAATACTAGTACTAATTATCCATCTATTATCTAGTCTATCCAAGATTTGGTGATTTGTTAATCTAAATACTAAAAATAAGAAAACCTAAAAATAGGATATCACTAATGATTGGATTGAATCTTCTGGTAAATCAATAATAAGAAGGGGTATTCAGGCAATGAACCCCCTCTGGTTCTCATAAAGATAGCTAATGAATGTGAAGGTCACTAGTTGCAATGGATTGGACCAAGGATTCCTAAGGTGTACTAAATCCCTCTCTCGAGACGACCAATACCTAATTCCAATAATTACAATAACGTTCTAGGGAACATATATCTTCGGAAAGATTGTGGGAGTATATCATATTAAGAGCTCGCTCTCCTTAGTACCCGATCTCTCGATGCACTCACAATCCCCTCTATTGAGGTATGCCTGCACACGGGAAGGCATTCGCATCTTCTCCCAGTGCGTCGAATTAGATAATCCGGGCTCTCGCAACGTAGATTACCCAAATACAATGAATGACACTCAATAGATCTCAATCATTAAAAACAACTAGAAAATCATTAAAAATCAAAATCAAAGTTAATACATAACCCAAGGGTTCAACATGCCCAAATACCTAAAATATTAGTTCCCCATGAATGGGGAACACAAATCCAATACAATAAAAGGAGTAAACATCAAAATAAACACAATCAAACCTCCCTCCGATGTTCCCTCCACTATTGGGATGCAGATTAGACCGTTGATGACGCTCTTCCTTCAAGCCCTAGCTATCTCCCAAGAGGATCCCTTCAAACTTTGTCGTTGATGAACTCCAAGATCTCCAAGTCAGTCCAAAAGGTGGCCAAAGGGTGGCCAAAGGCCAAGAGATGCCTTCATAACACAAGATTATCGGTATTTTTAAGGGTTCACACATTTGGAAAATATCTCACTCCTTTAGAGTCCGTGTGGGGCCAAATCATGTGAAAATTGGGTGCAAATCGTGCCCAAAAATTGATCATACAAGCATCCATACCGACTCATACGGGCCCGTTTATTCTTCTAAAATTTCTTCAAATTCTATCCCTTAACTAAAACAGGCAGTATGGGGCCCGTATATGACCCCGTATGGTCTTCTGGACAGCTTATACGACTATATAGAAAAAGTTGAATTAATGTAGTGGCTGAAGATACTATAGCATACAACCCGTATGGGACCTTGCACGTATGTCTCTCAGAAAACCTTGTTTTGGCTCCAAATCTTTGAGGAACTTCGCCATAATGTATTGGAACATTTGTTAGCCCTTTATAGCTCCTAACTTTGACATTTTTGTCTCCAAAAAAACTTCAAAAGTCTCATTTCTCTTAAAACACCTTCAATGAGCCTTGTTTAACAAAAATAACAATTATTAAGCATCGATAGGTCACATTTTCACCAAGTGGCATGCAAAATATACATGAATAATATATAAAAATATGTGCAATTAAACACTTATCATGTTCCAATTTGGGATGTAGGGTCAGTACTAATTTCCTTGTGGCCTTTGTGCATTACCCATATATTAAACGTTCCACTTGTAGAACCGCCTCACTTTAGATTTGGTATTATGAAACATTATGCCCTCCGCCACATGTGTTGAAAACCATGACTACAACTGCGTCTAGACTGTCGGTGGTAAGGAGATCCAATTTCCTTAAAAGTGCATCCACCTTTGCAACAAGCGCTAAATCTGTACCTGCAGTCATCTTAAAAATCCAATAATTTTGGATTATTTTCCCCTTGATGACTAATGTGACTCATTATAGGCCATATCCTCAAATAACTGCTCAACTTAATCAGTATACTTGTTACTCGATGACCCACTAGCTGCGGTGTCAATGAGATACCTTGTGTGGTTGTTCAGTCCATTGTAGAATGAATGAATTTTTTCCCATGGAACAAACCGTGATGAGGGCAATGTCAAAGCAAATCCTTGAACGTTTCATAAGCTTCAAACAATGTTTCTCATTCTCCTTGCTTGAATGCTGAAATTTTTTGCCTCATTTTTTGGGCGCTTTACTTGGTGGAAAATAATAGCCCAAAAACTTATTTAGCTTGTCTGCCCCATCTTCTATTAGATCCAGGAGGATGTAATATGAGCCAATGGTATACTCCTTCTCTCAAACTGAATCGAAAAAAACTGTAACTTGATAGCATCATCGGTTGCCCCATTAATCTTGAATGTACCGAAGATTTACATAATCCGTATTAAATGCGCATGAGGATCTTCATCACGCCGGCCATCAAACTGGACTAAATTTTGCACCATCCAAATGGTGCTGGCCTTGATCTCAAAGTTGTCCATGTTCACGGCCAGTGGGTGGATGTTGAACTCATCCCCTGTAAACTGTGGCCTCTCATACTCAGAAAGTGTTCTTCGGGGTTCATCTATGGTTGGGAACTCTAAGATCTCGATGTTAATTTTAAGTGGTGTTTGTAGAGTTGAGTTCTCTGCCTCTGAAGATCAGCCCGGAGCTGCTTCTGGAGGGGGTTTTGGAACTTTTACTTCGGTTTCTCCGAGTCATTGGCGTAAGGTCCTTTTAATCTCACTATCATCTGCAATAAGACCCGTGGGATTTGCTCGGGTTATGCACCAATTCTATGCAAAATAGAATAGATAATAGGATTACAATCAAACTCAAACTATCAAACTGAAAATAAGAAAAATGACTAAATTAATAGACTTTTAGTGTTCCTAATATCTTTAGTCCCTAGGTCACGGCGCAAAAGACTCGATGTGTGCAATCCGCAAGTGTATGGGTTGTACCAAGTAATAAAGTGGACTCAAGGGAGTTGAATGTAGAACCTATAGGGACCAAGAAGTGCTAGCTATAGTCCTATTATCTAGTCTAATCACAATTGGGTGGTGTCCTAAACTAATCTAGAACTAAGAAAACCTAAAAATCAAGAACCTATTGACAATGGGATTAAATCTTGAGGGCAATCAATCAGAATAGGAAATTCTTAGGCAATGAATTCCCCTAGGGTTCTTACAAAAATATATAGCCAAAGATTTCTATATTGATGATTGGTAGGTTTTTGGACCAAGAGTTCCTATAGTGTATTAAATCCCTCTCTCCAGGCGATCAATACCTAATACCCTCATTGTATTAATACTCTCGGAACCTATATGTTGAAAGACATCTTAATGTCTCGCTCTACTCAGTACTTGATCTCTCGGCATACTCAGAACTCTTTCTATTGAGGTAGGTCTATACACGGGGAGGCATTCGCTTCTTCCCTCATGTGGACTAGAATAGATTTAAGGTTGTCGCTACATAGAAACTATTGCAATAAAGACACTCAATAGATACTCTAAACAAAAGCCAATCAATAATTAATAAAAATCAGTCTCAAAAGTTATGACCAAAACCGAAGGTTCATCATGCACAAGTATCTAGAAAGTTATTTCCCCATAAAGGGGGAACACAAATCCAATACAAACAAATAAGAGGGAATAGAAATCATGATAAACATAGATGCTCTTCCTTCCACTACTGGTAACTACTAGTGATTGAATCTCCAATAGAGCTTTCTTCTTCCTTTCTTTCAAGCTTCGCCTCCTCACGTCGTCTAATATTGATTAAGAAAGTAATGGATGCTTTTTCAAGCTAGTGTTCACTATCACAGGAAAGCATGTGACATGTGTCCCATCACATAGTCCCATTATGTAATGAAATTCAGGGTGGACAAAGAGCAATACGGGCCCAATGGGAGCCCGTATGGCCTTCTGAAAATTACATTTGTTTCATCGGCTTGTACTGGCCGTATGGGCTCTTATACAACACCATAAGGTGTTCTGAAAAATTAGAGGGAGGATTTGTTATGTTGCATTACTCCATACAGGCCATATGGCAGGCAGTATTGGAGCCCGTATGCGCCTGTATCTGATTTAGATATTCCCTATTTCAATTACTAATCATCCTCAAAAGCCCCCCTTCTCTCAAAGCATCTCATTTATGCATTTAGAAATATCACTTATTAAGTATTGGTGGTCTATATTTTCACCAAATAACATTCAAAGTGTATATGAATGTGATATAAGATTATGAACAATTTTATACTTATCACCTGGGCTTGTAATAACTATCAAACTTGGTAAGCTTGATTGCCCTCTTGGTTAGTGTTCCTAACATCTTTGGTCATAGAATGACTTGCTTTAGTGGTTGGTCTATTAGGATAGTGATCCGATGAGCCTAGAAAAAGGGTCTAAATTGGCAAGCTGAATTGATCAGAGCATATGCTAGCTTCTCCAATGGGAGGTATTTGGACTTAGGGTTGTTGAGGACCTTCCTAACATAATAGATGGGCTTCTGGATTCCTTCCTCATCCTTTAAAAGAACTTAGCCAACAATATGATCAGGGGAGGCAAGATAAGTATAAAGCTTATCTTCATGTCTTGACTTCATCATCAGTTGTGGAGAACTCAAATATTGCTTCAGCAGTTGGAAGTCTCTCTCGCACTCTTCAGTCAATTCGACCCTAGGGGCCTTCCTAAGTGCTCGGAAGAAGGGGAGACTTTTGTCTCCTGACCTCAAAATGAACCGACCAAGGTGGTTATTCTCCCGTTTAGCTATTGGATATCACAGATATTTTTTGGGCAGTTCATTTCTATGATAGCCCTTATCTTCTCTGATTAGCTTTTATGCTTCTTTTAGTTACTATGAATTAGAGGAACATCCCTGGTTTGACTCTGAAAGTTTACTTACTCTAGTTAAGGTGCATTCCATCTTGTTTGAACATTTAAAAGGTTTCCTCTTAGTCAGTGGTATGTTGATTTGCTTTCTCACTCTTCACTACCATATTGTCAACATATGCCTTGATGTTCCTTCTGATTTACATCTTAAATAATTTATTTGCCAATCTCAAGAAGATTGCCATATATTTTTCAGATTAAAGGGTATTACTTTCTAGCAATACGTCTCTTTGTCTTTGATGAAGAAGGTCTTCTCTTCATTTAACCTGGCCACCTTGATTTCATTACATCCATAGAAGACTTCCAGGAAGCTCAACATCTTATGCCCAACAATAGAGTCAACCAAGTTATTGATCATAGGGAGAGGAAAGCTATCCTTTTGATATGCCTTATTCAAATCCATGAAGTCAATAAACATGCGCCATTTTCTAGTACCTTTCTTGACCAAAACCATATTGACGAGCAATTTTAAATATTGGATTTCTCATATGAAGCCTGCCTTGATCTGCTTATTGATCTTCTCCTCAATAGCATATTGCTGCTTAGAGTTGAAGTGCCACCATCTTTGAATAATTGGCTTGAAGGACGACTTTACATTTAGATGATTGATGAGTGCATAATCGTATATATTTTCATATCATAACTTCATGCACTTTGGCTATCTTTTTGCATGATTTCCCCCATCTTTGTGCTTTGTTGGGTATTTTGTTGTGATTGGGTAGCTAAATTGGTACCTGGGAAAAAAGAGGCGAAAACTGGAACAATTTAGAGCACGAATAGCTAGGAACACACTTTTACAGAGAGTGGAACGGCCTCTACGAGGGCATGTCAATTCAAAAATGCAAATAAATCGATAAATTAATTCATTATGGCGCCCAAATTTACTCAAATACGACTATGTGTCCGATTACACACCTGTGTGGAGTCCGTGTGTAAGACTGTGTATCTCTCGGTAGGAGCAGAAATCGCATCTAATAATTCCAAACAATATAAACGCGGTCTACACGGCCCAAATCTCGCCTCGCGGAGCAATTGAGATTACACACCCGACCAAGTGAACTTTTAAGGTTAATGGGCACTGACTGAAACCATATGTGGTGGGCAGTCTACCTCCCAGCGCGGAAATTGAGAGGTTCCACCTATTTGAACCTCCATGAGCATTACAGGTACATCAAGCTAGCGACGTAAAACGAGCGCTTCTTGGGAGGCAACCCAAGTTTAGTAGTTCTTACTTAGTCAAAATTAAGTATTCTAGATAGATTTTGTGATTAGATTTTCTTTTAGGTTTAGGTTTAGGTATACCTTAGTGGTGACTTCAATTCTTTTTGTGATATTTTGATGATTCTATGATTTCCAAGGTGCTTAATGACTAATTTTTCATCTTTGGAGTCAATAACACCTTGGTGTAGGTAAAAGCAAGGCAAAAATCAAGGCTCGGGAGTTTATAGAGAGTTATACGCTCTCACACACGGGCATGTATATGCCTATGTGATGCTCAGGCTGTACATCACGAAAGACAGAGAGATACACGCTGGTGGACACAAGCGTGTAGAGTGCGTGTTAGTTCCACATGGTCCAAGTGCTCCTTACACAGGCGTGTAAAAATTTTTTAGTACAACTTTGTGACAAATAGAGAGTTACATGATCTCTCACACGCAGATGTGGAGAACGTATCAACTCCGGCATGGTTCAATTGCTCAGACACAGCTGTGTGGAACCCACACGGCCCCAACACGACCGTGTGAAGCCCATGTGAGGCTTGACGAGTAGAACTTAGGGTTTTTAAAAATCCATATCAAGCTGCCTTCTTCCCCAATCTCGACTCACCTCACACACACCGTAGCTTCGGTAACCCGACCGAGCGTCCCACCTGTCAATTCTTGTTGATTTACGGGCGATTCTAGCACCAGTTTTATCACCTTTACCACCAGCTTTCTACCATGACACATGGTTATGCTAAAGGAGAAGGGAGTTTACAACCCCCACTGGCACCGGTCTTTGGGCCCTCGATCCAAAATGACCGGTATGCCCTTCTGAGTCAAAAGAGGTTTGGTGAAGCCCAGGCCATCGATTGGGACACTTTCGAGAAGGTGGGCCTCGACAAGGAGGTCTGACGTCTATTGGGAGTAGGAGGACGGGACCGGTACTCACTATCTATGAGATGGCCTACCAGGAGCTAACTCTTGAGGTACTTTCCACCATCACCATCATTTGAGGAGCAATCTCATGGCATAGAGGTGACAAGATTGATTTTCAACTAGGGACCGCTATGTACCAGATGAGCTACACTCAGTTCACCCTCTACCTAGGACTATATAATGAGGCATTCACCCGGACTCTCGAGCATAATGCCATTGGGATTCATAGGCGATCTTGGATGAATTAGGAGGATTACTGGTGGTGACTCAACACCAACCCATTTATAATTGAGGGACATCGAAGGCTACATCACTTTGCTCCCCCACCCTTGGGGGTATTCATTACGTCCTCAGTCACTCCATTACAAGGTGGGGTAGCAACTCTAACATAATCTGCACCCGGGACTTCCTATTCTTTTCCAGCATGACCGAGAGGTTTCTGATCCACCGTGGATGGATCGTCGCTTACTTCATGCTACTTCAGGCGATATAGTTCTGGGTCTACTTTATCTTCGCTGGCCCATACATCACAAGGCTTGCTCGAGGAATGGGTCTACTAGCTGGAGGAGTCACGCTGAGGATGAGGATGGTCGGAGGCTTACTGCCGATCTTCGTATATACACTTTGAGTGATGGGACTAGTAAGACCGATACTGATAGCACGAGGTATCATATATCGAGCCGCAGTCCTAGAGAAGCTTGCAGACCCAGCTGTAGCAGCCTGGCTGTGCATTGCACAACCTCCACCAACCCTAGTACTACTACTAGCAGTAGCTGATCCCTCCACCTTCCAGTAGTGGGTGGTTATGGCCTTCTACAGGGGCAATGAGCACTTTGGGGTTCAGCTACCACAACTATCCTAATTATTAGCTCCGGCACACACCACTAGGGATAAGGGAATGGATGCAGAGGATGACTTCACAACCGCTGGAGACGACTAGGAGATCGACGACTAATGATCATCAGATTTGTTATTCTTTTCACCATTTTTGTATTTTCTTTTTATTTTTAGTAACCATGTACTACAAAAGGTTTAGCCCTTTCTATATATATCACTTGAGTTTTACTTTTATGCCTTTACTGCTCTCAGGATACTGGAATTTTATAATTTCAAACACTGACATTAACTCACTCAACGAGAACATCCATATCGCCCCAACTTTGTTGAGTAAAGTTCTACAAATCCCTTCTTCCCTTTTTTTTTCATGTCATACTCTTTTCACTACATATATTGGGTGTGTTGGGGACAATGTACAATTTAAGTGTGGGGGAGAAGCTAGCTAATTCGTATATTTTCATGATGGTTATTAATTTATAATGATTTGTGATAGTTAATGTTTGGGAGTTCTCTCTAAATCTAGGCAGACATTAGCATTGAGTGCCAATTTTTCAAAAATATATTATATATAATCTTGTCTTTGCTTGCTACCCAACAAAATTCTTGCGCACAAACCCTGACTTGGTTGTCACTTGTCAGCTTAGGCTTGGCCTCTAGCTAGTTTGACCAATAATGAGGATTTTCTTTGAAAAAGAAAATAAAAAATAAATAAAAAATCCAGAAAATTGGATCCATTAGGGATGCCCTACCGGAAGAAGGAAAGAAAATTAAATCCAAAAAGTTGGATCCATTAAGGATGCCCTACTGGCCAGAAAGTCGGATCCATTAGTGATGCCCTACCTAAAAAATAGAGAAGATAAAAAAAAGAGCTATCACCTTTGAAGCATGAAGGCCGCTCTTGAGTAGTCGGATCTTGTGCATCACAAATGTTCATTGAATGTATGCCGGTACTACCCAAATAAAAGAGTCAAAAGAGAAAAGATTGGTGAGTAAATAAGGACTAGACTGACTGAGCCTGGCCGGAGTTTATAAGAGGCATCTTAGGAGGGGATACACAAACACATTGGGGTTATGAGTATAGGGTAAGACCAATTTCCCATAAAAATTATCATGGTGTTCAACACTGTGTTTTCCCGGATATAGGTGGTGTAACACCCATCTCCTTTTCTGGGGACAAGTGTCACACCAGCCAAGTCAAGGGAATGAAACCTAAACCTAAGGCTGTAAAACTACTAATTAAATAAAAATCATGTAACTTGCGGAAGCTAATAAAGCAAACTGAACATAATATAAACTCTCAAACTTCAAATACGGTTTAGTACATCAAATAAAATATTGTCTTAGACATACTCGTCTCAAATATACATATAATTAAACTTAAAGATAACTAAGACATGGGAGTCAGAGCCAGCTACAGGACCTCTTTACTGGACTCATGATCAGACAAACCCTCTATACGGTCTTCTGGCAATCGCCTGCAAACACAATGTCAAGAGAAAAGGGGCTGAGCAATTGGAGCTCAGTGAATTGCGAACAGTACTATCAGGTATAAACTCTAACCGTATAATAAAGTAAAACTATAAATCAAAAGCATAAAATATGCATATTAAATAATTGAAATTAAATACTAAAATCTGGAAGAAATACTGAGCAAATACGTGTTGGTCAATGTATTATCTTCAATATGTTTTAATCATGTCAAATGCATAAAAATCTTATGTATACAAATATGATTTTTTGTTTCTTTGTCATTTGAATAATTTCTGGAACCGACATTTCCCTTTGTAATATGTACCAGTAACCTCCACGGTCGAGTTATACTCAATCACTAGAAGGCGGGAAATACGGAATCATCTCATCATCACAAGACTATAATCTCTAACTACACATCTATTTAAATAGTGTAGTACCAGGGACCAATGGGTAGAACTATCCTCGCTACACAGGGTCAAATTATATACATACACTAGGCACTCCAAGAGTATGGAAAGGGGGTTTTAATTTTATAAAATGGAATTTTTTAAAAACAGATAGTTCGGTAATTAAAATCAAAGATTTAAATCACCCCTCTCCTAACCTAATGCCGTACTCTTTGGCTCTATACGAGCCACCACTGGTACCGGAAATAAATCAATAAAGTGTAGTCTCTGTATTTCTGTATATGTTTCTCTATTCTGTTATTGGTTACTGTCCATGAATGATTTCCTAAAACTTTGTAAGTTTTCAAGAAAATTCTAATTCATGCTTTTCAATCTGAAATAAAATCTGAAATAAATGAAGATACGAGCAAAACTTGTACTGTACAGCTAGTTCCCTCATCTGAGTCTGGTCTGAGCTTAGGTCTGGCTCGGTCCTTCCGCAGCGGCTGACATGCCTTTGCCCTTTCCTTTCCCTGATAATCGAAATACGAAATTGTGAATACGGAGACCGTATTCTTGACTCGTACTCTAATTTAAATTCGATAGAATATGATAAAAAGAAGCAAACTATCACATGCTCGTATTTCTCCATACTTCTAACTATTCTTCACTTATACTTAATTATAACTTTCCTAAACTTAATAACGAGCATATCAAGCAAGGAATGAACATAATTAATTAACTAAACATGGAAGCATGAACTAAATCTCAAACAAACTCTTAACTCCTATAGACTTCCAAGAAAAATCGGGCAGCACCTCCTCTATTTGTAGGGCTCCGAATTAATACAAACATTCATCCAAATTAACATGAATTTAATCCATTTATTATACAACATTCTAACCCCTTTTAACAGCCCATAAGTTCAATTCAATCATGCATCTACTTGGGGTTTCCCAACATTCAATTAGGGCTCACTGTCGTCGGCAAGGGAAGAAGGAACGAGCTCAGCTGTCAGTGCTGGTAGCAGGATGGCTGTGAGGCAAAGGAGCAGCAGCACAGCTGTCCGGAGAAAGGCGGCTAGGCGGTATCGTTGCGACGCGGAGATGCTGAGGAGCTGGAGCAGCCGCGGGATGGCGGCGGCCTACTGCAGGTGAAGAACAGGCCAGAGTGGCTCCGGCTGGGCGTAACGCGAACTGGGCTAGGGCAATCGGTATGAGGCTAGGCGGAGCTCGCGCGGGACTCGGCAGGGCACGACTTAAGGTTGGCCAACGGGGTTCAGCTGGGGATCTTGGCGGGGGTGATGCCCTAAATCAAAGATCGAGAGAGAAGAGTGAAAGAGGGCAAGTAGCTCTCTGAACTTTGATCGAGAGAGAGAAATGAATTTCATCCTCTCTCTCTTCTCATATATATAAACATATATATTAAAACACTATTTTACTTAATAATATTTTAAATCTAATTATATAACTTATCTTTTTTAAAAAGCATTTGATTAAATTAAATTATCTTCTAAAATATCTCATACTACAAGCCGAACAACCTTTTCGTTGATCTTATCTTGTTACTGTGCCGTCACGAGGGCGACTAATAATATTATCTGGCTCGCCTCTCTCTCTGACCCAGATCCGGGAATCCCGGGTCATACGACCCCAGTGACACGGGCTTACTGTAGCATCACAGGTCATTTCTTCTCTCGACCAAGATCCATGTTTCTCGGCTTTTGACTAGCTAGGCCAGATCTACTTTTTTGGGACTCTAAATTTTTTCCGATATTTCCACTTAATTAATCTGGATTAATTAATATTTAATTAATTTCTTGTTTAATTAATCTACACTGCCGACTATCCACCTCCAACTATTCTATGTAACTTTGGCCTGGCCCAATAAGGCCTTCCTCAGCCCTATAGTTGCAAGGCTAGATTTTGTATCCATTAAATCCCGATTTCTTTAACTTTGAGGTTAAAATAATTAATCTAATTTCTGAGCCAATTAACCTCATTAAAAATTTGAAAATTTACTGAAAATTCATTTGGAAAAATTCGGGATGTTACAGAAGGGACTCAACTATTTTGGTATCAGAGATCATGCACTCATCTTGTTTCTTCTGGGTTATATTTTCTTTGCTTGAGGACGAAGAAAGGTTAAGTGTGGGCGTATTTGATGAGTGCATAATCATTTATATTTTCATATCATAATTACATGCACTTTGTCTATCTTTCTGCACGATTTCACCTATCTTCGTCCTTTGTTTTGTATTTTGTTCTGACTAGACTGGTAAATAGGTACCCGACAGAAAATAGGAAAAAACTGGAACAACTCAAAGCGCAAAGAGCTGGGAACACACTTTTACAAAGAGTGGCACAACCTTTACACGGGTGTGTCGATTAAAAAAGGTGAATAAATCGATAAATTCCACGATCGCGCCCAAATTTACTTAGACATGGGCGTGCGTCCGATGACACAGTCGTGTGTTATTCAATATGGGCATGTGGAGCCCATGTGTGAGACTGTGTATCTCTCGGAACAAGCAGAGATTGATTCCAAACGATATGCACGGGGTCTATACGGCCCGGACACAGCTGTATGGCATAAAATTGATGCTTATAAAAGGGTGTTGTATCTAATTTGCTAGGGGACTTTTGGCGAATCAACTTTTGGAGATCCTTTGGCCGCGGCTAGGGTTTCAGAAATGAGATTTAAGGCGGAAGAGATATCGGTCAAGGGAGTTTATGATCTTTATTATGTCTTTCTTTTTAGATTTTGTGATAAATTTTATTAGTATGAGAGACTAAAACTTTTGTGGTGCCTCGGGTCCTTGAACCCTGTGATGAACTTATGACTCCTTATGTTTATTTAATATTAGGTTTTTCTTTTTGGTTATTCTTGTGGATTGTCTATGTGTGCTTAATGCTTGTGGTTTGTTAGTATGAAAGCACCGATCACATAATTATATTTGCTTGAGGCATAAAGAGAGATCTCGGTCAAGCAAGATCCGGGCATAGATAATAGGGGGTGTACACATGCCGAGAGATCAAGTAGATAGCAAGTATTAGGAATTGAGTCGGTCACAACATACGCTCCAGATTGGAGTAATACCTAATAGTGGGAACCACATAATACTAAATAATAAGAATGCAGTTGTATGACAAAATCGCTATATGGGACTAGGGTTCTCCGCTGTCTTAGAATATATCAATTAGATAGCAAGTATTAGGAATTGAGTCGAGCAAGGAATTCCTAGAGGGATAGATATCCGGGGTGGCATGTCCAGCTGATTGATAAAACCCTAGATTTGTCATTTTTTCACTTTAGCTTTAGCTCTTCTTTAGATTACTTAGTTATATTAGAAAAATACCAAAAAATATCTTAGGCTAGATAATAGAAGATAAACCAGTACTAGCTCTGTTGTTCCCTGTGGATTCGACTACCCTACCCTTAAGATATTTTACTATTTAAGCGACCCTGTCACTTGCGGGCTAGAAACACATCAATGATGTTATATGACACTTCTATCCACCCAAGACAGGTCTTCAAGTGTCCAAATGAAACTATTTGCATTATTTCGCATGAGTGTGAGCATCTCTTCCCTCTGCTGCCATGCAGCTCTGCTCTTATATGAATTATTTGGTAAGGTCGGTCCTCTGCTTTAGAGAGTGTACCATGACAAGATCTTCTACAGGGGTTGCCTTTCTCGAATGACTATGTCACGCCCCGAACCCGGGACCCGGCCTCGGGGCACGTGCCAGACGTCGCGTGCTTATAGGGTCGCCCCTAAAAGCACGCAAGGCTAAGTAACACAAGAAGGTAATTAAAACATAGTTAAAATTGTTAATCAGCGGAAGAAAATGTATAAGGTTACACAAAGGCCCTATACAAGTCCTGAATAAAAATACAACTCTCACTCAGAAAGGAATAGAGGCCTGCAATCCTCAGCTCGAAATATCCCCGACGCTGCTAGGCTATCCCGCGGAAGCTCCCTCCTGAGTCCCGCTCCTAGCTACTCGTAAGGTCCTCGTCTAGTCCCGACCCTACTCCTCATTGTCACCTGAGAAGACATCCATTAAGTGCATGAGCCAAAGAAAGGCCCAGTAGGATCGCAAATAAATCAATAAATGTGGCGAAGGCCACTAGCAAAGAACAGAATAAAAGAAGTGCAAGTACGCAATAGTAACAACATCACAAGCAAATAACAAGTAATTGGAATGTGGATAAATCCACAGATGTACTAAATCTCTGGCATATGTGATACTAAGATGTCTACGACATCAACGACACCATTAGTATAGTCTTCGGTCTAAGCCGGATAATGTTATAGCAAACATGTGCATATGGTCAGAAAATGCCGCTCTCTGACTGAGCCAGGTGGCCAGATATTATACGCCCTCTGCCGGGGCATCCGTCCGATGGAGCATAAAATGGTCGTGGCCAGATATTATACGCCCTCTGCAGGGGCATCCGTCCGATAGAGCACCTAGTGCTCGTGGCTAGATATTATACGCCCTATGCCAAGGCATCCGTCCGATGTATCATGCCTGAAAGTAAGAGATTCTAGTACAAATACCTAACAACATGTATACATATATATCCAAGGCAGCAACATCTTGAATATATAAAGATCAATGACCTCATCGAGATCGGAAGCCAATACGTATCCAAGGAATAAACTCTACTCAAATACGCGTACGAAAAACATGAAAGCAACAATCTCCTCGAGATATAAAACCGATACATATGAGGAAACCCATCTCGAATATGTATTGGGAACCTCTCGAGGAAATAAGAGTACAAAATCAAAGTAGGGTAGGAGGAAGGAATACTCACAAACTCCTGTGTGAGTGCCTACAGAATATACTGAACAACAAGTATATATCCAAGGAAATAATCCATCTCGAATATATATGAATAGGAAAGAAATCACGAGTAGGGTAGAGAGTTAGAAATACTCACTACACCCGGTGCAAGAGCCTACCTTATTCGCTTCCAGGACCTACCCAGGCCTGAGCCTTCCACTCAGGTCTTAGACCACCTCACCATGTCCTAAACATGGTAAATGTTCATCACATAACATTTCATATCAAAAGGAATGCATTACATACATTAAATCACCCTAATCATGAATTTACCGAAATGTCAGCTTTTAAATTTATAACCGATGGATCCGGGCTCTTAGACACATGCCCGCACCATTTTTATTAGTTTAAATATACCCCCGAACTATCGGGATGATCGGAATCGAACTCCGAGTCTTTTTGAAAATATTGAAGTTTTAGTTCACTCTTTATTCTACTGCTACAGTAACTGAGGAAATCCCGAAATTAAAACATTAAATTGAAGCTCGAAAACTTCTTCATTTCTCCCCAAACTTCCAGTATATTTAGTTTCCAATATTATCTTTCATTTCCCCCATAATTGGGCTCATTATCACCCCTACATAGCCCCTAAAAAAAATGAAACAAAGTCCATGTTCTGTAGTGCTACAGTATTTCCTGCAGAATCCTTTCACCTTGGAGCTTAATTCTCCTCAATTAAACTCTAACCTTGGAATCCAATACTTGACTTTCTCACACATCTTCTAATAGTCATTTCCATCCCTCTTAACCTCAAAAATCTTCCATGGATTAATGCAACTGCAGCCCATATCTTTTCATTAGTTTTCATTCATGGAAACTAAAGTGAACTGTACTTCCTTAATTTATGTACTCACAAGGGTTCATATGCATAATATACATAGATAATTGTATATTATATTTATAATGCCTATACAACATTTATCATTTTCTCTCTAGCTTGCAAAAGATAACCCAACTCCATGCTTAGCCATTTATTTAAGCTACCTATCCTTGTCAACCTTCTTAGAACAAAGCACAACCATTTAACCTTGCATTAACCTCTAATACATGGCAATAACAAAGGACTAAGTTGCTTAATAAACCCCCTAACATGGATTGCAAATTCAGCCTCATAAATCTATGAAAGGACATGCGCATTTCCTCGGTTAGGAACGAACAGTTCACAGAGACCCATAGCACTACTACACAAATTTATTCCTAAGAGGAATTGAAGGGGTTTTGAACATTTGGTTTTCATTACCCATGACATCTCCAGCCCTCTCATTCGAAATAGCTCCAACAATGTCAACAACTTAGCATGCTTAAATGGTGTTATTTCAGTTCAATGCTAGCAGAAATTTTAGGATTTCAAATTGAAATAATGTAGGTCTGAGTGTTCCAAACTACAGAACTTTAGATAGGAGATGCAAGTTATTTTCAGCAGGACATGCTGGATTTTCTGGAGGGACTAATGCAACTTTTTGGCAGTGGAAAGATACAGATTTGTGGGACATAGGTCTGCAGATTTCAACAATTTCAGAAATACAGGCGCGTAGTCGGATAGAACAGCCCATATCTTTCAATCCGTGAGTCGGATTTTGGCCATCAAGGACTCATTGGAAAGCTCTTTTCCTCCCCTTTCTAATGGTATGTTAAACTTTCCGATTCGGGGAGTATCAAGGCCAGAACTGTCCCTTGAAAGGGACAGCCAGACTGCAGCAATTTACAACCTAAAAGGTGCAGATTTTGAAACACTAAACCTGCAGATTTCTATATGCTAATTTGCTTGTTTTCAAGTGCCCTAAGCTGCAAATATTCAGCATTTTAAAAGGAAAGTTTTTATCCATCTAAGTGTAGGTTCCTGGAGTACAATGTGCAACTTTTCAGTAGTTGAAACTGCAGTCTTAAGTGTTGATTTCTCAAATCAGTTAAGTAACTACTATTTATTAATTTCCCCAAATTCTTATAACTCACATGTATAATGCTATGTCATTGAAGGAAATACACAGTGGTGGTTATTCATCACCATGTCTTATAATAAGATCCTGAAATTATTTCTTTTGCAGGACTGTCACCAAGAATGAATACAAGAAGGGTATAAAAATATAACAGATTTTCTGGGAGAAAGCACTGTTTTCCCACAAATCCAAACAATTACACATCTCCAGTATCCTTCTTTGTTAATATAAAATCATTTGTTTGGACTCTCAACATCTTGTGTCTAAATCACAAGATTACAAACTAATCCAATTCATAACCTGGTAGGAATTCAGAGAAGGAATCAAATTTGATCAACAACTTCTCAAGGGTGTAAAGGTTAACATTTAATACAATTCAAGGATGCATGTATCCAAAGATAACTATCCCAATAATATTAGGAAGACCAAGGGAAATCTGGTCCTAGAACACCATTTCAACTATAATATAAGCGAGTACAGATGCAACAGCATCTTCATCTGCACGAGGCAAACAGAAGAACATGTTCTCTATGTGAAAGAATACAATATCAGCCCAAGTGAACATTTTTTCCGAACAATTCATATGTATAGATCCGGCTTCAATTAGATACAAAAGAGTTTTTGCTTTTATCCTAGCTGCTGGATAGAATAAGTGCCAAGAAAACATTTTGAATGAGACACCCATTCTATGATACAGAAGCAATTGTCAGGTTTGACATTTCTAAGGCAACTAATTCAAGTTCAAAGACATTCATTAACCACTAATCCCTACATCGTAACCTTTAGAACCCAATTTGTGTTTGATAGGGGAATACCCCACTTGGGATTAGAAATAACTTTTGAAAAGTTTTGAATTTTTTAGGGGAAATTTTAAAGTAAAGATATTAATGATAAGATAGTGATGTGTCGACTATACATTGGTGGGTTTTATGTTTAAATCTTAATTAATAATTTTCGCGGAAAAAATTTTTTCACGGGCAATTGTGTTGGGGTTATCCCTTGGGGATAACCCCCAATCAAACATGAGCTATATGGAAACTAGAAGTGAGGGAATATCTCACATTTCCTGCACACCACGAGCTCCAGAAGGCTCCCCCCTTCTTCTAGGTCAACACGACCATACCACACAATTGCAGGCCTCCCCACGGTGATCGGAGATGAATAGCAGCCGGAGATGGTCATGGCTTTGCTGGGGCTGTGCTGGGTCTCATCCGTCACCGTGATCTCGTCGCTGCTTCACCGGTGGAGGAGAGGAGAAAAGGAGGAGCATGAGGCTAGGGCTAGCGAGTGGAAAGAAAGAGAAGTGAGAGAGTTTTATCTCAAACAAGGGCCAGCTTTGCTTTTCCATTACAACCATTTAACTTTGATCAAATGGTTTTGTCATACTTGATTAATAACTTAGCAAGCTTTTTAATCACCAATCACTTAATCATCAAGTTAAGATTAAATGTCCAGTCATTGTCACACTTAGTTTTATTTCTACTCTTGTGACCTGCCGATTAGGTTTCATTCAATGAAAGTCAAATAGTGAGTAGAACGTTCAATCCAAGTGTAATTAGATAATTTCTATAAAATTACCTTTTTGTCCCTATTACCATTTATCATCATATGAGGACTTGAACCTTTTGTAATTTAATCATCTTCCCAAGCCTTTTACTAACAAACCCCTTTTTCCTAAATTCCATTACATGCAAGTCCAGATTTTTCCCGATAATCCTCATCAAACTACCGGGAGTCGAAATATCATACGAGCATTAGTATTAATCCAGATAAGCGAAAAATGCTAAATCGAACAAAATAAGCGATGTATGAAAAATTTTAAAATTTTACCAAAATTTCCGGAGTGGTTCTTGCAGACTATCTTTAGCTTCTCCTAGGGTCTCAATAGTCAGAGATTCCTTCTTTTTTTCGCACAGGAGAGCAATATAACATTGGTAACCAATAAATTGATTACCCTAATCTCTCTGCATTCGTACTTAGTTGAGAATTTTATTTGTGGTTAGTCGAGATGACCGCTATCAGGGAATTTAGGCTTGGTCTACTAAATATAATATTATAGTTAGAGGTGCATTTGATGACCAAGAAGTTCACCATTACTATGGGTTGCCATGGAAACTTCCAACCGTTAAGTTAAAGATGCCCCTCCTCACCTAGTGAAGACAACTAAAGGTGAACTAACTTGCTTCAAAAACTCATGCCCAAGGGCCATTTTCTTATAGGCATCCCAAAAAATGATATCAGCTAAGCTTACACTATAGATGAGAACTCTTCTAACTTCATAGTTGGAAATCGTTATTGTAACTACCAACATACCATTGTGTGGATGATGGATCATTGTCAGAGAATAAGATCTGTGGCTCAGTGTGTTGTTTCTTCCTCGAGTGCTTTCCCTAGGTTGTTCTCACCAGGCCGGCATCTGAGTATGATAATTTTGAGTCGAGTTACTCCGTTGGACGGTCCTTTAACGACATAATGTATAATTCTCGCAGGGGGTTGATTCTCCTACTGTAATGCCAAACCCTTCTTCTACAGGTCTCATCATAAATACTGAGAGAGATTACCACGTCGAATTAAGTCCTCTAGCTATCTCAATCTTCGGGTATATACAATCCTCTGTGTCATGGCCCGGATCACGGTGGAATCTACAATACTTTTTCAGGTTATTCATGCTGTCAATTTGCTTTGTCTTTAGTAGCCATTTGACAATGCCCTCATTCTGAATCTGTATGATGATCTCAGACTTGCTAGATTTTAGGGGGTCGTAATTGTGGAACCAAGCAGACTCCATTTTTCTACAGACCTTAGGAGGTTGGAAGATTGACTTCTTCAATTGCTTCTAAGATTCGCAGCTCGGATTGTGCTTTCCCTTTAACTTGTCATATTTGACCTCTTCTCGTCTAGAAACTTTGATCTCCTTGGCATTGAAGTATTTCTCAGCTCTAGAATAGAGATCGGTTAGATCGCTTGGTTGCTTCTTGAACAAAGAGAACTGAAAGGGAAATCTACGCAACCACTTCATTAGTGCAGCTGCAACAAATGTCTAGTTGTTGAGGTTAGGCACTTCCAATGTTTCCATGTTGAAATAATGGATATAAGCATGGAGGCTCTCTCATTCGTATGACTTTATTCACTTCAGTATAGTCGAGTTCTTCCTTTGCTTTTTACAACTAATGAAATGTCCAAAGAAGAGCTTGCTCAACTATTCGAATAAGGAGACGAGCTCTGGGGCAGACTCGTGAACCACATCTAGGATGCACCTCACAAAGTGGTAGGGAAGGCTTTGTGCATAATGTCAACCAGGGCTCAATGGAGTAAAATCATTGCCATGAAGGACTACAAATGATCGACCAGATCCTAGGTGCCATTGTAGGATTCAATAGATGGCATCCTTAATCCGATCGGGAGCGGTGACTCTAAAATCTCCATAATAAAAAGAGAGATAGTACGAAGGACGTACTTCGGTCATTCACTTATCTCTCGAGATATGACCTTGTGCCAAGGTCTTGGTGACTCCACAGATTAAGACTGAGGCCAAGGTGAGTCTGAGCTCCCTACGGATGACGTGGCATATGCCTCTCTCTTGGGAAATGTTTTGACCTTAGGCTCTGATGTATGTGTATATAAATGATGCATGGTATCTGTAAGAGCTGCCAGGTTTAAGACATGATTAAATCCCCTAATTATTTCTGTAAATATATTTTAATAATTAAATCCCTTGCTTAGATTGATATGAGTTATTAATGGGGGTTTAATTACATAAAAGGTTTCTTATGAGGATTTATGAGATGAGGATCTAATTGTTAGGATTGTGGGAATATGGACTAAAGTGCAAAGATGCACTCTCTCACAAAATGAAATAACCAATGCCATGTATGTGAATTTCTAAAGAAACTAGGGGTTCTTTACTAAATAATCGATGGCATGTATATGAATTTCTAAAGAAACCAAGGGTTCATTACTAAATATGCATGTTAACGCATGCATAAGTTCTATTAAGTTAGAAAACAAACGGATTGGATTTTAAGAGAGATATTGATGAGGTGGTAGAGAAGTGGCTTGATTTCCACACGGGGCTGACTTCAGTCAAAGCGTGTGAAGACGCGCAAATAGCAACCGGTGTGATCGGCCATTTATCTAGAGCATGAGATGGACCCAAGGCATATTTGATGGCCAGCGCTATTCTACTCTCTCCCCACTATTCGGCCTTGACATGAATCCGAGATGGGATTCGATCCCGCGTGCTATCGCGATCGAGGCCGGGTAATACGGAAAGGAGGGTGGTGCCTCGTCACATCAAGGCCTAGTGACCTCGAAGCCCTCGTCGCGCCTCTCATTCCATAAGGACATAAGCTCTTCTCATCTTCACTATCTCCTCCCAAGTTGAGAGAGTTAGCTGAGCTAAAGAGAGAAGAGAAGACGCTTGACTTTGCTCGAGCCTTCCACGACGAAGAGGTCCGGTGGAGAAACAAGAACATCCTCACATCACACCAAAAGAGAAAGGAGCTATGAAGGCCAGAGCGACCGCCGGAGATATTCACGGTGAGTTACTACTCTCTGTGTTAATAGTGGTAGTCAAAGGCGAACAAGTCGTTGGCTTTTAAAGTCCTTCAATAAATGACCATAGTTCTCTGATCTTTGTTAGACTCATGTACCTAACACTGCACCCTTAACGTAGTTGCAAGAGTAGGTGGTGTGATGATGTGGGTTTTCCCTCCTTGTGTTGCATGGGATTTGAGAAGAGCCTGGAGGTTTTGGTGAGGTTTGTGTGGTTTATCTCAGATTATCCTTAATAGAAGAACAAGGTTGAAACATGGAGGTTCTATTCGAAGTCATGCATTGACAGAGGGTGTTTGTGTTGTTGTTTTTACAAACTTATATATATTCATGCATGTGTGCATGGGAAATTCGTGGGAGTTTACATGAGCTATCGAGTTTATCATTAGTTTTGGATGGATCTTTAAGAAGGTTAACATTGGGAGAGATTATTTAACCTATCATCCATATGTTATTATTAATTATAGGATGAACAGAGTCTATGTTTTGGTAGATGTGTGAATTCTTTAATATAGTAATCATGGTCACGTGGGACTTGTTTAGCATTAGTTTAAGTTCATCTCTTAAAAGGTACTTAAAGTCTAGTAGTGGCATATTTACTCTAGTCAAAGCCTGTAGGTGGATAGATGGTGATGATTATCAAATAAAAATGATGCATGGTATGCTTTATGGGAATAAGTTTTGAATATTTAAATTAAGGCAAAAAGCCATTTTTGGTCCCTAACCTATGGTATATTGTTCATTTTGGTCCCTGTACTACAAAAATGTTCAATATGGTCCCTGAACTATGGGGTTTTTGGCAATTACGGTCCCTGCTGCTGACGTGGCAGTCATTTTTAAATATGATCATTTTTTATTGTGACGTGGCAGCCTACGTGGCATAAAAAATAATTTTTTGGAATATTAAAAAAAGCTTACTGGTGACTCATCATGCCACATCAGCATGCTGACGTGGCACATAAAATATAAAAACAATCTGAAAAAATCAGAAAAAATAAGAAAAAAATCTGGAATTTTTTTCCTATATATTTTGTACATTAATCACATTAGCAACCTGAAAAATTGGTTTTAAAAATAAAAAAAATCATAAAAATCAGAAGAAAAAAAAATAACAGTGTAAGCAACCTGATTCACAAAATTAATTTTTTTAAAAATATTATTTTTTAAATAAAATAGATATTTTTATCACAAAATTTGTGATAAAAATATCCATTATTAATAAACAGGAACAGTAAGAAAAACCTTAATTTATATAAGTAAACATTATAATGTTTATTAATAATGTAACCATACTTTCAATTTCTTTTAATAAATAATACCACATTAGATGTTAAGTAGCAACTCATTAATTTAATCTAGTAATTAATAATGTCAAAAGACTTATATTTTTTTAATTTATTACTTAAATAGCAAATTAATTTTAAATTAAAATCACTAATTTTGTCATAAAAATATCTATTTTTATTTAAAAGTAATTAATTTTGTGAAAAAAATCCAGATTTTTTCTAGGTTGCTTACCCTGTTATTTTTTTCTTCTTATTTTTATAATTTTTTTATTTTTAAAAACAATTTTCCATGTTCCTAATGTGATTAAGGTACAAAATATATAGGAAAAACATTCCAGAATTTTTTTCCTGGTTTTTTTTTCTGATTTTTTTGGATTTTTTTATTTATGTGCCACGTCAGCATGCCACGTCAGCATGATGTGGCATGATGAGTCACCAGTAAGCCTGTTTTAATATTTCAAAAAAAAAAATTATGCGACATCATCGTGCCACGTCAGCAAAGACCCGCCACGTAGGCTGCCACGTCACAATAAAAAAATGATCGTATTTAAAGATGACTGCCACATCAGCAGTAGGGACCGTAATTTCCAAAAGCCCCATAGTTCAGGGACCATATTGAACATTTTTATAGTACAGGGACCAAAATGAACAATATACCATAGGTTAGGGACCAAAAATGACTTTTTGCCTTAAATTAATAGAAGACATATATGGTCAATGGATCATGGGTGGTGTTATAGGGTTCATGGGCATGATCCTTAAATCAGTTAAGTTAGATTAAAATAGCCAGGCCGACCTATTAAAAGGTTGCTAAAGCAATGAATTAGTATTGGGCTCATGCAAGGGTTAGTTGGCTGAAGTATGATATAGTAACCTAATAATGTTAGCTAATGGTTGCTAATGGGCCTCGACCAACTTCATATAATATTAAGGTTGTTAATGAACTAAGCTCACTATTGTACCAAGGCCCAGTACAGGTGAGGATGTAGTCATGGTTGAAGGTTTATAATATCTTGGTAATGGGTACTGAGTATAGACTCTACTTGCCAAATACCGATGTAGAGCAAGGAGACGCGTCAGGGAGGATACGTACTGACAGATAGAGTCTAGATCAGGTAAGTACCTTGGCCAAAATCTTTTATCATTGAATGTGTTTACATCATTGATGCTTGACTCTTTGGCATATACATACATCTTCGCTCTGTTGGATGATTATTTCTTGGTATATGATCCATATCCATGTATGTATGTATGTTTGTTCGAGTGTATGGTTGTTCCACTCGATATGTGTTATTCTTGTTGATTCTCCGCCCTGTGCAGTAGAGTGTGTGGCTCCTGTTGACATTCAGGGTCGGTGGACACCCTGTTCGTTGGCTTTCCTGTCAGGGCGACGATACCCAGGGTGTCCTTTATGCCCATCAGTGGAACGATACGCTGGCCGTGTACGTACATGTATGATAGGTAGCGCTGCCAACTTGTGACCGAGGATCGATATTGGCATAGGCTGATGATTACCCGGGAGATGGTTTGCAAGCTCCGCTTGAGTTGCTTGTCTTGAGAAAACATGGTTGTAGTTTGGACTCCCTGCCATTGGATACTTTTATTAGGGTAGATCTGAGACTCCAGGTGGAGTGGCCGGTGGGGTTTGTGCTTCCCACGCTGGGTTTGATTTTCATGTTTTGTTTGATTTGCTTATTCATTTGCTTATCTTATATTGAGTTTGAAATGACTTCATTGTGTTCTCTGTAGGGTACTTACTAGGCTTTCCTTCCGAAAGCTCATGCACTTGTTGACTTCCTTTTTCATATCCTGAGGTGTAGGACACGGGACGTAGGAGCGTCGTGGGGGACTACTGAGATTGACTGTTGAGGTTGGCTACCTCATGTTTTACCTTGTGTGAGGACATGTTGTAGGTTCCCTTATAGGAACTATGTATATTGAAATTCTATGATCATTGTACTCTTAGATTTTAATTCCGCTGTGTAGACATATTTATGTTATGCCTTTTTATTTAATATATTCCACTGTGGATATGATTGTTGATCATCGAGGCTTCGTATCTTGGCAGGGCCCATCCCTGTTAGGGTACGGCTTGTCTGTTGTGTTCCCGTGGGCAGGGGTTTTTGGGGGCGTGGCATGACAATGTCTGACTAGTTTAATATAGTATCTCTTGACGGAGATTGTAGCTAAGATATCCGCTTCTATTCTATTTGGAGGGCGTTGGTGAGCACCTCTATTCTCTACTCTAGGGCTCAATGTCTTGAATCTGGGACGTCTTCCTAAAGGACAGCAGGTTGGTTCTGCTGAACACCCTCAACTACTTGGATCACAGTATGTCCAGTTGTGTTGTCATTTGGTTGACTTTTCTTGCGTCTCATTATTATCGAGAGCTTCACAGCTTCTTGAATAACCTTTCCCACAGATGACGCCAAACTTTTGATGTCGATATTTGCTTGTCCTTGGGATCATAATATATCTAGATCAACGGATAAGAGAGATTGGTGGAGATTGAGAGTCATCAGAGATTTGGAGGGAAATATTTGTTGTGTTGATGAGACTTGAGTCTGAACTGCTTATTCGCAGGATGGAGTTTTGTTATAGAGATTGGACTTTCAAGGATCACGCCTATTTGGTAGAGGGATCTGCAGAGAGAAGAAGACCCAGTGCTCGTGCCCTGGCGTAGCCTCCAACTTGATTAAGTTAGAGAGGTTCCAATGAATAAAAGAGACAAAAAGAGAGTGAGAGAGAGTGACAGAGTGTAGATGATTTCAAGTGAGAGTGAAGCACTAGTTAACAATCAGTTTTAGTGGAATTAGAGTAGTATACCAAGTAGTGGAGGTCCTCCTTATATAGTATTTTGAGGTAGTTAGCCTGTTTGGATCCAATCGGTTACCAACAAGGTGTCAATTCGGATCCAACAAAGGGCTGACAAAGCACTAGCTCTAATACAGTTAGATGCTGGGCTAACGGCGGCACCAGCTCAGATATAGCTAGATGCCAGGCTGGAGGTAGTTAGGCGCAAGATGTTAAAACTTTTTGGGGTTTTTTGGAGAGAAGATCTTCATCATCAGATTACCAGACGATTAGATACAATTAAGTCTTATCAGAGTTCTTGTGATCATATTACATGTGTTTTAATATTTTTACCCAATAACAATGTGCATAAGAGGTAAAAAAAATTAGTCAAGTACCTATTTGGGAAATGTCAATCAGCGATTGCATACTATCTAGTCCATTAATATGTTACAAAATAGTAGTGATAAAATTAAAATAAATAAATATTCTGATTAAAATATTATATCTAGTTGATGTCCTTTAACATACCTGTCATATCAACCCATGGTTAGATTATGGGGGTGTTTGGATAGGCTTTTTTTTGCCCTAGAAGTGCTTTTGGAGTAAGTTAAGCACTTGGGGAAAAAAAAAGGTATTTGGATAGGTTTTAGGCCTTGTTTGGATGGTCTTTTTTTTGCCCCAGAAGCACTTCTAGAGTAAGTTAAGTGCTTCTGGGACAAAATAACCTGGTTGGATGGGCTTATTCAGAAAAGCAGAAGCTGTAAAAAAAGCTGAAAAACAACTTTTTTTTCTGAATGTAGTGATTTGTAGCTTCTGAAAAAGAAACTATCCTGTAGAAGCTGTTTTAAAAAGTGTCAATTACTAAAACACCCTTCTCAAACATTTTTCAAAGCTATTTTGAAAAGTGTCAATTACCAAAACACACTTTATTATTATTATAATTATTTATTTTTATTTATTATTATTGTCATAAAACTACTTCTGCATTAACATATCGAAACACAAAAATACCTTAAGTGCTAACTTACTATAAGAAGCACTTTTTTCAGAAGTCCAACTATCAAACTTAAAAAAAAACATTTTTTTTAAAAGCCAATCCAAACAAGCCCTTAATAAAAAACAGAAGTACTAAAAAAACCCAAGATGTGCTTTTTTCATATGCTAGTTGTTTGGTGTTTCTGAAAAAAAAAGTCATTTTATAGAAGTTGTTTTAGAAAGTGTTAATTACCAAAATACCCTTTTTAAACCTTTCTAAACAAATTTTGAGAATGATCAATTACCAAAATACCATTATTACTATTTTTAATATTTATTTTTATTATTTATAATTATATTAAATGCACTTCTGGATTAACATACAAATACATGAAAAAAAGAGAAGCGCTTAACTTACTTTCATAAGTTCTTTTTTCAAAAGTCCTTCAAGCAAACACAAAAATAATCCTTTTTTCAAAAGTCAATTCAAATACATCCTATGTATATGGTTTATTTTATTATAAAATTTATTTTATTGTTTAATAATAAGTGGAGAATGTAAGATACTATGTAAAATATTAATATTATTATCTAATAATAATAATAAGTGGAGAATGTAATATGTTGATGATGGAATTGGATTTTCTTTGAGATCAAACCAATCCCAAATCAACGGTTGAATTTGTTTGATTTTTGGACTTAGAACAGTGAGAAAACACAAGGAAAACCAATCAATCAAGAGATAAAGCCGATGATTTAACGTGGAAAACCTTTGATAGGGAAAAAATCACGGATCAAAAGATCAAATTCACCAATATCAAGGCGTCGAAAGACATTTTTACAAGTGGAGAAGAAACAGAGAAGAAATCAATCTCCAGAGAGACAGGGCTTCGTTATTTGTAATTTCTCATGCCCAAATGAGTTGAAGCTGTCGCCTTTTATAGGCTTCGATAGCATGGGGAAGAAGCCATGTTTTTACATTTGTCTTAAAGAATTTGGCCACGTGTTTTCAAATTTAAGCATCGGCAAATTAGGTTCGGCTAAGCGGCTAAATTTGGATCCGAGCGATAAGCATTGTAAGTCTTCTAGAAGGCCAGCCAGTCAACAGCTAAGCTCCTTTTAGAAGGTTATTTATGATAACTAGTGTTGTTTCAAAGAGTTGAAGGTGTATTTCAAGCTGATGAGGTTGTGAGTACTTCCGGACCGATGACTTTATGTTACATATCGGTTGGATTTGAACTGGTGGTTTGTTATAACAGATCTGGTAGATCCGATCTGACATGTCATTATAGCATATCGGATATTGGGTACTTGAGATTCTTAATCCAATGAGGTGTTGCGGGTTATCATTATAAATGAAATTGGTTCATCTGGACCTAGTTCAGGTGAGGGGACCTTTGGTGTGGACACGTGGATGACCCTGATGGGTTCCACGTGTCTTACCTCTTTTCCTCCTATCACAAGTCCCCCACCCCCTCAAGTATGCTTGCAATGAGCTATGTATATACTTAATTCAACAAGCTATTTTTCTTCCGATATTCGTTCATCGATCGCCTTTTCATATCACACTCTTGATGATCATATATTCAACGGGGTATATTGAGCTGTAATCATCTTGGTGTTATGGCAGGATCGTTTTGTGGATTTTGTAGCCGCATGTGACGCATGGGCAAATGGGTCTTTCATCTTGATCATTTATTGCCCGTCGTTTCATTCTTGGGCACTGTTTTTGAGTAAGGATTAAGAGACACATCGAGGGCATGGTGTCTATTTTGTAACGATGGGTTCATTGATCCTTAGTCCACGTGTCGAGAATCTTGACCGTCAAAACCAACGCAACCTTGTTGATGATTTGCGCCTGAAGGGTTTTTTTTAAAACTTCATTGCGGCGGCGTCTTCTCCTTATTCTGCATCTTTGTCTTGTGTGCGAGATCTTCTTCTTCCTTTCCAAAAAGCTTTGGTTATCAAGAGAGTGCATTGTTACAGGTATGGGATCTCGAACTGTTCCTGAGATCTCTTCTTTCGATGTCTTTTCATCGTCTGAGAGTAAGCCTGAGATCAAAGGCGTTAAGGCTTGTTCGAGTTCCTTTGCAAATACGCTCCCAATGGATGTAATTGAGAAGCTCGCGGACCATTATAGACTATATATTCCTTCTTTTAGTAATAAAATTCCCGCTTCTACTAAACGGGCTTGTTCACCGTCTCGAGATGGAGATTTAGTGATTTATTATGAGGCTTTGCTGGCCAGTCTTAGACTTCCTTTTCCCCAGATCTTTGTTGATATTTTTTGTTTCTTTAATGTGTGTCTTTCTCAATTATCTCCCAACTCTTGGAGGATTCTCTATGGTTTTGTGATAGTATTGTCTCAGAATAAGCTTGAGCCTTCTGTTCACCTTTTCAACCTTCCCTTCAGTCTGAATAAAGATAGGAATATGAACTAGTATTATTTTTGTTCCACGCAGGGCAGACAATTCCTTGGTTCCATTCCCTATTCTATCAAAGATTAGAAGAGCAGGTTCTTCCTTATTTCTTATAGTGAGGGTTGGGATTTCCCTATTAGGTGGAGTGTTCCCCGGACCCATGTAGCGAATAGGGAAAAACTTAGTCCTGACGAAGAGAAGATAATAAAGAAGTTAAAGGGACTCAATCTTGGTCCGATTAATGAATATCTAACTGATCGGCAGCTTCGTAACAGCGATTTATATTCCACTATGGGTAGGGTCATTTAGGACTTCTTATGTTGTTCATCGATTCATCTGTTTATTGGCTTGAAGATTGATCGTTTCTCTTTTTTGATCTTCAGGTGACGAAATGCCTTCAGACAAGGCGGTTGACATCGCTGATAGACTGCGGGCCCCCTCGCATGCTAAGAAACAAAAGAAGAAAGCCATTTTGGTGGTCAAGGGCCAGGCTTCTTGTGGAGCTCCTTCTGAAGTCGTGACGAAGAAGGGCTCCGATGAGCGTAATAAAGGGGGCTCCAATTAAGGTGGATCCTCCGTTGAAGGAGAGGGGTCTACTGTTAGAGAAGATCCGGAAGCTGTAAGGAGAAGGGAACCTTCAAAGAGGTTAATCCCGAAGAAGAGGAGGCAGGCTTCGGGCGATGAACCGGCTATGTCCGATGAGGGGAATCGTGACATTCAAGAAGTTGATCGGAGAATCAAATACTCAATAGTGGATGTGCCTGTTGTGGCATCTTTCTCAATCCCGGTTGCAGATGCAGCCCAGATCGTCAAGAGGAGGATGTTTGTGGTGGTTGACAAAGATGACGTCGAAGATACTTCTGTTCGTGAAATGCCTGCGGATCCTTCTTCTGCGATTCCTGAAGTTTTTCTTCCATGCCTTCGGACGCGGGGTCTCTTCCTTCCCGACCAGCCGTTGTAACCGATCAAGTTTTTGTTCCTGGTTGGTTGGGGGAAGTATTGTCCTTAGTAGGTGGCACCGGAAAGGAGAAAGAAGCAACCAATATTTCTCCCGCTCCAGGTATATTTCCTTCTCTCTTTTTCATGCTTTGACTGAAATTGTACCGAGTTTTCTAAACAATGTCCATTTAATAGAGGATACCGTTGATCGAGTGTCTAATGAGGAAGTTTCAAAAGCTGACTCTGGAATTTTTGGAATGAGAGATCGCAAGCTGATCAACCGTCGCGACTCTATACTGCCGATCGAATATCACTCGATCGGTGAAATTGTCCGTGCTTGGGGAGGCGGAAGTGCTGACGTTCATTTGAATCGGTTTGATGGTGCTGTGTCCATGGGACATCTTCATCTCTGTCTTGCTTCGGTGAGTGTTGATGCATTTTTCTTAATTACTGGATGATTCTCCTTTCTTTTCTCCTCCCCCCTTTTTTAAATTTATATCGGAGCATTTCTTTTGTAGTCTTTTAAATGGGCCGAACAGATCGATAAATGTGTTAGGAGGAGAAACTTTGAAGTTGCCTCTCGTCTAAAGAAGATGCAGGCTGAGAACGCACGAATACTGAAGGAGCTATCTTCTAAGGACGAATTAATTATTAAATTCGCCGATGAAAGAGACCAAGCCCTCAAAAACTATAAGGGGCTTGAAGAATCTGTCAAATCTCTTGAAGCCGAACGCAATAGTCTCCAGGACTTCGTCCGTTCATCAGAATAGAGTATTTCTGCTTTGTCTCGGAATTTCGATAGAATAAAAAGGGGAAGGAGACAGTTTCTTCTGATTTATCGGCGGTTGTTGAGGATCATGCTACATTCAGATAGTCCAAGGCTTTATTGAAAGAGAAGAATGCTATCTTGAATAAGAGAGCTGAGAGTGCCGAAGGAAAGGCTCGAGCCGTCAAGATTGAAAAGAGTGTTCTTATGGTGAAAGTTGCATCTCTGCAAACTGCTCATCTCGACGCTGAAACGAGGTAGGCGCAAATTCAGGCAGAGAAGGACGAGGTCTTGTCCAATTTATCAATCTACCAAACTGAACTTGGGCGGTGCACAAAGAGAATCTCTGAATTGGAAGCCCAAGTTAAAGTTTTAGAAGAATCGTCTAAAGGGGAAGGAGAGAAATCTGAGGTTGAGCTGCAGAACCTTGGAGAAGATATTTATAAAATGTTTAGTGACCTTTAATCCGCGGATCCTTCTGTTATCTTTAGGGATTTCAGCTATGCGGATGCTGTGGAGGAATATTTCAAGAAGTGTAGAGGGAAGTTGTCCTCCCCAGCTTTCGAAGGAAGAGAAGAACAAGATCCTGAAGGTACATTATCTCGTGTTCCCATTTGATTTCTTTATTGTTTCAAGGTCTTTTGATTTTCCTATTTTGGGTTTTGTGAAATTAATAACTCCATTCCCGCTGAGGATGAGCCAGTCATAGATAAAGCGGTCATCGATAAGGTTGTCAGTGAATTAGCCTTAATTGTTGCTTCTGATGAACCTTCAGATCTTATGGGAGGTGGAGCTGTGGGGGCTGGAGCTATCAATAGGTCGAATGTGGTTGATGAAGAGGTGATTCCCACAGTTGCTATTAAGGACTCTGGTTCATCTAATGTGGCCATAGAGGCAGGCCCTTCGGTTGTTGAGGCGATGGCTGGCTCATCGGTAGGCTTTGGAGAATCAGAAATTATCTCTGATGAGCGGTCGAGAGAAGTTAAGACTGTTGCTGGTCGGGGTTTGTCTTCCTATCTTCTTTTAATGTTCGTTTTTTTAATGGTGTCTTATTTTCTTCGTTTCGTCTTTAGTATAGGAAGCTGCAGTTGCTCCTTCGACTGATGGGATTCATGCCGATGTAGTCGAGAAGGATACTCCGAACGTCATGTTGGATGGAGAATCTTCAAAATTTGAGTCGAGGATGGGTTATTATTGTCCCCATTTCTATTTTTGGTTTCCTTTTTGCTCATCGGAGGAATGGCTTACTCACGAGTGTGGACATTATTGAACTAGTTTTCGCTGATTTTAAAGATGTAGGATTCCAATCCTTCCTTCGAATTTTGCGGGCCAAACGTCCTCGTAGAGGTAATGAGCGTGCTTTCCTTGTTTCAATTTCTATGCGTCAATGATTAAGGTGGGTTAAGAGGATGCTGGGAGGTCGCGGAGTAGCGGTGGGATCCATGCCTGCCTTGGGACCGCACAGCGAGGCTTACGCGCCACTTATCAAAAGAATCTTGGAAGAATCGATTCCAGAGAAGAAGATCCATGGGGGTTTGAAATTTGTATCTAATGAGCCTTCGAAAAGCTGGGATGTTATTCCATGATAATTTCGTTGAGCTATTTTTGTAATGTTATTCTTTCTGGACTTATAACTCGATAAGATGAACGATAATGTCATTTGCTCTTTTGTAATTGTATGTTTGGTCATTGTAATGTTGATTATGTATGCAAATCCTTATTTCCTTCTGGTGATTGCCTATGAAGATATTCCTTTCGTGATATTCAGCTGTTCGGAAATTTCATGTTTTGAACCAGTCAATCGTCTCTAGAATTCCTTTGATCGATCGCTGTTTGGAAACCGATTCCAAGGTGTTTGAATATGCCTTTTACAATGAATGATGGAAGTTTTTTAACGCCTTGGAACCATACTATCTTTTTGGCATCGTTTCAAAGGAGCGGCTCGAGGGATTCGAATCATCCTCATAAATTGTAGCTTTGATCGAGGAGTCACCATAAATCAAGACGCTTTAGTTCACCTAGGTATTAACTGCTTTCCCTTGACCCTTTTGATGAGGTAGTATAAAAGGGTAATGGTGGCTCCTTGTAGATCATTCCTCTGAACAATATGGGTGATAACAGTCATCCTTCCTTTTAGAAATTCTTCTGTCCCGGTGATCATACTCGAACTTTATGGATCCCCAGGTCCTTTCATCGACGCATGATGTCTGTTCCTGATGGACCAATAAGGTTGCGGGGGCCGAGTGGGAACTACTTGTGGGTGGCACTGTCAACTTTTAGGGAGCTTGGAGAGGTTAAGTTTACATAAGAGTGGCAGGACTTCGTGACGGACTACCAACTAGCTGAGGGGGATCTTCTTGTGTTCGTTCTTTGAGAGGATGAATGTTTTGAAGTCCGCATCCTTGGGTGGGATTGATGCCAGAAAGTGACTGTTCTTGATGTTATTCCTGGCAAGGCACCAGATTCAACTAGCGACAACCATTCATCTGATTCCTCCTGATTTGGGTGTTTCTTTTGTACTTTCTTGCAATTTATCAATGAAATTTAAGCTTTCGTGTTCCTGTTCTCTCCTTGTTAGTTATGATTTGATTGTCTTAATGTGCTAAAAAATGAATCGTTCCTTTTATTTCTTTGCTTTTAGATTAGCATAAATCTTTTGAGACGTAGAGTTTGTATAGTTCCTTGACAGGGTGGGTCGGTATGATTTCTGATATGGAGAATTGGTATGGCTCTTTGATGTAGGTGACCAATATGGTCTCTTGATGTAGCAAACCGGTATGGCCCTTTGATATGAGAGACTGGTATAGCCTTTCAATATGGGGAACCGATATGGTCCCTTTGATATAGCGGATCAGTATGGTCCTCTTGATATAATGGATTGGTATGGTCCTTTTGTTGTAATGGACCGGTATGGTCCTTTTGATGTAACGACCGGTATGGTCCTTTTGATGTATCAGACCGGTATGGTCCTTTTGATGTAATGGACCGGTATGGTCCCTTTCGGTGAACCGGTATGGTTCTTTTGACATAGCGGTTTGATATGATCTACTTGTCGTTGTAGACCGTTATGGTCTGTTAGCGTAGAGAACCGATATGGTTCTTTTGTGGGAGACCGATATGGTCTTTTTGATGAAGCGGACCGATATGGCCCTTTTAAATGAACCGATATGGTTCCTTCGGATGTAGAAGACTAGTTTGGTCTTTATTTTAGACTTTGATGAGGTTGAAGTCATTTTATCTTCGCGTATAGGAGGAGGATTTTATTGGATATTTTTGGCGATCTTCATGTATGTTGTTCACTCATCAAAAAAGGTTGTAAAAAGTAATAAGGGAAATAATAAATTGGAGAGAAGTAATCAAATTTATTGATAATACTTCCGTAAGTGCTCAGCATGATATAGGCGTTTGAGACTTCGCCCATCCATTTTGGTAAGCCAATATGTTCCTGGTCTTACAATCTCCTTGATGATGTATGGCCCTTCCCAATTAGTGTTCAGCTTCCCTGTTCGGCTTTTGTTACCTTGAAACTTGTTCTCCCGGAGAACTAAATTGCCAACTTGGAAAGTTACTTCCTTCAGTTTAGCATTATAGAATTTATTGACCTTTTGATGATATGTTGCAGCTCGGATATTGGCGCAATCTCTTCTTTCTTCCAAAAGGTCAAGTTCAGCCCTAAGCTGCTCTTCGTTACTCACCGGATCAAAGAACTGTGTCCGCGGAGTAGGGACTAATATTTTTGTGGATAAGACTACCTCGACTCCAAAGGCTAGCGCGAAGGGCATTTTTTCTGTGGGGGTCCGAGCAGTAGTCCGACATGCCCATATGGCTCCTGGTACCTCATCGACCTAGCTGGACTTGTTCCGGAGAACTCGAGTATTTAGGTTGTGTAACAAAGTTCTGTTAGTTACCTCAACTTGCCCATTTGCTTGAGGATGTGTAACGGAAGTGAGTCTTGACACAATTTCGAGATCGGTACAGAACTTTTTGAATGTTGGGTTGTAGAATTGGCGGCCATTATAGTGATAAATGCTATTGGGATGCCGAATCTACAGATTACTAATTTCCATAAGAAATTTTGGCAAGCATTTTCTTTAATGGAGGCTAAGGGCTCAGCTTCTACCCATTTAGTGAAGTAATCGATTGCTACAATCAGGAACTTCAATTACAGAACAGCTATTGGGAAAGGGCCAAGTATATCTACTCCTCATAAAGCAAAAGGCCTTGTGCTTACAATGGTTGTCAATGGAGCTGCCGGTCTCCGTTGGATATTCAAGTGGTACTGGCACGCATCGCATTTTTTGACAAAATCCATTGAATCCTTGACAAGGGTTAGCCAATAATACCCTTGTTGTAGAACCTTGTGACTGAGGGCTTTACCTCCCAAATGATCTCCGGCGATCCCTTCATGGATTTCCTGAAGGACATGGGTTGATTCAGAAGGGCAGAGGCATTTCAGGAGTGGGAGGGTATATGACCTTTTGTAGAGTTGCCCATCTACCACACTATACCAGGAGGATCTGGTGGTGATTCTTTGGGCCACTTTTGGATCTTGGGGGATGGTTCCATTCTGGAGATAGCTCAGGATTGGATTAATCCAACACGGGGTGTCATTGATGTCTATTAGTTCCTCCATTAGACTGCATTCAATGGTTTTCGCTATCAGATATTGAACATTGATCGGTTGCTTGATATCAATATCTGATAAAGCAATCTTCGAGAGAAGATCTGCAACTTGATTTTCAGTTCTTGGGATTTTAGAAATGTGGCACCTCTGGAAGCTCGAGGTCAGTTTTTGCACCAAAGCCTTATATTTCATCATGTTTTCATCTCTTGCTTCAAACTCTTCGGTTTAATATCCGACCACTAGCTGAGAATCCATATTGGCTTGTAGATTCTGTACCCCAAGTCCACGAGCTTACTGTAGACCTGCAATCATAGCTTCGTATTCGGCCTCATTGTTTGTTGCCTTGAAGTTGAACTTCAAAGCTATGGATGTACTCCATCCTGACGGTGATTTTAGGATTAGGCCTGCCTTTGAACCATCACTGGTCGATGAACCTCAGTGTGTAGGACCCATTGAACAAAAGAGGTTTCCCTCTCTTCGGATAACTTTGGATCTGCTTTTTCATCGTAACCCGTTGTGGTGAGTTCAGCAATGAAGTCAGCGAGTACCTGGGGCTTTATGGCCGTTCTAGGTTCATAGCTGATATCATACTCCCCCAATTCTATCACCTATCGGGCTAACCGGCCAGATGTATCGGGCCGACGAAGGATCTGCCTCAACGGCTGATCGGTCAACACCCAGATTTTCTAAGATTGGAAGAATGGACGGAGCCGTCGAGCGGAGATTATCAGGGCGAAAGCCAATTTCTCCAAGGGAAGATACCTGGATTCGGTATCAGTGAGGACTTTGCTTGTGTAATAGATAGGTTTTTGTAAGTTTTCTTCTATTTTCACCAACACTGAACTGACAACAGCGTCAGTGGAGGAAAGATAAATATAAAGCTCTTCTCCTTGTCGAGGCTTGGCTAATAAAGATGGTGATTGTAGGTATTGCTTCAACTGTGCCAACGCCGTTTCACACTCTTTGGTCAATTCAAATTTGGGTGCCTTTCTCAAACCTCGGAAGAATGGAAGGTTCTTTTCCCCAGATTTTGAAATGAATCTCCCAAGAGCTGCTAGTTGGCCGTTGAGCCTCTGTATCTCTTTGATAGTTTTTGGGGATCTCATTTCAAAAATAGCTCGGATCTTCTCTGGATTCGCTTCAACACCCTGTTGGGTGAGCATAAATCTGAGAAACTTTCCTGATCTGACTCCAAATGCACATTTGTTGGGGTTGAGGCTCATTCCGTGCATTCGAAGGGCATTGAAAGTTTCTTGAGGATCAAATGCATGTTGTTCGGCATTATCACTCTTCACCAATATATCATCTAAATTGTAACGCCCCGACCCGGATCCCGGGACCTCGGGTACGTTCACAGACCGGCCGTACCCAAGTGGAGACGAGCCCCACTCGGATACAAGGCCTAAATATGTAATAGCAGATAACAATACATCAATAAAATATCTCAATTAAATCATATACATAATCAGGGTTATCACAGCGGTAACTAAAATAAGGGTTCAAAATACCCTATACAACAGTCTATACAAACTCAGGCCCTATAAGGGTCCTAAAGATGAAATTCTCACTCACACAACTGAGGTCCTCGGACCTCTCCAACCTACCCCAATCCCACGCGCAACTCCATATCCCGAGTCATCTGTTCCTCTTAACCTGGAAGAGAAAAAGAAATTGAAGTGAGCTTTAGAAAGGAAAGCTCAGTAAGTGCCCTGCAAAGAAATCACGATAAGCACCGTCCAAAGGGTTAAGATAGACAAATTAGGACAATCAGTCAAGACATGGATCATATCAAGAAAATAATCAAATCAGCACAAGGAACCAAACAACGGGGCCCCCTAAACTCATCCAATCATACCTCCACGGTCAGCACAAGTGTCGCGTGCCTCAGTGGTCAAGTCCCGGACGGCAGGTGGTTATGCTCCATGGGTATCCCTACCCAATCCGGACACATACCAACCCAACCTAAACACAAGCACCACGAGTCTCACAGTAATGTCCAAGTCCACGGTGGCATGCTCAGTGAGCATCCAAAAAGACAACTTGTCCAAACAACCAATCACAGATGTGGAAAACATCAAACAAAACATGCATACCGGGAATCAACAACAGATATCCAGATCATGAACACAAGCACAATCATGATAACAATCAAGAATATACCAAACCAGGTAATAAGAATGCCAAAGAAACCCATCTCTGGGTGGGAGCTAGGCAAAGACACTTACAAGAAACATGAATCAACAAAGTCAAGAAAACCCATCACTGGGCGGGTACTAGGCAAAGGTACTTACTTTAATAGCGATATCCTAAATCCCAATGAACTCCTTCCTGATGCATCGCTACGTCAAATCTCTTTGTAGTTTGTAGTGAAAGCTTAGATGACCAGTGCACTCCTCATCTTTCCCCCACCCGTAGGTGTATGAAGGGCTATTTATAGGTGAATAATAATCATCCGACTCAAATTCAGATTTAAGTTTAAATAAGATTATGGGCAAAAGATAACATTGGATTAATAAAGATTATTTAAATTTTAAACTAAAATATAACCAAAACTTATTTTTTGTAAGATTAAAATCTAGTCTCTAATCTGGTTTCAAAATATTATCAATGGCTATATATTTACGTACTCTATATATATATATATATATATATATATATATAGACACACACACGTTATCTATCCACGTGCATATACATATATATTTAATTTATTTTACTTTTTATTTTAACTCAAAACTCAGCCATTATTATTATTATTATTATTATTATTATTATTATTATTATTTTATTTTTTATTTTTATTTTTATTTATTTTTATTTTATTTTTATTTTCCAAATCATCAAACTTAACGAAATCAATTTGTAAAGTATATCTATCAAATCAAATCAATTTTAATATTTATAAATTTATATATATTAAATTTTTATCCAATCTAACTCATCCAATAAATATTTGTTTATATTTTAATTTATATGTTAAACCAATTAACATAAATTAAAATATTTATTTATATAAATATATACATAAATAAATCCTACTAGTTCTAAGTTTGGGGGAATTGATTCAATTGTCTATACTAAACAATATTTTCTCAAATATTAAATCATGTTTTCATGATATATTCTCAAATATAAAATCAACTTTTTTTTATCTGAAGCCATATACATCTTTATCCTAATACATATAACTATATAAGTATATATATTAATATTTTATTGTTACCATTATTATTATTTTATTTAAACTCAAAGCTTGAATGTATATATATGTTTGGATGACATCTCCTTGTCCCATCATTAAAGTATATCCATTCCAATTAATTTTAATATATATATTAAAGCATATCACATCTAATTCGATTCTCTAATCTTCCACAATCAATACTATCTATTTATATATTGACTCATATATCTAATCAAATAAAACAAAAGTTAAATATTTATTCACATATATTTTGCTAATTCCAATTTTGTGGGATTCATTCAATTAAATAATTAATTAAAGAATACAAAAAAAAAACATCTATTCCCTGGTTAATTAAAAAGGTCAATTAAAGATAAATTCTTATTCAAATAAACATATTTATTCGAGAAAAAAAAAATTTCTAAATAAAATAAACCCTAAAAATCGTGATCTCACAATAGGCTTCTACATTTATGCCGATCTTGCTTTTAAAGTCTTTCTTCACCAATCTTTGGAATGTGACACCCGTATTCTTCAAGCCGAAAGGCATGACTTTGTAACAGTAAGTTCCCCTCCTAGTGATGAAGGAAGTTTTTTCTTCATCGGATTCAGCCATGCGAATTTGATTGTACCCTGAGAAGGCATCTAGGAAGCTGAGCATCTGATATCTTGATGTAGAATCAACTAAATTATCAATGTGAGGTAAGGGGTAGCAATCTTTGGGGCAAGCTTTATTAAGATTTGTGAAATCTACACACATGCACCACTTCCCTGTGTACTTTTTAACAAGCACCACATTTGATAACCACTCGCGATACTTCACTTCTCTAATAAAATTTGCTTTCATCAGTTTATCAACTTCCTCTTCAGCGGCCTGTAAGCGGTCTGGAGGAAAGCTTCTACGCTTCTGCACAACCGGTTTATGTTCGGGGTCCGCATTGAGATGATCCTCAATGACTTCCCATAGGACCCCAGGCATTTCTTCAGCCGTCCTAGCAAACACATCGGAATTATTTTTTAGTAGATCTAAGATTTCATCTTGTTGATTTGGCTTCAATTCAGCTCCCAATTGTACGGTTCGCTCTTGCTGTTCTTCCTTTAGGGGAAATGCTATTAATTCTTCAACAAGAGTTGGCCTGCGTTTCTCCCTTTCTTTATCTTCTCCCATCATTCCTTCAACAATTAGTGCTTCTTTTGCTATGTTATTTCCTTCCCCCAAAATTTTCAGCATAGTGGTGTAGCATTGCCGGGAAGCCACCTGGTTGCCTTTTACTTCTCCACAACTGTTCGGGGTTGGGAATTTCATTATTATATGGTACATTGATGGGATTGTTCCCATCAAGCTCATGGATGACCTCCCTATTATGACATTGTAACTCGACGGACAACGAACAATAAGGAAGTTAATGTTCACAGTAGTTGTGCGGGGAGGAGTGCCAAGAGATAAGGGGAGGGAGATCATACCATCGGGTTGAAGAGGACTGCCATTGAACCCGATAAGAGGGAACTTCACCAGCTTCAAATTCTCGACCGGTATCTTCATTCGGTCGAAGGCACAAGAGAAGATGATGTCTACAGAACTTCCAGTATCCACCAGGACCCTCTCAACCGTGAAGACTCCGATCTTGGCGGTGATTACCAGGGCATCCTCATGAGGATGGTAAACACCTTCCAAATCTTCATCCGAGAAACAGATCTCTAAGGATGAACGAGGCCTTTTCAGTGGTAGGGTGTTATGTATAGTCCCCACCATTCTAGCATAATTCTTTCTAGATGTGGAGCTTCCCCTCCACATCCTGGGCCTCCTGAGATCATGGAGAGGTGGGTATCACTCGGAGGGACTGGTAGTGCAGAAGAGGAGCCTTCAATTTTTTGCTCCTTCTGTAGAAACCGATCGAGCTTCCCTTCTCTAATGAGGCCTTCTATTGCGTCCTTCAGATGGACGCATTCATCGGTGAAGTGTCCCCTGTCTTTGTGGTATTTGCAGAATTTCTTGCTCTTTTTCCTCTTAGGGTTGTCTTTCATCGACTGTGGCGGTTTCAGGATCTTCTTGTCCTGAATTTGTCGCAAGATATCCTCTCTGGAGATATTGATGATAGAATAGTTATAATATCTTGTAACCTCTCCGGATCATATCTCTGCCGATATGGTGGTCTCTTATCATCAGGTCGCAACAGTTCACCCTAATTCCGTGCGTCTTCTCTACGAGACTTGTCTTGTTTTAAGATTCCCTGTTTGGGATCTTTATACTCCTTCTTTGGAGGTTCCCTGCTGTGGAACTCCTCCATCTTAAGAAGACCTTCTTCTTCCCACCTGGCCTTCATCTACTCTGAGGCCACGTATTTTTCAGCAATTGCAAAGAATTCAGATATGTTTCTTGGAACATCTCTGGTAAGGGAGTCTTTGAACGAACCTTCGTTCAACCCTCTAATCACGGTCCCCACAACCATAACAGAACTGAGGTCCGTCATCCCAGTGATGTCTTTATTAAAGCGACGAATATAGTCACGCAAGCTCTCCGCCGGTTTCTTTCTGTAACCCAGAAGAATAATGGGGTTCTTCTTCAACCTCTTATTGCTAACGAAGCATTGAAGGAATAGGTCTGAGAGTTGTTGGAAGCTATACACAGTCCCAGGGGGTATGCTCCGGAACCAATCATGAGCGATGTCTATTAGTGTTCGTAGGAAGGCACGACACATAACGGCTTCGGTGGTCCTATTAATCATCATTTCATCTGAATACCGTTCAAGGTACTCAAGTGGGTCGGATGAACCGTCATATTTCTGAATATTTGGTGGTTTGAACTGTTCTGGGAATGGAGCTTCCCAGTTTTCTCTGGTAAAGAAGTGGGTTGTGGTACCAGCTGGAGAACCCTATCCCTTTCAAAGATATATCGTTGTGGCGAGCGATAATGACGGTAAGGTGAATGTCGATCAGGGGACAGTAGGTGTCGATCTAAGGTTAATCGATATTGGGTCAGACGGTTCATCGGTGAAGGGACCCTTCTTCTTGAGTGTTGGGGGGCGGCACGTTGAGCAGGAGATAGGGAGACTTTCCTTTCCCTTCCATGTCTTCTTTCAACTAGGATGTCATGAACCCGATGAGGGTGGGGCGAATCCGAACTTCTAGTAGAGGATCCAACACTTCTATTTCTCTCTGGAGAATACATCACCCGATGTCTGGGAGGGTGAGTAGCTAATCCCTCCTTATCTACCCTTAGATATTGGGCGTCATGTGGCACGGTAGTTTGAGAAACGCACTGTTGTACATTGTGCAGGGCGCCCTTTAGTTCTTCAATCTCTCATGCCATGGCCCTGATCTGGCGTCATCATCAACGACTCCCTTGCTCGCTTGGGGTACCACCACCCCTTCTAGAGCTACTAGAGCATCCCTGAGTGTATGAATGTCTTCTAGTGGGGGAACCACTGGAGTTGATATTGAAGTCTCTTTGACTTTCTCACGGTAGTCGCTATGGACTTTTCACTCAAATGTCCCCACAGACGGCGCCAAACTGATGATGATGGAATTGGATTTGCTTTGAGATCAAACTCAATCCCAAATTAACGGTTGAATTTGTTTGATTCTAGGACTTAGAACAGTTAGAAAATAGAAGGAAAATCAATCAATCAAGAGATAAAGGCGATGATTTAACGTGGAAAACCCTTGATAGGGAAAAAAAACCATGGATCAAAAAATCAAATTCACTAATATCAAGGTGTCGAAAGACATTTTTACAAGTAGAGAAGAAACAGAGAAGAAATCAATCTCCAGAGAGACAGGGCTTCGCTGTCTGTAATTTCTCATGCCCAAATGAGTTGAAGCTGTTGCCTTTTATAGGCTTGGGTAGCTTGGGGAAGAAGCCAGGTTTTTGACATGTGTCTTAAAGAATTTGGCCACGTGTTTACTTGACTAAGCATCCAAATTAGGTTCTAGCTAAGCGACCCATTTGGACTGAGTTGTAAGCTTGATTGTAAGTCTTCTAGAAGGCCAGCCTGTCAACAGCTAAGCTTCTTCTAGAAAGTTATATCTGATAAATGGTGTTGTTTCGAAGAGTTGAAGGTCTATTTCAAGCTTATGAGGCGGTGAATACTTCCGGGCCGATGAGCTGATGTTACATATCGGTTGGCTTTGAACTGTTGGTTTGTTATAACATATATATCGGGTAGATCCGATCTGACGTGTCGTTGTAGCATATCGGATATTGAGTATTTGAGATTCTCAATCCGATGAGGTGTTGCGGGTTATCATTATAAATGAAACTGGTTGATCTGGACCTAGTTCAGATAAGGGGGCCTTTAGTGTGGACACGTGGATGACCCTGATGGGTTCCACGTGTCTTACCTATTTTCCTCCTATCATAATATATTATGTAATTTACTTTATTGTCGAGATTCTTCCCTATCATTTTATTATCCTTCTTTAAATAAGTTGTTAAAAAGATAAATAATCAAAATATTTATCCGCTTTTATAAAATTTTATTACAACAGATACAAACATACAAACCTATCCAATAAATCATTTTAATGATTTTTCTCCAATGATTTATTAATAATAATAAGTTATTTTAAATATCTTTAATCCAATGATTTTCATATAAGTAGATCAACCACATTTTATTTGATAATCAAGTTTTAATCCAGTATTCAAAATTACAAAAAAAAATGTTAGGCAGATGCAACTGACGATTCTCCAAAAATTCCTTTCCGTTTTGATTCAACTGGAAACTTTATTAGTAGCTCGCACATCATCTCCCTCCCTCTTCGACACATATAATCACCTTATATGATCAGTCTCCACAATCCATAGACTGCATAGAGTGGATACATAACATGGGGCTCTTCTCCTGCAACAGCGACTCAAAGCAGCTCCAGCAAGTGTCTCCTATGTCCGTCCCGTCGAAACCCCTGATCTTCAGCCATGCAGAGCTTGCCATCGCCACGTCCAACTTCTCCCCCTCCTCCCTCCTGGGCCGCGGCAGCCAAAGCTCAGTCTTCCTCGCCTCCTTCCCCTTCTCCCCTATCCTCCTCGCTGCCGCAAAGCTCCCCTCCCCCGACGCCCCCTCCTCCTCCCTCAACGAGATCTCCATCCTCTCCTGCCTCCCCCGATCCCACCTCCTCGTCAATCTCCTCGGCTTCACCATCTCCTCCCCCTCCATCGCCGTCGTCGAGCTCATGCCCTCCGGCTCTCTCCATCACCTCCTCCACGGCCAACTCCCTCCCCCTCCCTGGCCTCGCCGCCTCCACCTCGCCCTCCTCATCGCCAGAGCCCTCTACTTCCTCCACTCCCTCTCCCCTCCGGTCATCCACCGCGACGTCAAGCCCTCGAACATCCTCCTCGACTCCTGCCACAACCCCCGGCTCGCCGACTTCGGCCTCGCCGTCATCCTAACCCCTTTCTGCCCCTCCCCTCCCCCTCCAGCCGGCACCCTCGGCTACATCGATCCTTCCTACACCTCCCCCGACTATCTCAGCACCAAGACAGATGTCTACAGCTTTGGCGTCCTCCTTTTCGAGCTCATAAGCGGCCGCCGAGCTATCGACGTCGACCACAGCCCCCAGGCCATCTCCGACTGGGGGGTTTCCATGGTCCGCCAGGGGAGGTTCGACGACCTCTGGGACAGGAGGATGGGGGCGGTGGAAAGCAAGACAGTGACTGCCGTGGCCACGATTGCAGCGAGATGCGTGAGCTCGTCGCCGGAGGAAAGGCCGGAGATGGAGGAGGTGGTGGCGTGCTTGAGTGACGCGGAGAGCCGGGTGCGGTCACCGCCGGTGCGGTGGCGTAAATGGATGACGTGCCGGGGCACACTTTGAATGCGTGGGGACGTGGGGGCCGCTAGTGCCAACTACCATGTTAGGGCTGAGACTGAAAGGGATTGCCTGGCGACAAAGTTGAGATAGGGGGGATGAAGCATCGCTTTCTCGTGGAATTCCATTTTCAAATTGGAATTTAGAAAGGTATTGCTCACCGTCCGTGACGTCTCAGAATGCGCATCTCGAGGCAAAGGCTAAACTGCGACTTGTATAGATTTATTGATTATTGTTTTTTCATTTGGATGGATTATTATTTTTTATTTTTTATTTTTCTTTTTGCCGTGTTTAAATGAATGAGTTGAAATATAAAGATAGGAGAGGAATTAAGTTTGTTGCTGAGGTAGATGACCATGTATATTTTAATCAACTACGAGGGGTCTCATCCTAGGATCCATTTGGAGTACAAGTATTTATGATTGAAATAAAAGCATCTTTTTTAGACACCACTCACTACTAAACCCTTTAAAACAAATCCAAAGTTTTAAATTTTGTCAGTTTAATTTGAAGATTTTTGATTTGTAGTAAGAATTTCAGTCAATGCACCCTTTTAAAAGGACTGAAGTTCCCGTAACTCAAAATCAAAATACTGCTTTCATGAAATCCAATTTCAATAATTTATTAGAAAGTCAAGATTTTAACTCCCACCTAATTTGGAAGCACTTCAAAATTATTAATTGGAGAAAGCAACCATTGAGAAAGACGGATACCTTTAATGTATTTCTTGATGATATTATTGATTTACTCTTTCCTTGGTGATGATAATGATTAGCAACTGTTAGAATAATGTATTTCTTAGATCTCCCATATTTAGATACTTTTTTGTATTCCTTGACTTCCTTGAACAGTGGTCACTTGTTACTCTTTCCATCTTGATGATATGATTGTCAAATATTTAGATGTTTTCTTTTTATGTAGATGCCTATGCATTCACGTGAAACCTAACAAACATATGCTCATCTTCATTGTGTCGAGCTTCTAGTTGCCCAAGCATCTCTCTCTTTCTTATCAGCTATGCTCCGCTCTGTATCCAAAAGTTAGCTTACACCATCTCAGAGGGTAAATCTTTAAGATAGATACCGTACTATGGCTAAATTTTACTTTGAACATCAAACTTCAATTTATATCTTTTCGAATACGCACCTTGAATCAATTTGTTTTCATCGAGCGGGTACCTGAGGGTTTCTAGCAACTAGATGTTGACGTTTAAACAAGAATTGCCACATAATTGATGGCGTGACACATTAGTCCCCGTGGATTACGATGGAATATGTCGGATATATACGTAACCGCTGGCGTGGCATGTTAGTCCCCGTGAATTACGCACTGGCGTGGCACATAATCACTGGTATTGTACGTTTATGCCAGAATATGTGTGATATGTAGCACAATACAAAGGTTAAATTAGGTTTCCCATTTTATTACGTCGTAACTCCGGTGTAAAAGTCAGTATCTAATTAGCGGAAATCCTTGGGTACCCGCCCAGTGGAAGCAAATTGATTCAGGGTGCCCAAAAAGATACACATTGAAGCTTCTTCTCAAGGATTTGGACGTGACTTTCTTCCTTCTATGGATATTCAATTCAGTGGGCCACCTGACTGGCCTACCTGGTCCTTTACAATTCATACTCGTCTTGCTAGTGATAGCTTTCCACCTCCTGGTTATAGTTTGACTATTGGATCTTCTTCCTCTACTATGGGTTTATCTAATTTTTCTCCTATTACTAGTTGTTAGGGGGGAAAATATGTGCTACACATGGCATGATTCGGTAGGCTAGAGGTGATGGTGTCCACATAATGAACCAGCCCTTTCTCATTAGGACCCATTGATATCCTCCTATAATCAGCTTGGGCGAGTGCGCGCACCTGCATGGGTGTCAGAGACGATACACACGATAGGCCGGAGCAGGGATACTGACGCCGGGTAGGATAGCGATTATCCCGCGGGCTAGCCAGATCCAAGGAACGCAAGGAAGAACAAACAAAGAACCAAAAGAACCTGAAAAATACTCTGAAATTAATGGAAAATACTTTTATTCAAAACTCAATAATGAAAAATCAACCCACAAGCCAGGTTAAATAGCTTTCAAAGACTAACTTAGAAACCCTATCATCTTATCTAAATTGCCAAAATTGGAAAATTATTATTCAAAACTAAAACTTATCTAAATTTAAAAATCTAAACAAATTAGATAACTCCTAAAAATCTAAGATCAAATCAGATTCAAATCCTATCCTAATTTGATAAATAATTTAATACTAAAAATAACAAAAAATTTCTAAATAGTGATATGACGAGAAAATAGAAGAATTTGAATTTGAATATGGCACCCACTGAAACGATTTGGGGGCCACGTGGTACGCGTCGAAAAGGGATTTCTGGATTTGGTTCGAAAGTGTGATTCCAACATTTGTAGTCAAAGTTGTGGCCCCCACCCCTAAAACTGCTTCATTCACGGAATTGGTTCAATCACTTCGAGTCTTTACATTGATCTGCCAACTCAGTACAAACTGACCCGAGCCTCTTGCATCAGTCACCCTGGGTTGGAAAGAACTCATCCTCTAGTTCAAAACAATGCCTTTAGAATCGTCCAAAGTCTTTAAGCTTGGCCTAATCTTCTGCTCGAAATCATCATAAATGGGTTCGCCAATCTCCTTCTCGTAGTCGTCGTAGATGGGCGAGGTCTCCTCCTCGTATTCATCGTATATAGGTGAGATCACGTCCTCCTCATCGTCGTCATAGGTAGGCGAGATATCCTCCTCATCATCATCGTCGTAGATAGTATGACCATACCTCTAATCGCTATAATCATGGTGGTGGACTTCCTCAGCCAAAACCTGACAACGACAACCATGATCAAAATCGATCACCGCAAAATACCATGATAACTTCATGACTTGCCTTTGCAAATCCTTAATCATCAAGCGTTGGGTTAACTCAGCGACTTGTCTTTTAATATTGTTGTTCATCATCTCCAAGGCGCTCCGGTCACGGTACTAGACTTCCTATGTCGGAACCTGTCCACCACGTGACTACGGCCACCATGATCTCCACCCATTGATACTGATGCCACAGGAAGAAGATGAGCTCTCTGATACTAACTAACGCCGGGCAGGATAGCGATTACCCCGCGGGCTAGCCGGATCCAAGGACCGCAAGGAAGAACAAACGAAGAACCAAAAGAATAAAAGAAAATACTCTAAAATTCAGGAAAATACTTTTATTCAAAACTTAATAAAGATAAATCAACCCACAAGCCGGGTTAAATAGCTTTCAAAGACTAACTTAGAAACCCTATCATTTTATCTAAATTGCCAAAATTGAAAAATTATTATTCAAAACTAAAACTTGTATAAATTTAAAACTCTAAACAAATTAGATAACTCCTAAAAATCCGAGATCAAATCAGATTTAAATCCTATCCTAATTTGATAAATAATTTAATACTAAAAATAGTAAAAAATACCTAAATAGTTATATGACAGGAAAACAATAGAATTTGAATTCGAATATGGCGCCTATCGAGTCAATCTAGGGACCACGTGGTGCGCGCTAAAATGAGATTTCCGGATTGGGTTCGAAAGTGTGATTTCGACATTTGTTGCCAAAGTTATGGCCAAAATACATAACCACCCCCAAAACTGCTCCAATCACGGAATTGGCTTGATCACTTCTAGTCTTTACGTTGATCTGCCAACTCGGCACCAACTGACCAGAGCCTCTTGCATCAGATACACACTCATACTAACGTTAGAGGTGACCACGAAGATAAGCCCTAGCAGAGACACGCGCTTGAGCTGGTGTTAGGGCGACCCCCACAATCAATAACTTGACAGCAACCTAAGGTACAAAGGGAGGACGGGAGAGAGAAAAACGGATCATCTTCTGCTACCTTATGACCAAGCCTCTCTTCATCCTTAGAGAGCTCTCCTACTCTTGTCTTCTCATTCACTCCATCTTCTTTTCTTCCTTTTCTTCTCCTCCAATCACCCCTTTACTGACTTGATTTATGGAGGGTCCAGGGAGAATCTCCAGGACTTCCTTTATAAGGAGCCGAGCTAGCTTACCAAAGTCCAATGTCCTCTCCAGACGGTGGCTTGCCAATAATTGCTGTTGAGCTCTGTCAGCTTCCCTTCATTTTTAATCAACTACCAACAACCTTCTTGATTTCTCTTAGTTGATCCCCCAGTATATAGATCTTAAGGATCTTCAGGTATAGAGCATCAATACTACTAGTTCTATAGTTACTACTCATATAAAATCTTATATTGATTGAGTTTAGATTGATAAGTGTATGATGTCCTATTTGATTAGCTCTGTACTGATTCCTTCTCGTTATTAGGAGCTTTCACACTTTACAACTTCTCATGAGATCTAAATTTATCTATCTAGTATCTCTATTTGTCTTCATGTTGCAATAGAATATGTGCTTCGTGCACAATCCATGATGATGTTTTAAGAGACACATTCTAGTACTAGCTACTAGGTTCAACTATCTTCTTGTTGGCATGAGTTGGATTCCATGAGTCTTTTTTCTGATCTAGCTTCTCAACTAACATTTTGATAGTATATTGATTCCTTTGATATTTATAACTTTTTGATAGGATTTGGACCAGAGTTTGAGCAGATCCATGCTTATATTAAACTACAACCTGCTCCCAATATTGATAAGGCATATACTCATGTCACATATGAAGAGAATCAACTTTATTAGCTTTATACTTGCTATATCATGAAGGTCTATATCTTCTTTAAGTCCTTCAAGGCATACTTTCAAACTAGTACATCTTCTCATGATTTACAACTTATTTGAGTACTTTTTGTTGATATTGTGATGCTATAGATCATACGATAGAGTATTTTGGAGTGCATTTGCTACGTAAATTTTATCGTCCTTGGCAACCCCTGCAACTCTATCTACTTGCATCAAGTTCATATATTGGTGATGGTGATTCTTCTACTGGATCTTCTGATATCACCTCGGAGCTCCAATATATGTGACACTTAGTTAAGAGGCTATCTACTAAATCTTTTGCTGCTTCAAATGCATACTGGATTTTTTGGCTACTCATCATGTGACCTCTAATGTTCTTTATTATCTAATTGCATTCCTATGACTACTTGTTCTCAAATTCATACTACTAATGGTTCTCCTCTCTCTATCACCAAACATGGTTTTATTACCAGTAAATATAATACTATTGGTCCCTTTAGTATTCTTGTTGTTTATCATGTACCATGTACTTATTGTTAGCTCTTATAAGGGAACTATTTTCTAGGCATATATTCTATGTTTTGGGACCAAAGTGTAGAGTTTAGAGTGAAAATTATATGCTCTAGTCCTTATATTCTTTAATGGCTTATCTTTGTTGCTGTACTTGAATTGCACATATTTTCCATTTGTCTTACGTTTATAGGTACTAAATCAGGTGAGTTTATGTGTATCAAGTGACACCACTCATGGAGCGAAATTAATTCACAACAGAACCAGAGGCTAGATCACCGTATGAAGCAATCAGAAATGATGAACACCGTGAGGTTAAGTATGAATATCGCGATATAAAACATAATGACAGTTAATTGAAACTTCGCAATGTTAATTCTCATAGCGACGATAGAACTCCCAACTTTTCACGAACGTCGCAACGTCTCATCAGAGTTCTATAAATAAGAACCTGTTTTATGTTTTATTTATCCTTTTTCTTGGCGGCGACTGCGGCTCCAAGGTGGCGATCTAGAGGGTTTGACGGCCAAATATATCAGGGAGAACCTCAATATAAATGGGAGAAGCCATTCTTTATTGTATTATCATTGCTTTGACTCTCCTTTGTATCTAGATATGAATATTTGTTTTATAATTTGCAGTACTCTGCATCTTTTATTCATGTTGTTATCTTGAACACCTTTTTCTAGGGTTGTATGAATCCTATGACTTGAATCTATATTATCCTAGGTTTGCATGTTTTTGTTGCTCTTGGATGTGCCTATGACTAATGCTTATAATTAATCATGTGGCGAGAGGTTATGACAAATCTATAATCATGTATTCATAGAGATATGTTTGTGTGGATGGTATTAGTATCATAGTGTTGAAGACCGGGGTGACCGACCGGTGTGTTACGACATAGAGATATGACCGTATAATTAATCCATGGTCAGGGCATAGTGCAGGGTTCAATAATGTCTCACTCGACCCATTGAGATATGTTGAAGAGACCGTAGGCATATTCATGGCTTCACCCTTGAAGTCCCCTATAGCCCTTGTCCTTGGCAACACCACCTTTGTAGAACATAGGAGAAAATCAATAACAAGTCATAGGGGACATACAACCCAAGAGATCATATTATTTGGAGAAATCCCTTGTATCCTTTGTTACTTTCTATTATTTTCATATGACTCAAAAAACTCAAGTAATAAATAGACTAACTGACAAAGCAACTTAGTAGGTTAGTGCTCAATTAGACCTAGGAAGCCTTCCCGGTGGATTCGACCCGGTACATACTGGATTCTTTTACTTAGGACCCCATACGCTTGTGTGTGGAGGCATAGTGCTTAGATTTTCCAACAATCAACAATCCTTTTGGCACCGTTGCGGGGGAAGCCATAGGCCATAGGCAACATTGACTGAATAGGAGCTAGTATAGCTTAGTCATTTCTTTTTCTTTTTCATTCTTTTGTATTATTTATTTTTACTTGCTTATATATAGATCTTTTGATTTTTGTTTATACATAGGGACATGATAAGTGTTCATTTGAGCATAATTTTATACTATATTCCTATATGCTTGGCATGTGATTATGAAGACTTTTAGCCCACCGATACTTAAAATGTATTTATTTTCATCAACAAGGCATAATATGAGGACCCCGGAGGAAAGAAAGCATTTCGAGAGAAACCGGGATCCCAGAGCACCCAGAAGGATCCATACGGGCAAGCATACGGGCTGACATACGGTCGTATACTGGCCCCTGGAGAGAATATGGGCCCATATACGGCCCGTATGATAGCTGGCATGATGATTGGCCCGCATATGGGCAGATATACGGCCCGTATGAAGGTGGCTGGCCCGTATACGGGCTGACATACGCCCATATATGGGCCCGTACATCGTAAGATTTGGGCGAAACTGCTGACCTAGATGGGGGCAACTTGGTAAATTTCACCCCAAAAACCCTAGAAGTATAAAAGCCGACGAATGAGGGTTAAGGAAGGAGGCTAACAGCTTGGGAAAGAGGGCTAATCTTGGAGAGAGCTTGGGGATCATCTCCTTCAAGCCATTGGACCAACAAGAGGGGAAATCAAAGGAGGAGGATCAAGGAGCCACCAACGGTGATCGCATAAGCTTTCATTACCATGTCTTTCTTGATTACTTTCATCTTTGTTTTGGATTGTTGCCCCCCTTTCATGGAGGGCTAATTTTGTAGATGCTTGGATGATTGGTGAACCCTTGGACATGTTTAATCAATGTTATTTCTCTATTTCGATTGCTTGTTATATTGTTTTAGTCTATTGGATGTTTTAATATGAGTGAATCCCTCTACGTTACGAGAGCCCGGAGGGATTTTCATAGTCCATTTGGGGGAAGAAGCGAACGCCTCCCCGTGTGTAGACAATCTCCAATAGAGGGGATTGTGAGTATACCGGGAACCCGGGTACCCGGGTACTAAGGAGAGTGAGTCCTTTAGATGTACTATTCCCATAATCCCTCCAAGACATAGGTTTGAGAACATAACCGGTAAGGGCACCAAGATTAGTAACTCACCTCAGGATGGGGAGTGAAAGCACGATAGGAACCCTTGACAAAGAATTAACCAAGTAATTGAGATAGAGAAAAGCATTCATCCTTTAGAAGTCCAAGGGGGATCCAATTATCCGAGCATCCCCTTTTATGATAGTTTAACTTCAAGAGTACTCGATTCCCTTGTTTGTGTTTCAAATTAATTAGTTTAGAATTAGCATAATCGACCACCCTTTTGGATCGACTAGATAGTAGATAAATAGTGGGTACTAGTACTTCCATCTCCCTGAGGTTCGATACCCGACTTTTAATAGTCCACTTTATTACTTGATACGACCCATACACTTGTGGTTCCATCGCGTCAGGACATTTTCTTTTGTTCTAGGTTTTATAGATTTGATAGCAGTAGTTTTCATTCCTCTTTTCTCTAGATTATAATGTATGAGTTACGTTGACTTAGAGCTATTTGACCTAGAGATAGAACAAACTTTTGAGGGCTCAGGAAGGAGATTAGACAACATCGAGATTTTCCAAGAACATCTGATTCTAATAACATGGAAGGTGCTTATAACAATCGCCCGATGTACGAGTACTTAGACCATTTTACTTGAGGACTGTTGTTGATTATATAACAACCCAATATCAAAGCAACTAACTTTGAGATTAGGTGAACAATATTTCAAATGCTGCAAAATCCTAAAGTATGTAGTGCGGTTGTGACTGTTCCTTTCTCAGTAAGGGATAAAGAGAAGGACTGGTTATATGGTCAACCTCCCCTATACATTACCACATGGGCCGATTTAAGGGAAAAATACATGGAAAAAAATGCATGCCTCAGAAATGAAATCATGACATTTACACAAATATAAGGCGAAACCCTGTACGAAGCATGTGAACGTTTCAAGGAGATGCAATGCCTTAGCCCTCACCATGGACTTGCCCGTTGGATATTAGTACCAAAATTTTACATGAAGCTTATTTGCTCTACTAGAGATGTGCTAGATGTAGCCACGGGTGGAGCGTTCAACTTGAAGTTATTAGATGAGTCATATAACTTACTTGAAAAGCTAGCATCAAATAGTTCCTAGTAGCTTGTCGACGAGAATACATTTAGGTGAGTCTTTGTAGTATAGGATTTTGAAACACCCCCTTGCATGGCTCTTGAAACAAATAATGCTATTGGGAACGCCTTTGGAGGTCAACAAAATAATTTCTCTAACAATCAGAATTCTAATTGGTGTCCTAATCATTCATACAACAAGCAAGGTCCACCATGAGGATATGGACAGCAGGGACCTGCACAGAGCCTGCTACTAGAGAAGAAGCCCAGCTTGGCGGAAACGGTAGAGAGCTTTATAGAGGAGTGTCGTACCATGTTTCAAACCCACGACAACGCTCTAAAGCATTTGGATATCCAAGTTGCACAATTGAGCATTGAAAGGAGATACATGCCTGCAGGAGCACTTCCAAGTGATCCTGAGGTCAATCATCGTGGTGAAGATTGAGGGCAAAGGAAATCTGTAACACTCCATAGTGTGAGGACACTAGAGGAACCAATAAAGGACAAGGCTGAATCCTGAAGCACTATTTAACAACCATGCCTTGAGAGGCAGGTGGATGTCTAGACACTTGTGGATCATTTACTACCTCTACCATTCCCTCAAAGGATGAAGGATCAGAACCAGGATAACCAATATGAAAGGTTCCTCGAGGTCTTCAAGATGCTGGATATTAAAATCCCCTTTATAGAAACTGTAAAGGGCAACCCCGTTAAAAGGTGAATGTTTGAATCTTAAAATAAATTAATAATAAATAAAATAAAATAAAATAAATTTTTTTCCTTGGTGTATATTGCTTTGCAGAAATGGTTATGAAATTGGGTATATTAACATGGAGGGCTTTTATGCAAAATACTCTAGGAAGGAGACTTTCAATGTAAGAATCTTAAGATGAACTCAATTGCAAATGGCTAGGGCTCATGTGAAGTATTTAGGATTGGAAGGGGATTGATGTAAAATGTGTAAAAGTAAGGGGTTGATGTGTAATCAGCTTGCAACCACATAAAATATTAAGGCTGGGTGATAAGTCTTTAATTGTTCACAATTTCATATCATATTCACATATATTTTGCATGCTATTTGGTGAAAAATATAGCCCACCGATACTTAATAAGTGATAGTTTTGATAAACATGGCATAATGGAGACGTTTCAAGAGAAAGGGGACTTTCGAAGCTCTTTTAACAGCCAAAACGTCAAAGTTAGGAGCTACAAAAGACCTACAAATGGCCGTACATTACGGACAAGTTCCCATAAGATTTTGAGTCAAAACGAAAACTTTCAAACCCTCTAGAGAAGCATACGAGCAAACCATACGGGTGCTACAACACCGGTATGCTACAGTACTTTTAGAAAATCATATTTTTCAGAGAGGCAGACGGGCATTACATACGGGTTCTACAGTACCCGTATGCTACAGTAACTTCAACCACTACAGTGATTTTAGCCCTTTTTTTATTTTATTCAGAAGCCATACAGACTACCCATACAACCCGTATCGGTGCCCATATGGCCCATATTAAGACTCAATTTTTATGCAAGTTGGCGCCAAACAAACCCAAAACGCGTCAAATATTTTCCAGAGGTTGTAAATCATATAAATACCAACTTTTAGGGTTATGAAAGTATCTCCTATCTCCTATGTCTCATATCTCGCATCTCTCGCATCTCTCATACCAACTTGCAATCTTTTTCGACGATAAGACTTGAGGGGAGATTATCCACCACCTAGAAAAAAGGATAATCATTGAAGCTCCGCCACCGGATTACCGTAAAGACTATAAGGGAGCTTTTTATATTTATTTTTATGTCTTCACGTGTTTGTTTATTAGCTTTGTGTTCTCCTTCCATGGGGAACTAACTTGTTAGGTACTCGAGCATGATGAACACTGGAAAATTGTTATTTTTGACATTAAATCTTAATAGTTACTTAGTTGTTTTGATTTTGAGATCTATGGAGCGTGCTTTTATTGAAATGGTTTTCTACATAGTGATAGCCCTGATTACTATTCTGATCTACCGCGGGAAGAAGCGAACACCTCCCCATATATAGATCTACCTCAATAGAGGGAGTTTTGCATATTTTGAGAGATCGAATATTAAGGAGAGCGACTTTTTCAAACTTCTTATTCCCACAATTCTCCCAAGAAATATGTTCCCCAAAGCATTACTATAATGAGGATATGAACTATTAGTCGCGTTGAGAGAGGGATTTAGTACACATTAAGAAACCTTGGTCCAAAACATGACAACTATTAACAATAAGATCATTGTCTATATCATTTTGAAACACCGAGGAGGATTCATTGTCTAGATACTCGTGTTTATGATCAATTTTTCCCAAAGACTCAGTCTTATCGTTAGTGAGTTTTAGCTCTTAGATTAGTTTAGTTTTCATTCCCATCCCCAGTTCCTGTTAGGCTAGATAATAGAATAATAGTTACTACTAGTACTTCTTAGTCTCTGTGGGTTAGAGATCCTACTCTCCGGAGTACACTTTATTACTTGATACGACCTGTACAAGTTTTTAACCTGAGTCAAACCCAAGTTAGACCTCATTTGTTTCTCCTTAAACACTGAAGCGAGTGCTTCCTAGGGAGAATTATTCTATTCAAGAAAATCCCGGGGGGTTGTACATTGATAAGACCTCATTTCTGCCCCTCTTATAACTATAATCTTTACAGATCTGGTAAGGATTCGAGGACTTTGATAATACTGAACTATCAAAGTAAAAGCTGCCAAAACTGAGGGAAATAGTTGCTAAAGATCTGGTAGGTGAGGGAGAGAATCAAATCTAGAGCACTATCTTAAACCTGTCAGCTAACAGACCCCCACCAGTGCCCTCTTCATCCTTGACTACATGTAGTGAGAGTTAGAGAGCACTTCTCCTAGAGGGTGTATAAGAGAGACCTTCAGCCCTATATCACCCTTCAGCCTCACTCTCTACTTCCATTATCACCCTCTCTAGCCAGTTGTTTGACTCCTCTTTCCCTCTGACTTAAGGCTTAGAGGACTAACTTCTATTGTAAATGTTGGGTAGAGGTCAGTAAGCTTCTTTATTGAAGCTACTTAAGCTATGTGTCAAGTAAGAGGTGTTGATTGTGCTTGTCTTAGCCCCAATTTGCTGTGAGTTAAACTCTTTGGAATGCTGATGAGGGGGGTTGTGAATTGCTAGTAAGTTGCTGAAATTGACCTATAGGAAACACAACAGGAGCAAGGAGGAAGTGTGGTGAAATTGAGCTCACTGGTATGTGCTGTAGAACCTATTCCTGTTTAATTTGAGAACCTAGCTTCTACTGTCCTCTCTCTAGGGTTCTGAGGAATTTGAGTATGAGCTTTACTTGCTATCTAATTTAATGAAACTAGAGACATTTGAGCATGTGGTTCGTAACGAGTAGAATTAATCATTAGACTCCTGATTTTCTTGTTGTATTTCATGATCTTACGTGGCTAGTAGCTTGGCTGTGACTAGTGTGATAAGATGATATTATTCTTTATTTTGCCCTTATTAGTTAACAACCTCTTGTTTACCATTGCCACTAGATCTATAGGCTCCAAATTAGCCATGTATTGGTCCCAATCATAATTGAATCCCTTAGCATCACACTAGTTTGTCCTGCTCTACACTTGCATGTGCCTGAGAAAAACAAATACTGAGAGGATATAAAAGTATGATAATTGCGAACTCAATAGCCTTTCAATCATCTTCAAGTCTAGCAACCATAATTCCGATTTACTATATTTGCTTCTGAGCAAGCAACACCCTAGTAAGAGCAAGCAACACCCTAGTAATTTTGTCATCATGGTTTGACTGCCAGTAGTATGGATACTCCATCTATGTAAAAATTTTTGGTTGTTAGTAATTCTCCTACTGTTATTCAAGTCTTATTAAGACCAGTCTTTATTCTTAACTTATAGTAGCCCATTTTTGCTAGCTCTTACGCTGACCTGAGATTTTGCTCTTGAACTCTTAAACTATGTAACATATGTGTTGCTATCTTGTGGCTACCCACATGGCCCTCATTATGAATTTATAACCACTTATAATCCTTGGCATCAAACCCCTAATAAGTAGCAGGAACACCATAAAACACCTACAGAAACCTGCAGACAGCTATAGGTCTGCTGTGAGCCCTTAGGAAGCTTCATGCTTTTGTTAAACATCAAATGCAACAATACCTATGTGGACAATTGCTTGTTACTGTCAGTCAAAGATTTTTCCCACCTGATCTTAGGGGCTTAACATGCTAAACATCATAACTGCATACTTAATTGGACTCTAGGAACTACAACCTTAACTGGCGTAAATGAGTATATTCATAACTATTACTATACATGAGCAGCTATAGCTTGAATTGGGTACACCTGTATGATTATGTAGCTCTAAGTGTAGCGATTCTATAATACTCGAAGTGTTGAACCATCACACAGAAATATGGGCCTGTAAATAGTCTAAGACATGCAATCCACAAGCATTTGAACTACAAATTTTTATTCCTACAGGTTGTCGCAATAGTAAGTAAAGGTGTTGCAGTGATATTTTGTGAGTCCCTGTAGGTAGATCTTGGTTAAAGTTAAAGCCAACTAGTTTTAATACGCATGTAGCTTTGTTTAGATTGAATTCCTACAAAGATCAATCTGTTCATAGCTTGAAAATGGGGAAACCACCCACTAACAGCAGCAGTTGTAATGCATAAAATAATGAGTTGAAATTCTAACCATAAGGGTGGCTGATACTAGACATTAACAGTTTTTAATCTGTTTAACATTCTTAAGGTCGATGGTAGAGGAATTTCAGCCTTAAGCTGTAGCAGTCACTGTAGAATTCCTGCAGCCGCAAGGGCATGTCCTATAGTGGCCCTATGAATTTAATTGGCTTGTTGATTGTATACTAGGAGTTGTAATATCAAGTCACTTAGAGTAGTGATGTAGTTAGGAGTCAACTAAGTGTCATGATTATATGAGTGTATACACATAAACATAATGTCTAAGAGTATATGTTTCTATTTAGATCTCGATACAGAGGTGTGAGAGTCGCGACGGGGTATTAATTCTGTACTGCTTTAAACTATAAGTATTCCACAATATAAATCACTATAAGTACATTTTCATAAATACCTTGGATTCTGATTTTGAAGAAAGGTATATTTTAGTTTGCTTACCATCTTGGATTGTATTTTTTTTCTTATGCTGGAAGTCATGCACCCTTTGTTGTGTTTATTATGATGTTTTTTGAAATTGTGATTTTGAGCATTGAGTTATGATTTCAGCCAAGTTATATGCCATGAGATTTCCTGTTTTCATGAATTTGACCCATATTTGGATCTTGCTGGATTTTGTGCATGATTTCATATATGGTTATGTCATATTTAGTCTCTAGCCAGTAGAGGTATTATTACTAACCATTTTGACATGTACGTGTATGTTAGCGCTGTCAGATTTTGGATTGCTTGGAGATAGAGGGTAAATAAGTAAAAGAAATCATTTGCTCGGAGACCGAGGATACATAAATAACGAACCTGAAAATTGTTTTCTCATAGACCGAGGGTAAAAAAATACAAGTCAATATTTTGTTATTTGGATTGGCCATAATATGTTTGAGAAGTTGCATCCTATTGAATACTTCGAACTATATGTGTTCCTAAGTTGCTTGTATAGCATGTTTTATGAGCATTGGAACTTTGCTGTTCCCTGAGTTGTGAATATAGCTTTGTAAGATGTTTTTACTAATCCTGAGATTGGGGATGGTTATAAGTATTTGATAGCCATTTATGAGAAATACTTTGAGAATATTTATAATACACTATTGTTAATGCATTTTTGGCTTATTACATAACTCATGCCAGACTTATTGTTTTTAGTGGATGCTTACTGGGCTTTCGAGCTCATTTTATTGCTTTTTTCCCTTACGGATTGCGTCAATTAGCCTCAGGGAATAGGAGGGAATCGCTCTGTAGAGCAGTACTTATTTTGTGGATGTGATTTGTATTGTTAGCAAGGTTATTTGTGTTATTTGTCTTGATGAGTTTTTATCACCATCCTCATGAATTTATTTATCCCTGTAGGCATATACGCCTTATGATATTTATGTTGTTAGACTTATGAACTTTGTCTTATTATCAGGTTATGTTATGCTTAATAGGTACCGTTATGGGGGGAAGTCAGGCCATACACGTGGCTCGATCAAGAAGGCTCAAGACCCTTTCATGCAAGGAACATGAAGATGGGTCGTGCGGGTGACTGAATCTAAGATTCTCCATGACTAGTATGCCAAGAGGTGCGCATATATGTTGCCAGCCCTCCACGACCTACTGGCAGGGGGAAGCACGCTTGTACGGAAGTCAGGGACAACGATCCAAGATCTGATGCCAGGATAGCGTGCGCTTGCGCTAGTATCAGAAGGGCACTCCATGACTAACTGCCTGATGGTGGCATGTGATTTATAAAGGTAAAAAAGAAAAAAGAGAAATTGGAGTACTTCTTTCGGATCTCTAGTGTGGGGGAGAGGACTCGCCTTATCCTCCATCTCTTACCCCTCTACCTGGACACACTATTTTATCTCTCTTCTTCTCCTTTTCCTCCTCCATGATTACACTGAAAAACTCTCTCCCCGAATTCTCCTCTACCTCCTCTCCCTCCAATATCCATTGACTTGATCTTCAGAGGGTCCAGGGGACCAACCCCGGAACTTCCCTTGCTACAACCGAAGGCGCACTTGAAAGATATCTACTACGTCTCGTAATGGAGACATCCTCAAGGTTTAGTCTAGCTAAAGTCATTTCCCTTTTCCCTTCTCCTCTCACCAACAAACAGCAGAGCCATGCATCCACATCTTGGCCTCCCTACTTCATTTTTATAAGTTGATCTCACTGGGGTGTGGATCTCGAGGTCCATCCGGTTTCGAGCATCAATAGTTTGGCATCGTCTATGGGGATCATGAGCAAGAAGCCTTGTAAACCAGCTAATGTCGAGAGGCAAGAATGAGGCGACAGACCCACTGATGAACAACACGACAGGGGCTAGTACTGCATCTCCGAAAGCTACTACTATAACCTAGGAGCAGCCGGCGGTCCCAGAACATGATCCACATGACCTCCAGATCTAACTTCTTCAGGAGATGCTCAAAGAACTCAATAATGGGACCAAGCCTACGCGTCTCTTAAGCCTCAAGATAAGAGACGGAAAGAAGTCGACGACACGGACCCGCCGATACAAGTATACAGAGGAGAGCACAGTGAAGCCCCATAGTACCGAGTCTCCTCAATCTCAGTCCCTATCAGAGGAGTCCTCCCAAATTAACTGCAAAGTCCTTCCTCCTCTCAGGAGAAAGAAGCCAAAGTATACGCTCCTCTCGATCTTGCCTTTCACCCTCGAGATCATAGCGGTCCAACACCCCCCCACCCCAACCACGAACTCTAAAAACAACTTAGAAACCTTGTAAGTTAGGATAGTATTACACGGGGCGTACTACAAGGTCCTATAACAAGCCTACCTGTCAACATTGAAGAGCTTGGATCAAGATTGGTTCTCAAGTTTGTCTGTGGGAACTGTTCCATTATTTAAGGAGCTCTCTAACCTCTTCACCGGGTAGTTCATGAGTAACAAGAGGTAGAGTAGAAGATCGCGACCCTGATGCAAATCAACAAGCGAGATGGAGAGAGCCTTAGAGACTATATGTGAAGGTTTTACATAGCGACCCTGGAAGTATTGGCTCTCAACTAGACCTTCACCTTTGCAACCCACATGGAATGTTTGAAGAGTACAGCGTTCCATTTTTCACTGAGCAAGCGACATACGAAGTACCTAGTTGAACTCCTCAACCTGGCAGAAAAGTATATAAATACCGAGGGCATCCATAAACCTTGGCAAGAAGATGTCAAGCAACACTGACCGAGGAGAGACCGCCCCCAAGTACACGAGCTGTGGGGGTCAATTAGGAGACAGAGGAGATCGCCTACTAAGGAGAGTGCCCAGAGGACCGAGCTCCCTCTGTTTCGGACTTATGAGCCTCTCAACGAGAGTCATACCAACATTCTGATAAACATCGAAGACTCCAAGATCCTGGCGAAACCACCCAAGATTAAGAACTTTGGCAAAAGAAAAGACAACAACAAGTACTACCTCTACGACAAGAACAATGGGCATAACACTGAAGAATGCATTCACCTAAGGGATGAGATTGAAAGTTTGATCCGCCAAGGGAACCTCTCACAATACAAGAATAAAAACAAGCAACACGAAGACCCTTCCACAACTCAGAAAAGTCCACCACCAAAAGGAGTAATCTATTTCATCGCTGGTGGGCCCACCAATGGTAGAGAGAGAAACTCGGCCAGAAAGACCTATACCCGAGGAGCCCCCAGACCACCACATCGCGGAAGAGAGCTTTGTCCGAGCTACCCATCATATTTTTCGATGGAGACAATACAGGTATCAACTACCCATATGACGGCGTGCTCGTAGTGACGGTCAATATCGCCAAGTACAAGGTGAGATGGGTTCTTGGTGATATCGGGAGCTCTACTGTCATTTTTTAAGACGCTTACCAGAAGCTCATCTTTGCCCCTAAACTACTAAAACCAGTAAAGTCCCTATTGGCCTCATTCACGGGAGGAACCATACAACTCGAGGGCATGATACCCCTCAAGCTCATCGCCGAGACACACCCCTAGCAAGTATCTTTGACTACAAACTTCTTAGTGGTGAAGTATCCATATAGTTACAACGTGGTCCTCGGGAGACCCACTATGAACGCACTACATGCTGTAATCTCTATGTACCATCTCATGATGAAGTCCCCCCGCGCCCCCCCCCCCACCCACCATAAGAACAGTGCTGGGAACTCTTAGGAGACTATCAAACAGCTCGACAGTTCTAAGTCACCTTCCTAAAAGGGAAATCAAAAGAATCTATGGATATTGAGTTGCAAGAAGGGGAGGTGGGTCAGCCAAAACAATGGGCGACACCTATAAAGGAGCTAACCTCACTTTCCCTATTCTAGGATCGGCCTGACTGAGTGTTCCAGATTGGGGCCAACCTATAAGAGGAACTGAGAGAGAAAGAGTATGCTGAATTTTCTGAGAAGCAATACATAAATCTTTGCATGGGGCCCTGAGGACATGCCGGGGGTCAGTAGGAAATTCATTGAGTATTGCTTGAATATGGAGCCAACCCACAAACCTGGTATACTAAAGTGGAGGCACTTCGCCATTGAAAGTCAACATGCCATAGAAGAAGAAGTTGAAAAGCTATTGAAGGCAAGATTCATCTAGGAGGTATACTACCCGAAGTAGCTTGCCAATGTGATGCTACTGAAGAAAGCTAATGCGAAATAGTGGATGTGCATGGATTTTATAGATCACAATAAGGCTTATGCGAAGGATAGTTTCCCACTCCTAATGATCGATAAGCTTGTCGATTCCACCACCGGCAATGAGTTACTAAGCTTTCTCAGCACTTTCTCAGCATATAACCAGACCCATACGGCCAAGAGTGATGAAGAGAAAACTTCCTTTGTTACCAACAACGGAACCTGCTCTTACTGAGTAATGCCTTTCGGCCTGAAGAACGCTGGGGCGACCTTTCAACGCCTCATAAGAAAAGTTTTCAAAAAGCAATTTGGTCATAATATCGAGGCATATATCAATGACATGCTTATGAAAAATAAAAAAGTGGATGGGCACATCGCCGACCTAGCGGAGACCTTCCTAACCCTTTTGGGGTATGACATGTGGCTCAATCAGATGAAGTGTGCCTTTGGAGTTAAATCAGGGAAGTTCTTTGGTTTCATGGTAACCCAATGAGGCATAGAGGCTAATTTGGAGAAAATCATAACTATCCTTGACATGAGCTCCCCAAAGGCTATTCGAGACATCCAGAAGCTTAATGGCAGGCTCCCCGCCCTTAGGCAGTTCGTATCTAAGTTCAGAGAGAAAAGCCTCTCTTTCTTCTAGGCATTGTTCAATGCTCCAAAAGTTGATTAGATGGAAGGGTATGAAAAAGCCTTTCAGCAACTAATGGAGTGCTTGGGCTCACCACCCTTGTTGACTAAGCCTAGAGAAGGGACATACTCTATATATATCTCGCCATGGCCTACCACTTTGTTAGCTCAGTCCTCATCAAAGTAGAGGACGAAATTCAAACGCCGATCTACGATACCAGTATGGTATTGACTAAACCAGAAATGAGGTACATCCCAATAGAGAAGCTTGTCTACGCCTTAGTCATGTCATCTCAGAGGCTACAACCATACTTCCAAGCCCATAAGATCGTAGTACTGACCGACCAACCTCCAAGACATATCCTACAGCGACTAGAAGTCTCCAGGAGGATGCTCAAATGGGCCATAAAACTCAATGAGTTTGATATTAGTATAAACCAAGGATGGCAATCAAAGGACAAGTGTTGACAAACTTTGTTACAGAGATGAATGTTACTGATAATAATCCCTCTTCAGTGTGGGAAACAGTGTAGGAGCATCCCGCACTAGCCGACCAATAGATGTTATATGTAGGTAGGTCGGCGACCATGGACGGATCGAGAGAAAGACTGTTGTCGATGTCCTTAGAGGTATGGAAGACCTCCACAACATTAAGATTTGACTTCAAAACCACAAACATTAAAGCAGAATATGAAGCATTGGTCACAAGAATTAAACTAGCTCTTGAGTTGGGGGCTCGACAACTGTGTGCCCACACCGACACTTAGCTAGTTAGTAGGGCACATGAATGAGGGATTTGAGGCCAAGGAGGGAAACATGGTAAAGTATAGAGACTTGGTGAAAGAGATCACCACGAAGGTCGCCTCGTTCAAAGTAGTAAAGATTCCCCGATCAGAGAACGATGAAGCCAACGCACTGTCCAAACTCACCTCATTCCAAGGCATCAGTCTAGGTTGCTCTGTGACGGTCCAGCAGCTGGTAGAATGAAGTATTGAGGAACTGCAAATAAAGAACGTATGCAGCGTCCAAGGGGAGTCATGTTGGGTAAACCCCATCTATAATTATTTAAAGGGGGGTGTACTACCTGTAGACAAGAAATAGGCTTGGAAAGTCATCAGAAGATCAGCTCGTTTTGTTGTGATTGATGACCAGGATTACAAAAGGTCATAGACAATACCATACATGAAGTGTATACATCCTTCAGAAGTAGAGTACGTTCTTTGGGAAATTCATGAAGGCATTTGAGACAACCACCTCCAGGCGAGGTTGTTGGGCCTTAAATCTCTAAGATAAGGGTATTATTGGCCGACCCTGACAGAAGATGCAAAGACTCTTGTACAAAAGTGTAAGGCTTGATAGTTGTACTCTCGCATCCATAGGCGGCCAACCACAAAGCTTATCCGCATTGTGAGCATTAAAACCTTCGCGATATGGGGGATAGACATTCTTGGTCTATTCCTGATGGCAATAAGAAATCTCAAATTCCGCATAGTTGCAATCTAATATTTTACAAAGTAGATCGAGGTGTAACCTCTGGCCAAGATCTCTGAGTGGGCGTGTCAGGACTTCATCTAGAAGTTTATTATTTGCAAGTTAAGTGTTTTGGTGGACTTTATGAAGGATAATAACAGATGATTAAATAATTAGAATTATACGAAATTCCTGCACAATTTGGGAATAGAAGGGAGGTTGACGTTTGTGACCCATCCTCAAACTAATGGGCAAGTTGAGGTCACGAACTACACCATACTGCAGAGCCTGATGACCCGAGCCTACCTAGTTAGGTCCAATTGGGTGGGTGAGCTCTCGGGCAGCCTTTGGGTGCACTGAACCACCAGCCGAACGCTCATAGGGAAGACCCCTTTTTGCCTGATTATGGTATGAAAGTTGTTATCTTAGCAGAAACAGGAATTCCAACTTATCAAATTGCCCACTTCCTACCAGACAAAAATGAGAAGCGCCTTATGGCTGAGCTCGACCTCTTAGAAGGGAAAAGAGTGCCCGCCCGTACAAAGGTAGTAACCTACCAAAAAAAAGTCTAAAGATTGAACAACACTAAGGTGCGCAGCGTCTCCTTCCATCCAAGAGACCTAGTACTGAGAGAGAACACCTTTCGAGGAAACAAAAGCCGCACAGGCAAGCTTACCCCAATTGGGAAGCCCCCAACGTTATCGAGGAAGTAGTGGTGATTGACACATAAAAATCTGTACATGCATTCCCACAAGATCTAAATTGAGCACATTCACATCAAAAAAAAAAAAAAAATTTCAAATCATACACATATTTCTACCACAATATGCCCATTAATAAAAATTAAAACTGTGAAATCAAGTAAAAGTAGGGTAGAAATGCATACAAAAGTGGTGATATGCCAAAAGTAGGAAATCTAAAGCTTTGGGAAAGTGGAAGCTTGCAAGAAAAAGGAGGGTGGTGCGTGGGCAAGAAGGTAGAGAATAGAAAAGGTCATAACTGAAATCTCCTTTTTAACCTAAATCAATATATAATTGCGACATTTAAAATGGGCGTCGTGACGTTGTATACATTGTCGCCCAATTTTAAAAATATCGTCTCAACGCTGTAAAATAACGGTGAGATGAAAATTATCGAAGAATTCGGTATTCAGGTCTACCAATAATGTTACGACGTTACTTTGGACGTCGAGACGTTTTCTGCAGTAAAACTTGACTGCAAAGATCTAATTACCTCAATTTCCTTGCAATATTGTTATGGCAAGTGTACATCGTCAACTCAAAGTTCAAGGAACATTACCAGGCCTTACCAAATTGAAAATTATGCTTCACCCAAACCTTTGCCTTCATCAAGAATTTTGGTACCTTGCTTTGATGGGCCTCCAACAAACTGAAGCTCTTCCTTACAACGTAAGTGGGGATTATTCAAAACAAAAGGAAAACAAGAAACTAAAAACTAACAAAACCAACAAGAATAACACCAAATAGTGAAAGCAAAATATCTTAATTCTTTTTAAGGTTGGGTTGTCTCCTAAGAAACGCTAGATTTTAGGTCCCGAGCTAGATCCCACATGTGTATTCTAGCTCCTTGATTATGAGAGTTGTCGCATCCTTCTCAACTCCTTCCCCTTTGTATTGCTTCCGCCACATTTAAGAGGTCTTGATTGGTTTGACATATGGCTCAGCACCTTGAAGAGATAACTACACAGTGAACATGGAAGATGTTAACCTTTTTATTTTTGTTACCCACAACAACTTCTCCAATAGCTCGTACTCTGGCATCCTGGTGAAGTCCTCATTGTATAGGTTGAGTCGAACTGCGAAATCAGTATAACTAAACTAGAATAGGCCTCACCTATTTGGAACTCAATCTGTCCCTCCCTGTGCCACGAGGTAATACCGAAGTGATTTGGAATGTTGGCAACACATGAAGAGTGAGCTTGTGGTAGGGTGGCTCCTTGATAGAAAATAAACGGTCCTATGATCCTACCACGAGGAACTGGCAGAGGTTTGCTGCGAGGCCTGCCTTCTCATGTATGTCCTAGTCTATGTGTAAGGCCTCGCCAAATTGTAGCTGGCATAGTCGGTACTGCCGTCCGACATGCATAGGTGTGGTGCCGGTGGTCGAGGATGAGAGCTCCACTCTCTGTTGCTTCTTCACCAGAGGCCCTGTGTTGGTCTTCCTCCGGGGTGGCATGTTCGTGCTCGGTAATGGATAGCTTGAGAAAGGGATTCACGGCCATACAAGGCGGTTGCACAATGGGGAACACGACCGTGCACGTTACTCGGCAATAGGCGAAAGCCGCGGCTAATCTTCTGTGAAATCGAATGGTGGCTCGACAGGATCCGGTGAGATCTTACTGGAGAGGCTCAGGCAGGAATCGGAAAGAAGAAGAAGGAGATTTGGGATGATGAACGGGTGCCGCAACACGGTTCATCCAAATAACAAAACCTACCTTTCAGTTCATCTACCCAAGCACCTATTTAAACATGGGCTTATTAATTGAGTGTGTTCTCTAGCTTTTGATCTCCCAAGATGTGCATGGCATAGAACACGACCTTTCTTATGCTTGTTCTTATCTCTGTAAAAACTACACGCCCGTGTAACTCAAAAGCACGGTCGTGCTTCTTCTTTTATATCTCAAATACCACTCCCCGAGAGGTGTATGGCCTGGAACAGGCTCGTGTTCCAAGCTGTGCTTCTGTCTATTGTCCTTCCTGCTTCAGAGTCTTTCTGCCTTTCTTCTCAACCTATGTAATAGTGGCTCCAAACGCAAGAGGTTAACACTAAACACTTTGGAACGCACAAAATCAAGGAAGTAATCACCAAATGAATGGAATTCACCACTAATGTATACCTAACTAAAATCCTAAATTAAACTAAAAAGGAACTAGAGAACTAACTGAACTCGGGTTGCACCCCAAAAAGTGCTTCTTTTACGTCACTAGCTTGATGTACCTTTTTGGCACAAAGAGGTTCAAAGAGATGGAGTCTCCCTCCTTCTCCGCTATGTGGGTCACGTCCTGCAAATTGTGCACTAAAGGAAGAATTGAACTCATATTCACTGAAATTGTTCTTAAGTGGGGTCGATTTCAATGTTGTGGAGGTGGGAGGATGATTCCTCTTCTTCTTTATCAACTTTCTCGTCTATGTTCTCCTCCTTTGTGTACATGTGATTGGCCTAGTATACTCAGGGTCTTATGTCTTCCCTATTGGATTTTCCCGAGGTGGTGGTTCATTTTAGAATAGGTCTTCCTGTTGGTCCTTCAGTAATTCATCCTGCAAAATGTCAGCAGCGTGATCAATAAAATTACAAGAGTTATAAAGCTCAATAGGATGTCGCATAGCATCTTTGAGCCTGAATACTATTGCTTCCTCCCCAACCCTCAAGGTCATCTGGCAGTCTTTGGTGTCAAATAATGCTTTTGTAGTTTTACGAAATTACCTTCCAAGGATGAGAGGAACCTATACTTGATCATCTAGGTCTAAGATAGAGAAGTCCAAAAGGAAGATGAACTTAACACGTCCTCAACTATCCCTCCAAGATGTTGGATAGAACTATCTGTCATCTGAAGGGTCACCTTGTCTGGTTTCGGCTCTCATGTCCCCAGCTTTTCAAGTATCTTGTAGGGCATTAAATTGATACTTGCTCCAATGTCAGCCAAGGGCTTTTCATCTACCAACCCTCCAATGGTGTAGGGAATTATGTAACTCCCTGGGTCTTTTTCTTTCTTTGGGAGTTTGTTGGTGAGAACAGTCGAGCATTGCTCGCTCATGGTTCCCATGGACACTTCCTCTAGTTTCCTTTTGTTGGTGAGCAACTCCAAAAATTTCACTTATTGCGACATTTGTGCATGTTTTTGACAAACGGAATGTTGATGTGCAATTCCTTGAAAACATCAAAAAATTTTCTGAATTGCTCATACTGTTGGTCTTTTTTCAACTTGGATAGGTAAGCTAAATTTTTTTTTTATATTCATTCACCGCGGTTACTTCCTTTTTCTTACCCAAAGCCAACTCTCCTTTAGTATCCGGCTTATCTTCCTCGCGGTGAGTGACAGGTATATTTCCCGATTCCTTGTCTTGTGGTGAAGTCAACTCCATTCCACTTCTAAGAGTAATAGCTTTGAGAGATTCTCTCAGGTTGACCTCTGTATTACTCGGGAAAGTGTTTGCTTATTGTTATACTAAGGACTTAGCTATTTGAGCAACATCATGCTCGAGGTTCTGTAGTGATTCTTGCAGGTTCTTCATCATCTCCTCATGCTTGGTGAGTCATGTTTCGTTTGGCTCGAAGGAATGTGTTATCAAACTCTCCAAGCTTAGGCTTTTCTTTTCTTGCAGATTTTGCTGACTACCATGCTGTGACAGTGGACTTCCTTGAGGTAGGCTTGTTCTTGGTTGCCCAGGTTGTTATACTGGGATGCAGTAGGAGAAGTTGGGATGGTTCCACCATCTGGGATTATATGTAGAGTTGTATAGGTTTTTCTAAGTTGTTCCGACAAAATCAACTTCTTACACTTGTTTAGCTTGACCATCTTCTGACTTATTCCCACATGCATTGCATAGCATCACAAGTTCTTGCTGCTGACAACTAACACTCTCTAACGTTTAGTTTATTGCCTCCACCTTTGCTGCTATGTTTTTCAGAACATCCAACTCATGCATGCCTGTGTGTTTACTCAGTTTGGTTCTCTTGGAACTCTACTGATACCCATTGGTGGCCATCTCATCTATTAGTTCAAGGGCTGTGCTCGGGTCTTTGCTACATAGTGAACAATTTGCCACTGCGTTCAACATCTGCTTGATAGCTATGTTCAACCCGTGTAAAATATTTGGCCTTGTATCGAATCCTCTATACCATATTGTGGGCATTTTCTGAGCATCTCTTTGTACCTATCCCATGTGTCTTATAGTGTTTCCATCTCCATCTATCTGAAGGAAGAGATGTCGCTTCGCAGCTTTAGTACCTTTGTCAGCGAAAAGTACTTCATCAGAAATTTCTCGGTAAATTGAGCCTATGATGTGATCAACCTATGAGGTAATGAATTCAGCCACTGCTTCGCCATCCCTTGATTAAGTAGGGGAACAACCTGAGGCAGATGGTATCTGTAGATACCTTGGTTACTGAAATCCTGTCGCCGATTTCCAAGAAGCTTTGCAAGTATGCATATGAGTCCTCATCTTAGAAACCATCAAACTAGCATTACTGCTTAACTATTTGGATAACATGAGGCTTCAATTTGAAATTGTGGCCTGTGATTGGTGGTGGGATGATACTTGAGCCGATGTTATCCAGTTTTGGCTTTGCATAATACGATATGGATCGGGATAGTGTCGCCATTAGTTCTGGTTAGTTAACTTTCGTGCTAGATTCCATTGGTGTCATCATTTTGAGAAGAGCTTCTCTTATTTGATGACGAAGTTAACACTCAAAATCTTGATTAGGTACTTCTATTGGATATGGAACCCTGTTGCTAGTCATACACTAGCACCTAAACAAAAAAAAAAAGCAAAATCAATTCAAAAAGCCAAAATATTTTTATATTTTTAATTTTCTGATTTTTTTTTGGATTTTTGGATAAAGTAAAATTGCTAGAATAACAAATTCTAATGTTCCTAGTTTTGTCAGTCCCCGGCAACGGTGCTATAAACTTGATGCATTCACAGGGTTCGCGGCGACACTCCAACAAGTATACAGGGTGGATCAAGTAGTATAGTATCGTAAGGTAGGGTAGTCAAACAATAGGGACTGACAACTAGTACTAATTGTCCTCTATTACCTAGCCTAAAATATAGATTGTGGTTTGGTGATCTAACTAATTATCATACAAAAAGAACTTATGCGAACAGTTGGTACATTGGGGATAATCGGAGATGAGATATGGCACCTCGGATGACAATCCCCCTCGGAATACCTACTAATGATTTCCTTCCTACTATGGTTTTCTGGGAACTAGTTCTTCGAGGGCATTGTGGAATACAACTATCTAGTGCTATACCAGATTTTTCAGCGTGCTAATCATACCTAAACATCTGTTCCTAATATTGATCTACGAAGGTATGAAATCAGGGCTAAAACAATAATAACCATACTAATTTCTAGCAGTAACACCTATCATGTTGTACTACAACCTAACAAGATGTATGATCAGGGGCGCTTGCACATAAAATCACAGAATTCGCAAGCATAAGCATACATGGATGATTCACAAGAACTAATCAATAAATAAAAAAAGTCAATAACAAATTTATCCTAAGGTTCATGGGTCCGAGGGACAACAAAAGGTTTAGCCTCTCATACTATATAAAGCCATAACAAAGATACAAGAGGAAGATATAAATAATAACATGGAAATCTCACTTGCTAATGCCTCCTCTGCCTTTTATCTTCTCCCAAAACCTTAGCCATCGTTGCGAAGATCGCCCAAGACTATTATGCCAAAAGTTGATAATTAGGGTTAATTGGACGACTATTTATCGACTTTAAATTTGTGAAGCATGGCGTGTCGATCTAAAGCTCGCCCATGTTGATTATCCTACGATGCAGTTTACCTTTTTTCGTATATCTGAGAGTTGTACCGGGTGGAATACGCTCGTGCTTCCCTGATGCACGGCTGTGCACAACTCTGCTAGTTGATTCTTCATCTCTTTTCATCCTAGAATGCTCTGTTTCGTGTTCCTTTCACTCCGGGTACCTTGTTACTTATTCAATTACACAAACATACCTAAAGGAGCACAAAAATAGAGTAATCGATGTACAAAAATGGTATAAGTGCATGCCAACATGATAGAAATATATGTATAATTATGCACTTATTGGGGAGCAACATCCTCACATATGCGTCATTGGTTTCCTTGGAAAAACTGGAAGACTTCCTCCCCAAACAAACAAGGATTCCCACCGAGACATAAGGGATTCAAAGAAATCAGGAGGGAAGAAGTCCCGAGAAGCATTCGGCAACCAAGTAGAGGCATGATCGAGACAAAAGTCATTCCTTTAAAAAAAAGTGGAGAGAGGCTCCACTATAAAGAAAAAGATGAAGAACAAATACAGGAAAATGTGCACCATGGAAATTAAAAGAAGAAAAACATCAACGGGCTTCATTCACGCAGCAGTAGGGGCCAAATGTGGGAGATACTAGAGTGCATCCTAAAAGTCAATAGTGGTGAGATTCAGGTCCAAAAATTTTTTAGAAACCCTAGGCAAAGAGCAAAAGCCTTCCTCAACAACATTCCAAGGCTCCTGGTGTAGTATGTCCGCAAACACCAGGGAAGCCTTAAAGCCGTCAACAGCGTGGCCGGTCCTTTCACAGAGAAGGATCATGTACTCTTTCTAATTGCAAAAACTATCCACCGCATCCTCACGGATAGGCTGAACGTCAACTGGTCAGGACTCTCGTGCACTTTTCGCCCCCCGCCCCACAGTCTAAAGCGAAGGCAACTCGACATTCCCAAGCCTTTCCTTGTCCCTCTTCGCCGCCTCCAACTTCCGGGTGTGTGCTACCTCCACCTAATGGGTCATCTGGCTGCGATGGAGGAGTTCATCCTTCGACTTACGTAGGTCGGCCTCGGCCTTCATCAGCCTAGCTCGAGTCCTGGCTAGAAGTCGAGAGGGGACGCTCGTGCCGGCCTCCCGAAAGATGGTAGCCGTAACACCCATCAAGGTGGTTGCCTATGTTTGGAAGAAGGAAATATCAAAAAAGAAGAAGAAAATGAGATTATGGTGATGAGGAGGAAACTATCTGGACTCCTATGAGGCACAGCTGAGAGGTGAGCTCCTCCTTTTTTAGTGCACCCAATTCCCCCCGACGTCATTAGGGAAAACTGAGTACAATACCTCAGCGGTGGAAGAAAGGTTCACATGAGGGGGCATCATCTTAGCAACCGTTCACAGGAAGCGGGGATGCTACCAACATCACGGAGGGAGGAGTCGAAGTAGGTCCCGAGGACGATGGCCTATCTTGCTCTGTAGAAGACTCCGACAGCACGGTTTCGTTGGACAAACTGGCCATGCCCTCCAACATCCATTTTCTCTTATCCAGCGAAAGGAACTAGATAGCGGGGTTGTTATGCAGTTCCCTCAAAACGCATCTAAGCTCTTAACGGCCCATTCTCCTAAAGCAGGCGAAAGGTTTAGAGAATGATGAAGGAGAAAAGAAGTAGTGGGGGTGCTGGGGGCGGGGGGGATACCCCCTTAGTTCTATTTAAAGAGAAGAAGAGTAATTATAACTTCTCCAAAGTGCTACAAAAAAAGGTGAACTAGCAAGATCGTTTTCCAAAGAGGTGCATCATGGGTGACGGACATTTGGGTCGTGATTTCGATAGTTCCTTAGAGGGGTCGTTTGAAGAATCACCGCTATGATTATACCTACTAAGTTTATGAGGTGATCGGGGATATTGAGATACCAATTCAAATTGGTCCCTACACTTTTGACATACTATCCAGGTGATGGACATTACTCCGGCCTACAATTTCACGGAAAAAAATCATTGGCTTATCAAATTATCGATCAAACCGTGAAAAATATTCAACTTGAGTACTGACCCCTCCGGAACCCCCAGTTGCTTTGCCCCCCCCGCCCGATTAAGTACCATTCCGATTTGGATTATAGATACTTTTGATCATAATAGTTTGTACGAAAGATAGTGAGAGCTAGCACACTTTCTGGGTAAGGTGGAATGGCATCATCTGACAATAAAGCGAATAAGTTGATACGAGGTTAAGAGTAGGTAATACATGCCTAAAGAGACGTGGTATGGTATTAGAACCTGGAACCCCAATTTGCCAGGAGAATACGAAATTAGTCTCCCACAATCCCCAAGAGTGCAAGGATATTATGGGAGGCACAAGTTCATGAATATTGTCGTCAATTCATGGGAGTACTCATTAATGGACGAATGCTCAGTAGTGACCCACAAAGGGCACTAACACTTCAGGAGAAAGTACATCCCGTACGTTACCCATAGTACAGACATAAGGGACAAAAGTTCATCAGGGACCAAGCGACCCTTGCAGAGAAGCCGAGGATTCTATAGCTCAGAATGCACGCCCTCAATTCAGATAGATCAGAAAGAATGTACCCTCACAGGTACAAAAACAAAAAGGGAGGAAGAATATATTTCCCTAGTAGCAGGGGATACATATACAGTTATAATTAGAAGCTTGGAGCTTATATGTGATGTATAACAAAGCGAGGTAACAAGGGATGACATGCTCAGCATCGGTGAGGAAAAGCAGCCACGTAGTCGAGCTGGCCGAGAGTGTTACCCGATCGTGAACCAAATGTGTCCACACCGTTATACATTGCTCAGGTCGCACGCCTAGCCTCAGACGCTACTAAAATAATTTAGCACGCGGAGCTAGTGAGCAGACGAATTCAGGCTAAAGGCCAAATCCGAAGAGCACGCGGACTTGGCGGAAGCCCCCAGAGAGTCGACACCCCTCGGAGAAGGCAAGGGCGCACCAGCTCTCTACACTAGCTAGCCCACAACAACCAAGCAAAAGAGACCAGTAGACAGGTCAATGTCATAAGTTCCACTACATCTGCTTGGAGACAAATGTGTAGACGTTGACACGGTGAAGGAATACGACTAAAGTAAAAAGGGCTAACCCGACACTTGACCAAAGCATGAACGGAAGCTACTCAACCAAAGTAGGGCCCAGGTCCACTATGGGCAAAGCTGGGGGTTCCATACTAGATGCTTGAAAAAGAGATGGCCAACCTTAAGAGATCATCTCCGTTTTTGAAACTGGAATGAGGGAAAGCCCTCCAACCTCACCCTTCTTATAGCTAGCCAACCAGAGAGTTTATGACTCCTAAAGTGACGTACGGCGTCACCCTTCAAGTAGTACAGCTTTGAGGCAAATGATGTCTCGAAGGGTGAATTTCACAGAGGAACATTGATAAAGAAAGTAACTAAAAAGGCGCTGATGTTGAGGAACCTTAGCCTTTCCAAATTGCTATTTCGAAAAATGACCAAAAACATGGCGAAAAGGAAGTTGACTAGACATAGGCAAAAAATGGAAAGCTATTTTCTTTGACAAGGCCTATCATTTCATACATCAAAAAGTGAAGTGGAAATGGACAAAAATTTTATAGATCGGCGTAAAGGTCGTAAGAAGACCCATAGTCGTCCGCGATACACAGAGGGAAACATCCGACCCTCTGAACATATGAACTTGTCAGTACCATTTAGCTTATTCCCTAAACTTGATACCTCATCAAGTGTGCAACGAAACTCCCTATGTATGGAGGCGGTAAAAATCGAGTGAGTAGATTGATAGAAGAGGTCATAGCAGAAACGACGGGCAAAGTCAAGAAGTTGACCAAACCATAATAACAAAAGAAAGGCATTTACAAGATACTCGAGGGACAAAATATTAAAGGTACATCATGAGCAAAAGTATATGAGCAGGAAGAAAGCGACATTTAGAAAGAACACTGTCCTTGACGACAACTAGAATATTCAGAACGACCGATCACCAAAGGAAAACACCTCCCAAGGTCAATGTCCCCATCATCCATAGAGAATCAGACTTCATCCTCACCCTCTATAGCCGCATCATTTACCTCTATCATAGCAAGTTGAGCAACTGGCTCTTCGGTAGCCATTGCGGCAGCTTGATCCTCCGCAAGGAGCCTTATACCCTTCACATAGCTGATGAAGGTGATATCCAAGTCTAGATGTGTCCGAAGGAAGTCCTAGAAAATCTTAAATGACACCTCAAACCCATAATCTACTTCATTTCTTAGTATGACAAGAAGTTTCTCTGATTCTCTGAAGTGGACCAGAGTATCGGACTTATAATAGGCTATCTTGTCCCAAATTCCTTCGACTCTTGCTAATCCTGGATCTCTTCCTTTGAGGTCTATTACATGTACTTCTAGAATTCTTTCAAGATTATGAACTTGTCGACAACCTTCACCTTGGCCCTCTCCATAAGCTTGGTGTGTATCTTCCCTACCTGGATCTCAATCTTCCTCTTTGACTACCCGATCTAGGCTCTGAATCTCTTAGCCTCCATTACCCAACAAGAAAGATCATACCATCATTCCCTTTTAAATGCTTGATCTTCCCTTGATGGTGGCTGATCATCCTCTCATATGCCGCCTTCATGGTGCTCAACTCGGTCCAACGATCCTCCCTTAAGATGCCAAGTTGAGTCACTAGCTTGTCCTATGGATAGAAACCATAGTTAGAATCCTCTCTGAATTGTCGAATATAGAACCTTCTGCACAGAGAAACCTTACCATTACCTCTATGGCCATCTAAAATTTTCTTCCAACTCATCATTTCGCTTCTTCTGACGTGCCAACTTTTCCTGCATATCTTTGGGGGCCACGGCAATAGGAATATGATGAGCGGCAAGCAGGCGAAGCTTCATAGCGATGTACACCATCTCGATGGCTGCCTACGCAGAGGCAGGTTATAATATAGTAGAGGGCTTAAGATAGTCGACATGGTCAAGACAATATACCTTCACCCTGATTAGACTAATCTCATAAGCCAAGCCATCATGGTCCTATCTATCGAGAAATGTCCAGTCTCCTTTTAAAGTGAAGAACTTCACAGTTTCAACGGTCGCCACAATGTCAAATTATAGAGACAACAACTTTGCCTCATGCGTAGGAAGGGAACTAGTCTTTGAGGATTTGGATTTTGGGGACTTCGGAACAGTTGAAGAATCTGAGGATCTAGTGCTTGGTGTGCCCGTTGGGCCCACGTCAATAGCTTCGTGCAAGGAGGAACCGCCACGTGGTCTTGCAGGAGTTGAAGTAGGGATAATAGCAAGTGATGGTGAACTGGCTCATTCTAAGAACCAATGAACCATTGCAGAGATAGGTTTGACATCCATTGGCAACGGTAAGGTCGCTCTCGAGTTGTCCACAAAAGAGACCAAGTTTCCACAGCCAAGATAGGGATCATACCTCTCCTCGCTAGCCCCTCACCTGGCACTCACTCCCCTGGAAGGTGAGTTACTCCCGTTACGATCCTTATGGCCTTTCAACTCTTCATTTGTCGGGGTGACTCCTCTGCTCTTGCAGATGAAAGGACATCCCCGATAGGGCGCATGGCGCTATGGGAACTTGAACTTCTCACGGGAAGAGTTTGAGACCGCATCACCAACAGCCATTGCATTTCTTCATTGGTAGACATGTATATACCCAAAAATAAAGGAAAGAGTCAGATAGTGGAAATACTCGACCTCTGGAGAAATTATAGATGAAACATTTCCTCCCCTCTACCATGACAAGCTTGGCCTCTCTGAGAAGCTCCCCAAGCAATGGTTTTTTAAGGTTCAAGGGCTCTGATCCATGAAGTTGACCTAAATGGTTTCATTCTTTGTCCAACATGGGCACCAAGGGGACATATTCTTAACAAGGGGTCCCCCAAGAAGTTGGGATATCCCAACCGGCCCCATTGGAGACAAAGAAGAAGCGTGGCTTCCATCTATGGATGCAGGAGGGAGATGAACCTAAGAAGGACCTATGATGATGGGATGACAGGTAACACCAATAATCAAACTAATTACCTTTGTTCAACAAGAAAAAGGAGTCGAAACCAGTGAAGAGAGGGAGTAATGTTAAGGCAGTGGAAGACAATCAAGAAATCGTAGATGATCCTCCTACTATTTGGATGGATTTGAGAAGGGCTCACCTTATAATTATTCAGAATAGCTCTAAAGAAATGATGAACAAGAAGATGGAAGATGGTCTTGAAGGACTCAACATACATGACAACCTCCCCTACGACAGAACTATTGGCATACTCAAAAGGGGAAAGGACCCTATGATCAAAAGAAAAAGGGATGCTATAAAGTTCCTTAATTTCCTGTAGAGAAGAAGAATCAAAGCTACTTATGTAAGACCTTACACTACCACACTCTTTCCCAAAAAACTTAGGATAAAGCCTCCATTACCTGAAGTCACGGAAGGAGAGAAGAAGAACAAAGTGGGAAGATGGAAAGCCTTTGAGATTTTCCTTAGCGGTATAGAAGATGAATACAAATCCTAAAAACTCATTCAAAAAGAAAGATATCGTTCCACACTCCCCAACCAAATCATTGTGGTTATGATCCAACTATTCGGAAAAGGCACCAGATGGTCAATCCCTCCTAGAGCGACATGTGGGTTATTGTTCTCTTTCCCCTCATAAAACTCTCACAAAATGTGACATTCATCATGCTCTCCACTGAAGCCATTTAATAGGAGTGCCTCGGGAATAGAGATAGACACCAGGCATTGTATGCACTAGTACTGAAGTTGACGCAAGACGGCCATGTCAGGGAAGCTTACTGATCTTGGAAAATAGTCAAAAAGAGCAAGGTCGCCTAAGGTCTCCTCCAAGCAGCCTCTGATTTGGGAGACCTAACCATCCTTTAAGTATCAAACTCTAACTCGCACGCTGCAGGCTTATCTCAATCCAACGACGAAAGTTAGCTTGGGCACACATGAATAGAAAGTATATCCTCTATTAGGATCGTGCCAGTACCTCGGCTCATTAACTCGACCTAAGATAAATCTTGACAACCAATCAAGCCTCAGGGGGGGCTAGTGTTATGGGGAAGAATCAGGCCTTATACATAGCACGATTTAAAAGGCTCAAGACCCTTTCATGCAAGGAACAAGAAGGTGTGTCGTGCGGGTGGTTTAATCCAAGATTCTCTATGACCCGTCTGCTAATAGGTGCTCGTATATGTTGCTAGCCGTCTAGGACCTACTGAAGGGGGCGCATGTTTGTACTGGTATCAGGGGCAATGCTCCATGATCCAATGGTAGGATGACGCTTGCCTTTGCCGGTTTCAGATGGGGCGCTCCATGACTAACCACCTGATAGTGGTCTACGAGGTATAATTTGGAAAAGGAAAGAGAAAAGAAGGACTTCTTCCAGATCCCTGGTGCTGGGGGAGAGGACTCGTCCTCATGTCCTCAGCCTCAAGCTCTTCACCTCTCCTCAGACACCTTAATCTATATCTCTTCTTCTCCTTCTCCTCTTTTATGGTTACATTGAAAAACTCTCTCTCCATGTTCCCCTCTACCTCTCCTCCCACCAACATCAATTGACTTGATTATCAGACAGTCAAAGGGCCCAACCCCGGGACTTCCCTTAATAGGACCAAAGGTACGCCAGATGTATATCAACTGCCTCCTGTAACGGAGACATCCTAGAGGTTCAGGCCAGCTACAACCGTTTTCCCTTTTCTTTCTCATCTCACCATCAAATACGGAGCCGAGCATCCACCTTTTCGCTTTGTTGCTTCGTTTTTCTCAGTCGATCTCACTGGAGTGTGGATCTCAAGCCCCCTCATGTTACAAGCATCAACATGTAGTGTAATATTATTTTAAATCTATTTTGGTAAACTATAATCATGTTCTGACGCCTCACATACAAGTAGTGCCTGTCCCTGCTTGAATGCGCCTATCTGCTGATGTCCCAGCCGGGTTCGGGGCGTGACGGAATTCCTAATGGTTAAAATTACCATTAAACTATCAATATGATATTCTCCTGAAGAATGTGATGAAATAGTTTTGTTTTACCTGAGATTATCATAGTAATGAACAAGTTATTTATCAAATTATTTTTCTAGACACTGTTGCCCCTAGGACGATAGTTGAAAGGATATTGGGTATGATTTAATACTTGTAGAATTAATGGTTGATAAAGACGGAATCTGTCAACTCTTGGTAAAGAGTTTGAGCTCTATATTGTCATTATTTATAACGAATAAATTAAGACCTTGGCCAAGGCAATTGATTGAAGAAGAAAAGAGTTTCTTAGGTCATTCAATTGTTTTTTTATAATTGACATGAAACATAGTTGGCAACCTATTGGTATTTGATAGTTCAACTATATCCTAGGGTTCACCCGACGTTTTATAGACACAAGGAAATATTACATTATTCTTTAATGGTTTCTTGAGACTAGTTGTATACTTCATGCTATACGGTCATTAAGGAGTATTGCTAGATGCCAACCTTTATTAATAAATTAATATGGTTAATTTGTTACCGACTTAATATTAAACTTATGGGGTCACACACTAATGAGTGTTTTGATCTTTGCTATAAGATTAATTATTTCATTATTTGATGATTAAATTAGAATATTTAATTAATAAAATAAATAAAATTTTTCGTCCAAATTCAAAATTATTATATTCTTTGCTAGCATAAAGAATATAATTATTATTAAGAAGAATTGAATAATAATTTCATGTAGTGGTTTAAGGAAACCAAAGGTCACATGATGGTTTTTGTTAGGAAAAACAAAAAGCCACATACAAATCGTTCAGGGAAAGCTAAAAGGCACATGTAAATGCTTGCCCTGAGATAGTTTTGGGAAAACAAAACGCCACATGCAAATTAATCCTTATAATATATAGGCTTGCATATGGTTTGAAGGAGAGAATAATCAAGAAAAAGATTGGTTGCACAACATTTTGCTAAATTTGTTTGTGAATTCCGTTAATGAAAAGGTTGATAGTAAATGTTTGTCTCGGTATGGATACACATATAGACTTCCTATTATAGAAGAATTTTACAAGAAAAAACAAATCCAGTGCCATATATGTTTTAGATCTGATCTTTAATACGTTAATAAATATTAAGTGTAGATACATCTATTATTACATTATTTTGCCTTCCACTACATGTTTTGAACATCGAGTAATCCATCAAAACCAACAACATTTCTCAACAAGATAATACTGGTAAAGTTAAATCCCAGCTTTAGAGAACAATAATTACATTAATTAAAGACCAAATCCAAATATCATCTTGGTTAAACAAAGAATCAAATTGAAACTCGGCACCAGCACAAATTCAAATTCAAACTACTGGATAAAAAATTTAAAAAAAAAATTATAAATAAAAAGTTTAAAAATGGAACCTATCATCAAATCGAATTGAGAGAAGAATAATCTTGACATACATCAATAAGGCCAAGCTTCTTTTAGTTGCCAATGTAGAGAGTGACCAATGGGGTTATGATTTGGGGGAAAAGTAGAAATAATTATATAAAAAATCAAAAAACTAACTAATTTAGTCTTTTATTTTAGATTGAGGATTTTATTTTAGTTTTTTTTTACAGTTTTTAGAGTTTTATTAGATCTAATCATGAACTTATATTAATAATATTTAAATTGTTGGTGCTTAAACCGGTTCTTTCTTGAGATCAAGACTTGGCTTTGGCCAACGGTTGTGATTTATATTTGTTTGGACGGACGCTGATGGCTACTGGAGCAAATTACGTGTGGCTTCTAGTTGTCGGGGCACCTACAATGAAAAGAGACCGATCGAAGCGGGCTTATGCCTCGTTTCAGCTCCAACGATCAAGTCAATAGGAGTGAATCTTGAGGTGGAAGAGAGGTTTAAGTTAGTCCGATTGCTTACCTTCCCAGTTGATCTTCCCCCTCTTATCCTGCTTTGCCGGGTCCCCCATTGTAGGGTTCGATACCCGTCCTAACTCTTGTTACAGGCTTCGCACTCATCCTCTCCTATGTCAGAGGTATTGCTTGCTGTACATATCTCCTAACTTGATCTCCTCTGTGTCTTATCTTCCTACCATTCCACTTCCCCATGACTTGACTCCGTGGCTACCTTTCTGCCTAAAGGCGATATCAGAAGTGGGGATTTAGACTGGTCAGATAGTTGGCCAGGATGCCGCCATGTGTCCGATCCGATCTAGTCAATCGACAAGGTGCCCGAGATGTTGCTATGTGCCAAACCAGATATATCCATATTACTAGTCCCTCCTCCCCCTCCCACACACACCCCAAAGTAATCTTGCGTTTGAGGCAAAGCTGTGCCCGAATTACTTTCGCATTTAGGTCAGCCTAGAGAGCTAAGTGTTCGGCCTAGTCAGCCCCGTTTTATGGGCGAGGGGGTGGAATGGCCAAGATGTGGGGCCTGAGACGAGTCAGTTTTCAAACGAGCGTTATATGAGGCTAGTCGAATCGGCAGGACATGGTCTTCGGTTGCAGGTGAGTGTTCGGGTATTTTAGAGAAGCTTCAGGTGCTGAGGTCAATATCCACCTGTCTTAGTTGAGTTCCAAGGTGGTAATTCCCCAGACGTCAGGGGTTGCATTCGAGGTCTCATAACTGAGATCGCAAAAAAGTCTTTCTTTATGGTGGTTTTAAACCTACTTGATTGTAAAATTAGTAAGAGCGGATTCAGTTTGTTATCCCTTACTGAAACAGAGTGTCCAGTTCTAGATGGCTTCTCTTCATCACCCATCTTTCTTCAAGATATTTCTCTCAAAACGCTCTACCATCCGCTTAATGATTCCTTCCGCGTTCTATGCGCACATAGAGTGACTTGATGCTAGAATTGTAAACTTGGAGGGCCCGAGTAGCTGCATATGGAATGTGGTCCTGGTCAGGGATGAGGATTTTGGGGAGGTACGGCTGGAGAAAGGGTGGCAAGAGTTTCTCATTGACCACCATGTGGCCTTGGGGAACTTCCTGGTTTTTACATATGTTGGGGTTGTTAACTTCAAAGTAATGATTTACGAGCGGACCTTGTATGAAAAAGAGTTGGCCTTCAATACCCGGCCATTCCACCGAGTGACGATTCTCAACGATAGCCACGATGGGGAGGAGGGAGTGCAGTCGGGTAATACCTCAAAGTCATCGACCGCGTCTTGTTCTAGACTGTAATAGAGTGGCTTGGTTGTAATAGTTGTGTTCTATTTTGTACTAAGTATTACCACTTTACTAATGGCATATTTGAGCGTTTATTTGATGTGCATTTTTTTTCTGTTCAGAGCTGCTAAACAACTATCACTATTCCGTTCATAGTCGTTATTCGCATCAAGTCAACTTGTACTAGCGCTCGAATTATCTGTGGACCTTATTTCATTCTCACACGTTCCCTCTCGGGTTGAGGTGCTAGCGGCTTTTTGGTTTGGCCTTCGCACTGTGTTTATCTCTTGTGTGTGTGTATGTGGTGGTGGTGGTGGTGGTAACAGCGGCGAGGTAAGGCTCAGTCTGAGGTTGAGTTAAGCATTTGAGTCAAATATCCAATCTGAGTCTTGTGCCACAATTATTGTGGGACGTCTTTTCATATTCTGCATCATGTTGCCCTAGGCATTTTGACTGAAAAGGCATGGTGTGGATTGGTTGGCGTAATGATGAGCACAACTCCCAACATCCATGTGTAAGACGCTTGATAAGGTGCTGCTCGATAGGTCAATCTAGGTCGTTTGTAATAATCCAACCCTTGAGGATTGTTCAACGTATTATGCGCCTAGTAAGGCACTATTTCACTGAGACAACCTGGGCCATCTGTGGTGATCCTGTTATTGAGGAGATTTTTTATAGGAATCCAAAGTCACTAGAATTATTGGTAAATTTGATTCTCTGCATTATGCTTCTTCTCTTAGCATTCTGAGTCGACTAGTACACATCAGCATATTCTTCGTCTTCGCTCGTCATTCCTCCAAGTTTCCTCCTTTTGCAAAGGTATTGAAGATTTCTCCCAAAAGTTCTACGACTCATGTTTCACCTCCTTCCTCCCCTATTTTGCCTACTTCTTCTCCTGTTTCGTCTCATTACACATTTCCTTCTAGTTTAGGGGTCGCCATCCAGTTCGCGGTTTGACGGTCCATCCTGCGTCTTCTAAGGCGAAGAAAGGGGGTCTGAAGTTTTCATAAGTATTCTTAATCAAGAGGAAATAGATTGGCTAGTTGAGCGTTACAAGATTCTCCCTTCCTCCTTTTCCTATAGGAAGCCTTTCTCGGATGAGTGGGCCAGCGTGCCTATGGATAGAGAAATAGCCATTTATCAGGATGTGTTGTTAGGTGGCCTCCAGCTCCAATTTGTTGAGATTTTTAGGGAAATTTTAGACTATCATGAGCTGTGGCCCGCCCAACTTACTCCAAATTCCTGGAGATTGCCCTGCGGTTTTGTCCTTGTCTTTACTCATTATAACGTTAAACAACCACTCCCTTGGTTCCGTTGTCTATTCAATTTGAATTTGCAACCCGATAACGACTAGTATTTCTCCTCGACTTACTTGAGGAAACAGTTTCTAGGCAAGGTTTCTTCAACCATTAAGAGGTAGAAGAGCAAAGTTTTGCTTCGTGGCCTGTAAGCCTGAATGGATTGTTTGGACTAAGTAGGATATCGCTTGAATGAAAACCGCCTATGAAGAAGGAATGACAACTCAGGAGAAAACCCAGTAAGAGATCTTAAAAGGTCTCTCTGGGGTTTCCGTTGATACGTATTTAACGACGAAGAACCTTCACAGATGTCCTCTCCATTTAGAAGTTGGTAGGGTTCCCTCGTATCTATTTTTCCGAGGGTTGATTGTGGTTGACTCCATTTCTTTTGGTCTTGCAATTAAGCCTATAGACGATGTAGAGCTTGCACAGGGTCTCCTGGTCGAGTACAAGGGTATCCTCCCGGCTCGTTCAAGATAGGGGAAAAAGAAGGCCAATGGGACTTCAGAGAAGAAGGAGAGAAAGAAGGCCGAGGGGATGCCCGAGAAGGAGAGGACCAAGGAGAGCTCAAAGGGGCGAAAGTGGGACATGGTCGAGAAGTCCTTGAAGAGAAAAAATAGGAGTGAGGTCCCTGCGAGGGAGCCGAGCCGGCCATCCAAGAAAGCTTGGGAAACCACATTGGGCCTGGAGGTTCCTCAATAACCGGCGGTCTTGCAAAGCCCCCTTCTCGAGAGTTCTTATTCTTTAGAGGATATTGTGTCTTTGAACCAAGCGCGGCATAAGTCGTTCTGTGAAGCACAAGGGACCGCAGCTGAAATCACGGTTGCTCAGCCTTTGGAGATCCTTTCCCATCTAGAAGTGGAGCCAGAATAAACGGATGTTCGACCAAAGATGAGAGTGGGAAGCGAAGGCGTCGGCACCCCGAGCGAGGTATTAGTCGCGCGACCCCGAACTCTAGTTTCTTAAGCATCAAAGAGGGGGGTTTCGGTCGACTCTTCTACCCTAAAACTGTTGGGGCTTTTGTTTTGCAAGGAGCGATGGCGAAGGCCAGTTCTATCGCAAGTTGAACCAGGACCCAAACTTTGAGCCCATTCTAGTTAAGAGTAAACAATTTCAAAAGATAGGACCTGGGTCTCAGAAGAAGTCTTTAGAGCCCTCACAAGGGTCGGTTCCTGGGGCGATCTGTCCCTCATAGGGTCTGCTTTTTGATCACCCCACAGTAGTGGCCAAGACCTTGGGCGCTCTTCAGTCAGAGGCAATTATGGAGAATTTATAAGCGTTCAGAAGGGAGGAGGTGGTTGCTCACCTCTCTCTTATTACTGCCTCGGTACATGACAGACTTCTTTCCATTTCTCTTCTCCTTACCTCCTTTAACAATCGCCTGGCTGGTATAGGCTAGTTTTCCGGCAGGCTGATCTTCTTATTTTCTTCGTGAGAATGTGGCTGTTGTTAGCCCTTGTGCTGAGATCCTAGAGCATAGCGAAGTGAAGATCGTGCCTTAAAGAGAGGATCTTCGTGTTAAAGGTCTCATCCAAATTGTTGGAGAAGAAAACCAATTAGGCTATTAACAAACTCGTCCAGACCACTGATGAGAAAATCAAACATCGCGACGAGCTTGAGCTTATGACGAATAAGAAGAAGGTGCTCGGCAAGGATTTGACACTGTCCGAGAATTTGATGAAGGCCACTCAGTTTAGTGCCAAGAGCCTCTAGAGCAGAGCCTCTATCCTTGAGGCGGATGTGGCCATGTTGTAGCGGCAGGTCAAGGTTCTTTAGAAAAAGAAGGACGAAGTCTTTGGGAAACTCAAACTAAAGATGGAACTTCTTATCCGTACTCAAGAGGACTTCAAGAAGTTGCATAGAGAGAAAGATGAGGCTTTGAAGGCCCTAGCTTCAATGAATTCCACTTTGGCGTCGACCCTATGGGAAGTGGGGGATCTTGAAGAGCGGGTGGAGGGGCTTGACTTGCACTTGGCGGAATCCAATCGAAGCATCCGAGAGTGGGTGAAGCCAGGATTTTTGACTTACCAGACACTTGCTCGGTATCATCCGACACTAAACCTTGTCACTGTTCAATTACCATCTGCGTTGAAGATTTTTCTAGATTTAAAAGAGAATTTGAAGGCAATTAAGGTGGCAGATGAAGGTAAGGACCCTTCTTCCTTCTTTGCCTCTTGAATAGGTAATTTGTCTCGTTTTAATAAGATTGGTTGTTTTTTCATCGCAATAGTTGAAGAAGAGGCTCTTTCCTCGCTGCCGGGGAAGTGATTCCCTCTGTCGTTGCCAAGGGGACGATTCCATACCATCACCGAAGAGGTGTTTCTTCCTACGGTTGGCAATGAGATTATCCCTAAGGGTATGTCGGATGATGGGTTAAGGCCACAACGGAGGAGGTTGTGACAAAAGTAATTGTTCGGGAAGGGAGCACCATTCAGGATGTTGCCTCAATTGAGGTTGTGGGAGCCGAGACGATTGTTGCAATTGAGAAGGAAGAGAGAGATGCGCCCAACGCACTATAATTTATCCCACATTTCACCTCTTGGTCCTATATAATCTTCCTCATGTCTTTTTTTAGTTTAAATGACTTTTTGTATCCACTATTGAGAAAGGAAGATTGGTTTCGTTCTACATTGCATTTTGTCCTTCTAGTCTTATTTCTTTGGATGTTTCCTATGACCTATCCTAACTTAATCTTTCTGAGAACTAGATGAAGTTGTTCCATTCTCAGACGTTCATTATAATTCTATCTACTTTTGATCGAATTTAATATGAGTTGAGTGAAATATTCTAACCTATGGGTTATTGGGAGGGGGTTTCCTTGGGTCACCCACCACTATGGTGGCCTTCGATATTCATTAAAGGTCCGAATTGGCTGATCATCAAGGCCGGTCCCTCTGTAGAGGGTGCTTCGACCTTGCCCTTGGGCGTTCTTCTAAATGAACTTGTAACAGCTGATTATTAGGCTAGTCCCTATATAGAGGGTGCTTCGACCTTGTCCTTAGACACACTTCCAAAAGAGCTCGTGATTGTCTATCATCGAGAAAGGTCCTTTTGTGGAGGATTCTTCAGCCTTGGCCTTATGCACTCTTCTAAAAGAGCTCATAATAGCTGATGCACGCGGAGAGTGCGTGGCAACTACCCACAAGTGTATGGGGTCGCTCAAGTAATAAAGTACAAAAAAGGTAGGGTTATCGAATCCATAGGGACCGGAATCTAGTACTAACTATTCTTCGTTATTGATAAGTGTTCAATTGAGCATATTTTCCCATCATTATCTTATATGTTTTAATGGCATTTTGGAGTAATTTTAGCCCATTGGTACTTAATTAGTATTAATTCTTATCTACAAGGCATTGGAGAGCTTCAAGAATAAAAGGAAGAAATTCTACATCATTTGAGGCGAAAAAGGAAGCAATTAGAGAAAACTGCAACCGTCCTGAAAGAGCAGCAAAGATCAATAATTTATTACAAGATCTACAGAATTCTAAATCAAATCTCCACAATTCTGATTGAATAAAAGCAAGTTAGGAAAACTGGGTTAAAATTTCAGGTTAATCCGATAAGAATTGGTTATCCGATCGAGTGCTTAGTGAAGACTACGCGGTACAAAATCCAGCCATACGGGATGTTATACAGCCCGTATACAACCCCGTATAGAGGGACCTGAATGCCATACGGGCTGACATACAGCCTGTATGACGCCGCCTGTAACCTATACGGGTTGTCATACGGCCCGTATACGGGCCCGTATGAACTCATTTCTGAGCCCGATTTGTATCCGATTTTCACATGATTTGGTCCCACACGAACCCTAAAGGTGAAACCCCTATAAATACGAATGTTTTAGGGTTAAGGAAGCTATCTCTTGGCCTTTGGCCACCTTTTGGGCTGTCTTGGAGATCTTGGAGTTCATTGATGGCTAGGGTTTGAAGGGATCCTCTTGGGAAGAGGCTAGGGCTTGAAGGGAGATCATCATCAACGATCCAATTGCGCATCAACAGTGGAGGGAACATTGGAGGGAGGTTTATTTGTGTTTATTTTGATGTTTTCCCCTTTTATTGTGTTGGATTTGTGCTCCCCTTTCATGGGGAACTAACATTTTAGGTATTTGGGCATGTTGAACCTTTGGGTTATGTATGAACTTTGATTTTGATTGTTAATGATTATCTAGTTGTTTTCCATGATTGGGATCTATTGGATGTTTTAATGTATGTTAATCTCTCTACGTTGCGAGAGCCAGGAGAGATTTTCGTAGTCCATATAGGGGAAGAAGCGAACGCCTCCCCGTTTGTAGACCATCTCCAACAGAGGGGGTTGTGAGTATACCGAGAACCCGGGTATTGAGGAGAGCGAGTCCTTTGGATGAATTATTCCCATAATCCTTCCAAGAAATAGGTTCGAGAACATTATCAGTAAGGGTACTAGGATTAGTAACTCACCTCGGGATGAGTGAGTGAAAGCACGATAGGAACCCTTGTTCCAATCCATCGCAACTAGTGATCTTCACATTCACTATTTATCTTTATGAGAACCCAAGGGGGATTCATTGCCCGAATACCCCCTTCCTATTATTGATTTACCCCAAGAATTATTCCCGTCATTAGTGATATCCAATTTCTAGGTTTTCTTAGTTAGATTAGTTCAAACCACTACCAATCTTTGTTTAGACTAGATAATAGTTTACTTCTTACTAATAGTACTTCTCGGTCCCTAAGGTTCGATACCCGACTTTTCAAGAGTCCACTTTATTACTTGATACGACCCGTACACTTGCGGTTGTATCGCATCAAGTTTTTGGCGCCGTTTCCGGTGACCAAGACTACTAGGAATATTAGAAGTTTATTACTCTAGTCATTAATTTTAGTTTTTATTTATTTATTTTTCTTTGACTTATATTAAAAAGAAAACAAATCTATGACTTCTTTCTTTTGATCTCTTCGGTGCAAGGTACAATGTTCCATGCAAGGTCACATTTGGAAGCTTCATTGGATGCTCTTTTAGCAAAGATCGACATACTTGCAAGCAATACACCAACTCGAAGTAATCCGTACATCAATACCTATCATTCATATTGGGGAGGACATCCAAAATATCCAAGCTATCAATATGAACCACAATGGGGGTGCCCTCAAAAAGAATTTCCTCCATATTCTCCACCACAAGAGCGATGGCATGATTATCCTCCAAGTTTTCAGTATAAACAACTACAACAAAGAATATTTAGTATGGAAGAAGTGTTGGCAAAATACATGTTGCAAAATGACGCCAAATTAGAAGCCATTAAAGCCTCTCTTAACAATCTTGAGAGCTTAGTGGGAGATCTTTTTAAACAAATTGTGACGTTTGATGAACAAAGTATTGGCAAACAAGTAGTAGAAGCCCAACTTGGAAATTCTACTGAAGAAGAAGAAAGCAAAGAGGAAGAAGAGATGGAAGAATGTTTTGGTGTAGAGAAGGATGAAGCGGTAGAAAGGGCATGACCGAAAACACTTGAAGAAATTCTCTACCTCGAATCTGACCTGCACACAAAGCACAAAGGAGACATGACCGGGATAACAATCGGAGCGAGAAGGATGATTCAATCTAAGGATCTGCCAAAGCCAAGATTAAACAATTCACGGGTCAAATTATTTCCATGGAGGCCTAAAGGTAACTGTACCAAAACCTCCATCACAACTACACCCCGGCAGGTATGTTTTTCATTTTCTGGATGTGGTTATGCTAGGTGTAGCCTAGAGGAACACACTTTCTTCAGGCCTCCATGAGATAAGATTAAGGTACGTCAAGCTAGTGACGCTAAACAAGCGCTTCTTGGGAGGCAACCCAAGGTTTTACGAAAAAATTTTCTTACTTTTGCATCTTAGTAGTTTTTAGTTTCTTTTAGTGTGTTCAATAAAATGATGTTTTTCTTCAGCTCTTTTGATCCCTTTAGGTCTGACATGATCTAGAGCATGGACATATTGGCCGTCAAGAATATCCACCCCGAATTTGAATCAAACATGGAATTATCATCAATGAATCAAGAAAGTTTCAGTTTGTCATTCTCCTTGTTTTTATTGCATATTTCATAATTTTTATGCTTCATTGTGTACATTGAGGACAATGTACAATTTTAAGTGTCGAGATGGGTTGCTACCTACCTAATTGTGGATTTATTGCAAATTTTTAATTGTGGAGATAGGTAGTTAATAGATTGAATTTTAAAATTTTTCATGACTAGCATGCCTCGACAAAGGCCTTAAGTAAACATGTTGTCGTACTCTATTTCTAGGGCACTATCTTGATATATAATTTTGTTAAACTCTCCTATGAAACCCCATGGGCATTTAAAGAACATCTTTGTGACACTCATGATCTTTAGAGACAATAGATAACCCATTGCCATGTTCGTTTTACTTTAATAGTTAAACACATTTTTCAATGATATGACCTAGCGGACAAGTAGGTAGAGAATAAAATAGTTTTATATAATAGTCATGAAGGAATAAAGACATTATTCCGTTGCTTATTTTGATGAAGTAGTTTGGGGTTCCGGCTCCCTATAAGAGTGTCCCTCAATTCGAAAAATCATTACTTAGCATGAACACAACCATGCAGAGTTGTAACCATCTTAGTAGGTAAGTGCCCCGGTACCTAATCACCATGAGCACTCTGCGAAGAGGAGGAACTACATTTTACATTGATCTTTAATACGGGAAAGTCGGATCCATTAGGGATGCCCTACCCACAAAAAAAAAAAATGAATAAAATGTTTCTTCCTATTTGTCCACCACTTATCTAATCTAAAGTGATCTCACTGATCATATGGCCTAAAGAACCCTCTAGAGTCCATTGAGGATGTGTTTATCTTGCAAAGTTTTAGAACATGGCATGTGGAGTGAATAAGCTTTGTCTAGAGCTATAATTATATATCGCATGAGATCTATTTCGGCCCTGGCGTGGAAATGGGAGAACAAAACACATGGATGGTGAACTTGAAAGGAGTTGAGCCATATATTTCATGGCCAAGTGGATGAACATTTATCTTATTTTTATTAATTTTTTTTGTTTGCTTGAGGCCAAGCAAACATTTAAGTGTGGAGATATTTTATAAGTGTTCAATTGAGTATATTTTCCAATCATTTTCTAATATGTTTTAATGCCATTTTGGAGTAATTTTAGCCCATTGGTACTTAATTAGTATTAATTCTTATCTAGAACGCATTGGAGAGCCTCAATAATAAAAGGAAGAAATGCTACATCATTTGAGGCGAAAAAGGAAGCAATTAGAGAAAACTGCAGCAGTCCTGAAAGAGCAGAAAAGATCAGAAATTTATTACAAGACTTACAGGACTCTAAATCAAATCTCCACTATTCATATTGAAGAAAAACAAGTTAGGAACACTCGGTTAAAATTTCAGGTCAATCTGATCGAGTGCTTGATGAAGACTGCGTGGTGCAAAATCAGGCCATATGGGCTGTTATACAGCCCGTATACAGGCCCGTATGGAGGGACCCGAAAGCCATACGGGCTGACATACGGCCTGTATGACCCCGCCAAGAACCTATATAGGCTGTCATACGGCTCGTATACAGTCCCGTATGGACTCATTTCTGGGCCCGATTTGTATCCCATTTTCAAATGATTTGGCCCCACACGAAACCCTAAAGGTGAAACCCCTATAAATACGAATGTTTTAGGGTTAAGGAAGCTATATCTTGGCCTTTGTCTACCTTTTGGGCCGTCTTGGAGATCTTGGAGTTCAATGATGGCTAGGGTATTAAGGGAACCTCTTGGGAAGATACTAGGGCTTGAAGGGAGATCATCATCAACAATCCAATTGCGCAACAACAGCGAAGGGAACATTGGAGGGAGGTTTATTTGTGTTTATTTTGATGTTTTCTCCTTTTATTGTGTTGGATTTGTGCTCCCCTTTCATGGGGAACTAACATTTTAGGTATTTGGGCATGTTGAACACATGGGTTATGTATGAACTTTGATTTTGATTGTTAATGATTATCTAGTTGTTTTCCATGTTTGAGATCTATTGGATGTTTTAATGTATGTTAATCTCTCTATGTTGCGAGAGCCCGGAGAGATATTCGTAGTCCATATGGCGGAAGAAGCGAACGCCTCCCCGTGTGTAGACCATCTCCAACAGAGTTGGTTGTGAGTATACCGGGAACCCGGGTACTGAGGAGAGCGAGTCTTTTAAATGAATTATTCCCATAATCCTTCCAAGAAATATGTTCGAGAACATTATGAGTAAGGGCACTAGGATTAGTAACTCACCTCGGGATGAGGGCGTGAAAGCACGATAGGAACCCTTGGTCCAATCCATTGCAACTAGTGATCTTCACATTCGCTATCTATCTTTATAAGAACCCAAGGGGGATTCATTGCCCGAATACCCCCCTTCCTATTATTGATTTACTCCAAGAATTATTCCCGTCATTAGTGATATCCAATTTTCAGGTTTTCTTAGTTTAGATTAGTTCAAACCACCACCAATCTTTGTTTAGACTAGATAATAGATGACTAGTTAGTACTAGTACTTCTCGGTCCTTGAGGTTCGATACCCGATGTAAAATCCGAGAATTTTAGAGAATTGTTTAATTTTCCTTGATTAGTTGTTTAATAAATAAAAGCCCCCCAAGTTGGAGTAAACAAAATTTTTAGTCGGAATAAAAGTGTTTCTAAATTCTTTAATTTGTTAATTAAGGAAATTCCTCACAGCTGGGCTTTATTGGGTTTTATGTGAGAAGAGGGATTAAGAAATGTTAATTCCTTAATTAGGGTTAATTGGAGACTTCAAGGACCTGTAGGTAATTTTTATGAAAATTGAGGACTTAGATGAAAAATTAGTACCCTCTCATAAGGAATTTGAAATATTATGGTGTGGGAGATAATATGAAGAATTATGGGGACACTTTACTAAAAAGGAATAATTGATGGATATCATTAATATATATATATATATATATATATATATATATATATATATGGGGACTCTTTACTAAAGATGAATATTTGATGGATATCATAAATATTTATATATATATATATATATATATATATATATATATATATATATATATATATATATATATTGTGTATATAGATAAGAATTAGTTCTTAATAATAACAAAAAAAGAAAATCAAATACTAATATATATATGTGCGCAGCAGAAGAAGAATGAAAATAAAGTCAGAGGTGTGCTTATAAATAGAAGAAAGAAGGGAGGACGTGTGTGTATGTGTGCACGTGATGTGCATGGATATTTTTATATTTATTTTAAACATGGATGGATAGAGTTATCTCTAAACTAATTCCACGCGGCCAGCGATACAAATCGTTGAAATTCCGGATTAGCCTTATTTAGCAGATTTTGAAATCATCCTTGATCCATCCAAGGATCTCTATAAGAGGGGACGATAGCTACGAACCCTAGCCACGATCGTAGAGAGAGAGAGAGGTGCGGCTCCGGCCCAGCCAAACGTTGGCAAAGGGGACGGTGCCCGCCTTCAAGCGCGGCAGAGCTCAGTCCTGATGAAGTTAGAGGTTGTCTTGGAGTCGTCCGTCGTCGGATTGCTACAGAACTGAAGAAGGAGGGAGCAGTACAAGAGGTTGGGCTCAGGCCATCCAACACCGGTGCGTCGTCGAGAGGAAGAACGACGAGCAAATCGCCTCCGGTGAGTATATTTTACTTGGTATGTTAGCAGTGTTTTATAAGTTTCTTATGGTCTAGTTGGAGGGAATGAAGTTTAATGAAATCATGTGGTTTGTATATGACTTCATGTGGGCATACTTTTAATAGATAAAATATGAGAAGAGATCTGGTGGGTTGTTGATGAGAAGACGATGCTAATATGGATTCTTGAGGGATCCTTGATGGTGAGCATGGCTGGGAAGAGGTGTGGTTGGCCGTTGAGGTTGTTGGCTGTGTGCAAACATGAGTTTGAAGATATTTGGTTGGTTGGGTGTTGGATTAGAGGGGCTTCTAAGGCTTTTATTGCTGGGCTTTGTGAGAATTAATCATTGGCCAAGTGAGGGCTGTGAGAGCAATTCTGGGAGCTCGGTGTGATGTGGTACGTGTGAAGGTTTAGATGAAGTGTGAATTATTAGAAGTTCTATTAAACGCCTGATTATAAATTATGTTATAGGTTACTGGACTTCAGGGATTATTTGAGCTGGATGGGTAGTCTATCTCTTTGAAGATTGTTGAACTCCAATTTGAGGTCTAGACAGTGAATAGAGTTGAATGGGTGTGGATAGTCCTGATGTTTCTTTTTTCTATTGTTTAGAGGTTTGAATAGAGTGTGTACTTGAGGGGGATGAATACCTTAGTGGTGTCCTGTGAGTGATGTAGGTTTTCATAGTCTGTGAAGGATCAGGAAATTGAGATGAAGAGGTTTTACAAAGTGACATTATTTACTTGATCATTTGTGGACTGTTTGTGGCATTAAAGAGTAGAGAGTTAGAACTTTAGTGTAATAAGGATTATTATTGATTGAATTCAATTGTAATGGGCACTATTATATGTGTTGACAGTAGTGGGCATACCAGAGGCTTGTATGGCACGAGTTGGTGTTTAGTTATTTGATCCGGATTAAAGAGTATAATAGTGATGAAATTATATAAGTGAATTAGTAGGTTGCAGATTGGCTTTCCACTTAGGGGGAGTGATGGGCAACCTGTAGATACCCGATGGGGACGTACTATACTTCAATGGAAAGATGAGAAAGAGATATTTCCAATGAGCCTTGGATCAACTCAAACAGGTTCCTGTATCAAAAGTTATGGACTGTTCTTTGGGACTGCGCGATAGATTCAGAAATTCTGCATTAGTGTTAGTAGGCATTCGTCGTAGAACCGGTTGTTCACGAGCATGTATGCATTGTTTTGTGACTAGTTTATGGTTTCCAGGTATCGACTTGGAGCTTTGAGCGGCGTCAGGAGAGATGCAGGTTTGTCGGTTGGACTTACTAGTGAGGTAAGTGCCTTTGCCTAGCTCCCACCCAGTGATGGGTTTCTTTGACCTAGTTGTTACCTTGATTGGTGTTTCTTTGTTGGTTTTGTGCTTGTGTGTGTTGTTATGATGCCTTGGTCCTCTGTTGTTGATTCCATATCTGTTGGATGGTTTGTTGCTTCCATATTTGTGGAATGGTTACATGTATAAGTTTGATGTTGGATGCTCGCTGAGCATGCCACCGTGGACCGGGATATTACTGTGAGACTCGAGGTGCTTGTGTTTAGGTTGGGTTGGTATGCGTCCGGATTGGGTAGGGGTTCCCATGGAGCATAGCCACCTGTCGTCCGACACTTGACCACTAAGGCGCACATCACTTGTGCTGACCGTGGAGGTATGATTGGATGAGTATAGGGGGCCCCGTTTGATTGGCTTGTTGTGCTGATTATTTCCTTTGATATGTCTGTTTGACTATCTGTTGTTATCTGTTGTGGCATCATTGTGATTTTCTGCAGGGTACTTACTGAGCTTTCCTTTCGAAAGCTCATTCCACTTCTTTTCTTTTCCTTCCAGGTTAAGAGGGACAGATGACTCAGGATTTGGAGCTGCGCGTGGGACTGGGACAGGTTGGAGAGGTTCGAGGACCTCAGGTTGTGTGTGAGAGTTTTAGGACCCATGTAGGGCCTGATTTTGTATAGTTTGTTATAGGGTGATTTGAACCCTTGTGATTTTGAATTCCGCTGTATAACTTTGACATTGTTATATGTGACATTTTGATTATATTATGTTATCTGCTTCTATTACTTAGGCCTTGTATTCGAGTGGGGCTCGTCTCCACTTGGGTACGGCCGATCTGTTGACGTGCCCGAGGTCCCGGGATCCGGGTCGGGGCGTTACACCCGACTTTTCAAGAGTCCACTTTATTACTTGATACGACCCGTACACTTGCGGTTGTATCACATCAAGTTTTTGGCGCTGTTGCCGGGGACCAAGACTACTAGGAATATTAGAAGTTTATTACTCTAGTCATTAATTTTATTTTTTATTTATTTATTTTTCTTTGACTTATATTAAAAAGAAAACAAATCTTTGACTTCTTTCTTTTGATCTCTTTGGTGCAAGGTACAATGTTTTATGCATGGTAACATTTGGAAGCTTCATTGGATGCTCTTTTAGCAAAGATCGACATACTTGCAAGCAATACACCAACTCGAAGCAATCCGTACATCAATACCTATCATTCATACTGGGGAGGACATCCAAAATATCCAAGCTATCAATATGAACCACAATGGGGTTACCCTCAACAAGAATTTGCTTCATATTCTCCACCTCAAGAGCGATGGCATGATTATCGTCCAAATTTTCAGTATGAACAACCACAACAAAGAAGATTTAGTACGAAGGAAGTGTTAGCAAAATACATGTTGCAAAATGACGCCAAATTAGAAGCCATTAAAGCCTCTCTTAACAATCTTGAGGGCCAAGTGGGAGAACTTTTTAAACAAATTGTGACGTTTGATGAACAATGTATTGGTAAACAAGTAGTAGAAGTCCGTCTTGGAAATTAAAATGAAGAAGAAGAGAGCAAAGAGGAATAAGAGATGGAAGAATGTGTTGGTGTAGAGAAGGATGAAGTGGTAGAAAGGGCAAGATAGAAAACACTTGAAGAAATTCTCTACCTCGAATCTGACCTACACACAAAGCACAAAGGAGACATGACCGGGATAACAATAGGAGCGAGAAGGATGATTCAATCCGAGGATCCGCCCAAGCCAAGATTGAACAATTCTCGGGTCAAATTATTTCCATGGAGGCCTAAAGGTAGTTGTACCAAAACCACCATCACAACTACACCCCGGCACGTATGTTTTTCATTTTTTGGAAGTGGTTATGCTAGGTGTAGCCGAGATGAACACACTTTGTTCAGGCCTCGATGAGATAAGATTAAGGTACGTCAAGCTAGTGACGCTAAACAAGCGCTTTTTGGGAGGCAACCCAATGTTTTACGAAAAAAATTTCTTACTTTTGCATCTTAGTAGTTTTTAGTTTCTTTTAGTGTGTTGAATTAAATGATGTTTTTCTTCAGCTCTTTTGATCCCTTTAGGTCTCACATGATCTAGAGCATGGACATATTGGCCATCAAGAATATCCACCCGGAATTTGAATCAAACATGGAATTATCATCAAAGAATCAAGGAAGTTTCAGTTTGCCCTTCTCCTTGTTTTTATTGCATATTGCATACCTTTTATGCTTCATTGTGTACATTGAGGACAATGTACAATTTTAATTGTGGAGATGGGTTGCTACCTATCTAATTGTGGATTTATTGCAAATTTTTAATTGTGGAGATAGGTAGCTAATAGATGGAATTTTAAAATTTTTCATGACTAGCATGCTTCGACAAAGGCCTTAAGGAAACATGTTGGCGCACTCTATTTCTAGGGCACCATCTTGGTATATAATTTTGTTAAACTCTCCTATGAAACGCCATGGGCATTTAAATAACATGTCTGTGACACTCATGATCTTTAGAGACGATAGATAACCCATTGCCATGTTCTTTTTACTTTAATAGCTAAACACATTTTTCAATGGCTCCAAGAGATCTGGTGGCACTAATTCAATTCATTAACCCCTCATAATATGACCTAGTGGACAAGTAGGGAGAGAATAAAATAGTTTTAGATAATAGTCGTAAAGGAATAAAGACAGTGTACTACTGCTTATTTTGATGAAGTAGTTTGGGGTTCCGGCTACCTATAAGAGTGTCGCTCAATTCGAAAAAACATTACTTAGCATGAACATAACCATGTAGAGTTGTAACCACTTATGAACACTTATCTAATCTAAAGGGATCTCACTGATCATATGGCCTAAAGAACCCTCTAGAGTCCATTGAGGATGTGTTTATCTTGCAAAGTTTTAGAACATGGCATGTGGATTGAATAAGCTTTGTCTAGAGCTATAATGATATATCGCATGGGATCTATTTAGGCCCTGGCGTGGAAATGCGAGAACAAAACACATGTATTGTGAACTTGAAAGGTGTTGAGCGATATATTTCATGGCCAAGAGGATGAACACTTATCTTTACTTTTTTTAATTTCTTTTGTTTGCTTGGCGACAAGCAAACCTTTAAGTGTGGAGATATTTGATAAGTGTTCAATTGAGCTTATTTTCCCATCATTCTCTTATATGTTTTAATGCCATTTTGGAGTAATTTTAGCCCATTGGTACTTAATTAGTATTTATTCTTATCTAGAGGGCATTGCAGAGCCTCAATAATAAAAGGAAGAAATTCTACATCATTTGAGATGAAAAAGGAAGCAATTAGAGAAAACTGCAGCAGTCCTGAAAGAGCAGCACAGATTAGAAATTTATTACAAGACTTACAGGACTCTAAATCAAATCTCCACTGTTCATATTGAAGAAAAGCAAGTTAGGAACACTCGGTTAAGATTTCAGGTCAATCCGACAAGAATTGGTCATCCGATTGAGTGCTTCATGAAGACTGCGTGGTGCAAAATTCAGCCTTACGGGCTGTTATACAGCCCGTATACAGGACCGTATGGACCGACCTAAAAGCCGTACGGGCTGACATACGACCTGTATGACCCCGCCAGTAACCTATACAGGCTATCATACGGCCAGTATACAGTCCCGTATGGACTCATTTCTGGGCCCGATATGTAACCCATTTTCACATGATTTGGCCCCATACGAACCCTAAAGGTGAAACCCCTATAAATACGAATGTTTTAGGGTTAAGGAAGCTATCTCTTTGCCTTTGGCCACCTTTTGGGCCGTCTTGGAGATCTTGGAGTTCATTGATGGCTAGGGTTTGAAGGGATCCTCTTGGGAAGAGGCTAGGGTTTGAAGGGAACATAGGAGGGAGGTTTATTTGTGTTTATTTTGATGTTTTCTCCTTTTATTGTGTTGGATTTGTGCTCCCCTTTTATGGGGAACTAACATTTTAGGTATTTGGGCATGTTGAACCCTTGGGTTATGTATGAACTTTGATTTTGATTGTTAATGATTATCTAGTTGTTTTCCATGCTTTAGATCTATTGGATGTTTTAATGTATGTTAATCTCTCTACGTTGCGAGTGCCCGGAGAGATTTTTGTAGTCCATATGGGGGAAGAAGCGAACGCCTCACCGTGTGTAGACCATCTCCAACAGAGGAGGTTGTGAGTATACCGGGAACCCAGGTACTGAGGAGAGCGACTCCTTTAAATGAATTATTCCCATAATCCTTCCAAGAAATAGGTTCGAGAACATAATCGGTAAGAGCACTAGGATTAGTAACTCACCTCAGGATGAGGGAGTGAAAGCACGATAGAAACCCTTTGTCCAAGCCATTGCAACTAGTGATCTTCACATTCACTATCTATCTTTATGAGAACCCAAAGGGTATTCATTGCCCGAATACCCCCTTCCTATTATTGATTTACCCCAAGAATTATTCCCGTCATTAGTGATATCCAATTTTTAGGTTTTCTTAGTTTAAATTAGTTCAAAACACCACCAATCTTTGTTTAGACTAGATAATAGATGACTAGTTAGTACTAGTACTTCTCGATCCCTGAGGTTCAATACCCGACTTTTCAAGAGTCCACTTTCTTACTTGATACGACCCGTACACTTGCGGTTTTATCACATCAAGTTTTTGGCGCCGTTGCCGGGGACCAAGACTACTAGGATTATTAGAAGTTTATTACTCTAGTCATTAATTTTAATTTTTATTTATTTATTTTTCTTTGACTTATATTAAAAAGAAAACAAATCTTTGAATTCTTTCTTTTGATCTCTTCGGTGCAAGGTACAATGTTCCATGCAAGGTCACATTTGGAAGCTTCATTGGATGCTCTTTTAGCAAAGATTGACATACTTGCAAGCAATACACCAACTTGAAGCAATCCGTACATCAATACCTATCATTCATATTGGGGAGGACATCCAAAATATCCTAGCTATCAATATGAACCACAATGGAGGTGCCCTCAACAAGAATTAGCTCCATATTCTCCACCTAAAGAGCGATGGCATGATTATCCTCCAAGTTTTAAGTATGAACAACCACAACAAAGAAGATTTAGTATGGAGGAAGTGTTGGCAAAATACATGTTACAAAATGACGCCAAATTAGAAGCCATAAAAGCCTCTCTTAATAATCTTGAGAGCCAAGTGAGAGAACTTTTTAAATAAATTGTGACGTTTGATGAACAAAGTATTGGTAAACAAGTAGTAGAAGTCCAACTTGAAAATTCTACTTAAGAAGAAGAGAGCAAAGAGGAAGAAGAGATGGAAGAATATGTTGGTGTAGAGAAGGATGAAGGGGTAGAATGGGCAAGATCGAAAACTCATGAAGAAAGTCTCTACCTCGAATCTGACCTGCACACAAAGCACAAAGGAGACATGACCGGGATAACAATAGGAGCGAGAAGGATGATTCAATCCGAGGATCCGCCCAAGACAATATTGAACAATTCCTGGGTCAAATTATTTTCATGGAGGCCTAAAGGTAGCTGTACCAAAACCTCCATCTCAACTACACCCCAGCAGGTATGTTTTTCAATTTTTGGAAGTGATTAAGCTAGGTGTAGCCGAGAGGAACTCACTTTGTTCAGGCCTCCATGAGATAAGATTAAGGTACGTCAAGCTAGTGACGCTAAACAAGCGCTTTTTTGGTGGCAACCCAAGGTTTTACGAAAAAATTTTCTTACTTTTGCATCTTAGTAGTTTTTAGTTTGTTTTAGTGTGTTCTATAAAATGATGTTTTTCTTCAGCTCTTTTGATCCCTTTAGGTCTCACATGATCTAGAGCATGGATATATTGGCCGTCAAGAATATCCACCCCGAATTTGAATCAAACATGGAATTATCATCAATGAATCAAGGAAGTTTCAGTTTGTCATTCTCCTTGTTTTTATTGCATATTGCATAATTTTTATGCTTCATTGTGTACATTGAGGACAATGTACAATTTTAAGTGTGGAGATGGGTTGCTACCTATCTAATTATGTATTTATTGCAAATTTTTAATTGTGGAGATAGGTAGTTAATAGATGGAATTTTAAAATTTTTCATGACTAGCATGCCTCGACAAAGGCCTTACGGAAATATGTTGGCGCACTCTATTTCTAGGGCACCATCTTGGTATATAATTTTGTTAAACTCTCCTATAAAATGCCATGGGCATTTAAATAACATCTCTGTGACACTCATGATCTTTAGAGACAATAGATAACCCATTGCCATGTTCTTTTTACTTTAATAGCTAAATACATTTTTCAATGGCTCCAAGAGATCTGGTGGCACTAATTCAATTCATTAACCCCTTATAATATGACCTAGTGGACAAGTAGGGAGAGAATAAAATATTTTTACATAATAGTCGTAAAGGAATAAAGACAGTGTTCCACTGCTTATTTTGATGAAGTAGTTTGGTGTTCCGTCTACCTATAAAAGTGTCCCTCAATTCGAAAAAACATTACTTAGCATGAACATAACCATGCAGAGTTGTAACCATCTTAGTAGCTAAGTGCCCCGGTGCCTAATCAGCATGAGCACTCTGCGAAGTGGAGGAACTACATTCTACATTGATCTTTAATACGGGAAAGTCCGATCAATTAGGGATGCCCTACAAAAAAAAATAATGAATGAAATGTTTCTTCATATTTGTCCACCACTTATCTAATCTAAAGGGATCTCACTGATCATAGGGCCTAAAGAACCCTCTAGAGTCCATTGAGGATGTGTTTATCTTGGAAAGTTTTAGAACATGGCATGTGGAGTGAATAAGCTTTGTCTAGAGGTATAATGATATATCGCATGGGATCTATTTAGGCCCTGGTGTGGAAATGGGAGAACAAAACACATGGATGGTGAACACTTATCTTTTCTTTTACTAATTTCTTTTGTTTGCTTGAGGACAAGCAAACCTTTAAGCGTGGGGATATTTGATAAGTGTTCAATTGAGCATATTTTCCCATCATTCTCTTATATGTTTTAATGCCATTTTGGAGTAATTTTAGCCCATTGGTACTTAATTAGTATTAATTCTTACCTAGAGGGCATTGGAGAGCCTCAATAATAAAAGGAAGAAATTCTACATCATTTGAGGCGAAAAAGGAAGCAATTAGAGAAAACTACAGCAGTCCTGAAAGAGCAGCAAAGATCAGAAATTTATCACAAGACTTACAAGATTCTAAATCAAATCTCCACTGTTCATATTGAGGAAAAACAAGTTAGGAACACTCGGTTAAAGTTTCAGGTCAGTCCGACAAGAATTGGTAATCCGATCGAGTGCTTGATGAAGACTGCGTAGCTAAAAATCCAGCCATACGAGCTGTTATACAGCCCGTAAACAGGCCCGTATGGAGGGACCTGAAAGCCATACAAGCTGACTTACAGCCTGTATGACCCCGCCAGTAACCTATACGGGCTGTCATACGGCCCGTATACAGTCCCGTATGGACTCATTTCTGGGCCCGATTTGTATCCCATTTTCACATGATTTGGCCCCACACGAACCCTAAAGGTGAAACCCCTATAAATACGAATGTTTTAGGGTTAAGGAAGCTATCTCTTGGCCTTTGGCCACCTTTTGGGCCGTCTTGGAGATCTTGGAGTTCATTGATGGCTAGGGTTTGAAGGGATCCTCTTGGGACGAGGCTAGGGCTTGAAGGGAGATCATCATCAACGATCCAATTGCGCATCAACAGAGAAGGGAACATTGGAGGGAGGTTTATATGTGTTTATTTTGTTGTTTTCTCCTTTTATTGTGTTGGATTTGTGCTCCCCTTTCATGGGGAACTAACATTTTAGGTATTTGGGCATGTTGAACCCTTGGGTTATGTATGAACTTTGATTTATATTGTTAATGATTATCTAGTTGTTTTCCATGATTGAGATCTATTGGATGTTTTAATGTATGTTAATTTCTCTACGGTGCGAGAGCCCGGAGAGATTTTCGTAGTCCATATGGGGGAAGAAGCGAACGCCTCCCCGTGTGTAGACCATCTCCAACAGAGGGGGTTGTGAGTATACCGGGAACCCGGGTATTGAAGAGAGCGAGTCCTTTAGATGAATTATTCCCATAATCCTTCTAAGAAATACGTTCGAGAACATAATCTGTAAGGGCACTAGGATTAGTAACTCACCTCGGGATGAGGGAGTGAAAGCACGATAGAAACCCTTGGTCCAATCGATTGCAACTAGTGATCTTCACATTCCTTGAGGTTTGATACCCGACTTTTCAAGAGTCCACTTTATTACTTGATACGACCCGTACACTTGCTGTTGTATCGCATCAAGTTTCTGGCGCCGTTGCCGGGGACCAAGACTACTAGGATTATTAGAAGTTTATTACTCGAGTCAATAATTTTAGTTTTTATTTATTTATTTTTATTTGACTTATATTAAAAAGAAAACAAATCTTTGACTTCTTTCTTTTTATTTCTTCGGTGCAAGGTACAATGTTCAATGCAAGGTTACATTTGGAAGCTTCATTGGATGCTCTTTTAGCAAAAGATCGACATACTTGCAAGCAATACACCAACTCGAAGCAATCTATACATCAGTACATTTTATTCATATTGCGGAGGACATCCAAAATATCCAAGCTATCAATATGAACCACAATGGGGGCGCCCTCAACAAGAATTTGCTCCATATTCTCCACCTCAAGAGCGATGGCATGATTATCCTCCAAGTTTTCAGTATGAACAACCACAACAAAGAAGATTTAGTATGGAGGAAGTGTTTGCAAAATACATGTTGCAAAATGACGCCAAATTAGAAGCCATAAAAGCCTCTCTTAACATTCTTGAGAGCCAAGTGAGAGAACTTTTTAAACAAATTGTGACGTTTGATGAACAAAGTATTGGTAAACAAGTAGTAGAAGTCCCACTTGGAAATTCTACTGAAGAAGAAGAGAGTAAAGAGGAAGAAGAGATGGAAGAATTTGTTGGTGTAGAGAAGGATGAAGTGGTAGAAAGGGCAAGATCGAAAACACTTGAAGAAATTCTCTACCTCGAATCTGACCTGCACACAAAGCACAAAGGAGACAATACCGGGATAACAATAGGAGCGAGAAGGATGATTCAATCAGAGGATCCTCCCAAGCCAATATTGAACAATTCTCGGGTCAAATATTTCCATGGAGGCCTAATGGTAGCTGTACCAAAACCTCCATCACAACTACACCCCGGCAGGTATGTTTTTCATTTTTTTGGAAGTTGTTATGCTAGGTGTAGCCGAGAGGAACACACTTTGTTCAGGTCTCCATGAGATAAGATTAAAGTATGTCAAGCTAGTGACGGTAAACAGGCGCTTCTTGGGAGGCAACCCCAGGTTTTACGAAAAAATTTTCTTACTTTTGCATCTTAGTAGTTTTTAGTTTCTTTTAGTGTGTTCAATAAAATGATGTTTTTCTTCAGCTCTTTTGATCCCTTTAGGTCTGACATGATCTAGAGCATGGACATATTGGCCGTCAAGAATATCCACCCCGAATTTGAATCAAACATGGAATTATCATCAATGAATCAAGGAAGTTTCAGTTTGTCATTCTCCTTGTTTTTATTGCATATTGCATAATTTTTATGCTTAATTGTATACATTGAGGACAATGTACAATTTTAAGTGTCGAGATGAGTTGCTACCTATCTAATTGTGGATTTGTTGCAAATTTTTAATTGTGGAGATAGGTAGTTAATAGATGGAATTTTAAAATTTTTCATGACTAGCATGCTTCGACAAAGGCCTTTAGTAAACATGTTGTCGCACTCTATTTCTAGGGCCCCATCTTGATATATAATTTTGTTAAACTCTCTTATGAAACGCCATTGGCATTTGAAGAACATCTCAGTGACACTCATGATCTTTAGAGACAATAGATAACTCATTGCCATGTTCTTTTTACTTTAATAGCTAAACACATTTTTCAATGGCTCCAAGAGATCTGGTGGCACTAATTAAATTCATTAACCCCTCATAATATGACCTAGTGGACAAGTAGGGAGAAAATAAAATAGTTTTACATAATAGTCGTGAAGGAATAAAGACAGTGTTCCGCTGCTTATTTTGATGAAGTAGTTTGGGGTTCCGTCTACCTATAAGAGTGTCCCTCAATTCGAAAAAACATTACTTAGCATGAACATAACCATGCAGAGTTGTAACCATCTTATTAGCTAAGTGCCCCGGTGCCTAATCAGCATGAGCACTCTACGAAGTGGAGGAACTACATTCTACATTGATCTTTAATATGGGAAAGTCGGATCCATTAGGGATGCCCTACCAAAAAAAATAATAATAAAAAATGAATGAAATGTTTCTTCATATTTGTCCACCAGTTATCTAATCTAAAGGGATCTCACTGATCATAGGGCCAAAAGAACCCTCTAGAGTCAATTGAGGATGTGTTTATCTTGGAAAGTTTTAGAACATGGCATGTGGAGTGAATAAGTTTTGTCTAGAGCTATAATGATATATCGTAATGGATCCATTTAGGTGTTGGTGTGGCAATGGGAGAACAAAACACATGGATGGTGAACTTGAAAGGAGTTGAGCCATATATTTCACGGCCAAGAGGATAAACACTTATCTTTTCTTTTACTAATTTCTTTTGTTTGCTTGAGGACAAGCAAACCTTTAAGTGTGGAGATATTTGATAAGTGTTCAATTGAGCATATTTTCCCATCATTCTCTTATATGTTTTAATGCCATTTTGGAGTAATTTTAGCCATTGGTACTTAATTAGTATTAATTCTTATCTAGAGGGCATTGGACAGCCTCAATAATGAAAGGAAAAATTCTACATCATTTGAGGCGAAAAAGGAAGCAATTAGAGAAAACTGCAGCAGTCCTGAAAGAGAAGCAAAGATACTATATTTATTACAAGACTTACAAGACTCTAAATCAAATCTCAACTGTTCATATTGAGGAAAAACAAGTTAGGAACACTCGGTTAAAATTTAAGGTCAGTCCGACAAGAATTGGTCATCCGATCGAGTGCTTGATGAAGACTGCGTCGTGCAAAATCCAGCCATACGGGCTGTTATACAGCTCGTATACAGGCCCGTATCGAGGGACCTGAAAGCCATACGGGCTGACATACAACCTGTATGACCGCGCCAGTAACCTATACGGGCTGTCATACGGCCCGTATACAGTCCCGTATGGACTCATTTCAGGGCCCGATTTGTATCCCATTTTCACATGATTTGGCCCCACACGAACCCTAAAGGTGAAACCCCTATAAATACGAATGTTTTAGGGTTAAGGAAGCTATCTCTTCGCCTTTGGCCACCTTTTGGCCCGTCTTGGAGTTTATTGATGGCTAGGGTTTGAAGGGATCCTCTTGGGAAGTGGCTAAGGCTTGAAGGGAGATTATCATCAACGATCCAATTACGCATCAACAGCGAAGGGAATATTAGTGGGAGGTTTATTTGTGTTTATTTTGATGTTTTCTCCTTTTATTGTGTTGGATTTGTGCTCCCCTTTCATGGGGAAATAACTTTTTAGGTATTTGGGCATGTTGAACCCTTGGGTTATGTATGAACTTTGATTTTGATTGTTAATGATTATCTAGTTGTTTTCCATGATTGAGATCTATTGGATGTTTTAATGTATGTTAATCTCTCGACGTTGCGAGTGCCCGGAGAGATTTTCGTAGTCCATATGGGGGAAGAAGCGAACGCCTCCCCGTGTGTAGACCATCTTCAACAGAGGGGGTTGTGAGTATACCGGGAACCCAGGTACTGAGGAGAGCGACTCCTTTAAATGAATTATTCCCATAATCCTTCCAAGAAATAGGATCGAGAACATAATCAGTAAGGGCACTAGGATTAGTAACTCACCTCGGGATGAGGGAGTGAAAGCACGATAGGAACCCTTGGTCCAATCGATTGCAACTAGTGATCTTCACATTCACTATCTATCTTCCATTTCTTCACAAAGCACAAATTAGACATGACCGGGATAACAATAGGAGCGAGAAGGATGATTCAATCCGAGGATCCGCCCAAGCCAATATTGAACAATTCTCGGGTCAAATTATTTCCATGGAGGCCTAAAGGTAGTTGTACCAAAACATCCATCACAACTACACCCCGGCAAGTATGTTTTTCATTTTTTGGAAGTGGTTATGCTAGGTGTAGCCGAGAGGAACACACTTTGTTCAGGCCTCCATGAGATAAGATTAAGGTACGTCAAGCATGTGAATCTAAACAAGCGCTTCTTGGGAGGCAACCCAATGTTTTACGAAAAAAATTTCTTACTTTTGCATCTTAGTAGTTTTTAGTTTCTTTTAGTATGTTCAATAAAATGATGTTTTTCTTCAGCTCTTTTGTCCGTCAAGAATATCCACCCCGAATTTGAATCAAACATGGAATTATCATCAAAGAATCAAGGAAGTTTCTGTTTGCCCTTCTCCTTGTTTTTATTGCATATTGCATACTTTTCATGCTTCATTATGTACATTGAGGACAATGTACAATTTTAAGTGTGGAGATGGGTTGCTACCTATCTAATTGTGGATTTATTGCAAATTTTTAATTGTGGAGATAGGTAGCTAATAGATGGAATTTTAAAATTTTTCATGACTAGCATGCCTCGACAAAGGCCTTAAGGAAACATGTTGGCGAACTCTATTTCTAGGGCACCATCTTGGTATATAATTTTGTTAAACTCTCTTATAAAACGCCATGGGCATTTAAATAACATCTCTGTGATACTCATGATCTTTAGAGACAATAGATAACCCATTGCCTTGTTCTTTTTACTTTAATAGCTAAACACATTTTTCAATGGCTACAAGATATCTGGTAGCACTAATTCAATTCATTAACCCCTCATAATATGACCTAGTGGACAAGTAGGGGGAGAATAAAATAGTTTTACATAATAGTCGTGAAGGAATAAAGACAGTGTTCCGCTGCTTATTTTGATGAAGTAGTTTGGAGTTCCGGCTACCTATAAGAGTGTCCCTCAATTCGAAAAAACATTACTTAACATGAACATAACCATGCATAGTTGTAACCATCTTAGTAGCTAAGTGCCCCGATGCCTAATCAGCATGAGCACTCTGCGAAGAGGAGGAACTACATTCTATATTGATCTTTAATATAGGAAAGTCGGATCCATTAGGGATGCCCTACCAAAAGAAAAAAAGAAAGAAAATGAATCAAATGTTTCTTCCTATTTGTCCACCACTTCTCTAATCTAAAGGAATCTCACTGATCATAATGCCTAAAGAACCCTCTAGAGTCCATTGAGGATGTGTTTATCTTGCAAAGTTTTAGAACATGACATGTGGAGTGAATAAGCTTTGTCTAGAGCTATAATGATATATCGCATGGTATCTATTTAGGCCCTGGCGTGGAAATGGGAGAACAAAACACATGGATGGTGAACTTGAAAGGAGTTGAGCCATATATTTCATGGCCAAGAGGATGAACACTTATCTTTTCTTTTATTAATTTCTTTTGTTTGCTTGAGGACAAGCAAACCTTTAAGTGTGGAGATATTTAATAAGTGTTCAATTGAGCATATTTACCCATCATTCTCTTATATGTTTTAATGCCATTTTGGAGTAATTTTAGCCCATTGGCACTTAATTAGTATTAATTCTTACCTACAGGGCATTGGAGAGCCTCAATAATAAAAGGAAGAAATTTTACATCATTTGAAGAGAAAAAGGAAGCAATTAGAGAAAACTGCAGCAGTCCTGAAAGAGCAGCAGAGATCAGAAATTCATTACATGACTTACAGGACTCTAAATCTAATCTTCACCGTTCATTTTAAAGAAAAGCAAGTAAGGAACACTCGGTTAAAATTTCAGGTCAATCCGACAAGAATTTTTCATCCGATCGATTGTTTGATGAAGACTGCGTGGTACAAAATCCAGCCATACGGGCTGTTATACAGCCCGTATACAGGCCCGTATGGAGGGACCTGAAAGCCATACTGGCTGACATACGGCCTGTATGACCCCGCTAGTAACCTATACGGGTTGTCATACGGTCCGTATACAGTCCCGTATGGGCTCATTTCTGGGCCCGATTTGTATCCCATTTTCACATGATTTGGCCCCATACAAACCCTAAAGGTGAAACCCTTATAAATACGAATGTTTTAGGGTTAAGGAAGCTATCTCTTGGCCTTTGGCAACCTTTTGGGCCGTCTTGCAGATCTTGAAGTTCATTGATGGCTAGGGTTTGAAGGGATCCTCTTGGGAGGAGGCTAGGGCTTGAAGGGAGTTCATCATCAACGATCCAATTGCGCACCAACAGCAGAGGGAACATTGGAGGGAGGTTTATTTGTGTTTATTTTGATGTTTTCTCCTTTTATTGTGTTGGATTTGTGCTCCACTTTCATGGGGAAATAATATTTTAGGTATTTGGGCATGTTGAACCCTTGGGTTATGTATGAACTTTGATTTTGATTATTAATGATTATCTAGTTGTTTTTCATGATTGAGATCTATTGAATGTTTTAATGTATGTTAATCTCTCTATGCTGTGAGAGCCCGGAGAGATTTTCGTAGTCTATATGGTGTAAGAAGCGAACGCCTCACCGTGTGTAGACCATCTCCAATAGGGGGGTTGTGAGTATACCGGGAACCCGGGTACTGAGGAGAACGAGTCCTTTAGATGAAATATTCCCATAATCCTTCCAAGAAATAGGTTCGAGAACATAATCAGTAAGGGCACTAGGATTAGTAACTTACCACGGGATGAGGGAGTGAAAGCACGATAAAAACCTTTGGTCCAATCCATTGCAACTAGTGATCTTTACATTCATTATCTATCTTTGTGAGAACCCAAGGGGGATTCATTGCCCGAATACCCCCTTCCTATTATTGATTTACCCCAACATTCAATGCTCCCGTTATTAGTGATATCCAATTTTTATGTTTTCTTAGTTTAGATTAGTTCAAACCACCACCAATCTTTGTTTTGACTAGATAATAGATGACTAGTTAGTACTAGTACTTTTCGGTCCCTGAGGTTCGATACCAGACTTTTCAAGAGTCCACTTTATTACTTGATACGACCTGTACACTTGCGGTTGTATCGCATCAGTTATCTAGTGTGAAACTATGAAAATGTTGTGTTGGTTGTTGATCCCAACGAAAGCTACGGTGAATAGTTGCTTGTGAAAAATCTGAGATTAAGCGTAGCTCCTCGGGGCTCAATCCCCCTAGGTTCTTTTATTAGCGATGAAATTCTCATTATTAGTTCTCTATTAGTTGGTTCTTGGGAGTTCGACAATTGCTCCATCTAGACTCTACATCCGATCTCTCAGCATACAGATCGAACTCATTACCTATGTCTAGTTGTAACCTAAGTAAGATAGACATGAATCTATGCATATATGAGGCATGCAATCAAAACCCTAAGCACGAACATGCTTTGCTAAACCTAGAAAGGTATTTGATCATGGCTCATGCACGACACAATTAAATCAATCAAAACACAGAATCACAAAAATCATCCATGAGAGATACAAATAAATAATGAATTCAATTACTATAAGAAATCCAACGGTTCATGTGTATGATGCACAACCTATAGCCTCTCATGTTAATGAATACATCAACAATGAAAATAGCAGAAGATATAATTAAGAAACATGGCGTCCCTTTTTTAATGTCTTCTCCGCCACCTACTCTGACGAATGTCTGGATCTCGATCTCGTCCAAAGATTATTTAATCTCCTCTCCCCTTGGGTTTATATATGTTGGAAATCTCTAGCAAAACTGTCCTTCAACTTCTGGATAACTTCTAATTTGAGTTGGAGTCGATCCAAATAATCTTTAGATAATTCGGGATAATTCGTAATAAAAATTCCCGGTCTGCACATTCTTCATGAAGTGATTGATCGGGTAACTAAATCAACTCGGATCGACCTAAAATTTTTACTGAATGTTTCTGACTCCTTTTTCTATAATCTGAATCGAGATTTTATTTAGAATTCTGGATCTTTTTAAATATTTTCCAAAACATTGCAGCTTATGTGCAGGTTGTCTCTTTGGGGCACACTGGCGTGCCAAGCATCGGCATGCCCGTACCAAATTCATCAACGAATTCGCTCATCCAGAGAGTAGCACGCCTCTAGGTATGGGTGTGCCACATTGAATTGTGGCCATGCACATCTCTATAAAGGTCCATTTTGGCTTGTTTTGCCCTGGTTTGTCCCGTTTCAAGATCCTTTTGCTCCGGGGAACTATTTTACCTGCTTAATCATAAAACAAACCCAGAGAAGTACCAAAATAGAGGATTTAACACAAAATATCTAGATAAGTGCATGCAAATATGGTGAAAATACATGTATAATTGTGCACTAATCACACCCCTACACTTGAACTTTTACTTGTCCTCAAGCAAAGGAAAAGATTTAAAGAAAATAGATAAGTGCGAAATCTCCGATCTCAAAATAGTTGGGAGTCCCTCCGGTGTCCGGGGAAACATAGTGTTAAGTGCTGAAATTTTTTATGAAAAAGTAGGTCTTACCTTACACTAGATTCCATACGTGTGTGTGTAACCCTTCCTATGAGGCCACTTACTAACTCAAGTCCGGCCGAGCTAATCTGAACCTTATTTACTACACTTCTCTTTACTATTTTTGCTGGGGGTAGTAGCTTCATACATCTAGTGAGGTAGCCTTTTTCCCCGGTAGATCGTCAAGTGAACATTTGTGATACACAGGATCCAATTACTCTAGAGTGGCTTTCAAGCTTCAAAGGTGATAGCTCTTTCTACCATCTTTTCTATACCGGCAGGGCATCCCTAATGGATGCGACTTTCCATGAGGTAGGGCATCCTTGATGGATCCGACTTTCCTGTTATTCCAACAATTTCAACATACTCTCCCTTTTTCTTTTTCTCTTTCTTTTTCTTTTTCCCCCTTTTTTTCAAAATAATTTAGAAAATATCAGCACTTCTCTAATGGTTAAACTAACTGGAGTCTAAACTTAAGCAGGCAAGTGATAATAGAGTCTGGGTTTTGTGCTCAAGATTTTTATCAGGTGTCAAGTAAAGGCAAAATTAAATATATTATTGAAAAAATTTAACACCTAACACTAGTGCTAACCTAGACAATCAAAGAGGACAACCATTAGTTTGGTCATAGATCATGTTAAATTTGCACTTATCATAATCGATATTGATTCCCAACAGTTAATCCCTCCCCCACCTATAAAAAGTGCATTGTCCCCAATGCACTTGCTATATCCAATAAAAAGATATGACATGTGAAAACAAAGTGGAAAAGGTAAACTTAGCTCTTTGTGTGTCATGAGGTGCCTCGTTCTTGCATTGTGTTTCCTATTTAAGTGCGATGTTCAACTTTTCTTGAGATTATTTAAGGCACAAAAAGTGAAACTCTATAACACAAATAGAGACTAAACCCTTTTACAAACAAACTGACTCAAAAAAAAAAAAAATACAAAAGTGGTAAATAAAGATAAAAATGAAGATGATGCCTAAAGGCCGAAGTCATCGTCCTCCTCGGAGCTGTCGGTGTTCCGTGAGGAGTCTCCTCTAGTCGGCTAGTTTCCTTGTTCCAACCCCGTACCCTTCGAGGTCTGGGCTGATGGTAGTGGCGGGGGTGGATATATAATGCCCTGGTGGTCCAGGGATAGCTAGGTGGCATGCACTAACCAAAGAAGAAGGGCATCGCGGTCTACCTGGGTCAATGATGGAGCCGTAGCTGGTGCTGCTAGAGGGGAAAATGTGCTCGTTCCCACTACTACTTCCTCCTGCTGCTCGAGCAGCTCTGTGGGTACCGGGGGCTCAGTAGGGGTCGCGGCTGTGTATCTAATGCTTTGAGCGGTTCGTACGACTCACAGCATTCCCATCGTCGTTAATATGTCTAAGGTGATGGGGGGCGGAGCTCCCTACGATCATCATTTGCCCAGATATATGTGGCGAAAGGATCCCTATGGTGTGGGCCAGTCTGGTGATATACGGCCCTGCGAAGATGGCTCCAATCCTGGTATGGGTCGCCTAATGTAGAAGTAGCTCACCTATGACCCATCCCAGGTGGAGTGGAAAGCCGTCCAGCATGTTCTGGAGGTAAAGGAAGTCTTTGGTACTGACGACCCCCGTGCTCCGTCCCCGTCCAGTGACTGAATGGCTAAGAATAAGATGGATGCTCCTGAGGGCTGGGGAGTGGAAAGTGGACGCCTTTGACAGGCGCGGGTCATAGTGCAGGTCCGTGCTGAGTTGCCTCCAGACGTACTCCTGTGTCTCGCCGGCCTGCCTATCATTCCTCAAAGTCTGGTACTCTGGGGTCGTCATGAACTCTCGGTCGTAGAGTATCAAGTGGACTGCGAAATTGTCATAGCTCATCTAGAACATCTCATAGCCCAACCTGAACTCTATCTGGTTCGGTCGATGCTTGGTGATGAGTCCCCTAGTAATATGAAACGTCGAGAGCACCTCCAGTGTCAGCTCTCGGTATGTAACCTCCTGGATATCTAGGAGACGCCTCCATCCACCCACATCTAAGTACCTCTGTACATCGGTAACGAGGCCTACTGTCTCTAGCACTCCCCAATAGATGCGACGGACCTCACCGAAGTTCAACCGTCGGAGACGGAAGTGCTTACCAACGAACATCGGCGAGGTGAATATCAGCTCCTATGGGGTGGTGGTGAACGAGGGTGCCTGGGGTTGGGAGCTCCCCTCTCCCTTCAAGTTCTTCCTTCTTGGTTGCTCCTTGGATGGTTTCTTCGGTGGCATGGTGCTTCTGGGTAGTGGCTCGCCAAAGAAGAAGAAGGGATGCGGTTGTCCGGTAGCTGGAGACAGAGAGATGTCGGTGTGAAAAAGGAGGAGGCGCACAAGCGTGCCAAGAGAGGAAGGAGAATGGCATTCTCTTCGCACAGCTAGGGTTTAAAAACTCTTCTTTAGTTTGCTCACGGCCGTGCGCGTGCGCGTGCGCAAGGCCGTGCTAAGCTCTTTGTTCGCCGCTTCGTGTGGCAGGACCGTGCCAATAAGATGCATGGCCGTGCGTAGTAATGTTTCCTGTGAGAGAAAAAAATCCCTTTAGTTGCACTCCCTTCGGTACGACCATGCAAAAATGAACTAAGGTCGTGCCAAAGCTCTGGACCCTTCTTGTTCGTCGCCTCTCATGGTATAACCGTGCCATTGAGATGCACGCCTCGTGTTGCATAGCCGTGCCAATGAGATATATGGCCTTACGCAATAGAATTCTTTGTGAGAGCATGAAATAGAGAGATGCACTGATGCAGAAGAGCCCGAGTCAGACGATGCCGAGCTGTCGGATTGCACCATGAGAGCTTTGGCATACCACGACTTGGCGGACCGACGTAAAGGCGGAAGGTGATAGAGCCAAGTCCGAAATTGGGGAGCACTTTGGACACGTTTTGGTATTTTGGCCATAACATTGGCTACCGATATCGGATTCGCGCGCTCAACCCCAATTCAGAAAGCTTGTCTCGACGCGCACGCGAGGTCCATTAGATGCTTTGCTCGATGGACCCTTCCTTCAACTTCAAATTCCACTGTTTTCCCCATCGTTTCTTCGTTTCTCGATGTTTTTTTTCCATTTTTGGCAATACTTCGTATGCCAATTTAGGATAGGATATGAATTCGATTTGAACTCGAATTTTTAGGAGTTATCTGTTTTGTTTGGTTATTTTAGAATTAGATAAGTTTTTCTATTGGACCAAAATTTGCCTATTTGGGCAAATTTGGATAAGAAGATAGAATTTCTAGGTTATCTAGGTTAGTTTTTTTTAGCTGTTTAAACCCGGCTTGTGAGTTGAATTTTATTCATTGATTATTGAGTTATTTTCTTTTTAAAGTTTCAGAGACTTTTCTTCTCTGTTTATCCTTCCTTTTTCTTGTTCTTCTTTCAATCCCCCTGTTTACCACCGCCCGCAGGTTAATCACTACCTTGTCCGGCGTCATGCACCCCCTTTGGCACAGCCGTGCCAAATTGTGTTACGGTCCTGCATGTCTTTGTTTCGGTGTAGTGGTTCCTTTCTCCTCCAATTTCCTTTGGACCTGTGTGTTAGTGAATTCAGAAGCAAATGTTTAGTTATTGACAACATGGAAATCATTAGAAAAGTTAGAGCATCATCTAATTGAAAAGTTTACCACCGTTGTGTCGTTACTAAGAACTAAAGTGATACTAGAAACTAACCTACCTTAGGTTGTTTCCCAAGAAGCACTTCTCTAACGTCGCTAGCTTGACTTACTTGTTGAAGCTCAATGTGGTTTAAAAAGATGGACCCTCTCGGCCTCCCCGTCGGGAGGTTCACACCCTACTAGTTGTATACTTAAAGAAGCGATGAATTCATACTCAAAGGGGTTCGTTGAGAGATGTCCTGGGTTCCGGGTTGGAAGAGGAATGGTGTAATTTTTTCTCCCATTTCTTAATTTCCGCCACCACGCTCTCTTTTTCTCCGCTTGAGTCATCGGCTTTACCTGCTTCTTGGCTTTTTCTTCATCGTTGGAGTCTTCCCAGGGTGGTGCATCTTTGAACAAGTCTTCGAGGTGGTCTTTCAAAAGTTTATCTTGAACGTATTCAGAAACACAATCATCAAGATGGTTAATGGACTAATAAGTGTCATCGAGCTCCATGGGGTATCACATGGCATCCTTTAGTTTGGAGGCTACTTCTTCTTCTCTAAACCTCAGTGTTATTCAACCATCTTTGATGTCGAATAGTACTTGAGTGGTCCTTAGGAAAGGCCTTCTAAGAATGAGTGGTAGTTCCACCTTGTTGTCCAAGTCCATAATATAGTAATCCACGAGGAAGATGAACTTGTAGACCTTTACTAGCACATCTTCAACTGTCCCTCGGGGGTGATGGATTGATCTATCTACCATCTGAAGCGTCACCCTTGTTGGTTTTGTCTCTCCAATGCCCAGCTTTTAGAGTATTTTGTATGGCATGAGATTGATGCTTGCTCCAAAATTAGCTAGGGCTTGTTCATTTACCAATCCTCCAATTGTGTAGGGAATTATGTAACTCTCCGGATCCTTTTCTTTTCAGGGTAATGCGTTAGTGAGGATAGTCGAGCATTGTTCATTTAGGGTTGCTAAAGACACTTCCTCCAGTTTCCTGTTGTTGGTGAGCAGCTCCTTTATAAATTTTGAATATCTCGAGATCTATGCAAGTGCTTCCATAAAGGGTACATTGATGTATAGTGCCTTAAAAACATCAAAAAAATTTTGTAATTGTTCATTTTGTTGGTCCTTCTTGAGCTTGGCTGGGTAGGACATCTTTAGATTAAACTCAGGTACCATAGGTGCTTCCTTTTTGTTACCTGTAACCGCCTTATTGTTCCTTTCTAAACCCTCCTCTTCGGGGAGTATGGAGGGTGCTTCTTTTGTTTCCTTGGCTTGCGGTAGTGGCAGCTCTGTTGCGCTTCTGAGGGTGATAGCTTTGACATAATCCAGTGGATTGACCTTTGTGTTGCTTGGGAGGGTGCCAGCCTGCCTTTCTGCCAATGTTTTAGCTGTCTGGGGTACTTGATGTTCGAGATTTCGTATAGATGCCTGCTAGTTTCTCATCAACTCCTCATGCCTCATTGATCGTGCTTCGTTCATTTAGAAGTACTATGTAATTAAACTTTTCAAGCTTGCTCCCTTTTCTCTTGTACAGGTGGTTGATAGCCTGGAGGGAGGTTTGTCCTTGTTTGCCCTGGGTGCCATAAGCGAGATTGGGGTAATTCTTCTATCCAGGGTTGTAGATGAAGCTGTATGGATTGTTTTTTGCTTTTTCCACAAAATCAACATCCTCTACATGTTCGGCTTTCCCTTCCTCTGGCTTGCTTCCACATCCACTGCACATAAACACCAGCGTTTGCTGTTGGATGCTAATGTTGTCTATTTTCTTGCTGAGGTCTTCCACTATGGGTAATAGGGTTGTTATCGCATCTACTTGCTGGATCCCGGCCAGCTTGCTTCGTTTGGTTTTTTTAGAGCTCCATTGATATCCATTGGTGGCCGTCTCATCCACTAGTTCTTTTTCTGCTTGAGGATTCTTGCTACACAAAGAGCCACCGGCTGCTGCATCCAACATTTGCTTGGTGGCTAAGTTTAGCCCATTGTAGAATGTTTGGACTTACATCCAATCTTTTATTTCATGTTGAAGGCACTTCCTGAGCATGTCCTTATATCTCTCCCATGTGTCGTATAATGTCTCTATCTCCAACTCTATGAAGGGAGAGATATCGCTCTGTAGCTTCGTTATCTTGGCCGGAGGGAAGTATTTCTTCAGTAACTTCTCAGCTAACTGTGCCCATGTCGTGATGGACCCATGTGGTAGAGATGTCAGCCATGGTTTTACTTTGCCTCTAACTGATAAAAGGAATAGCTTGAGGCACATGGTGTATGAGGTTATCCCATTTATTGAAATCGTGTCGCTAATCTCGAGAAAGCTTGACAAGTGTGCGTATCGTTCTTCATCCTAAAATCCATCAAATTGGCGTGATTGCTTTACCATTTGGATGACGTGGGGCTTCAACTTAAAATTGTCTCCAATGACTTATGGTGGGTAGATCCTTGAGCCGATGCCGTCGAAGTTTAGTCTCGCGAAGACAGATATGGATCGGGTTGGTATTTGTACCACAATTGGTTTTGGTTGATTGACTTTTGTGCTTGATTTTTCTGTCGTCGTCTTTTTGAGGAGAGCTTCTCGAAGTTGAAGATGAAGGTTGCGCTCGAAATCTGGATTAGGTTCTTCTTGTGGATATGATGTCCTACTCCTGGTTATGAACCGGTACCTTGACGAAATGGAAAAAGACCAAAGATAATCTAAAAGTAAAGAAAGAAACATATTTTTATATTTTTTGAATTGTTTTTTTTTTGTTTTCTTTTAAAGTAAAGCTGTGTTACCTTACTAGACCAACAAATCCTAATGTTCCTAGCGTTGCCAGTCCCCGGCAACAGCGCTAAAAACATGATGTACGCGTAAAGTGTGCGATAACTACCCACAAGTGTATCGAGTCACTCAAGTAATAAAGTACCCAAAAGGTAGGGTTATTGATGTGATGCAACCGTAAGTGTACGGGTTGTAATAGAGTAATAATAGTAGACTCAAAGGTCGGGTTATCGATTCTCAAGGAGATGGAAGTACTAGTACCCACCACTTGTCCACTATCTAGTAGATCCGAAATGTGAGTGATTGTATTAAGCTTCTAAGCTAAGAAATTGTAAAAACAGTCATGGAAACTAATTTGTTCTTGAGATCAAACAATCATAAAAGGGGGATGCTCGGATAATTGAATCCCCCTTGGACTTCTAAAGGATAGATGATGCTCTCTATCTTGACATTTGATTAATTCTTGGCCAAGGGTTCCTACGGTGTTTTTATTCCCTCTCTCGAGGTAAATTACTAATCCTAGTGCCCTTACTGATGATGTTTTAGGGAACCTAAGTCTTGGAAGAATTATGGGAATAATACATGTAAAGGACTCGCTCTCCTTAATACCCGGGTTCCCGGTGTATTCATAATCCCCTCTATTGGAGATGGTCTACACACGGAGAGGGGTTCGCTTTTTCCCCCATATGGACTATGAAAACCCCTCTGGGTTGTCGCAACGTAGAGGGATTTACTTACATTAAAACATCTAATAGACTCATGAATTCAACCAAGCATTCACGAATAAAGAGATAACATCAATTAAATCATGTCAAAGGGTTCATCAATCATCCAAGTATCTACAAAATTAGCCCTTCATAAAGGAAGAGCAACAATCCAATACAAAGATGAAAGCAATCAAAGAAATCATAATGGAGAAGGCCTTTTTACACACCGTTGATGCCTTCATTGATTCCTCTTCAATGTCTTCACCCCTTCTTGCACCAATGGCTTGAAGATGAAAATCCCCCAAACTCTACTCAAGACCTGCAATGTTTTTCCACGCTGACTTCCTTAATCCCTTATTAGTTGGCCTTTTATACTTTATACGGGCCATATACGGGCCCGTATAGCTTCCAGATGCCTCCATACGGGCATACGTCAACCCGTATGGATTCCCATATGAGCCATACGGGGAGCTATACTGGTGCAAAAGAGGCCACTTATCTTGGCCTCGACTCTCTAGGTCCATACGGGCCGTATGGAAGCCCGTATGCTTGGGGTTTTACTCCAGGAATGCTTCGTTTAGGCCTCAATTTCCCTTTAAAAGCTTCCTATCTCATGGAGTCTTGATGTCTTGCCATGTCCATCGAAATAAACACATTTTAAGTATCGATGGGCCAAAAATCTTCACAATTACACACAAGACATACAAGAATATGATATAAAAATATGCTCAAATAAACACTTATCACATATCTCATTGCTTGTCCTCGAGCAAAGAAAAGAAATTAGCAAAAGATGATATGTGTTCATCCTCGGGCTATAGAATCCATGACTCAAGTACATTTCAAGTTCACCATCAATGTGTTTGTTCTCCTATTTCCACACTAGGGCTTAGATAGATCTCGTAACATTTATCAATATAGCTCTAAACAAAGCTTGTTCACTCCACATGCCATGTTCAAGAATCCTTGCAAGACAAGCATACCCTCAATGGACTATAGCGAATCCTTGAGGCCCTACGATCAAGAGACTACCCCACTATTGGATAAATGAATAGTAGACAAGCTTGAGGGACGCTAAGGTTTTTTTTCCGGTAGGGGTAAGGCATCCTTAATGGATCCGAATTTCCCATACTGAAGATCAATATAGAGTGTATTTCCTCCTCTTTGCAGAGTGCTCATGCTGGTTAGGCACACGAGCACATAGCTACTAAGATGGTTACAACTCTGCATGGTTGTGCTCATGCTAAGTAGTGATTTTTCGAATTGAGGACCACTCTTATCAGTAGCCAAAACTGTAAACTACTTCATCTCAACTAGCAGCGGAACACTGTCTTTATCTCTTCACAGCTAATATATTCAGCTACTTTATTCTCCCCTTACTTTTCCGCTGGATAATATTATGAGGGGTTAAAGAATTGAACTAGTGCTACGAAGTCTTGGAGCTATTGAAGATTATGCTTAGCTATTAAAGGTAAGAAAACATGGAAATGGGTTATCTATTGTCTCTAAAGATCATGAGTATCACAAGATGTTCTCTAAGTGCCCGTGGAGTTTCATCGTAGAATCTTTAAAAAAATAAAATTTGTGCCGAAATGGTGACCTAGAAATAGAGTGTGCCAACATGTTTCCGTAGGGCCTCATCGAGGTATGCTAATCATGAATAAAGATTTGCAATGAATTTCACTAATAGCTAACTATCTCCACACTTAAAAATGTTCATTGTCCTCAATGTACGCAACAATGCCAAAATTAAATTTGTATGGAGAAAGGTGAACTAAAACTTCCCCGGTGAATTTGATGTACCATTTGATTTCCATAAAGTTGATGCTTGGCCATTACCAGGGGAAAATGTTGATGCAAGTTTCAAATCTTCAAGAGAGGGAAGTTATCATAATTTTGCGAGAGAGAGAATAGGAAATCAATGGATTCCACATAAAGTAGAATAGAGATAAGTTTAGCAAGGTGATACCCTTGCTAACTGGTACAACGGTGCATGAATAATAAAGATAAGTTCTAAGAATACCGGAATAAAAGAAACACAAGGAAAAAAAACTCATGAATGGTAGGAACAAGATAAATCTCTATCCTCAGAATGTAGGGTCATCTGCTGGTGCCTCGCGTGCTGCGTTTGTGGGTCCCTGCGATGAAGGAGGTACAAATAGTACCTATCCTCAGATGAAAAGAGAGAGCTCCTTGTGCTGGTCTCTCAGGTGATGCTTGATGCAATGCAAACCGCAAGTGTACAGGTCATATCAAGTAATAAAGTGGACTCTTGAAAAGTCAGGTATTGAACCTCAGGGACCGAGAAGTACTAGTACTAACTAGTCATCTATTATCTAGTCTAAACAAATATTGGTGGTGGTTTGAACTAATCTAAACAAAGAAAACCTAAAAATAGATATCAATAATGACGGGATTGAATCTTGGGGTAAATTAATCATAGGAAGGGAGTATTCGGGCAATGAATCCCTCTTGGGTTCTCATAAAGATAGATAATAAATGTGAAAATCACTAGTTGCAATGGATTAGACCAATCCTAAGGTGCTTTCACTCCCTCTCTCGAGGCGAATTACTAATCCTAGTGCCCTTACCGATGATGTTTTAGGGAACCTAATTCTTGGAGGGATTATGGGAATAATACATCTAAAAGACTCGCCCTTCTTAGTACCAGGGTTCCCGGTATACTCACAATTCCCTCAATTGGAGATGGTCAACATACGGGGAGGCGTTCGCTTCTTTCCTCATATGGACTATGAAAATCCCACCGGGTTGTCGCAACGTAGAGCGATTCACTTACATTAAGACATCCAATAGATCTCAATCATGGAAAGCAACTAGATGATCATTAACAATCACAATCAAAGTTCATACATAACCCAAGGGTTCAACATGCCCAAATACCAAAACTATTGGTTACCAATGAAAGGGGAACACTAATCCAATACAATAAAAGGAGAAGACATCAAGATAAACACAAATAAACCTCCCTCCGATGTTTCCTCCGCTATTGGTGCGCTGATTGGATCGTTGATGAATCTCCCTTCAAGCCCTAGCTCATTCCCAAGAGGATCCTTTCAAACCCTAGCCCTTAATGAACTCCAAGATCTCCAAGATGGCCCAAAAGGTGGCCAAAGGCCATGAGATTGCTTCCTTAACCATAAAACATTGGTATTTATAGGGATCTTCCCTTTAGCGTTTGTATGGGGCCAAGTTATGTGAAAATCGGGTGCAAATCGGGCCCAAAAATAGGCCATACGGGGGTTCATACGGGCCATATACGGGCCTAAATATTCTTGTAAATTCGGACCCAGGGTCATACGGGCCGTATAATATCCCGTATACATCTTTGCCATGACCATATAGCCTTATATCAGACCGTATATCAGTCCGTATGGACTTATGGACAGCTTATACGGCCGTATAGTAGAATATAGCGCAAGCTAAAATTACTATAGTAGTGTCTATACGGCCGTATATGGGCCCGTAGGGGACCCCTTATACCTCACAAAAAACATTGTTTCGACTCAAAATCTTCAAGGAACTTTTCCATAATGTATTACAACATTTTAGGCCCTTTATAGCTCCTAACATTGCTATTTTTGCCCTGAAAAGCCTTCGAAAGTCTTTTTTTCTCTTGAACACCTTCAATGTGCCTTGTTTAACAAAAATAACACATATTAATTACCAATGGGCTATATTTTCACCTAATGGCATACAAAATATACATGAATGATATGTAAAAATATGTGCATTTAAACACTTATCAACGCTGCTCCACGCTCGCGCTGCTCAGTAAGAATAGTGTCCTGTACTGCGCGGATCTCAGATATCTGCCCCTCCAATCACTCGAAGCGGCTCCTATGCTCTGAGGGAGGGAGCTGGCCGACAGGTGATGGAGGATCAGAGTCCTCAGAGGCGGACTCCTCATCCTCAAAACTATTTGAGCCCTGACCAACGAGGGTGTAGCGGTTGTCGGAGGGCTGGACGAGCCCTATCTGGCATAATGTGCTCATCCCTAGTGCTGTCATGAGCTTTAGCCGCTGCATGTGCTGTGTCCTCTTCTCAAGGCCCATCCCAATGATGAGGCGGGTGATATAGGGTTTCATATTGATGGCCTTAAGATGGATATGCGTCCCCTGATGTATCAAATAATCAGTGAGTACATACCCCAGATGGATAGGTACTTGCTCAAAGATGCTGTAGAGGATGAACAAATCAGTCAGAGTGACCTTGCAAGTACTATCATCCCTCCCTGTGATTGTGCGGCTGACCAGGACGTGGATGTAGCGGTGATCTGGATCGCTCATGAGAATCGCCTTGTTGTTCTTGTAGCGTCCCCCAAGCTGAAGCTAATACTCGTTAGCGTGATGGTTTGCTCAAGGAAGGAGGTGAGGAACTCTCTGTACCCGCGAGTGTCTATGGCCTTGCGATCGTAGAATCCCATGTATTTGGAGAACCGGGTGTAGCTCATGGTTTTCCGCTCCCCGAAGAGCTGAAATGATATGGCAGTGAGGGATCTCTCAGAGACGGCGCTCCTATCAGCCTCAAAGGTGCTCAGGACCTCCAAGGTGGCCTAGCGGAACACCTCATGGTTGATGGAGAACACCTTGTCCCATCCACCAACCGAAATCATCCCTCTAACGCGATCTGCTATCCCAAGTTGGGTGGCCACCCCCTAATTGATGAGACGTGTGCGTCCAAAGGGTTTGGCGCCAAACGGTGGTGAGGATGGAAGAAGCGCTCCTCTTCAAATTGTGGCATGCCTGAGGAAGAACTCTCTCCGATTTTGCGCTTCTTCGAGGCCGTGAGTTTTCGAGGCATGTCTGCAAAATAATGGAAAAAGGGTGTTAGTGCGAAGGAAAATATCGAAAAAACAACGAAGGATACGCAGTACGACCCATTATTAACCCTATACTGGCTTCCATATGGGCTGATATACGGCCCGTATAACTCTACCTGGGAGCCATACGGGTATGTATACGTCCCGTATGCACCTAGACGCGGCGGTGCTAACAGCCATGGGGATTTTCACCCCATTTACATCCCAATCACACCAATTTCACATCCTAGACCTCAAACATGACTTTAATCAAAGTATTGCAACAAGGATTCGACATAGAAACACAAATTTATCAAACATTCATTCAAGATCATTTATTCAATCCCTAGGGTGCTAAACATGAAGAAGATGAGTAAATCGATAAATCCAAACATTAGAAATCATACCTAAGGGATAAGAAAGCCCAAAATCAAGCAAAGTAGTTGCGCCGACGAGGAAGAAGTTTTGATCGATGTGGAGAGCGGTGGGATCGGCTAGGATTTGAAAAAAGAGTGGAAGGGGCGTGTTTTATAGCGCCCCAAATTGGGCCCTTGACTGACCCCATATGGGCCAGTATACGGGTTGTATGAATCCCCGTATATCTCATTGGTGGGTTCATACGGCCGTATGACAGCCCGTATAGACCTGGATTTGGCTTATGTAGCCAATCCAGGACGCCATTCAAACATTCCTCGCGTTACCTGGCAACAATTATCAATCTAGGGCTATGAATGAACAATAACCAACAGGATGGTACGAGATAATGAAAGCGGATATGAGAATATCTTATTTATCTATTCCAAACACATACAATCTAACTAATGAAAAGAAAATTCCAACTAAATCGAAAGAAATTTCCAACAACTTGGGTTGCCTCTCAAGGAGTACTTGTTTAACGTCACTAGCTCGACGTACTTTCACCTTACCATATGGGGTTTGAATACCTTGAACCTCTCATCGGCTCCTCCCTTGAAGTCCCGTCCAAATAAACATATTCCCAAGTTGGCATAAATTGAGCAGTTGTTACCATTCATACTTGGGCCTTTATTAGAGGTGTTGTGAGTTGAAGGTTCCATGCTTACCCCTTTCTCTTTCACCTTTCTCCAGCATATCTTAGGGAGATTGAATTTTTGCTTCTTCTTCTTTACTTTCACCATTTCCACGCTTAATGAAGTGGAATTTTCCTGAGTCTCCTCCGGTTGCCCCTCTTTCTTTCCCAAACAAGGGTATAGTGGATCTATCTTCAACAAGTCTTCCATACACTCGGACGTAAGCATGTCTACCTCATCAAGACAATATGAGGTATCATCTTAAGCCATTGTGTGCCGCATTGCATCGGGTAATTGAAACACAACCTCTTGATCTCCCACCCTCAATACAAGCTTGTCTTGTTTATGGTCCTCTAGAGCTTGAGCGGTGGCGAGGAAGGGACGCCGAAGAATAATAGGGACGTCAACCTCGTCATCAATATCTAGAAGTATGAAGTCGGCCGGGAAAACAAATTGATTGATCTGGACGAGTACATCTTCAGCTATCCCCTTTGGCCTTCTGACATATCTATCTCCTGACTGTAACATTATTCTTGTAGGCTATGGTTCTTCGAGGCTGAGTTTCATATATAGTTTGTAGGGTATCACATTGATACTTGCCTCGGAATCCGCCAATACCTTCTTTGTGACCCATTCTCCAAGTATACAAGGGACCACAAAGCTGCCTATGTCCTTCAATTTCCTTGGCATAACCTGTTGGATAATGGCCGAACATTGAGCATTTAATGACACAGTATCTACATCTTCAAGTTTCCTCTTGTTGTAGAGAAGCTCTTTCATAAACTTTGCATATTTTGACAATTGAGCTAGGATCTCTATCAATGGCATGTTTATATGTAGTCGCTTCAACATCCCCTTGAATTTCATCAACTGTGCATCTTCTTTGTCTTTCTTCAGCCTCGTAGGATAAGGAACTTGAGGTTGATAAGGAGGTTCTGATTGTATGTCTACGGGCTTCTCTTTCCCATTCTTCTCTTCTTCGGACTTAATGACAGACTCGGAGTCTTCAATTTCTATGGGAGTAGTTGCTTGAGGCTTTGAGGTGGGGAGCTCCACTTCCTTTCCACGCCTTAGTGTGATGGCCTTGCATTGTTCTCCCCGAGGATTCTCCACAGTATTGCTCGGCAAGCTTCCTTGTGGTCTTTCGACTAGGGCTTTTGCAATTTGCCTAACTTGATTCTCCAAGTTAGTAACTATAGTTTGTAGATTCTTAATTATAGTGTCATTACTCTACATGTACTTCAATGTCAACTCCTCCATATTGGGTTTCCTCTCTTGTGGCTTTGGAGGGTGTTGAAAGCCAGGAGGGTATTGCTCTGCTTGTGGATTTCCATATGATAATACCGGATGGGTCCATTTAGGGGCATATGGTCGATATTGACCATCCGGTTGTCTTGGAGCATTTCCCATATATTATACTTGTTCCAATGGGATCATTTCGGTGCTCACAATGGGACAATTTGATGCTTTATGTCCCCCTCCCCCACAAGTGTTGCAAAAAATCACTGTGGCCGCTTTCGAGCTATTGTTGGATGTGAGTAGCTCAATCTTCCTTGTTAGCATATCTAAATTTTCACCAAGAATGGGATCAGAGATTGTGGCCTCATCACTGGACCCGACTACTTTCACTTGCTTTCCTCTTGTAGACATGTGGGCTTCATTACTAGCCATGTCTTCAAAATTTTGTTCGACCTCCTCAGGATATTTGTTCCCCAATGATCCGCCGGCGGCAGCATCCAACAATTGCCTAATGAAGTTGTCCAACCCATTATGGAATATTCAAACCTTACCACAATGGTCCAAACCGTGTTGTGGACAACATCAGAGCAAATCCCTATACCTCTCATAAGCTTCAAAGAATGTCTCAGTGGGGCTTTGCTTGAAAGCTGAAATGTCTAACCTCAACTTTGCGGCTTTGCTCGGTAGAAAATAGTGGCCCAAAAATTTATCAAGCATCTCGGCCCACATACGAATAGAGCAAGAAAGTAATGAAGTAAGCCATCTATAAGCTCCTTCCCGCAAACTGAACGGGAAGAGCCTTAAGCGAACTGCATCATCAAAAGCTCCATTGATTTTAAACATGTTGCATATTTGGATAAATTTTGTTGGATGGGCATGGGGTCTTCATCTTGTCTCCCATCAAACTGAACTGAATTCTGAATCATGTTCATCGTACTTACCTTGATCTCAAAATTGTTCATATTGACATTGGGAGGATGGATAGTAAATTGCTCCCTTGTGTAGTGAGATCTCTCATATTTTGATAGTGTTTGCCTTCTCTGGGCCATAATGGGCACTTCTCCCAATTCACCAAGAGCTTCAACAGGAGTGAAATTTTCTGACTCTGAAGAGGATCCCGGAAATACTCCAACCCCTTCTCTCAATCTTTGGTGCAAAGTTCTTCAATCTTACTATCCACTTAAAGCAATCCCTTAGGATTTTTATGGGTCTTACAATCGATACCTCGCAACAAGATTTAATGAGATGAAGATTAGTATTCAAAATTTCGATTAAATAAAAAATAAAGCAAATAAAGAAAAAGAAAATAAAAAATGACTAAATTAGTAAATTCCTAGCTTTCCAAGTAGTCCAATTCTCCTCGACAACGACGCCAAAAACTTGATGCGATGCAACCGAAAGTATACGGGTTGTAATCAAGTAATAATAGTGGACTCAAAGGTCGGGTTTTCGATCCTCAGCGAGATGGAAGTACTAGTACCCACCACTTGTCTACTATCTAGTCAATCTGAAATGTGAGTGATTCTACTAAGCTTCTAAACTAAGAAATTGTAAAAACAGTCATGGAAATTAATTTGTTCTTGAGATCAAACAGTCATAAAAGGGGGATGCTCCGATAATTGAATCCCCCTTGGACTTCTAAAGGATGTATGATACTCTCTATCTTGACACTTGATTAATTCTTGGCCAAGGGTTCCTACGGTGCTTTCATTCCCTCTCTCGAGGTAAATTACTAATCCTAGTGCCCTTACCGATGATGTTTTGGGGAACCTAAGTCTTGGAAGGATTATGGGAATAATGCATCTAAAGAACTCGCTCTCCTTAATACTCGGGTCCCGGTATATTCATAATCCCCTGTATTGGAGATGGTCTACACACGGAGAGGCGTTCGCTTCTTCCCCCATATGGACTACGAAAACCCCTCCTGGCTGTCGCAATGTAGAGGGATTTACTTACATTAAAACATCCAATAGACTCATGATTCAACCAAGCATTCAAGAATAAAGAGATAACATCAATTAAATCATGTCCAAGGGTTTTTTACACATCGTTGATGACTTCCTTGATTCCTCTTCAATGTCTTCAGTCTTTCTTGCTCCAATCATGGCTTGAAGATGAAAATCCCCCAAACTCGACTCAAGACCTCCAATCCTTTTCCATGCTGCTTTCCTTAAACCCTCATTAGTCGGCCTTTTATACTTCTAGAGTTTTTAGGGCAAGATTTACCGATTTGCCCCTTTCTAAGTCTGCAGAATCACTGAGAACTTACAATATATGGGCCCGTATATGGGCCCTTATATCTTCCAGGTGCCTCCATACAGGCGTATGTCAACCCGTATGAATGCCCGTATGAGCCATACGGGGAGCTATATGGGTCCAAAAGAGGCCACTTGTCTAGGCCTCGACTCTCTAGGTCCATACGGGCCGTATGGAAGCCATATGCCTAGGATTTTCCTCCAGGAATGCTTTGTTTGGACCTCAATTTCCCTCTAAAAGATTCCTTTCTCCTGGAGACTTGATATCTTGCCCTGTTCATCGAAATAAACACATTTTAAGTATCGGTGGGCCAAAAATCCTCAAAATTACATGCAAGACATACAAGAATATGATATAAAAATATGCTCAAATGAACACTTATCAGTTATCGAATCCATAGGGACCGGAATCTAGTACTAACTATTCTTCGTTATCTAGTGTGAAACTATGAAAAGGTTGTGTTGGTTGTTGATCCCAACGAAAGCTATGGTGAACAGTTAGTTGTGAAAAATCAGAGATTAAGCATGGCTCCTCAGAGCTCAATCCCCCTAGGTTTCTTTTATTTGCAATCAAATTCTTATTAATAGTTATCTACTAGCTGGTTCTTGAGAGTTTGACAATTACTCCATCTAGATATTACATCCGATCTCATGGCATGCAGATCGAACTCATTACCTATGTCTAGTTGTAACCTAACTAAGATAGACATAAATCTATGCTTATATGAGGCATTCAATCAAAACCCTAAGCACGAACATGCTTTGCTAAACATAGCAAGGTATGTGATCATGGCTCATGCACAACACAATAATATGAATAAAAACACAGAATCACAAAAATCATCCATGAGAGAAACTAATAAATAATGAATTCAATTACTAAAAAAAATCCCATAGTTCATGTGTTCGAGGCACCACCGAAGGGGTTTAGCCTCTCATGCTAGTGAATACATCAACAAAAAAAACAGGGCTTCCCTTGCTTGATCTTTTCTCCGCCTCCTACTCTGACCAACGTCCGGATCTCGAGCTCTAATCCAAAGATAATCTAATTTCCTCTCCCCTTGGGTTTATATATGTTGGAAATCTCCAGCAAAATTGTCCTTCTACTTTTGGATAACATCTAATTTGAGTTGGAGTCAATCCTGATAATCTTTAGATAATTCGGGATAATTCGGACTAAAAATTCCAAGTCTGTGCAGTCTTCATCAAGTGAACGATCAGGTGATTAAATCAACTTGGATCGACCTGAAATGTTTTTTGGATGTTCCTTAGTCCTTTTTCTTTAATCTGAACTGTAAAGATTATATTTCAAATTCTGGAGATTTTTAAGTAATATTTGGAACATTACAGCTTATCTACAAGTTGTGTCTTTGAGGCACACGGGCATGCCAAGCATCCGCAAGCCTGTGCCAAATTTCCTCGACGTGTTTGCTCATTCAAATAGTTGTACGCCACTTGGCATGGGAGTACCACATTGTACTTTGGCCGTGCACATCTCTGTAAAGGTCCTTTTTGGCTTGTTTTGCTTCGGTTTGTCCCGTTTCTCGTTCCTTTTGCTGCGGGCACCTATTTTACCTTTTTAATCATAAAACAAACGTAGAGAAGTACCAAAATATAGGAATTAATATAAAATATCTAGATAAGTTCATACAAATAAGGTGGAAATATATGTACAATTGTGCACTTATCAATAGCCGATCGTCGAGGTCGATTCCTCGGCAGAGATTGCGTCGGCCTTGCCCTTGAGCACTCTTCCAAAAGAGCTAATAAAGATCTTCAAAACTCAACCCTTAAGGGGACTTTGAACATGTTGTGAAGCTCGGCCCTTAAAGGGACTTTAAACGAGCTATGGACTTGACCCTAAAAAGGACTTTTAACGGGCTATCCAAGTGTGGGCGTTGGGTCTGCGACTATCATGATAACATGAAGCTTCCAATTTTGTTGATAGTAGCGATGCAGGTGCTCAGCATGGTATGGGCGCTTGAGGTTTTGCCCTTTCATGTTTGTGAGCTAGTAGGTGCCAGACCGGATAACTTTCATTACAATATATGAGCCTTCCCAATTTGGCGTTAGCTTTCCTATTCAGGTTTTGTTATACTGGAACTTGTGCTACCTTAGGACCAAGCCTCCGAGCTAGAACCAAACTTTTCTTACTCAGGAATCGTAGAAGTGTTTTACCCTTTAGCGGTACACCATAGCTTGGATCTTGGAGACTTATCTTCTCTCTTCGAGGAGGTTTAGTTCCACTTGGAGTCTTTCCTCATTCGTTTCTGGAGAAAAGGCATGTTTTCTTAGTGTCGGCATTCCTATTTTGGGTAGGATGACGACTTTGACGCCAAAGGTGAAGGCAAAAGGAGTTTCTCCGGTCAGGGTCCGGCTAGTTGTCCAATATGCCCACAGTGCACTTAGGATTTCATCCACCCAGCTGGTCTTGTCCCCTAGGACTCTGGTCTTCAGAATTTGGAGCAGGGTCCTGACTTGTCCCTTGGCTTGGGGGTGGGTTATGGATGTAAGCCTCACCTCGATGCCAAGTTCAGAGCAAAAGCTTTTTAAAGCTCAGTTATCGAACTACTTCTCGTTAGCGATGATGAAGGCTAGTGGAGTCCGAATCAACAGAGGACTATCCGCCATAGTAAACCCCGGCATACCTTTTCCTTGAGGTTCTATTTCCACCCACTTGGTGAAGTAATCGATGGGGAGGATGAAGAATTTCATTTGCCTAACTGCCACGACGAATAGGCCGTGGATGTCGACTCCCCATAATGTAAACAGTCTCGGGCTTATGTTCGGGGTAAGGCGTGTTGCTGGCCGTCGCTGGATTTTTGAGTGTTGTTGGCACACGTCGCAGCCTCAGGTGAATTATATGGCTTCCTTTGCCAGGGTAGGCCAATAGTATCCCTAATGGAGGACTTTGTGGCTTAAAGCTTTGTCTACAAGGTAGTCTCCTCTGATGCCCTCGTGTATCTCTTACAGGACATAGTTGTCCTCAGTGGGCTTAAGGCATCGTAGAAAGGATTCGGTGTAGGACCTATTATATAAGCAACTATCAATGATGTTGTATTAAGCTAACCTAGTAGCAATGCGTCGGGCTTCTCTGTAGTCAAATAGGAGGGATCCGTCCTGGAGATAAATTTTGATAGGATTGATCTAGCATGGCTTCTCCGTAATGTCTTGAACTTCCTCTTCTAGGGCTACCTTCGATCATTTTGGCAGCCAGGTTAACACAGAGGAGGATAGTGATTAACCTGCAGACGGTGGCAACCAAGGGATTGACAAAAGAGCAAGCAAGGGGGAAGACAAACAGAGAAAAAAGTCTCTGAAACTTCAAAGCACAAGTATTATTCAATTTTCAATGACTAAAACGCAACCCACAAGCCAGGTTTACATAGCTTCAAAAAAACTAACCTAGAAACCTATCTTCTTTTTCTAATTTGCCAAAATCGGCAAATTTTAGTTCATAAGAAAAATTTATCTAATTCTTAAATAACTAAACAAATCAGATAACTCCTAAAAATCCGGGATCAAATTGGATTCAAATCCTATCCTAAATTCGCATACGAAGTGTTACCAAAAATAGAGAAAAAACACCTAAAAAAGAAGAAACAACCTGAAAATAGTGGAAATTAAAGATGAGTGCGTGAGATGAGCTTTCCGAATTAGGGTTGAGCACCGGAATCCGATACCTGTAGCCAAAGTTATGGCCTACTGAACCATGTCCAAAGTACTCCCCAATTCCGGACTTAGCTCGATCACCATCCGCCTTTACGTCGGTCAGCCAAGTCATGGTATCCCAAAGATCTCATGGTACAATCAGATAGTTCGGCATCGCCTGACTCGGGCTCTCCTGCATCAGCATCCTCGAGGTGGAAAGAACTCGCCCTAGAGTTCATAGTAGGATCAGTAGACTCAACAAGGCAAAGGCTAAGATGCCTCACATTGAAGATGTCGGAGGTCTTCAAATGATTAGGGAGGCACAAAAAGTATGCATTGTTATTGATCCTCTGCAGTACCTCACAGGGTCCGATCTTCCATTCCTTGAGCTTGTTATACTCACCCACAGGGAAGTGATCTCGAGTGAGGACAACCCACACTAAGTCACCCTCATTGAATAATACTTGACGCCGCTGTTTGTTGGCATTTACCTTTTACTTAGTATTACTCTCTTGAATAGCTAACTTGGTCTGCTCATAAATAATCCGGAGATAATCAGCATCTCGTCATCTCGGTGGTGAACAAGCCCAATTTGTAGGACAAGTGCCAAATCAAGTACTCTTAATGGTTTTCGCCCATAGACAACCTCGAATGGGATCAAGACGGTAGTCCGATTCTTCAATCTATTGTAAGCGAATTCAGCTTGAGGTAGTACCAGATCCCACTGCTTCGGTTTAGTTCTATTCAAACACCTCAGTAGGTTGCCCAAACACTGGTTCACCTCTTCAGTCTGGCCTACTGTCTAGGGGTGGTATGCACTACTAAAGTTCAACTGTGTCCCCAACATCCCCCTTAAACTCTTCCACAATAGGTTGGCGAATATCGTCTCGCGATCAGATGTAATAGAGTGAGGGACACCATGCAAGCGGACAACCACCCGAAAGTAGAGATGTGCGATGCGGACCACATCCATAGTCTTTCGACAGGCTACAAAATAGACAATCTTTGAAAATCTGTCAACCACCACCATGATAGAATTTGAGGCTTGTTGGGTATGAGGAAGGCCCAGAACAAAATCCATACCGACGTCAAGCCAAGGGGCTTCAGGGACTAGTAACGGCGTGTACAAGCCTGCCTTGGTGAGAACTCCTTTGGCCAGCTGGCACACAAAGTAGCGCTTCACAATGTGAGCAACGTCACTAGAAGCTTCGCCGAATAAAAGTGAGTAGGTATGAGAGCGTAGGTCTTATGACGATCAAAGTGCCCCTCATTATGGAGTTCGGTTATGATCTGCTATCGCAAGGAACAGTCAGGGATACACAGCTTTAGGCCACAAAACAGGTAACCGTTATGCAAAATAAAATCGTGATGATGCCTATCGGTTACCTCATGAAGTATCCACCCGAAGAAAGGATCAGCCGCATACATATCTGTGAAGGCTTTAAACCCAACAACTTTGGTGCTGATTATGGTGAGAAGAGAACTGCGATTGCTCAAAGCATCTGCTACGTGATTGAGACTTCCCGCTTGATGCTTCAAGGTAAAGATAAACTCCTGCAAGTACGCCACCACATAGCGTGTCGCCTTCTCAGTTTGTGTTGGCCATTGATGTACTTTATGGCCTCATGATCGGTGAACAGGATGAATGATGGTGTGTTTTCCGCAAGTATACGGGTCGTGATCAAGTAATAAAGTGGACTATGGGAAGTCGGATGTCGAACCACAGGGAATAGAGATTGCTAAGTGTAAACCAAGCTTTAATAACCTAGTCTAAATGGCAATTTGGGGGGAGTTTTGGTTTTCAAAACTAAAGAGCTACAAAGGATTGCGAATAAGAACTGAAAATTGAGAGTTGATTGGGGTGAATCAATGGCAAGAGAGGATACTTGGGTATGTATCCCTTTTGGATTTCAATTCTAAAGATGAGCAAAGATGTTTATGAATCAAGGTTGGTACTTCTTGTGCCAATAGTCCCTAAATTATATCCAATCCCTCTTCCAAGGTGATTGGATAACTAGTCTCCTAGAACTTGATATGAAGCTCAAGGGATAATTCCTAAATTACACCCAACCCCTCTTCCAAGGTGGTTGGATGATTAGTCTCCTAGGACTTGATATGAGGCTCAAGGAAATTTATGTATATTGGAAGAATCATGGGGGTGAATTCGTATGAAAGAGTCGTTCGCCCTTCTAGTACCTGATTCCTCGGTATACTCATGAAACTCTCTAATGAAGCAAGTTCCTAATACAAGGAGGCGCTAGCTCTACCCTTGTATTGCACACAAGTAATTTCTAGTGATGAAATTACAATCAATACATAACATTCATTAGACATTCAAGAAGGTACCAACAAATCATCATAAACATTCAATGCTATTAATGCTCAATCCAAAAGTTCAACATACCCAAGTACCAATAGATTAGTTCCCCATGAAAGGGGAACTCAACCAAAAATGGAAAAGCTTACAAAACAATGAAAGGTTAATAGAGAACACCATTACCTCCAAGCTTGTAGCTCCAAGGGTTCTCTTGTTGGGATGTATGCCCTAAAGCATATGATGCTATGAATATTATTTAATTATGAATAAAATAATATAATTATTACAAGTGCATGTATTGTTTGAATACTTTATGAATATCACAAAATTCCATAATTATCTACGTAACCTTGAATAAATGTATATAAGTGTTATATATATGGGAGGATATTATTTAAGGATGATAATTTAAATTAGTCCGTGAAAACTAGTCAATTGACTTAACAATTAAAGTATGGAATCTTTAATTGATTTTCACAAGTGCTGCTCATTACCATTAAGAATGAAATGATTTTATCCAAACCATTGATGTAGAGGGACATCTAATGAGGGCACTATACATAATGAGATTATCTAGGACTGATTTGAATCATTGATAATTTCCGTTAAAATATAATGCATTCAAATCATGTCACTGATGGTCGGATATATAATGATCTTAATCCTGAGTGGTTAGCAAACTCCTATTTGTTGTGTTACATCTTTTGATTTACTCGGTACGGATTATAAGATCATAATCCTTAAACTTTGTATGTTGGAGGTGTAACAAAATGAATAGCAGGGAATGTTAACATCGCAAGACGGAATCCATTCCTTCTTCATAAGAAGTAGACAGATAATTCCCTTAAGTGATGATTCAGGGCTTGAATGGTATGAGTACTCAGATTCTTGATTTGTTCTTGAATCTTATCATTCATTAGAGAATCATTGGTACTTGAGGATAAAGATGTAATTAGAGAGATTAACGGATCTTTACCTAGCTCTAATTATGAATTATTTTTGGAGGATCAATATATAGGAGATGACTATATCATATGGACAACTCGAATCCCGAGTAATTTTATATCTATAATTTCGGGAGTGCAATTCCAAGTTTTTAGTGGAGTAACTTTGGAATTAATAAAACATATTGATTAATTAAAGAGTTTAATTGATTAATATAAAGTTTTGTTGGAGCCCGGGATTATAGGTCCATAAGTCCCCCTCCGGACAAGGAACTCCGATTGGACAAGTTTAGTTGATTTTGTGTTGATCACTTTATTACAAATTAATTGAGAATTAATTTGTAGTATTTATGAATAATAAGATTATTTATAAATAAAATAAATAAATACATAATTTGATTATATATTTATTTATGGACTTAATGGATAATGTGAGCCAAGACACATGTGTTTAAATTTGAGTTAAAATTAAGATAAACTCAAATTAATTTGAATTTAGATAAGCTTGTGAAGCATATGTCTAGATTCAATGCATGTAGGAAGTTGGTTGCTAAGTTCGATTTTGATCGAATAAGTAAACACATGGAAAAAGATAAATATAAAGATATTTTATCTTTTAAATTTGGCCTAAAATCTCTCTAAATTTTTGTATGACAAAAATTTGATTTTGAATTCAAAAGGGTATTTGAATTCAAATCGAAACTTATCATAGTTTAAAAAGGAGAGTTATTTTCTCTATAAAAGGAGTAGCCTTTCTTCTCTCATGAGATGACTTTCAAAAAGAGTTTGATATAAGTTATAGAGAGTGTGAGATAGGAACCAATTGAGAAATCCTAAGAGAGAAAAGGGAGAGAAAAGTTCTTTCTCAAAAGTCCTAGTCTCAATTGCTCATTGGATGAGTTTTAGAGAGAGACAATAATCAGTTTAGTGATCTGATTAATCTTGAGTTGTGCCCACACACAAGTCCATCTCGGATCTTTGTCACCGAAGGAAGACCGTGGTTTCGGGAAAAGAAGATCTACCGATCTCGGAGGATTTAAACTTCTACAACTTTAAGGTACGCTAAGAAATCTGGAAAACTGCTAGGTAAAATTTCCCTCGCGAAACCATGAATTTCCGTCGCTAAAATAAATCATCGATGAAATAGCGAGGGAAAAGTTTCCGTCGCGATTTTTATTCTTATCTAATATTTTATACGTGCTAGGGAAAATTTCCCTCGCGAAACTAATATAAACCATGAAAGATCTTGGTTTTATACGTGTTTATTCACGCTTCCGCATATTTTGAAAATTGTTTTCCCAAAATCTAAAACCAACATCTCTACTCTCAAGATTTGGGGGAGATGACCCCCCAAGCCCTAATCTCTCCTCTCGCCTCTCTCCCAAGCCACCCTCCCTCTAAACCCTCATACTTAACTATTTATATCCATGAATTAGGGTTCCACTTAAAAAATTACAACATTGCCCTTGATTGGGCCCGTGAAGCTGCAAAAGTTACGATGAACGACCTCGTGAACGGCTCGCTCATCACCGCTCACCACAAACCGCCTCAACCGCAGGTCAAATGGCCGTTCATTACCCCGTTCACCTCGCTTGCTTGCTCAACCGGCAGTGAATCCTGGCGGTTCATCACCGTTCACCTCACGCCTTGTTTCAATCGGCGAACGGCCATTCACAAGGCCGTTCACCCTCTCTTTTTGCCTGCCTTTGTGCCCAGGTGTGAACGGCCGTTCACAAAGCAGTTCACCCCCTGTTTACTTCAAAATAACTTCGTTTGTTCTTCATTTTGTTGATAAATGCTTCCTTTTCGTTGGGGTGGCCTATTTATGCCCTGTTTACAAAATATGAAGCATTTTAAGTACCGGCGGGCTACAAATCATTGCATTTGACATGAAAATAAGCATATATATGGTATGTAAATATGCTCATTTGAACGCTTATCAATGAACTCCTTCTGTATGAGGTAATGGCGCCAATGCTTTAATGACTGAACTATGGCATAGAACTCCAAGTTATAAGTGGAGTAGTTCTTCTTCGACCCAGACAGCTTCTCGCTGAAGAAAGCTATCGGTTGTCCTGACTAGCTCATAACACCTCCAATGCCAATTCTAGATACATCATATTTGACCTTGAGCACCTTGTCGAAGTCAGGAAGTGCTAGAACTGGTGCTTCAGTCATCTTTTATTTGACCAGGTGGAAGCTAGTTTCGGCCTCATCCATCCACTAGAAATCATGGCCCTTGAGACACTCTGTGATGGGGGGCGATTAGCGTACTAAAGTTCCAAATGAATCTTCTGTAAAACGAGGCCAACCCATGGAAACTTCTAACATCATGCAAGGTCCTCAGTCTGGGCAACTCCAAAATCGCATCTGTCTTTGATTCATCCGCATGAACACCATCATTAGAAACAACAAAGCCAAGGAAGGTTACAGGAGTGGTGAAGAAGGAGTACTTCTTTCGGTTGGAAAACATGTGCTCCATTCTCAGTATCTCAAAGACAACACGAAGGTAGTCAAAGTGTGAGGACCAACTCGGACTATAGATGAGGATGTCATCAAAATAGACCACCACTAACTTGCCCATAAACGATCGCAGAACCTAGTGTATGAATTGCATGAACATGCTGGGGGCGTTGGACATCTCAAAAGGCATCACCATCCACTCGTATAGTCCATGATGTGTCTTGAATGTCGTCTTCCACCAATCTCCAAGCAGTATTCTGATCCGGTGGTATCTGCTCTTTAGGTCAACTTTAGAGAAGACCTTTGAGTCGGAGAGTTGGTCCAACATATCCTTCAGGCGGGGGATGGGGTAACGGTACTTGATGGTGATTTTGTTGATTACTTGGTTGTCTACACACATGCGCCACGGGTCATTCTTTTATTGCACCAATAGGGCTTGAACAACGCAGGAACTAATGCTTTCTCGGATGTAGCAGCACCTTAATAACTCCTTTACTTACCACTACAATTCCTCGGTCACCTTGGGATTGAGGCGGTATGCCGGTTAGTTCGGCAAGCTCAATCGTGGGACAAGATCTATTTAGTGTTGGATGTCCCTCATAAGACGGAGTCCCAGGGGAAGTTCCTCTAGCATCAAGTCCGCAAACTCCAGGAGCAACTATTGCACCTCTGATAAGTGTTCATTTAAGCATAATTTTATATCATATTCTTATATGCTTGGCATGTAATTTTGAAAACTTTTTGCCCATCGATACTTAAAATGTATTCATTTTGATAAACAAACCAAAATACTAGGACCCTAGGGAAAGAAAGCATTTCAAGAGAAACAGGGACCTCAGAGCACCTAGAAGGTCCCATACGGGTATCCATAGGGGCTGACATACGACCGTATACTTGCACCTGAAAGGCATATAGGCCATCAAATGGACCATATACTAGACCGTATGGAGGTGGCAGGAAGCCATACGGGCTAATATACGCCCATATACGGGCCCATACATCGTAAGATTTCAGTGAATCTGCAGACCTAGAAGAGGGCAAATCGGTAATTCTCACCCCTAAAACCCTAGAGGTATAAAAGCCGACTAATGAGGGTTTAGGAGGGAGGCTAGCAACTGGGGGAGACAGCTCAATCTTGGGGAAAGCTTGGAGATTCTTATTTTTAAGCTATTGGAGGAAGAAGAGGGGAAATCATTGGAAGAGGATCAAGGAAGCCATCAACGGTGTATGCATTAGTATTATTCCTTATGATTTCCTTGTTTGTCTTCATCTTTGTTTTAGATTGTTGCCACCCTTTCATGGAGGGCTAATCTTGTAGACGCTTGGATGAGTGATGAACCCTTGGACATGTTTTAATTAATGTTATTTCTCTATCTTTGAATTTTTGGTTGAATTTCAATCAGTCTATTGGTTGTTTCAATGTAAGTGAATCCCTCTATGTTGTGAGAGCTCGGAGAGATTTTCCTAGTCCATATGGTGGAAGAAGCGAATGCCTCCCCATGTGTAGAACATCTGTAATAGAGGAGGTTGTGAGTATACCAAGAACCCGGGTACTAAGGAGAGCGAGCCCTTTAGACGTATTATTCCCATAACCCTTCCAAGACTTAGGTTCCCTAGATCATCATCAGTAAGGGCACTAGGATTAGTAATTCGCCTCGAGAGAGGGAGTGAATGCACCATAGGAACCCTTGGCCAAGGATCAACCAAGTATCAAGATAGAGAATAGCATTCATCTTTTACAAGTCCAAGGGGGATTCAATTGTCCAAGCATCCCCTTTTTATGATTGTTTAACCTTAAGAGCAACTCGATTCCATTGTTTGTGTTTTCAATTGATTAGTTTAGAATTAGCATAATCAACCACCTTTGGATCGACTAGATAGTAGATGAATAGTGGGTACTAGTACTTCCATCTCCCTGAGGATTGATAACCCAACTTTCAAGTCCACTTTATTACTTGTGACGACCCGTAATATTGCGGTTGTATCCCATAAAGTTTTTGGCGCCGTTGCTGGGGAGAATTGGATTACTAGGAAGGCTAGGAATTTACTACTTTAGTCATTTTTATTTTTATACCTTTACTTTCTTTCTTTGTTTTGTTTTTCATTCCATTGTAATTTTTTATACTAATCTTCTTTTTCTGGATGTCTTGCGAGGTATCGATTGTATGACCCGCAAGAACTCTAAAGGATTGCTTGAAGTTTACAGCGAGATTAAGAGAACCTTGCACCAGAGATTGAGAAAGATTGAAGGAGCACTTCCGGGGAGTCAGAAAATTTCACTCCTACCGAAGTCATTGGTGAAGCAAGGGAAGTGTCAATTATGGCTGTGAGAAGGCAAACGTTGGCCGAATATGAGAGATCTCATTACACTGGGGAGAAGTTCAGTGTTCACCCTCCCATTGTCAACATGAACAATTTTGAGATCAAGCCAAGCACAATGTGCATGATTCAGACCACAACTCAATTTGATGGGAGGCCCGATGAAGATCCCCATGCACATTTAACGAAATTTATCTAGATTTGCAACATGTTCAAGATCAATGGAGCTTCTGATGATGCAATTCGGTTGAGACTTTTTCCATTCAGTTTGCGGGAAGGTGCATATAGGTGGCTTACTTCATTACCCTCCGGTTTCATCCGTACTTGGGCTGAGATGCTTGACAAATTCTTAGGCAGCTACTTTCCACCAAGCAAGGCCTCAAAGCTAAGGTTGGACATCTTCGCCTTTAAACAAGGCCCTGCCGAAACATTTTTTGAAGCCTATAAGAGATACAAGGATTTGCTCCGACGTTGTCCAAAACATGGTCTAGACCCCTATGCTAAAGTCAGAACAATCTACAATTGGTTGAACAACTCAACTAGACAATAGGTGGATGTTGTCGCCAGCGGATCATTGGGAACAAATACCCGGAGGATGCCGAACAAATTTTTGAAGACGTGGCCAGTAATGAAGCCCATTGGTCTACAAGAGATAAACAAGTAAGGTTGGTTCATGGATGAAGCTATATATTCTGATCCAAATCTTGGTGAAAAGTTGGATATATTGACAAGGAAAATTGAGCTATTGACAACCGGTAATAGCTCGAGGCCGGCAACGGTGATGTATTGCAATACTTGTGAGGAAGGGCATGAAGCATCAAATTGTCCTATAGCAAGCACTGAAATAATTCCCATGGAGAAAGTACAATACATGGGGAATGCTCCAAGGCAACCAGATGGTCAATATCGACCATATGCTCCTAAATGGACCCATCCGGCTTTGTCTTATGGAAATCTACAAGCAGGATAATACCCTCCCAGCTTTCAACACCCTCCAAAGCCTCAAGAAAAGAAGTTTAACATGGAGAAGATAATCATGAAATATATGCAAAACAACGACACTACAATTCGGAATCTACAAGCCACAATTTACAACTTGGAGATCAAATTGGACAAATGACAAAATCTCTAGCCGAGAGACCCCAAGGTAGTTCGTCGGGCAATACGGAGGAGAACCCTCGGGGAGAGCAATATAAGGCCATCACTTTGAGAAGGGAAAGGAGGTGGAAGTCTCGATCCCAAAGCCTCAAGTCAACACTCCTATAGATATTGAGGATTCCGAACCCGTCGTTAATTCTGAGGAAGTGAAGAAGGGAAAGGAGAAACCCTTGGAGAAATCACCCGTACCTCCGTACCAACCTCAAGTCCCTTACCCAACGAGGTTAAACAAAGACAAAGAGGATGCTCAGTTGATGAAGTTCAAGGGTATGTTGAAGCAACTACACATCAATATGCCGTTGGTGGAGGTTCTAGCCCAAATGCCTAAATATGCAAAATTTATGAAGGACTTCCTCTCCAACAAGAAGAAATTGGAAGATGTGGATGCTGTATTGCTCAATGCTCAATGCTCAATGCTCTGCCGTTATCCAACAAGCTATGCCGAAGAAGTTAAAAGATCCGGGTTGCTTATTGGTCCCTTGTATTCTTGGAGAAGGGGTCACAAAGAAGGCATTGGCGGATTCTGGGGCAAGTATTAATATGATGCCCTATAAATTATACATGAAGCTCAGCCTCGAAGAGCCTAAGCCTACGGGAATGACACTGCAATTAGCCGACCGATCTGTAAGGAGACTGAAAGGAATAGCTGAAGATGTGCTTGTTCTGATCAACCATTTGTTTTCCCGACCGATTTTGTACTTTTAAATGTTGATGATGAGGTCGACATTCCTATTATTCTTGGGCGACCTTTCCTGGCCACCGCTCAAGCCCTAGAAGATCATGCACAAGGTAAGCTTGCTTTGAGGGTGGGAGATCAAGAGGTCGTATTTCAATTGTCCGATGCAATGCGGTACTCAATGGCCCTAGATAATACCTCGTATTACATTGACGAGGTGGATGCAATCACTTTGGAGTATATAGAGGATATGCTAATGGTGGATCCACTATACCACTATTTGGGGGAACAAGAGGGACACTCGGAGGAAGTCCAAGGGAATTCCATTCCATCGAGGGTAGAAACGGTGAAAGTCAAGAAAAAGAAGAAAAAATTCATTCCACCTACAATATGCTGGAAGAAAGTGCAAGAAAAGGGGGTAAGCATAGAACCATCTGCTCAGAATACTTCCAAAGGAAGCCCAGGTATGGAGAATAACCATAGATCAATTTATGCCAACCTGGCAATATTTTTATTCGGACAATACTTTAAGGAATTAGCCAATGAAAGCTTCAAGGTATTTGAACCCTCATAAGGTAAGGTGAAGGTACGTCAAGCTAGTGATGTTAAACAAGCGCTTCTTGGGAGGCAACACAAGTCCTAGAAATTTTCTTTAGTTACAATTTCTTTTGATTAGTCAGATTGTATGTGTTTGGAATAAATGAATGAGATGTTTTATATCCGTTTTCATAGTATATTGTACCATCTTGCTGGTTGTCGATTCATTCATTGCCCTAGATTCATAATTGTCATTAGGTTGCATGAGGAGGATTCGAGTGGTGTCCTAGATTGGTTGTATAAGCCAAACCCAGGCCCATACCGGGTATCATACGGCTTGTCATACGGCCGTATGACCCCTCTAGTAGGGTATACGGGGTATCATACGACCCATACATAGGGCCGTATGACCCAGCCAGTGGCATATAGGGCTGATATACCGCTAGTATATGGGCCTGTATACGACAAGTTTAGGGCGTTATAAATACAACTTTCCCCATTTCTTTTTCAAACCCTAGCCGACTCCACTCTCTTTCATGTTGACTCGAGTCCTCTCCTCGTCAACGCAACCTATACTCTTGATTTGGGCACTCGTTCTCTCTAGGTATGATCTCTAATGCCTTGATTTGTCAATTTGATCTATCATCACCATATTTAGACCCCTAGGGATTGAATGAATGTATTTTGAATGGATTTGAGATGATTATATGCCTTTTTGCCTCAAAATCTTATGGGAATGCGTTGATTTAAGGCATGTTTAGAGTTTAGGAAGAGAAATGGGTGAATAGCATGTAAATGAGGATGTGTACGCCGCTGGGGGTTGGCATCGCCGCCCCCAAGCGTATACGGGTTGTATAGCAGCCCGTATGGCCCATAAGTGTACCAATACGGGCTGATATACGCCCGTATGGAACCCCGTATACTCCCAGGTGGGGTCATACGGGCCGTATACCGCCCGTATGGATGCCTTTATAGGGCCAATTAAGGGCCGTAGTCCGCAAATTTTTGTTTTACTAATCTCTTCAACACTCCCATTCGCACTAACACCCTTTTTCGATTGTTTTGTAGATATACAGAGAAAAGTAATAGCGTCCAAGAAGAAGAGGACCGGGGAAGGCTCCTCCACCAAACCACAATTTGAAGAAGAGCGCTTCTTCCACCGCTACCAAAGGCTGGCTGCAAAGCCCTTTGGGCGAACGCGGTACACTGATTGGGGAGTAGCCACCGAACTAGGGATCGCAGACCGAGTGTAGAGCATGCTCATGGTTGGTGAATGGGACAAGCTATTCTCCATCAACCACGAGACCTTCCGCGAGGCCACTCTCGAGGTCCTGAGCACATTTGAGGCCGATCGGAGTGCCATCCAGGAGCGCTCCCTCATGGCGATATCCTTTCAGCTTTTTGGGGCGAAGAAAACCATGAGCTACGTCCGCTTCTTGATGCTCATGGGATTCTATGATATGGAGGCCCTCCACACTCGCCTCCTCACTTCCTTTCCCGAGCACATCATTACACCCACGCACTACTAGCTCCAGCTTGGGGGACGCCATGGAAACCAAAATGCGTCCCTCATGACTGATCCGGTCCACCGTTTCATCCACACATTAGTCAGCTGCTCCATCACAGAGCGAGATGACAGCACCGGGAAGGTCACCGTCACCGACCTATTTATTCTCTATAGCATCTTCGAGCGGGTACCTATTCATTTGGGGTACGTACTCGCCGATTACTTGGTGCACCAGGGGACCCATACCCGATTGAAGACCATCACTGCGAGGCCCTACATTCCCCGCCTTATCATTGGTATAGGCCTCAAGGAGAAAACGGAGGACATGGAGAGACTCCAGCTCATGACCGCCCTCGGGATACGATTCTCACGGAGTAGCGCCGCTTGGGCTACCAGTTTAAGGAGCTGTCTATCTTTATCCGCGGGCATCCAGCATTTGCACCTCCTCCAGCATAGGGACCCCCCAGAGAAGCACCCGAGGCACCAGCAGATGACCAAGCAGCTTGAGGACTTGGATACTTCTCTTTCATTGTGTTGATGAAACTTTATTTTCGTGTGCACTTTTTATATTTCTTTCTTGTTGGACTTATGATTTTATTTTTTTTGCACCGTGTATGGCCAGCAAGGGCATCGCCCTGCTACACTTATCCTTTTGTTTATTTTCTATAGACTCCTCTACTTTCCTATTCTTTTCTATGGAGTTATGAGGATCTTTCCCTTGCTTTGCAGAAGTGGACCTTGTATCAATATCCCCCGATAGTCGCCAAGCACCAATTTAATGGAAATCGATTGGCACACCAAATTAACCGGGGAAGTTTTAGTTCACCTTTCTCCATGCATATTAAATTTTGGAATTATTGCGTACATTGAGGACAATGTACGATTTTAAGTGTAGAGATGGGTAGCTACCTATCCTTTATCTTTGTACATCCATAGCAAAACTTTAAGTGTGGAGATAGGTAGCTATTAGTGAAATTCATTGCAAATTTTTAAATTTTTCATGACTTGCATGCCTCGACAAAGGCATTAAGGAAACATGTTCACGCACTCTATTTCTAGGGCACCATCTTGGCACATAATTTTGTTAAACTCTCCTATGAAACGCCATGGGCATTTAAAGAACATCTCTGTGACACTCATGATCTTTATAGACAATAGATAACCCATTGCCATGTTCTTTTTTACGTTAATAGCTAAACACATTTTTCAATGGCTCCAAGAGATCTTGTGGCACTAATTCAATTCATTAACCCCTCATAATATGACCTAGTGGACAAGTAGGGAGAGAATAAAATAGTTGTATATAATAGTCATGAAGAAATAAAGACAGTGTTCCGCTGCTTATTTTGATGAAGTAGTTTGGGGTTCCGGCACCCTATAAGAGCGTCCCTCAATACAAAAAATCATTACTTAGCATGAACACAACCATACAGGGTTGTAACCATCTTAGTATCTAAGTGCCCCGGTTCCTAATCAGCATGAGCACTCTGCGAAGAGGAAGAACTACACTCTACATTGATCTTTAATACAGGAAAGTCAGATCCATTAGGGATGCCCTACCAAAAAAAAAAAAGAAATGTGTGTGTCTTCCTATTTGTCCACCACTTATCTAATCTAAGGGGATCTCACTGATCATTGGGCCTAAAGAATCCTCTAGAGCCCATTGGGGAGGTGCTTGTCTTGCAAAGTTTTTTTTTTCTTTTTATAACATGGCATGTGGAGTTAATAAGCTTTGTCTAAAACTATAATGATATCTTGCATTAGATCTATTTAGGCCCTGGCGTGGAAATGGGAGAAAAAAACACATGGGTGGTGAACTTAAAAAGAGTTGAGCCATATATTTCATGGCCAAGAGGATGAACACTTATATTTTCTTTTATTAATTTCTTTTCTTTGCTTGGGGACAAGCAAATCTTTAAGTGTGGAGATATTTGATAAGTGTTCATTTGAGCATAATTTTATATCATATTCTTTTATGCTTGGCATGTAATTTTGAAGACTTTTTGCCCACCGATACTTAAAATGTATTCATATTGATAAACAAGGCAAACTACAAGGACCCCGGGGAAAGAAAGCATTTCAAGAGAAACCAGGACCTCAGAGCACCTGTAAGGGCCATATACGTATCTATAATGGGCCGATATACCGCCAGAGCATCGGCACCTGAAAGGCATACGGGCCATCATACGGCCCGTATACTAGACCGTAAGGAGGTGGCTGGAAGCTATACGGGCTAATATATGCCCGTATACGGGCCCGTACATCGTAAGATTTCAGCGAATCTGCAGACCTAGAAGGGGGTTTAGAAGGGAGGCTAATGAGGGTTTAGAAGGGAGGCTAGCAACTGGGGGAGAGAGCTTAATCTTGGGGAAAGCTTGGAGATTCTCATCCTTAAGCTATTGGAGCAAGAATAGGGGAAATCATTGGAAGAGGATCAAGGAAGCCATCAACGGTGTATGCATTAGTATTATTCCTTATGATTTCCTTATTTGTCGTCATCTTTGTTTTGGATTGTTGCCACCCTTTCATGGAGGGCTAATCTTGTAGATGCTTGGATGATTGATGAACCCTTGGACATGTTTTAATTAATGTTATTTCTCTATCTTTGATTGTTTGATTGAATTTCATTGAGTCTATTGGATGTTTCAATATAAGTGAATCCCTCTACCTTGTGAGAGCCCGGAGAGATTTTCCTAGTCCATATAGGGGAAGAAGCGAACGCCTCCCCATGTGTAGACCATCTTTAATAGAGGGGGTTGTGAGTATACCGGTAACCCGGGTACTATGGAGAGCGAGCCCTTTAGACGTATTATTCTCATAACCTTTCCAAGACTTAGGTTCCCTAGATCATCATCGGTAAGGGCACTAGGATTAGTAATTCGCCTCGAGAGAGGGAGTGAAAGCACCATAGGAACCCTTGGCCAAGGATCAACCAAGTATCGAGATAGAGAATAACATTCATCTTTTAGAAGTCCAAGGGGGATTCAATTGTCTGAGCCTCCCCTTTTTATGATTGTTTAACCTTAAGAGCAACTCGATTCCCTTGTTTGTGTTTTTAATTGATTAGTTTGGAATTAGCATAATCAACCACCTTTGGATCAACTAGATAGTAGATGAATAGTGGGTACTAGTACTTCCATCTCACTGAGGATCGATAACCCGACTTTCAAGCCTACTTTATTACTTGTGACGACTCGTACACTTGCGGTTGTATCTCATCAACCTCTATCGGCAGATCTGGATCCATTTCCATAATACTATGCATAGAAGGTAGAAGTACATAGACTACATCTCCCTGCTCGATCCAGCTTAAAAACCTTGACAAAGAAAGTAGGTTAGTATTGGTTACTGAGGTAGGAGGCTTTTCTTCCCAACGCGGTGCCAACACGATCCTTTTCCCCTTGATGCTGAGGGAATAAGTATTCTTCCTTCCATCGTGAACTTCGCTTCGATTATACTACTATGGTTGCCTTAGTAGTAGGTGACAAGCATCCAATGACACGACGTCGCACCATGCATGGTCAAAATACCTTTGCCTAATAGAGAAAGACACGAGACATCGCCGATCTACTTTTACCTCGATGTCTTTGCACTACAAGAAAACAGGTCTTTTGTGACGCACATTTAGCGGCGGTTTATAAACCGCCGCTAAATGTAACACTGGAGGTGGTTGTTGCGACGGGTCATTAGAGGGTCGCTAAATGGATGATTTTAGCGGTGGTTTTTAAGGAAACCGTCTCGGAAATTAAGCTTTTAGCGTCGATTATTGTAACCGCCGCTACGTTGATCCAGTTGGGGCGACAATGTGTTGGTTATGGTGGCAGTTATATTGTAACAGCCGCTAGTGGCTTTAATGAAAACCCTAACACTGATGCACCGACCCCACTCTCCCATCTCCGTATCCAAATTTAATTCCTGCAAATTCCTTCCCCACTCTCCCCGACGAGATTTCAATCCCTATCCCACACTCCCCCATCTCCCTATTGTTGTTCCTCGTCGCCCCCATTCTCACATCTCGTCCTCCTCTGCGCGGAAAAGAAACGATTCGCGCCTAATCTGGTGGTTCCTTTAAGGTACTGTTGATCGGGACACGGGAGTTGGAAAGAGGTATTGCTTGTTACTTTCATCTCCAACAATGGGTTTTTAATTTGATGATTTGATTGGTTTTTTTGTTATGGAAATAATTAGTTTTGTGATTTTGGATATGAAATTAGGTTGGGATTTTGCAACTAGGTTTCTGCTGAGTTTTTGGTTTTTTTTGGGCAGTGTTGATTTTAAGATCATGTCTCTCACTGTTGCTGGGGAGAGATTAGAATTGACGAATTAGGATACTGGTAACGGGCATTAGGTTAATACTGTTTTCACCAAATAGCTTCACTGAACCGTGAGATGCTCTCTTATGAATCTCAAGAGGGGAAAAGAAGATATCATTGATCTTAGAAGTCAACTCAGTAAAGTTATTTGTTAAAAAGGATACTATTGCACTGCAAAATATTCAGGAGTAAACTTAGACTTAATAGATTCCTATGAACTACTGCCTTTTAAGCCTCTTCAGATGCTATCGTTCTCTATAGGATTGTCTCTATATAACAACATTGATAATACTTTAAAGTGTTTTTTGCTTATATCATATACAAAACTTGAAACAAGCTATTGTTCTTCTTTTGTTTCTTTATTTGAGTGTACAATGTTTTAAAACCCATTACAATATTCTGATTTTGCAGCTGGACAAGAAAGGTTTAGGACTCTAACAAGTTCTTACTATAGAGGTGCTCAAGTAATCATTTTAGGTATGTATTCACATGCTTTTGAGATTAATATTAGCTATTGTTCTTCTTTTGTTTCTTTATGTGAGTGTACAATGTTTTAAAACCCATTACAAAATTCTGATTTTGCAGCTGGACAAGAAAGGTTTAGGACTCTAACCAGTTCTTACTATAGAGGTGCTCAAGTAATCATTTTAGGTATGTATTCACATGCTTTTGAGATTAATATTTTTGTAGGACACCAGCCTGTGGAAATTCCTCATAGTTGGAGAAAACTATGTTTTTATTAGTTAATTTGTCCATTTGCAGACTCACACTCATTTTCTTGTAAGTTCTCTTGTGATCAGCTGGTCCATCAGTGAGGTATTGAAAAATGTTTTCTTTTTATTCTAATACTGAAATTTAGTGGAATTGTCCCTGATAATCAACTATGTAATAAAGTATGCCTGATCTATTGTTCCTTTTGTTTTCCCTTGCATGTTTTTTATTTGTAATTTTAAACAACATAAGGGCTTTTTGTTTAATGGAAAAAATGAAGTCGTATTTTAGATCTTTAAAGTTTTTAAGAGTTGTGTACAAATAGAGTTAACTTGGAAAATAAACGATTTTTTTTTAAATCAAAGCACAAATTGTTGTCTTATTATTTTCAAGAAAGTTTTTTTTCCAACATAATTTGCAATTTTCTTTTATTATGTTCTCTATTCAGATATTTGATTGATTTTGTTGTTGAATCTGTTCATTCATTAAAGCCAATTTAAGTCTTGGAAACTATTAACAAATGTTTACTTATGTAAATGAAGGTGTAGATTTGAACCATAGCTAGCTACACTTGGTAGCTATAAGAAGCTTTTAGTATTGTTGATATCGAAGCATTGAGAAGTTGCCTGCTAATTGCTTCAGGTTTGGTTCCCTTACTTTTTCTATTTCTCTTTTTTTATGTATTCATTGTTAGTTTTAGTTGTATTATTAATGAGGTTGTCGAACATGTTCCCTTGGTATGGATTTGAAGCTTTAAATAAAGCTCAAACATAAAAAAATCTATGCAAACTAACTTCATGGATAGTGATGGACACATGCCTTCTTAATCGGCAGTTGTATGGATTTCATGGCTCCAGAAGCTCTCAATTCCATCGGCATGATGCCAAGGTATCGTTGGGGTACTTCTAATCTTAAAAATTACTCCATTTTTTGCTTCTTATTCTTTGAGCTATGAGTTACTTTTATAGCAACTGGATTCAATTCCGAATGGCAGTCACATGTCGAGTACTTACTGTGCTCTGGCCATACTCAAAATAATTGATTATGATTTGTCAAGCATCCACTCTGAATCGATCTTAATTTCAATGAGACATCTTCAGCAGCTTGATGGGAGGTGTCCTTACTATCCTTGAGTCTCTTTTCTTTGTGAATTGATCAAGGTTTTCATTAGTTAAAAAATTCATTTTTAGGGTAACATGATATGCTTTCATCTATATATCTCTCTGTATTGTATGCTCCGGCAGTGTATTGTTTTGTTTACTTTCTTACAAATTTATACTGAAGGTACTACCTATGGTCACTTATAAAATTGAGTATGGAGGATTCTCAATTGTTAAATTTTGTGCTAGGTGGTCTTCAGTCATGCTAGTTTATGAATGGTCTATTTAAGGTTTCATATTCTTTTCTCATATTGCCCTTTTCCAATTTTGTTAACAGGGAATTGTCCATATCAATATTTACATGGATACTGGTCCATGAGTTCAATCTTTGTTATGCAAGTGTACTTATGTGGTTATTATGCTCCCTTATTTTTTTTTAAAAGAAACTGTTGATCACCAACTGTATCCAAATCCTGGTTCAAGATTGATACATGAACATTATTGTATATCCAAATCCAACTCCAGTACCAATAGATTGCATGGCATTCAGCTTCAAAAGTAGATTGGATCCATTGTTTCAGTTCATGATACGATTCCTTCTGAAAGGTGAGGTCTTAAATGGTCTGCAGGAAGTATGGCTTTTTTTAGGAGTTGTTAATTAGTTCATAAGTTAAAAATTTTGATTTTTCAGGTATGGGATGCTCTTATTATTCTGGATGTGGCTAATGTTGATAATCCTGAGGGTTGTCTAGATGTGTGAGTAATGGTCTTTTTTTTATTGTGATGAGAACCATGAAAAAGTCCACAATTTTTTGTTGTTTTATTTGCAGGATTGGGATATATTCATTAAAGGCAGTGTCCAAACAATTGGCAGGGAGACCTAATGGTTGGAACAATGAGTTTGTCTTTTAATTACTTGATGTTTGATGTTTGTTTGCTTTCAATTTGAATTGGTTGTTTTTGAATTTGGTTTTGATAATTAATTTGCATATCCTTGTTTCTAAGTTGAGATCAAGCTCTAAATAAATGGAAACTTGTGGTGGTTTGCAGGGACTTTTAAGAGAGTGGTGAAAAAGAAGCCTACTGAGGATTTCAATTGGATGCCATACACTACAACTCTTTTTAGCACTTCTTTTTGGAGTTTTTATAGACTTTGAAGCCTGGAGGACTTCTTGTGGTGACAGTCAATGGGATAGGAACCTTGCTGCAAGCCATTTCAAGTGGATGCCATAGACTACAACTCTTGTGGTCACACCTCTCTCTCTAAAATTTTGACTTGTTTGAATTCTACTTGTTCTGATGTAAGTGATAGTGTCATAGTCAAGAGTATGAAAAGAGGAAAAAGTGTTGTAAATTGTATGAACAAATGAAATTAATTTTGTAATAAATTTATGAATTATTAATAAATTTTAATTTTTTTTTAATTTGATTTGAATGGTGTATACAGGTTCAAAATTCTTATTATTGTAAAAAAGAATCATAAATATATAATTTAATTTTAAAAAAAATATTGGCACTCATGGCGATTTCCAACCGCCCTAAAACAATGATTTATAAAATAAAAAATATATAAATAATAAAAAAAATATATTTAAAAATCGTAAGACACTAGCGGCGGTTCAAAAACGCCGCAAATGGTATGTAGTGTACTGGTTCGCGCAATTGCATTTTGCTGCAGTTCAAGTGGCGGTTACCAACAGCCGCTAAATGTATCTTGTGAATCACGACGGTTATACCGGCGGTTGACCAAAACCGCAGCGAAATGCAGTCACGACACTGAGATTTGTGGCCGCTTTTTAACCGCCGCCACATACATTTAGCGGCGGTTATAACCGCCGCTAAACGCTTTATTTCTTGTAGTGTTGCTCAACCATGATAGATTGTAGAGCTTCGAATGTCGCTCTGTTTTTAACTGCAACTTCTAGACAGCGTCTTAAGAGACCACGTTCTCACAACTACCGCTGTCGATGATCACCTTGCAAACCTTGTCGGCCACTGTGCAGGTGGTGTGGAAGATATTGTTTCTCATCCATTTGTCCTTTTATTCATCCTTGGATACCATCAGACTCTTATGAACAACAAGAGTCTTATAGCCATCCCCAATCAGCACGTCACCAACCCTATCATCATAATCTCCATAATCATCATAAACTGGCTCCTCAGCCTCCTCAACCTCGCATACCTCGTTCTCTTCAATCATCAGGTTCTTGCCTTTCAGGTTTCTGACACTCGGGTGCTTTATGCCCCTACTTACCACATCGATAACAATGAACAGCAGAGTTAGAACTACCTGACGGTGGTTGCTAGACCGAGGGGGGTTCCTGAGGGCGAGCTGGCCAGCTACTCTAATCGCTAATAATTGGTGGTCTTCTATTCTGCTGCTTTTCAACAGAGAGGGCGCGCTGATATGCCTATGAAACAGTCCACAATATGTGTAGACCAAGAACATCCTACAATGGTTCGCGTAGACCTCCCAGATATTGAGCCACCAGTTGCTCCTCTGTCTCGGATAAGTCTTTCCTCGCGATCAATTGGTAGAAGTTCTCTGTCTACTCATCTACTGATCTTGTGCCCTGCCTCAATGTGTGAAGCCGTTGAAACAAGGTTTAGCTATAGACGAAGAGGAGGAAGTACCCCTTCATCTTCTTCTTCATCTTGTCCCAATCAATGATCTTCGGTTTGCCTTGTCGATCTCATGCACGTAGCAGTTGCTCCCACTACGCGGATGCTCTGCCCTTCAACTTGATGGCAACTAGCTTCACCTTCAAACGATCGGGGACCTCCTTATACTCAAATATCCTCTCTATCTCATTCAGCAAGTTGATGAAGACTTCAACATGTAGGTTTCAAGTAAATTGTGGCAACTCCACCAAAAAGTCGAGATCTCCATGAAGCTCCTCTCGTGCACGGTGCTGTATGGGCTGCTGGCGGGCAGAATAGCGATTATCCCGCGGGCTAGCCGGATCCAAGGACCGCAAGGAAGATCAAATGAAGAACAAAAAGAACTAGATAAAATATTCTGAATTTCAGGGAAAAACTTTTATTCAAAACTCAATAATGAAAAATTAACCTATAAGCTAGGTCAAATAGCTTTGAAAGAATAACCTATAAACCCTGTCATCTTATCTAAATTGCCAAAATTGGTAAATTATTACTCAAAACTAAGACTACTCTAAATTTAAAACTCTAAACAAATTAGATAACTCCTAAATATTTGAGATCAAATCGAATTCAAATCCTATCCTAATTTGATAAATAATTTAATACTAAAAATAGAAAAAAAATATCAAAATAGTGATATGACGGAAAAACAGCAAAATTTGAATTCGAATATGGTGCCCACCGAGTCGATCCAAGGGACCACGTGGTGCGCGTTGAAACGTGGTGCGCGCTGAAACTAGCCTTCAGGATTTGGTTCGAACGTGTGATTCTGACATTTTTAACAAAAGTTATGACCAAAATACAGAACCCCCAAAAACTACTCCAATCACGGAATTGGCTTGATCACTTCCAGTCTTTTTGTTGATCTTCCAACTCAGCACAAACTAACCCAAGCCTCCTGCACCAGTCACCCTGGGTCTGAAAGAGCTCATCCTCGACTTCAAAACAATGTCTTTAGAATCGTCTGAAGTCTTCAAGCTTGGTCCAATCTTATGCTCGTAATCGTCATAGATGGGTTCGCCAATTTTCTTCTCGTAGTCATTGTAGATAGGCGAGCTCTCCTCCTCCTATTCGTCGTAGATGGGTGACATCACCTCCTCCTCATCATCATCTTAGGTAGGCGAGATCTCCTCATCCTCATTATCATCGTAGATAGGTTGGCCAAACCTCCGATGGCTATGATCATGTTGATGGACTTTCTCAGCCGGAACCTGCCCACGACAACCACGATCAAAATCGATCAATTCTAGATGCCTTGATAACTTTGTGACTTGCCTTTGTAAATCCTTAACATCAAGCGTTGGGTTAACTCCTCGACTTGCCTTTTTAGATCCTCGTTCATCGTCTCCAGGGCGCTCCGATCATGGTACTGGACATCCTCAGTCAAAACCTGTCCACCACGTTGACCACAGCCACCACGACCTCCAGCAATTGAAGACAATGTAATAGGAAGAAGATGAGTTGTTCTGTTACCAACTGACGCAGGGCAAGATAGTGATTAACCTGCGGGCGGTGGCAACTAGGGGATTGATAATAGAACAAGCAAGGGGGAAGACAAACAGAGAAGAAAGTCTCTGAAAGTTCAAAGGAAAAATATTATTCAATATTCAATGACTAAAACTCAACTTACAAGCCGAGTTTAAATAGCTTCAAAAAACTAACCTAGAAACCTATCTTCTTATCCAAATTTGCCAAAATCGGTAAATTTGTGTTCAGAAAAAAAACTTATATAATTCTAAAATAACTAAACAAATTAGATAACTCCTAAAAATACGAGATCAAATTGGATTCAAATCCTATCCTAAATTCTCATACTAAGTATTACCAAAAATAGAAAAAAAAACACCGAAAAATGAAGAAATGACGGGAAAAATAGTAGAAATTGAGGATTAAGGAAAGGACTATCAAGAAAATCTTGATGTACTACACGTGCACGTTGAGACGATCTTTCTGAATTGGGGTTGAGTGCGCGATTCCGATACCTGTAGCCAAAGTTATGGCCAAAATACCGAACTGTGTCCAAAGTTCTCCCCAATTCCGGACTTGGCTCGATTACCTTCCTCCTTTGCGTCAGGCCGCCAAGTCATGGTATGCTAAAGCTCTCATGGTGCAATCAGATAGTTTGGCATCGTCTGACTCGAGGTCTCTTGCATCATAGGTACTAATAGTTGAGAAGCTGCTTGAGGTCAACGTCGGGTGAGGATGCGATTCTTGATAGAAGGTAGTCTTCCTCGTTTTAGGTTGGAGGGATCTTGATAATTTGGAATTGTGAAAACTTGGGAAGGATTTTCTTCACTACAACCTTATAATTAATCATGTTGTCCTTCCTGAGCTTCAAATTCCCCACGGTACTCAAACTGGGAGTTAGTATAGTCTCGTAGGCTTAGTACCCCGAGACCTCAGGCTAGCTGTACCCCGAAAATAAGGGCTTCGTACTCAGCCTTGTTGTTCATTGCCTTGAACCCAAATTTGAGTACCGTGGAAGTGTGCCATCCCGAGGTAGAGGGTATCACTAGACCCACTAGTGCTCTATCCTCTGTGGTCGAGTTATCCATGTGCAAGGTCCACCGGGAGCAAGAGGCGTCTTCTGCATCCACGAGCTCAGAAGGCTGTGAACTACCGCCTACCAGGGCCATCAGCTCCACTATGAAGTCGACCAGTACCTTCGCCCTGATAGCAGTTTGAAGCTTGTAATTCACTTCAAACTCTCCAATTTCAATCACACCTTTGATCCATTTGTCGAACGTTTTTGATAGATGGAGAACTTGCTTTAGGTGTTGGTCGGTAAGGACCGTGACCTTATAAGCCTAGAAGTAGGGCCTCAACCATCGGGCCAAGGTGATGAGGGCGAAGGCTAGTTTCTCTAGAGGAAGATATCTTGACTCGTAGTCGTTGAGGACCTTGGTTGTATAGTAAATGGGCTTCTGGACACCCTTCTTCTTCTTTTATGAGAATCGAGCTTACTGTTGAGGTGGTCACGATTGGGTATATGTAGAGTTCTTCCCCGGGTCATGGTTTTGATAATAACATCGGTGACTTGAGGTGATCCTTGAGCTTCTTGATTACTTTCTAGCATTCTTCTGTCCATTCCATTTATGGTGCCTTTCGTAGTGCTTCGAAAAAGGGGAGATTCTTCACGCCAGCCCTTGAGATGAAGCGTCAGAGGGCCGCCATGAGCCCATCCAACCTTTGAATATCCTTGATGGCCTTTGGGGACCCCATCTCAAGTATTCCCATGACTTTCTCTAGGTTGGCTCCAGTGCCTCATTAAGTAAGCATGAAACCTAGAAATTTTCACGACTCGACGCCAAAGGCAAATTTGCTCGGGTTGAGTCGCACACCATATGTCCGGAGGAACTGGAATGCTTCCTACTTGTTGGTTGTGTTGTATTTAGCTGTCTTGCTTTTGACAAGGATGTTATCTACATAGGCTTTGATGTTCCTTCTGATCAGTCCTTCGAAGACTTTGCTTACGAGCCTCTGGAAAGTTGCCATGGCATTCTTCAAGCCGAAGGGCATCAACCTGTAGTAATAGGTTTCTTTGCTGGTGATAAATGAAGTCTTCTTTTTGTCAGACTCAATAATCCAAATCTGGTTTTATCCCGAGAATGCATCTAAGAAGCTGAGCGTCTTGTGCCCCATTATAGAATTATCCAGATCATCAATCAAAGGCAAAGGGAAACAATCCTTTGGACAAGCTTTATTTAAATCCATGAAGTCAATACACACCCTTTATTTTTTGAATTATTTCGTCACCAAGACTATATTAGCCAGCCAATCTTTGGTAACTAACTTCCATAATAAACCTTGCTTTAAGGAGCTTGTTGACCTCCTCTTCTGCAGCCTTCTAACTTTCTGGGGCGAAGCTCCTCCTCTTATGTGTCATAGGAAGGTCGGGTCCACACTGAGACGGTGCTCGATGACTACCTGATCAATGCTTAGAATGTCTTTTGGGAACAAGGCAAAGAGGACAGAGTTGTTTTATAACAGTAGCAAGATTTCATCTCGGTACTCGATTCGTAGCAGGCCCTGGCCTGGACAGTCCTATCTAGCTAGGCCCCGTCAAGAGGGAGCATAATTAATTCTTTAACTGGTGTCGGTCGGTGCTCCTGATCATGATCCTCGGCCTCTTTGGATTCTTCAACTGTCATGGTCTCCGGGGTCTTTCCTTTGGGTTGACCTATGCCCTTGAGGAGGGAGACATAGCATTGCCGAGAGAGCGACTGGTCTCCTCTTATTTCTCACAGCCATTTTTCAGTTGGGAACTTTAGCAGGAGATGACAGGTGGAGATGACCGCCCTCAAGGTGTTGAGGGTCGGCCCCCCGAGAATGATATTATAGCCGAACAAGCAGCAGACGATAAGGAAGTTTGTCATCACTATGGATAATCCAGGCGAATTTCCAATCGTGACGGGGAGTGTCAGTACTCTTTCGAGTTGTATTGCTCCCCCTGAGAATACTACCAGTGGGACAAATCTTCTGTTGTCAATCAAGACTCTCCTCATCTTAAAGTTGGAGAGGGTGATGGCGATGACTAGGGCATCGTCATGGGGTGGCTGAAAATTCCGACATCATCGTTGGAAAGGATAATAAGCGGTGTTGCTCTAGGTCTCTTCAGGTATTGTCTGTCTTGGACAGCCACAACCATTCGAGCATAGCTCTTGCATGATGCCGAGCTTTCTCCGCCACATCCAGGACCGCCTCCAATATAGTTGAGGACCCCTCTCCCAGCCTCATTACGTTTTGGAGATGATGGGCCTTCCTCTCCTGGGTCCAAGTAAATGTACTGCCCGAGCTGGCCTCGTCGTATGACCTCTTCAATCCCGTCCTTCAGGTGGATGCATTCTTCGGTGTTCTGGCCTGGACCTAGGTCGAAATGGAAATACTTGTTGCTTTTTCTGCGGGAATCGGAGTCGATTATGTTCAACGTCTACGCGTTGAAATGATCGAGGTATGCTCGGAGGCTTTCCTTCTCCTGCTGCTTGACTCTCATCAGGGAAAAGGGATTTTTCTTTTGCCTTGCATTGTTGGTGAAGCGGATAATGAAGAGGTCAGCCAACACCTGTAAGGAGGAGACAGTGTGGGAGGGAGGTTAATGAATTAATCCTGGGTCTATCCTTCAAGGGTGGCTGGGAAAGCTATCCACATGTGGGAGTTAGTTGTTCTAGAGAGAAGCACTTTCGAGCGAAAGGATTTCAAATGGCGGGACGGGTCTGATATGTCGTCATATGCAGTCATGGACGGCTGCTAGAAATTGTCGGGGACAGGTTCCTCCAAGTTCTCTCGGATGAACAGAGAGATTATCTGTAGCACGCGTCTCTCTCAGTTCCTCCTTTCACGTGGCAAGGTATATCGCTGAGTCATTTCTCCGTAAGATTGGGTGCATCGATGAGTCCTTGAAGGGCTCCTATGTCGTTGTCAAACCAGAGCAGTTCCGAGCCGTCTGACTAAAGGGTAACTCCTCGTTGTTCCTCCTCTGGTCTTCTTGTTCAGTAAGTGTGAGCATCAAACCTTCCCCTACTTTCCGAGTGTGCCAGGGGAGTACTTGAAGGGGGCAGAGTCTGTGGATTTTGGCTTTTTACGGCCTGAAGGGACTGGGTGAGTTGCTCGATTATTCGTTCCAAGTTCTGGTATCGTTCTCCTTGAGTATCTCCGTCATGGGGTTGGGTCGGAGGAGTTTCGCTCACCCCGTGTGCTCCGTTGGGGCTGGTTGTTACGTAGTTCTTCATCTCTTGCTTTTGTATATGCTTTGATTTCCATATGGTCATATGGCCTTTCGATCATGTCCCTACAGAAGGCGCCAACCTGTTAGTATCGAAACCGGTTCTTCTTTGGGATCAAGCCTCGACTTCGGTTAATGGTTGTGATTTATTTGTTTGAACGGACGCTGACGGCTACCGGAGGAAATCGCGTATAACTTCTGGTCGACGAGGTACCTGCACTAAGAGAAAAGATAGGTCGAAGCAAGCCTTATGGGTCGGTTCAGCTCCGACGATCAAGTGAGTGGGAGTGAATCTGTTGAAGTTAGTTCTATTGCTTACCTTGCCAGTCGCTCTCCCCCTCTTATCCTGATTTGCCAGGTCCCCCCTTGCGGGATTTGGCTCCCATCCCCTCTCCTGTCAAAGGCTTGTGGCCCGCCGCCTCTTATGTCAGAGGTATATATTCCTTGTAGTATGTATCTTCTGACATGATCTCCTCTGCGCCTTTATCTTCCTGTCATTCCTCTTACCCATGCCTTGACTTCGTGGCTACCTTTTCACCTAAAGGGAATGTCCGAGGTGGGGATCTGGATTGGTCAGATGGTTGGCCGGGATGCCACCAAGTGTCCGATAGGATCTAGTCGACTGGGCGCCGGGGATGTGGCCACTTGTCGGATGAGATATATCCATATTAATATACGTTATAGAATGTATAGTCCATCAAAACAGAACTCCAATTTGAGTTGCAGGTGAATAAATTGAAGTCCAATTATTTGAAAACCAAATGGAAAACATAGAAAAAAGAATGTTCTGAGAGCACGTGCAGTGGTTGACAAGCAAGAACTCGTGTCGAACGTGGATTCCTTTTTCAACAACTAGAAACTCCAATGTTCTCATTAAGTCATTCAAATGTCACTCCAAACGTCCTAATCAGAATTTCTTTCAAGCTGAAAAGTCACTTGTGAGCATGAGCGCGTGTATGTAGAGTTGTAATCTTCTGAGTAGTTGGGTGCACCGATGCCTCGCCAGCATTTGCATCCCTTAGAAAAGGAGATCTACACTCTATGTTAATCTTTGGTCCCCCGGAAAGTCGGATCTACTAGATTTATATACAAAGAGAAGAGAAAAGTCAAAAAATTGAAAAGAAAAGAACAAAAAGAAAGTTTATTTTTCTTAAAGGGCTAGTTGTTCTACACTTAGGGCCTCAAGGAACCTCTAGAGTCCACTGAGGGTATGCTTGCCACTCTAAAACTCGGGAGCATGTTAAGTAGAGTGAAACTCTTATCTAGAGCTATGCTAAAATTTGTCATGAGATTGACCTAAGTCCGAGGGGTTGAAATAGGAAAATGCATATGCCGATGGTGAATGATTTGAGTAGAACAAAATGCAAATACTTTGTAGCCTGAGGTTTAACGCTTCTCATCTTTTAAAATCTTATTTTTTTGTTCACGTGAGGACAAGAAAACGCTTAAGTGTGGGGATATTTGCGATATGCGTTCAATCTATCATATTTCTATATCAATTCTTTGTACACTTTCATGTGATTTCGAGTAATTCTTTCCCATTGATATTTAAATAGTGTTAATTCTTATTTGCAGGACACTAGAGAGCTTCGAGAGCAAAATGGATGTAACGCGGCACAAATCGAAGCTAAACTCCATTTACTTAAGTTGTGGGGGCTGGAGTGTACCCGCATACGCCAGCATGAAGAAGGAAGGAGCCAGCCGTGCGCCTGCACACACGCGCAAGGGCACTCTGAGCACACATCTCCAATCTTATAGAGAGCTTTACAACCATTTGTGCGCCTATATCCCAGAGCGCATAGGCTTGGAATTGGGCATGCGGGCAAGCGTGCGCCCGTACGACCGCCCTCATGCCTTGCGCTTCAGGCGTGACTTGACCCAGTTTATGTCTGATTTGAGTCCAGATTTAGTGGACTCGAACACTAATCTTGTAAATTGACTTGGGCCCTATAAATAGCGAATTTAGGGTTTTAGAGAAGGGGCTTGGAACTTGGAACTCATCACCTCTACTGGGGGCTCCTACCTTTCCTCCATCTTGGACATTAGGGCATCATTGAAGACCTTGGAGTAAGAAGGTGAAGGCAAGCATCGAAGGGGTTTCTCCATACATACCGCTAATGGTCCTCGCTAACGGTGGAAGGAAGGGTGTTTCATATCATGTTTCATTTCTTTCTCTTAAACATTGTGTTGGATTTGTGTTCCCCTTTGATGGGGAACTAACTTGTTAGATACTTCGGCATAATGAACCTCCGGATGTTAACTTTGCTAGTATGGATTTCTATATTTGAATGAATGTCTTTTATGTTTTGAGAAATATTTTGAGAAACTAATTGATATTATGTATGGTGATAAGGGTGAAAACGGCCCACCAAGTGGACACATCCCGGCCGTTCGGTTGGCCAACTGGGTATATCCACGTGGAGACCCCTCGTCACCCCGCTTCATACCTAATAAGCTATTTGTCACCTCAAAGGGAAGGCTCTCTAGCCGACCCAAAATCTTACTCGTGAAGCTACCACGATCAAAAGTCAAAGCATGGGGAAGAGTGATAGCGAATGGTGATCAGATGGACCGGAGCCATAACACAAGTACGGTTAATAAATGATCTGGTCTCAAAAGGACTAAGCGCCCATGCTAACCCCAAGAACGACAACCCACCATTAAAATCCCGACTCACAGAAGAACCGCCCACTTGATTCTCGATAGACAGGTTAGGCGGCTGCACAGGACATACGGCTCGTAAACCCGAGAAAGGAGCCAGGTTCTTGAGGGAACACATTGAAAAAGTGATCTCCTCGACACGGACGGGTCGGGGAAGGCAGACTCCAACAAGGATGAACCCCACCCATCACTTCCTCCATAAAGAGCCCGGGCCATATCCCGAGGCATTGCCAAGGACTCCACCGTGGCTATAAATAACGAGGGCACTATTAGAAGTAAAGGGGGAGCGAAGAAGACCTCGACCCAAGAAGCAAAAAGAAGAAGATTATCGACTGACCGTGAGTTAAATCAAGTATTCGGGCCCAACCCCCAAGATTGTTTCCTTGTGCAGGTGCTCGATTTTGGAAGCACTGATGGACTCTCGGCAATTGTGGAGGTCCGACCGCTAAATATAAATTTAGCCGCTGATCCGAAAACCAAGATTCATCTCTAGGTGGGTACCCCATTTAGCCTCAACAGCCATGCCTTCCGTGGGGACCAACAAAAAGCTGTCATGAGAAAGTCCAAACGCGATCCAAGAACTGGGGCGGAAGTAGTATAATTGAGGGCCAAATGCTACCCCACCGGCGGCACCTCACGCTGAGGAAAGAAATGTTCACAACGAAAGCAATACCCCGGCACGTCGTTGTAAACAACTCTCGCCAGTGATCTTCAAACGATAAGACAACAAGTCTCCCAGATCCTAACGCCACTGCAAGCGCCACCACCTCCGTCCAATCCAAACCGAGGGAGGCCGAATACCCACGCCCATCACCCGCTGAGGACCAGTGGGGAATGGCGGGACGAGGCCCCTATGCGGTTGGGAATCTTCAAGACGGACCACGTGAGTTACAAGGAGGGCCGGAAGAAAACCGGCAAGGGCGTGTGGTCCGAAGCCCAAGCTCATCCCTGTCAACGTAGGCGTCGGACCTCGCCAAGCTCACCAAGGTACACGCTGCCACGGCGAAGAGAGGAACGAGGCGGCCAATCACGGAAGGAGCGTGGAAAGCGATGTGTCTCGGATAGCTACTCCCTTTACTAAAGAGATCCTTGAGGAGAGCATACCCGATGGTTTCCAACCACACCCTCGATGGCGTACCTACCATGGAAAAACCGACCCCGCCACCACATAAAGTCTTTTCGCTCCAAGATGCTTCCGACAGAAACTCGCATGCCGATGTGTCTTAGGGCTTTCCCATCCACCCTTGAGGGCGCAGGATTGGCCTCATGAGCTTCCCACAAACTCCATCCCTTCTTTTCGTGTAATGACCGACCTATTTCTCACTCGCTTTGCTAACCATTCCAAAAATGTAAGACACCTCAACCTCATGCAGTGAAGCGGCAAAGGGGAGGGTCGAGCATACCTTGATCGATTCTCGAGGAAGCAGCCAAGGTAGAAGACTTTGCCCCAGAATGGTTATAACCATGCTGATTGAGGGACCGCAAGATTCGCTTCGCTTTTGCACCGGAATCACCAAGGAGTATAGCCGATCTTATGTCCCGCGCCCGTAAATACATCAATTGACAGATTCACGAGGGTTGGGAGAGAGGCCCGACAACAAGGGAAGCCGGGAGAAGAATCGACCATCGAGATCCTGGAGGGGCCCCAAAGGAGATGTCGAGACCCTCCTGAAGTGGATCAGCGAAGGTCCCCACCTCGCCGAGAGACAATATCAACTCCACTGAACCCGGAGATACGGCGCTGCCCCAATACAATCATCATACCCCCCTCAACCATGCCTCGCGGAGGCCTTATCCTCATGGAGATCCGGAGGCCAAGAAATTCCGAGGAGGAACCCGTAAGGAATTGAACGGAAGGCGAATCGGAAGATACCAAATTCCACCGAGCTCCCGCCACGCATACCCAGGAATGCACCCACCGCGGAACGCTTCTTGAAGAAGCCGCACGGAAAGGAAGGCTCGAAAATACATTTGCCACAAATCGACGCTTACGAAAGAATCGCCCACCCGCTGAATGAAACAGAAAGGAAATTGTTGGTCGATCGAGGCCCCGGATGTGCGGAAAGCTCTGCTTCACGGAAAAACTACGCCGGATGGTGCCTAACCGCCAAATAAGTCCAACTCAAAAGAGGGCACGGAAATGCCGATAATCTTCTACTAATGGCGATGAGGCGGAAAAAGTCTCTATTACCCTCACGATGACGCTCTCGACATTATCGCCATTAAGGTCTTCAAATTTTGAGCTAAGGAGAATTCTTGTTTATACCGGAGCTCCGTCGATGTCCTTTTGGAGGCGTTCAAAGGATGAGGTTAAAGCGACGTAGATCGACTCCTACCGTCAAGTCCGGCCTCGATAGGTTTCTCGAGGAGCGATTCAACCGTAAGGAATGCTAACTCACTGCGGACGGTTACGCGTCGCCAAGACACCACAACTACGACAAACTTCTTAGTAGTACCTATGCGCGCATCCGGCTAATGCCATACTTGGTAGGCCGACTCTTAACTCCTTAAGAGCGCGTGGTCCTACCACCTCCTCCTAAAGTTTTCAATCAAAACGGATGTGGAGAAGTAAGAGGAGATCAACCAATCGCTCGACAATGTTATGCGGACACCCTCAGGAAGGGACTCTTCAAAAGGAATCCACCCCTGAAACCATGACTACGGAAGAGTATACGAGCGTCCCCAAATAAGAGGATCACGCATCAACGCGGGTCAAGAACTTACCCGCGATCCCACTCAACGAAGATCGTAGGAACACACCGCTCAAATTGGAACTGGTCACAACCGAATGCCAAATTGAGATGATGAAATTCCCCGCTAAACAATGCTTCATCTCTTTGCATGGTCACCAGAGGATATGCCCGAGCAAACCGAAAATCATCGAACACCGACGAACGCGTGGATCCCGCTTCAAAACCGTAATCCGTAGTTTAAGGAGCATTGCTCGAACGCACGTATACGCGAGAGGAAGAAGTCGATAAACTCCTCGTGAGCGGTGCTTCATAAGGGAAGTAGTTTACCCAAAGCGGGTAGCCAACATAGTCCCGTAAAGAAGGCATCAGGAAAATGGAGAATGTGTGTAGACTATTCCGACCTAAATAAAGCCTGTCCAAAAGACTCTTTCCCTTTGCCTTCGATTGATGATCTTGTAGATTCGACATCGGGACATGAAATGCTCAGTTTTCTGGACGCTTTCTCCGGATACAATCAGATTCAGATGGGTGTAGCAGACGAAGAGAAGACATCGTTCATCACGAGCAAAGGGATATACTGCTACAAGGTAATGCCTTTCGGCCTAAAAAATGCAGGCGCAACTTTTCAAAGGCTAGTCACCAGGGTCTTCAAAAAGCAGATCGGGAGGAATATTGAAGCTTACGTGGGATCGATATATCCCGGTGAAAAGCCCAAAAGCCGAGAGCCATATAACCTAACCTACAAGAAGCTTCTCAATCCCTTCTAATATGGCATCGACTCAACCCAAGTAAGTGCGCTTTTGGAGTTCGTTCGGGAAATTTTTGGGGTTCATGCTAACCCAACGGGTATTGAGGCAAACTGAAAAATCAAGGCCGATTTTGGAAATGAAATCCCCAAAACCTCAAGGAAATACAGAGGTTGAATGGCGATTGGTCAGCCCTAGGGCTTATTTATCTCTAGGTCGTGGGAAAGGAATCTTCCCTTCTTGGCGTGCGAAAGGCCCTAAAATGGAAATGGAATGAGGATTGTGAAAAGCGCTACGGCCAGCCTCAAGGATTACCTTAAATCCCCCATGTTACTCCGCCAAACTGACCCAACCTGGGAAGAGCTCCTACATTTACACCGGTACAACCGCCACCGGTAAGCTTCCGGTCCTCCTAAAAGAGGAGAAAGGGATTCAAAACCGATCTACTACACCTCAAAAGTACTAGGTGACGGTAACGAGGTATCTCCCATTAGAAAACTCGGGCTTTTTCCCTCATCAACGCACAAGGCTTTACTCGCACTGCACTTTCAAGCACACAAGGTCACGGTCCCATCGATCAACCCCAAGCATATCCTTCACCGGCCGGAAGCTCCTCGAAGGCTCGCCAAATGGGTAGTCGAATTGGGACAGCATTTAAATCGGCTACAAAACCCCTAACCCAATCAAAAGCACAAGTATTGGACTTCATAGTGGGAGTTAACGGCGTAAGAAGCAGGAAAGAATCACCACAACAGACCTCTGGATCAACGGAGACACCTTCCTTGCATTGGACTTTGTGCATGTGGACGGATCGGCCACGGAAGAAAGAGCAGAGCGGGATTAGTAATCGCTACACCTGGATGGCACACATCCACAATCCTTAAGTTCATTTCAAGGCAACAAATAATGAGGCGAATATGAGGCTCCCTCATCAAGTAGGACTTCTGTTGGCTTCGAGGTTTAGGAGAGTACGTAAATTGCGAGCATACACGGACTCCCAACTCATTATCAGGACACACCACGGGGACTGGGCCAAGGAAAAGAATATGATAAAATACCGGCGTGGTAAGGAAGATCACCCCCTTAGTACATTTTGAAATAGTCAAAATCCCGCTGGATGTAAAATAAGGAAGACCTCCGTCTAAAATGGCGCTTCCTCACTGCCGATCTAAGAAACGACCCTTCAACATCCAAAGCGATGAAGAAGACCATTGAAGGACGCCTTAGGAAGATGAAATATTGAACATAGAAGAGGAGCAATGCCGGATTGACTCCCATAAAAATACCTCCAAGATCGGGTCCCTCCCACTCGAAAGCCAAAGGAAGCCTCGGGCGGATAGTCACGAAGTCGCCCAAAGTACGGATAATCGATTTACGTACTTATACAAGAGGTCTTATACTGACCACTTCTAAAGTGTCTACGCCAACCGCCGAAAATGCCTTCTACGAGAAATACATGAGGGCATCGGGACCATCCGGGAGTGAAAAGCCCTGGGGCATAAAAGTCTTACAACAAGGTACATCGCCCACATTGTCTCGAAGCCATGGAGTTTGTCCGGAAATGTGACGCATGTCAACGCCACGCTTAAAAATACAAAAGGCGCACTCACCAACACCGCTCACCCCAATAGTTAGCCCGAGACCCTTTGGGTCTCTGTGGTCGGCATATCCTAGGCCCGCTCCTCTACAGCTAGCCGGACAAATGAAGTTCCTAATCGCCGCCATCGACATTACTTCACTAAATGGGTAGGCGGAGCCTGCGGCCAAAATCAATCGGTGAAAGCGCGGTGAGAATTTCTCTCGGCGATTGTCACCGATTTGGGATACCGGTGGCCTTCATCAATCGACAATGGGCTTACGCTTGACAATCAAGCCTTCAAGAACTTACGTACCAAATTAGGGATAGAAGCTAGGCTGACATCGAATACATCCCCAAGCCAACGGACAGTCGAGGTAACCAACCGACCCTACTTCAAATACTAAAACTCGGGTCATCGTGGACGGACAAGTCAGTGGAGGAAATTCGAAAAGTGCGTTATGGGCCTATCGAATCCACCTCCCGACCCGCGGAGAAACTCCGTCACCGCCTTTGGCGTCGAGGCAGTAATTCCGGCGGAAATAGGGATGCCAACGCTCCGAACCAAAGCATTTTCCCCGGAATCCAATGAAGAAAGACTCCGGGTGGAGTTGGATCTTCTTGAAGAAAGAAGAGAAATCTCTGAATTACGTACTGCGGCATACCGCCCGAGTGTGAAACGCTTCTACGATTCCCGGGTGAAAGGAGTCAGCTTCCAGCTAGGGGACCTGGTCTTAAGGAAGAACGAGTTCCAGGGCAACAAGAGCCGGACGGGAAAACTAACCCCGAACTGGGAAGGTCCATACATAGTGAAAAAAGAACTTAGGACCGGGACCTACTACCTCACAAATTTGGAAGGGCAAATCCTTAAGCGACCATTTCATGCTAGCATTTACGTCATTCGTCGTATAGAATGGAAGAAAACCCAAGTTTTGTAAAAGAGTCACCCAAAAATACCACCCCATCTCCAGCGGCTTGCGTAAAAGTCCCCCGTAAAGGGCCGAGTCCCTTGACTGTAATAAAGTCCTCCTCAAGGGCCGAGTCCCCTCCGCCAAAAGTCCCCTCAGAAAAGGGCGAGTCCCTCGACTCGGCTGCAGAAGTCCTCCAAGGGCCGGCCATCCGACTCGCCAAAAGTCCCTCCGAAGGCTCAGCCATTCGACCTGCCAAAAGTCCTCCGGGGGCCGAGTCCCTCGACTCCGCCAGAAAGTCCTCCCGGGCGGGCCGAGTCCCTCACTCGCCAAAAGTCCCCTGTAAAAGGGCCAGTCCCTTGACTGCTAAAGTCCCTCCGAAAAGGGCCGAAGTCCCCGAACTCAAGCGTTAAAGTTCCCACCAAAGGGGTCAAGGCCTTGCCCGCATCGAAAACCCCCACAAGGCCGAGTGTTCCAAAAACTGCATCAGCCTCCTCAATGAGAATCAAATCTCCGACTCATGCGTAAAAGCCCCACTCAAAGGAGGGTCTAATGCCTTGGCCGCGACAAAACCCTCCAAAGGAGGCCGAGTATTTCAAAACTCGCATCAAGCCTCCCCGAATGGAGATCAAGTCTTTCCGACGACGCAAAGTTCACCAACTCGTAGGAGACAGAAAAAGTACCTCAAACAATCACTAGGGAGGAAAGGCCTTAAATCTTCTAAAACCGTGGAGTTCCCTCTAAGACCGTAGAGGTTAGAAAAACTCACCCGAGATTAATTCAAGATATAAAGTTTAAGATACATCTTAATTATGGTAAACTCTTGCCGATGCAAGCCCCATACTTGGGGATTAGTATACTCTTAGTTATATGTACTTAAGGCAAGGAAAATTACAAGCAAAAAACGATACATAGGATGCACAAAGTTCCCTTTAGCAGAAAACTTGATTTACCACACATCCCCTTAGCAGACCCAAAGGGATGAACGGACGAAGCCCTGAACCCTTCTAGGCTCATCATCATTTGAAATGGGCCAATAGGAAGGCCGATGCAAGGGTCATTTAATTTCCTACAACCATCTTTTCCAAAAATCTCCACCTCGAAAAGTCTTATCGCCAAGGTAGGAGAAGATTAGCAATTCCCCTTGCCAGGGAGTGCATTAGAAGCTCACCATCCAGGGGCCAAACCACCTTCCTTGGAAATTCCTCTCCTAGAACGCCACGAGCCAACTACGCCATTCGGCTCCTAAGGCTTACATATGTTGAGCTAGATAAATCCAAAACCCCGAGTATAGAGATGGGATCCTTAAATAACTGAGTGAACTCTGTGGATCAAACAAAATAAAAAGGAGTGGGGAAGAGAAGGAGAAGTCATTGGAAGGCGTGAACCGAGGATGGATGTGCGTTAATATAAGCACGCCCTTCACGGATATCAAATCCGGCTACAAGAGTCAAGCTCGATTCAAACGGGTAAACGAGACACTGACGAGACCACACGGCTTCCTGGATAGGATAGACCAGTCCCAATAAAAGCCAATAAGCTAGGCTTTCCCCCTCGCCTTTTTAGGTTCGGCGTTTGACCTACTCTAGCAAATGGTAGATTAGTGTCCTGGGCCATTGTAAAGGTACGGGAATAGGAAAGAGGGGCGGGAGAATCCAAGAATCGTCCTGCTATCGTGATCAAGAATGCTAGAAAGTTTATACTATTTATAAAGCCGCTACCAAGTAAATTAATTACAAAAGTCGATACATAAAAAAGACTAAGAGGGAGAGAATGCTAGAAAGGTGAACGCCTCTAATTTGCAGTCAGCTGACTTCCTCCTCGCCCCTCGTCCTCCCTCCACGCCACCGTCATCATCGAGAATCCACGGATCGGGTGAAAAGGGGGCGAGAGGGCCTTAATCTCCTTCAAAATCATTTCTCCCGTAAATGGATACTCTGAAATGGGTCCCCCCATGTAGAAGAAGGTCATAAGGTCCCCACTTCCATGTGATGGTCAACCAAGAAGTCCAACCACCCGCTCACAACCAAATCTCCCCGCATCCAGATCCCTCAAGAAAGTGACTCCCCATATGCTTGGCTAAAGGGGCCTTCGATGGCTACGGCACTGCTGCATTCACTTCGGCCCAAATGTCCATGAAACACGGAGGGGATTTCTGACGATGGGTAGTACCTCTTAAGCCAAACCGTCAGAAGGAAGAGGCGGAGAGGGTCCATGGGATCCTTACCTTCATACGGCAAACCAAAGACGGAGTGAAAACCCTTGCGGCTCCACTTAAATAACCCTCAATTAGAAATCGCCTTTAAACTCGGTGAACTCGCTTTGACCCGCCGGGCCGTGATCATTAAAGCTTAAATATTGAAACTAGCTTCACGCCCCATCGGAATGGACCACAGCTCCGCTTCCCAAGAAAATAAAATGAATAAAATAAATATAAAATAATAATAATGTAAATAAGCCGCCTCTCCGTGAAGCCCCTTAAATGGATGACGCCATTGCATTGACACGGAAAGGGCTGGCCGAGTAGAGTCTCGGGTTAAAGATACGATGGAAAATCGCAGCCTTCCGAAAACCTAAAAGTCGACTCGTTCTAACGGGTGTTGGGAAAATAAAGGTCACGATTCTTCGCCTAATTCCGATACAAACCCATAAAAGCAGTAAACGAGCAAGGTATGATCAGCTCACTGGTCAATATAGAATTGTTCTTACAAAAATAGCGAGGAAATCAAAAGAAGCATAAAAGAAGAACATCCAGAGCCTGTTAGACGTCCTCCTCCGCTCAAAGCGACAGCCTCCTCTATTATTCATTCCCAGATAGCTTGAGTAGGAGACTTCTTCTTCCCTTGAAAGGTCCGTCTAGCGCTAGTTTCCCCAGCTTGAAACCCTCAACTTTGTCAACCTCCGATCCAAACTGTAGTAGTCTCACTTCTGGCTACAACTACAAAAATAAGAGGAGATAAAACCGACTAATTTGCCAAAAAAAGGGTCACGATAAGTGAGTTAGATGACTGAAGAAAAACCCTTACCCTCGGTAGGACCACCGTCATCCTTAGATTTCTCCGCTAAAGCTATGTAAGCTTTCAGTGCGTCGGAATAATTCATGGAGGCAAACGACAGACCATGCTGGGCCAAGGCCTTAAACATCGCAAAAGTCCTCTCCCCTCTATCCTGTGACCTTCGGCCGGCGCTAGCGTGAGCTGCCTCAAGCTCTTCGGGACTTGCACTTCCAAGATCGTCCAAGGCCTCTCTTTTCGCATTCTAATTCTCTCCAAATCCCCATTAGCACGATCAAGAAGCTCATCACGCGACTTCAACTCACTTGAAAGTTTCTCTTTCTCCCAAAGACGGAGCATCGATCACCCGTTGGGACCCGGCCATGTCCTTTCTCAAGAGCAACAACTCGCCTCACGGAAAGCGCGATATTCCGCCTCGGGCGGACCCTAAGATTCGGCATTTGACAATTTTCCCCGAGAGTTCATCCTTCTCTTTTCTTGTCGCCTCCAGCCTCTTTCCTCGCCTTCCTTCTCAGCCTTGGAAACCTTATCCTTGACTCCTTGTTCTCTTTCCTTAGCAGTTCTACAGCCTCTAGGGCAGAATCTTCCCCGGAGATCATTAATTTCCATATCTTTCCGATCCAAGACCACCTAAGACACGGATTAACAATGGCCACATCCTCACGGAGGGAGGCGAGCGATCCGGCCAAAAAGAAGACCTAAGAGAAAATCACCTTAAAAGAAAAGGGAGGTTGGCACATAAAATTGAGGGGCATTATCCCATACCGATCCGACACACGACGCCTTGGGGCTGGCTAGCCACTTCCTCCTTCCCTAGACCTTGTAGTTTCAGGGAAATATCCTCCAAGCGCATGGCGTCGGCCATCTCCCCTACTATGGAAGGATCATCAAAAAGCACAGCTCCAGAAGGGGGAACCGTAGAGGGGAGAATCCCTTTCGAGTTGTCGAACTCCTCTTTTGGGTCCTCGTCCCCTACCTTTTCACCTACATTAGGTTGGGAAGGTTGTCAACACAAGTTTTCCCCGGAAACGCCGAAAGGGTAGAAAAGAACACCACCGAGGATCTGGACACCCCTCCTTTCGACCGCCCGTGGCCCTGAGCCCCTGGCAACTCTCCCGGGAGAAGGGACATCTACGGATGGGGCCAAGGGATTTTCGCCAGAGACCCCATGGGCTTCCCTCCCTTAGACCCGCTGCTGAGAACGCTTCTTCATCGGAAGGACAGGAGTCCTCGCCTTTGGACCGGGAAAGTCGCTGACTCGGGAAACACGCGTCCCTTTTGGGAGGATGACTGATCGGCAATGGAACCTTCAGCCTTTCCCCTCTTTTAGAGCCATCATAGGACCCCCACCGGGACATTACCCCCACCCTTCCTTTTGAGTTTTCTCTTTTCTCCTTTTCCGCCGCCTTCACGACGGATCTGTTCTCCTCCTCTCCGCTGGGACGCACCCACATGCTCGCCGAGCTCCTTAGCGAAGGCCATCGTCCCCCACATTGTCCCCGCAAGACAAAGAAAAATCAATCGCAGCCATATGCACCCACTTTTAAGACAAAAGACATGCACAACCCCTACCCCGGTTTATAAAGAGGCAACATTTCGGAGGTTTTCCTCGTCGAGAATATTATCGTCCGTAAACACCAGAAACCCCTTTGAAACTCCCCGAACTTCGTGATCTTCCCCTCCTCGGTCATCCCATCCTCACACAGAGTCTCGATCCGGTTCCTACCAATTGAGCGATAACGCCCCACCCGGATTGGCTAGAAACAAAAGAATTTGCTCTTCCATCTCTTGATGGAAGAAGGACCTGCCTAATAACTTTTTCCCTGAGCGAGCCGAGAAGTAATACCAGCCGGTATCGGCTCATGGTTTAAGGCCTAATAAAAGACGGAACCAACGGCGTCCGGTGGGCGTGAATGATCTGTGACCATAACAAAACCACAAATTAATCTCCAAGAGTTCGGAGTTAGTTGAGACGGACACAGCTGGTGATAGTCAAGGATTTCCTTAACCAACGAGGCGAACGGAAGTCTCAGACCGCTCAATAGCGCGTCCTGGTAAATGGCAATTTCCCTTGCCGTCGCCACCGCTTTCCTGCCTTCTCACCGCTCGTTTAAAAGGAGCGGGAATCTCATAACAGACTAACCTGGCCATTGACATCCACTTGACGGAGAAGACTCACAAAGACAAGAGATTTTCCTCTCGCTGAGGAACTGTGGATGTACCCTAGGAATTATGGGTAATTCATGGACTCGCCACCACGCCACCGAAGGAACTACTGAAGTATCAAGTTCGCCGTAATCGCGTGAATGTGGAGGCTAAGAAATAGAACCGGAAAGCGGTCGAAGAGAGCGAATGATGTCGGAGGGAAGGAGGAAGGAGAATGTGATTCTCGGAGTCTAAAGGAAGGATGTCCATTACCTCAAAATGAAGAAACACAAAGAAGCCTTGAGAATGTCGCCAAAGAACGCCGGGGAACCACCACGGTAGCGGGAGAAAACTCGATTTAAGAAGAAGACAAGATAACATAAAACCCTTAACCAACCCTTGGCTTGCTGACCCCAAACTTTTCCTTTTCACCCGCCGGATCATCACGAGCGGTGGAGATCGCCCTCATAACGGCGATGATGCGGACCCGGACTTCATGCAGGCCATATATACCTGGCGACGGATCACCATGATTCAATCGACGCAGGTAATCCCATAACGATCCTTGACAAGTGGACCCTAAAAAGTCGGGCCCATCATCATTTCACCTACCCCACCCCATACCCTCGAGGCCTAATTGCCTTGAAAACCGCCTGGATAAACAGAAAACGGCATATCACAATAAATGATGCACAGTCGATAGTTTTAATAGATCACCCAAAAAGCAGAAGCAAAACCATACGATCCATAAAGACGGATGATACATTCACAATAATCGCCCCGAGAGGAGGAACGAGATAAAACAAGTTAAGGAAAAGAAAAGACTACACGGATTTCTTAGAATCCATTCGCATAAGACAATAAAACTTAACACCTCAAGAAGACCCGCCATAGAAGACTCAGGCCCGGGCTCCCTCCCCGCTATTATCCAACTTCGGCCGCCTCCATGCATCGGTCGGGCAAAGTAAGGAGACTCTCTAAGGCAGCCTCCTTCCCATAGATCTTAACCTTAAAATCTCGACTCCCAAGTAGGTAAAGACTAGGAGGTCCCCCGCGCCACATGGTGGTCAATATGAAACTCCGGCCCAACCTCGTGCAAACTCGGATGTCCTCACGTCATCATCCCTCACTAATCCGGACGCCTCCATACGCAACCACCTCCGGACCCCGGTTTCGAACGCAGTACCGGGTCCAAGCTGCCAAGAAATCAGAAATCCCGGGAGGAATCCCGAGCATAAAAGTAGATTGCCTGTGAAGAAAGATCTTAAAAAGGATTGGTGTAGGGAAGCCATATAATGTAAGATATAAAAAAGGGGAGTTCCCCTCTAATCACCTTATATAGGGCATCATGTGTAGCAACAAAGGGGAGTGCTTTTAACAGACTCATAAGTCCCAAGACCTTGGTCACCGCCACAAACGCTTTTAGAAATGACCGTCTCGGTACTCTCAGTGGAACAACTTCCAAGAAAGAGAGGAATGCTGATTCAAACTTACCGTTTTTTATCCCCCTAGTGCTTTGCTTCTCGAGTCGACCGATAACCGAGTAACGCTCGTTCATCACTCAAACTCGCACGAAAGCACACTTGGGGCGGGACTAGTGATAAGGGTGAAAACGGCCCACCAAGTGGACACATCCCGGCCGTTCGGTTGGCCAACCGGTATATCCACGTGGAGACCTCTCACACCGCCCATGCCTAATAAGCTATGCCACCTCAAAGGAAGGCTCTCTAGCCAGGCAAAATCTTACTCAGAAGCTACCACGATCAAAGTCGAGCATGGGGAAGAGGATAGCGAGGAATTAATTGATCTAATGACCGGAGCCATAACACAAGTAATGGTTAATAAATGATGCGGGTCCTGAAAAGGACTAAGCCTATGCTAACCCAAGAATCTAGACAACCCACCATTAAAATCCCGACCGACAGAAGAACCGGCTCACTTGATTCTCGATAGACAGATGTGTTAGGCGGTACCACGACAGACATAACGGCTCAGAAACCCAGAAAGGAGCCGTGTTCTTGAGGGAACACATTGAAAAAGTGACTCACGACACTCGGAAGGGACGGGTCGGGGAAGGCGCATTGACAAGGGATGAACCCCACCCATCACTTCCTCCATAAAGAGCCGTCATATCCGAGGCATTGCCGAGGACTCCCACCAGGGCTATAAATAACGAGGGCACTATTAGAAGTAGAGGGGGAGCGCAAAGAAGACCTGGACCCAAGAAGCAAAAAGAAGAAGATTATACTGACTTGACCGTCGGAGTTAAATCCGGGCATTCAGGCCCAACCCCCACGGATTGTTTCCTTGTGCGGTGTTTCGATTTTGGAAGCATTGATGGACTCTCTCGGCAATTGTGGAGGTCTGACCAGTTAAATATAAATTTAGCCGTTGATCTGAAACCAGTATCTATCTCTAGGTGGGTACCGATTTTAGCCTCAACATATGGTATTAATGCTTTACGTTGCAACAGCTCTAAGTATCAATCTAGATCTATAGGGGTGTAGACAATTAACGCTTCCTCTATATACATATAGATCTACTTCAATAGGTGAGGGTTGTGAATAACCCGAGAGATCGGGTATTTAGGCGAGAGACTCTTTTAGATTGATTATTCTCACAGTTCTTCCAAGATGAATATTCCATAGAATGTTAATGTGATGATGAAATTAGGTTAGTAGCTCGCCTCGACGGAGGGTGTGAAAGCATTGTAGGAATTCTTGGTCCATAAACCAATATTCACTAATTAGAAATCCATACTTGCCGCAATTTATAAATATCCGAAGGGGATTCATTGCCCGAGTATTTCCCCTTTATGATTGATTGCCATTATTACTTTCATCAAGTTGGTCCCAAGTCACTCTTTTATTTTAGAAATTAGATTAGGAATTCAACAACCTTTGAATAGGCTAGGTAGCAGACAATTAGATAGAATTAGTGATTTAGGTCTCTGTGGGTTCGATAACCGACTTTCATAGTCCACTTTATTACTTGACACAACCCGTACACTTGCATTATAAGCATAAGCATTAGGCTCACTATCAATGTCGAGCTTTCTCCGCCATATCCAGGACCGCCGCCAATATAGCTGATGACCTCTCTCCCAATGGAGACGATGGGCCTTCCTATGTCCTGATGAATGTACTGCCCGAGCTGGCCTCGTCGAATGACCTCTTCAATTGCGTCCTTCAGGTGGGCGCAGTCTTCGGTGTTGTGGAATAGACCTTGATCGAAATGGCAATACTTCTTGCTATTTCTGTGGGACGCTGAGTCGATTATTTTCAACTTCTCCACGTAGAAATGATCGAGGTATGCGCGAAGGCATTCCCCCTCCTACTGCTTGACTCTCATCAGGGCAGAGGGATTTTTCTTTTACCTTGCATTGTTGGCAAAGCAGGTAAAAAAGAGGCCGGCCAACACCTGTAAGGAGGGGAAAGTAGTGGAGGAGAGGTCAATAAACCAATCCTGGGTCAATCCTTCAAGGGTGGCTAGGAAAGCTCGGCACATGCAAGGGTCAGTTGTTCTTGAGAAAAGCATTTTTGAGCGGAAGGATTTGAACTGGCGGAATGGGTCTGATACGCCGTCATATACAGTCATGGACGGCTGCTGGAAATTATCGGGGACAACTTCCTCCAAGTTCTCTTGGATGAACAGAGAGATTATCTAAGGCATGTGTATCTCGTACTTCCACCTCTCACGTGGCGGGGTGTATTGCTAAGTCCTCTCCTTAAGATGGGGTGCATCGTTGAGTCCTTGAAGGGGTCCTATGTCGTTGTTAGACTAAGGGAAGTTCCGAGCTGTTTGACTGAAGGGTAACTCCTCGTTGTTCCTCCTCGGGTCTTCGTTCGGCGAGTGTGAGTATCGGACCTTCACCTGCTTTCTGAGTATGCCAAGGGAACACTTGGAGGGGGTCGAGTCTGTGGATTTTTGCTTTTTACTGCCTGAAGGGCCTGGGTGAGTTGCTCGATTCGTTGTTCCAACTTTCAGTATCTTTCTTCTTGAGCATCTCCATCATGGGGTTGGGTCGGAGGAGTTTTGCCCATCCCTTGTACTACATTGGGTATGGTTGTTACGTTGTTCTCCATCTCTTGTTCCTGGATATGCTTTGATTTCCTTATGGTCATATGGCTATCGGTTATGTCCCCACAGAAGGCACCAAACTGTTGGTGTTGAAACCAGTTCTTCCTTGGGATCAAGCCTCGACTTTGGCCAATGGTTGTGATTTATATTTGTTTGGACAGACACTAACGGCTACCGGAGAAAATCGCGTGTGACTTCTGGTCGTCGGGGTACTTCTACAGAGAGAAGAGAACGGTCAGAGCGAGCCTTATGCCTTGGTTCAGCTCCGACGATCAAGTGAGTAGGAGTGTATCTGTTCAAATTAGTCCAATTGATTACCTTCCCAATCACTCTTCTCCCTCTTATCCCGCTTTGCGGGTCCCCCCCTTGCAGGGTTCAGCGCCCGTCCCCTCTCTTGTCAGAGGCTTGGCGTCCGTCCCCTCCTATGTCAGAGGTATATTTTCCTTGTAGTACGTATCTCCTGACATGATCTCCTCTGCACCTTTATCTTCTTGTCATTCCTCTTCCCTATACCCTGACTTTGTGGCTACCTTTTCACCTAAAGGGGATGTCCGAGATAGCGATCTGGATTGGTGGGATGGTGGGTTGGGATGCCCCCAAGTATCTGATACTATCCAGTTGGCTGGGTGCCCGGGATTTGGCCACGTGTCGGACTAGATATATCCATATTAATATACATTATAGAATGTAAAGTCCATTTAAACTGAACTCCAATTTGAGCTGCAGGTGAGTAAATTGAAGTCCAATTGTTTGAAAACCAAAAGGTAATCAGAGAAAAAAGAAAGTTCTGAGAGCATGTGCAATGGTTGACCAGCAAGAACTCGTGTTGAACGTGGATTCCTTTTTCAACAACCAGAAACTCCAACGTTATCATGAAGTCATTCAAATGTCACTCCAGACGTCCTTAACGAATCTGATCAAACGGGCAAAAACTTATATGGACCCGGGCTCACCTATCTTTAGGTGAGCCCCCCTCCATTATGCTATTTAGAAGATGTTTTAAGTATTTCCAACCGTACGGATGAGAAGATCATCGAAAAATAAACTAGCATATCCATTTTCATGTAATTTTGTGACCGTTTGGTCCTCCCACTTAATGGTTGAAATTCTAAAAATCTGAACCGTTAAAATTTCTATAAAATTTCAACCGCTAGTTTTATGACCAAACGGCCACAAAATTATATAAAATAGATATACGCTACTTTATTTTTCACGATCTTTCCATCCGTATTTTAAAATACTTAAAACATCCTCTAAATAAGATGGACTCAGCCACCTGTAGATAGTGAGCCCGGGTCCATGCAAGTATTCCTCGATCAAACGATAACCACTCGCCATGCGTCCAACGACGTCTTCCCCTTCCGTTTGAAAACCGAATCTAAAAATGATCCGGAAGACACGAGAACAGATTCGCGCCTATAAAACCCGGTCCATAGGCATCGCACTTCTCCACTAAACTCTCGCTTCCCGATTTTTCCGAGTTTCGTTGAACGCAAGAAAGAGATGGGGAGCCTCGCGGAGGAGAACAAGGAATGCGTTAAGGGCGGGAGGAAGCCAAGGATCCTTTGCCTCCATGGATTCCGCACCAGCGGCGAAATCATGAAGCTCCAGGTGCTCACTAAGTGGCCGGCAACAGTGACTTCCCGGGTCGACCTCGTCTTCCCCGATGCACCGTGGCCGGCGGCAGGCAAATCCGACGTCGAGGGCATCTTTTCTCCACCTTACTACGAGTGGTTCCAGTTCGATAAGGTTCGATCGTGACCTCGTTTATTAAAATATTGGAATCCCAGGATTTGTTGTTTTTGACTTGACGATTTTGATAGGATTTCATGGAGTATAAGAATTTGAACGAGGGAATCGAGTACATCGAGGATCTGATGATCAAGCACGGGCCGATCGATGGTTTGATGGGATTTTCTCAGGTACCTTTTGAATTTTTGTATTCCATTCTTGATGAATTTATGGAAGGAAGTGATGGATATGTAGTAGATGAAATTCGTGAAACTTTGATTGACCGGCCGTGGATTTGTGTGTGAAATTAGGGCGCGATTTTGTCGGCGGCCTTGATCGGCATGCAAGCGAAGGTGTGTATCCATTGGTCTATAATTAAGTGTTTGTTAGTGGAGTATTTGGATTTTTGGTGATTTTTATATTTTTAAAATATAGGGTTTGGTGTTGACGAGGGTCCCAAAGTTGAAGTTCGTAATAATCATCGGAGGGGCTAAGTTCCAGTCACCGGTGGTATCTGAGAAAGCCTACTCGATTAAGATAACCATCCCCTCGCTTCATTTCATAGGTATGCTCACCATTTGCTCCAAGTTTGATTGGACCTTCCCAGCACGATGCATGAGGTTTGGCATGGTCTGATGAGGAGGATATGAATGGAAACAATTTGAGCTGCATTTAAACCTACATTTTTTCTAGTGCATGTTTTAATTTCATCAGTTGGAAAAGCAAACATACGGAACATTATCATTATTATTTGTCAAAATTTAGCAGACAAGGCATTTCTTGTCATGCATGTTATGACCTACATCTATTTTTAATTATCTATAATAAATCATTTTACTTATATTGTATTTAAAACTCTATTTCTCACCCATCTTTAAACTTTTAATTTTTCTTCGTTCAACTTTAAAATTTTCAATTTCTTTAATGTATATTTTTCATATAATTTTGGTAAAGACTAAACTATTATTAACACTTTTCTCTATAACAATTTTTCATATATTTTTCATATAATTTTGGTAAAGACTAAACTCTATTTCTCACCCATCTTTAAACTTTAAATTTTTATTCGTTCAACTTTAAAATTCTCAAGTTATTTAATGTATATTTTCCATATAATTTTGGTGAAGACTACACTATTATTAACACTTTTTTCTCGAAAACAATTTTATTTACTTAATTTGTAGTATGATTCGAAATATATATAGTCTAAATAATAATTTTGTCCATATAAGGGTGTCACGTGAATTGCATGCCAACATGTAGCTAAGAAGCTAATAAATATTCTAGCAGAAAGTGAATAGGTTCAATTGGAGAAATTTAAACTATAGAAAGTAATAAATACACAGAGACTAAAAATAACATGGTTCTCCTTAGGTGATTTATTCTATTATTTATTATTACTTGTGATGTCGCTTTTTTTTTTTTCTTATAAGTCTGCTCTTGCATATATTGAGAAAATAAACTTGTAATAAAATCGATAATTTGGATATTTTTCCAAGTAAATTCAATTTTTTTTTTTCAATTTTTAGTTTTTCAAAAAATTAAAATCATGAAACACTCGTTTTATTTGATTAAAAAGTTTTTGGGACTTCAAAAATTTCGTTAGAGCTTTGAAATTTAACTCTAGATAAAGCCTATTATTATATAATATTTTTCCTATTTTGAATTCTTATTTTGTAATATGAGTAAACCTCAAATATTTTAGATGGAAAAAAACACCTCAAAAAATAACAGAAGTGTAAGAAAGAAGCCTTATATTTTGTTTAGACCTATTTTGAGAAGTACTATTATTCAGCGAATAACATCTGGTGAATTTGGGTACGCAGGCGCCGAGGATTTTTTGAAGGAGCATGGACTATTACTTCTGGAATCCTTTGTGGATCCCGTCGTGATCCACCACCCCAAGGGCCACACTGTTCCCAGACTCGGTTAGCTTTCCTACTTCATTGCAGTTGGAATATTACGATCTTGCAATTTATGAACACTAGATATCACAATCACAATCATGAAGTTGTTGGCAATACTGCAAGGAGTTTTTATTAGTAAGCCAACTGCTATTGTTTGATGGCATGTGAGATGGTCAGATCTTTATTATAAATAGTCAGGTGATCACTGACCACTTGGACACCTCATTTAATAGTTATTGTGGGTATAAATATATCTTTATAAGAGATAGTCAGAACATTAAATACAAAAAAGACATCTAGCTGAAAAACAAGATATATATGATCTGTTTTTACATAAATGACATAAATGTTAGGGATATAAATGATATATCAACTGTGTATTATCTGTAATTAACTAAAGATGAATAGTTCACTTGACTTTTGATGGGAAGATATACAAAAACTAGTTTTATAAGATGTACACAAATATATTAAAAATATTATGAAGATATATATTATAGGGGAAATTAGTTATATATCCCTCAAAAGTTTCATAATTACATATTTATCCCCGAAAAAATCATAATTGGTTGTATACCTCTAAAAAATAGGTTGAATTGTGGATATACCCCTACTGTTAGAATCGGTTGACAAAAATTAACCAAGTAATCTTAACCATGGTTATAATTTAGGTTAATGGTTAAAAAATGTCCAAAATACTCCTTTTTATATATTTTTAATTATGTTAAAATTTAAATTTTTAAAGTGATATTTTTAAATTTATAGTCGAACAAATTTTTAGAGGTATGTATGTAAAGGGTATGATAGTCATTTTGCATGTCTACCGTTTATTAACTTGACGGTTTTTTATTTGATTTTAATCTCAGGGGTATATATGTAATTATACCTATTATTCAGGGGTATGTATGTAATTATATTTTATTTTAAAGATAAATACATAATTTTAAAATTATTTAGAAATACACCAGTAAAAAAAAACCCTGTATTATATATTTCATATTTTGAAATGATTTTTGTCTATCATTCAATCCATGTCTTTTTTTTGGCCTGCAGATCCTAAAAGTGAGGAGATGGTGGTTGGGTTCATAGATAACATTGAGAAGGATATACTTGATGATGCATTAATGGATGAGCAAGAGGAGTACACAGCATGATTGATAGCCAAGTATAATATATTTGTTTATGCTTGAAAGGAAAGTTTGGGGTTGCTATCAATTGAATTCTGGAAAAGTCCATATATCTTGTCAATAAATACTCTCCAGACGCGCACACCGGTATCATTTAATGTGCATTCAAGATACGTATGAGACTTGTGGCCTGATTTTTTATTTTTATTTTTATTTTTATTTTTTAAGTGGCCCGATTTTGATTGTTAGTGATGTGAATGCTTACCTGTGTTTATTATTTTGAGGGATTCAATGAATAGAGAAATAATTGAAGGAATCTTCTGGGCGGAGATGTAAACGTGATATTTATACCGATGTCAATGAAAGACGCTGCACTGCAACTAAGATAAAAGACATTTTTTTATTTGCATGAAGCGGATAAATAATTATTGAAAGTAAAAGAAAGTGCATGATTACTATGGGCAGTTCAAACCCATGAAGGGAAATAAAGAGTCAAAAGGAAGCATTTCCTTGGTTTTTGCTTGGATTGTTCTTAAGTTTGCCTGCAAAAAATTTTAATTGATTTCCACCCAAAGATCCTGTATTATTAGTCTTAATGTCCTAGGGATATCAAGCAAAATTCCTCAACCTCAGGTTTTCTACCTTTGGGTTTATCTATGGAGATATGAATCACTTACGTAACACTTTACTTGAGTGTTCAACCAAGAGGTATTAACGAAAAAAATTTTAATACCAAAATTTTTTCCAGATTTTTAAAAATGATGGTTTCATCTCTATGATTATTTGGCCACATGTAAAACAACCCGCTCGAGCTCAAAGAAGTAAGGTTGGAAGTTCGGAAAGAAGTATTATTTCCCATATATATATTGTTGACTATGAAAATGGGTATGCCTCGAGATCAACCCCAATTCCAAGCCAAATGTTAAATTTGTTTGATTTGTTGGGATTTGAGCAGAGAGAAAGTGGAGAGAAGATCAATCAAGCAAGAGATAGAGACGAAGATGTAACGTGGAAAACCCTTACTAGGGAAAAACCATGGAGGAAAAAGAAGAATTCTCATTAATCTAGGCTTTGAAAGCCATTTACAAGTGGAAATGGAAAAAGGTGGATCAATTCTCAGAGAAGCAGGGCTTCGCTGTCTCAAGTATGTCTTGCCGCAGAATGAGCGGGGGTCACTGCCTTTTATAGGCTTCGGTGGCTTGGAGAAAAAGCTTGGAGTTTCGACACGTGCCTTATTGAATTAGGCCACGTGTTAATTTATTGAGTAAGCTTTCAGTTAGACTCCGCTTAAGCGCTGAGCTGGATGACAGCTGTAATCCTTCTAGAAGACCTCTGAAGTTGTACCGATGAGCTGAGTGCGCATTCAGAATGGGAGCGGTGAGGAGCACTTCCAGTATGATGAATTGGGGTTATCTTCCGATACGTTCTATATTGACAGCTCATCGGCTCGATTCGATCTATGCTTCCTTTGGCTGATCCGATATGATACAAGAGATGGCCATTATGACATGGGCTGATTTGATATGGGTCGGCCCGTTTTTAGTGAGGGACTTTATGATGTTGACACGTGGATGGTTCTGATGTATTCCACGTGTCTTACCATCTTCTTCCCTATCACAAGTCCCCCCCTTAGGGGCCGTTTGGTTGTTTGTAACTCTCCATCCACGGTTGGAGAGTTACAAGGATGGGGAGTTACCGGATGGAGAGTTAAAAGTGATGGGTACTTTTTGTGTTTGGTTGTTTAAAAGTGATGGATGTAAAAAGTGGATGTACACTTTTTATATTTGATTGTAATAAAAGATGAATTTGATGGAGTGATATAGTTACCCATATTTGTGAGTGGTGAAGTTACCGATTTTTGAAACATTATAAGTATTTAAATATTTTAAGAGAAAAAGTAATGATTAAATAATTTTAAATCTTTTAAAACAAATTAGTTGATTTAAATGTTGAATTTTAATTAAAATATTTTGATTACATTAAAATATTCAAAATTAGGATTTTTTTAATTTAATATATATTTATATATATTATATTATTTTAATAAAAACTAGGTATAATTTTTTTTCAACTCGTTTATAGTTAAATAATTTTCAAAAAAATTATGATATTTTTATTTAATATATATAATAATAATATATATAATAATATATAATAATATATTATTATTATATATTATATATAATAATAATATATAATATATTAATATATAATATATAATAATATATTATATATTATTATATATTATAATAATATATAATAAGGGTTGATTAAGGAATGGATGAGAGATGTAACTCCCCATCCGGTCGTTTTCAACTGTAACTCCCCATCCAATTTTTTTGGATGGCCAAACCCCCATCCACTTTTAAAAAGCCAACAAAACAACCAAAAGTAAAAAGTACTGGATGGAGAGTTACCCATCCCTGGATGTAACTCTCCATCCAGCCAACCAAACAGCCCCTTAGTATGCTTGCGATAAGCTAACCATACAATTATCTCAACAAGTGATCTTTCATTCGATATATTTCTTTGAGTTGTTTATTCATTCTCGAATTCATCGTTATGCTTCTGAGTAACGATCCTTCTTAAAGTCCCTATGAGGTAGCTTTATGTAATCTTGAAGAACAAGTTTCTGAAGGGTAATCATGTCTTTTCCCTTGGATCATTTATTATCCGTCGCTTCATTCTTGGGCTCCGCTTTCAAGGAAGGATAAAGGGATGCATCAGCGATATGGGATCTTTAAACGTAATGATGGAACAACCGATCCTTGCTCCACGTATTAAGAATCGCCACTGTCAAAAGCGATTTCACGCTCTGTAGAAGATTCATAGTTGGAGGGTTTTTCAAACCTTGCTGCGGCGGTGTTTCTCCCTCTATCTTGTATTGTGACTTGCATACGAGATCTTCTTCTTCTTTTCTAAGAGTTCTGATTATCAAGTGAGAGTGTTATCGCAGATATGGGATCTCGAACTGTTCCTGTGGTTTCTCCTTCTGATGTTCTTTCGTCATCTGAGAACAAAGTTGAGTCGAAAAGAACTAGGGTATGTTCGGATTTTTATGCCAACATTCTTCCGGCGGACGTGATTGAGAAGCTTGTGGGTCATTATCGATTATCTATTCCCCCTTTAGTTATAGAATCCCTGCTCCGACTGAACTGGCTTGTTTACCGTCTCAAGAGGGAGACTTAGTGGTTTATTAAGACGCTTTGCTCGCCGGCCTCAGGCTTCCTTTTCCCCAAATCTTTATTGAAATCTGCCGCTTCTATAATGTATGCCCTTCTCAATTGTCTCCTAATTCTTGGAGGATTCTGTGCGGTTTTGTGATAGTATTATCTCAGAATAACCTCGTGCCCTCTGTTCATCTTTTCAATCTTCTTTTTAGTCTGAACAAAGATAGGAACACGGATTGGTACTATTTCTGTGCTAGGTACGGTAGGCAATTTTTGGGCTCCATCCCTGATTCCATTAAGGAGTGAAAGAGCAAGTTCTTCTTCATCTCCTGCAGTGAGGATTGGGGCTTTCCCATTAAGTGGGGTGTTCCACGGACCCACGTAGCTAATAGGGAAAAACCTGATCTCAATGAAAGGCAGACATTGGAGAGATTACAGAAGCTTTGTCTTGGCCCTCTTAATGAATTTTTAACTGATCGGCTACTTCATGAGAATGGTTTATACCTCGCCATGGGTAGGGGCACTTCTAGGATTTCTCATATTATTCTCCGATCTACTGGATCTCTATTTCAGGAATTAATATTTTCTTCTCATTGTTTGTCAGGTGACAAAATGCCTTCCGATAAAGGTGTTGATATTGCCGATAGAATGAGAGCTATTTCCCGAGCCAAGAAACAGAAGGAGAAAGTTCTCTCTAAGGCTAAGGGTCAAGTAGTCAGCAGGGCCCCTTCAGAAAAGAAAACCTCCGGTGAACATGGTAAAGAGACCGTGGTCAAAACAAGCCTTCCGAAGTCCGCCGCTGGAACCGATATCGGCACTGTCAAGGGGAAAGATCTTTCAAAGAGTTCATCATCGAGGAAAAGGGGTCAACCCTTGGACGATGTACCGATTGCGTCCGATGAGAGGGATCGCGACATTCCTTGCGCTGATCGGAGAATTGAATATTCGGCTGTTGAAGCGCCTGTTGTGGCGTCTCTCCCTTTTCCGGTCATTGAACCAACTCCAACTAAGAGAAGGAAGTTGGTATTGATTGATGATGATGATACCGGGAACGCCCCTGCTTGTTCAAGGGCTTCTGATCGTTCCCAATCGATCCCCGAAGCTTTCCCGACCACTTCTTTGGGTGCGGGATCTCTTCCTCCTCCTCCAACTGCTGCAACTGATCGAATTTTTGTTCTTGCCAGCTGGGAGAAGGGTTATCCTTAGTGAGAAAGGAAACAACTAATACTATTCCCGTTCCAGGTATGTTTGTCCCTTTTCTTCATATTTCTATCAAATTCACATGAAAGTTCCAAACAATGTCTTTTCAATAGAAGGTGCCGCTGGTCGAGCGTCCGATGATGAAGTTTCTAGAACTGATTCTGGAACATCTGGAGTAAAGAATCATAAATGAATCAATCGTCGAGATACTATACTGCCTATTAATTATCATTCGATCGGTGAATCTGTGCGTACTTGGGGAGGTGAGAGGGTTGATGTTCATGTGGGTCAATTCAGCGGTCCTCAATCCGTGGGACATCTCCGCTTCAGTTTGGCTTCAGTAAGTAATTACAGGATAGTTTCCGTTTATTCTCTTCTCCTTGTCTTTTAAAATTCATACCCATTCATTCTTTGTAGTCTCTTAAATGGGTCGATCAAGTCGAGAAATGCTTGAAGAGGGAGAATTCTGATTTTTCTGCCAGTTTAGAGAAGATGCAAGCTGAAAATGCTCGATTGGTGAAAGAATTGTTTCGCAAGGATGAAGTAATTATCAAAATGGCTGATGAAACAGATCAAGCTCTGGAGAAATACAAAGGACTTGAAGAGTCTTTTAAAGTGCTTGAACGTGAACGCAACACTCTTCGAGAATCTGTTCATTCATTGGAAGAGAGCACTTCTGCTTTGTCACGAAATTTTGATAAGATTAAGAAAGAGAAGGAGATACTCTCTTCGGATTTGTCAAATGTTGTGGGAGAAAATGCTGCATTTAGGCAGTTTAATGCTTCACTGAAGGAGCAAAATGCCATCTTTAACGAAAGAACAAAGAATGCTGAAGATGAGGTCCGAGCTATAAAGATTGAGAAGAGCGTCCTCACTGTGAGAATAGCGTCTCTTCAAACTGCTCTTTTTGAAGCTGAAGGTAAAGAAGCAGAAGTTCAGGCTGAAAAGGATAGGGCCTTAGCCAATCTATCATCTTGTCAGAATGAACTGGGTCGAAGTAGAGAAAGAATTAGCGAGTTGGAGACCCAAGTCGAGACTTTGAAAGGGTCAGCAGAAGGTACAGGAGAGACTTCTGAGGATGAGCTGCAAAAGCTTGGAGAAGACATTCACAAGATGTTTAGTGAGCTCCAATCCACTGATCCATCCATCGTTTTTAAAGACTTGAGTTATGCTGATACAGTGGAAGAATATTTCAAAAAATGTCGAGGGCAACCATCTTCCCCACTTTCTGAAGATGAAGGAACTAATCTTAAAGGTATGCAATCCCGTGCTTTTATTTAATTCGCCCATCTTCTCAAGATTTTCTTGATTTTCTTGCCCTAAATTTTGTTTAACCAGATAATTCCGCTCGTGGCGAAGATGAACCAGCTATAGATGAGGCTGCTGTCGATAGGGTTGTTGAGGAACTAGCCTTGATTGTTGCTTCTGACGATCTTTCTAACTCCATAAGCGGGCGAGCCACGGAGATCGAGGCTGTCGACAGACCAGATTTTTTGGTTGATAAGATGGTCTCTTCTGCTAACGATAAGGAGAGTGGTTCATCGGGACAAATCGATAAGGAGGGCTCTTTAACGGTACAAGAATTCACAGGTTCATCGCAGGCCGCTGAAGGCCTTGTGATTATTCCTGTTGAGCAATCGGGGGAAGATGATGCTACCGTTGGTGTTGTTGTCGGTTAGGATTTTTCTTTTGTTCCCTCCTCCCCCCCTTTTTTGCTAGTTTCATCGGACTATGTTTTATTTTCTCCCATTTCGTCTTCAGTAGATGAAGCTCCTATTAATGCTGTATCTGATGTGATTCCTGGCGATATGATCGAGAGGAGTACTCTTAGTCCTAATAAGGAGTCTTTGAAATCCGAGTCGAAGGCGGGTGAGTATATTCTTTCCCCTTGTCCTTTCTTTCTCTATTCTTAGAAAAAGTGACTCACTTAGAATCGTGGGCATTGTTGAACTAGTTTCTGCTGACTTTAGAGATGCAGGATTCCAATCCTGCCTTCGGATCTTAAGGGCTAAACGTCCCCGTATAGGTAAAATGTTCTCTTTGTTTCTTATTTCTTTCCGGTACGCCTTGATCGACTTCTATAACCTCCCAGGTGGAGCTAAGGCGGAGGCTATCCGTGAAGAGATCAAAGTTCTGGAGGCTGAGTTGATGAAATGGGTTAAGAAGTTGCCAACTGGATCGATGCCTATTTTGGGTCCTCATAGTGAACCTTATGCCTCACATATCCGAGAACTTTGGGAAAAGTTGAGTCCAGAGGAGAGGGTCTACAGGGGTCTGGTGATTGATAATCCTCCAGAAAACTGGGATGTTATTCCTTGATGATATCATCGAATTATTTTTGTAACATGTCTTCTTTCAGATACTGGGTCCGATATACTGTATGGTATCGTCATTTGTCTTTCTTGCACTTGAACTTTTTAGTCATTGCTTCATTAATCACATGAGTCGAATTTTATTCCTTTCCTTCAGCTATTTTAAGAAATTAAATCCTTCCCATGATATTCTGCTGTTTCGGGTCCCATGTGATTCGATTCAGTCAATCTTTCTTGGGTATCCCCTTGTTTTGACAGTTATTTCCGAGAGGCTTCAGTGCACCCTTTTCTATGAGCAAAAAAGAACTTGCTATACACCTTGGAACCATATTTTCTTTTCGACGTCGCTTCAAGAGATCGACGCATCTTTTTATAAGAACGACTCAAGGAATTTAAATCATCTTCATAAATCTTGTCTTCAATCTAGGAGTCACCATAAATTTAAGCGCTTCGGTTCGCCTAGACGTTAACTGCTCTCCCTTGGCCTTCCTTCGGAGATAGTATAAAAAGGGAGGTATGGGGGTGTTGGTCCTTCACCAATAGCTAGTTTGAACGATATGGTTAATAACAGCTCCCCTTCTTTCTACAAGTTCTTCCTCCCGGGCGATCATACTCGCGATCTGTGGATTCCTCGATCCTTTCATGAACGCATGCCATCTGTTGTCAACGGGCCCAGCATGCTACGGGGACCGAGCGGTCATTTCTGGTGGGTGACGTTATCGGGTTTCAGAGAGATGGGGGAAGCCAGGTTTACTGAAGGGTGGCAAGATTTCGTATCCGACCATCGTTTGGAGGAAGGTGATCTCCTCGTGTTCGTTCTTCGTGGAAATGGATGTTTCGAGGTCCATATTCTTGGGTGGAACGGATGTCAGAAGGCGCACACTCTCCACTTTGTTCCTTCTCTGCCTCCAGATTCTGATGAACTGACCTCTGCTAGTGACGAAGAATCATCTGATTCTTCTTAATTTGAATGTTCCATTTGTACTTTCTTCTTTCTATTTTGTCAATGAAACTAGTGTTTCTTTACTCCTCTTTTTCTTTGACCCTCTCTAGTTTGTTGCTCTTTATCTATTGAGCTTTTGTCTCTTCTGAAATGTCTCCTTCTTGTCTGTTCTATGTTTGTATGTTCTTGGTGAAAGATGATCCCTCTTCATTTTTCTTTTTTCTTCTTTTTTGCATTGGTGTGAACCTTTCGAAAAGGTGTATGTATTTGCTTCGCTTGAACAAGTTCGAATAGTTTTTGGTAGTCATGGAACTATATTACTTGTTGTTGCATTTTTCGGGAGTGAAGAACCAGTATATGTGCTCTTTGATGGCAGGTAGATCATAATCTTTTGGCGTGCAGGATGAATGCGATTATCTGTTATAGAGGACCAGTGTATTTTCTCTGGTGTGTGGAGATCGATGTAGTTCTTTCAACATATCGTGTCGATATGGCATCTTTCGATATATCAGACCGGTATGGTCTTCTTTGTGGGGTCGGTATGACCTGTTGTTGTAATGGGCCGGTATGGCCTTTCGTAACGAAGGACCGGTATGGTTATCTTCGTTTGGGGACCGATATGGTCTGTTGATACTTTAGGACCGGTATGGTCTGTTGAGGCTTTTGGGTTCGGTATGATCCGTTGAAGCTTTTGGGACCGGTATGGTCCATTGATGCTTTAGGAACGGTATGGTCCATTGATGTATCGGATTTGAATTGGTATGATTCGATCTTTCTTTTATCTTCTCTCTTTCCTTCTTCTTCTTCTTTTTTTTTTTATATATATCGGATCGGTATGATCCTTGTTGAAAGTTGACGGTCGATTTGGCTCTTTATAAGGTAGATGTTGTTATTCCTTTTTGCGCGGAAGTCTCAGTGGTGATAGGCATTTTTTAGCGATATTCGCGTTCGTTGTTTACTTTCCTAAAAAAGAAAAAGGCAGCAAGGAGAACAATAATTCGTAGAGAAGTAATCAAATTTATTGATAATACTTCCATAAATGCTCAGCATGGTATGGGCGTTTGAGGCTTCGCCCATCCATTTTCGTAAGCCAGTATGTCCCTGGTCTTACAATTTCTTTAATGATATATGGTCCCTCCCAGTTGGTGTTCAGCTTCCCTGTTGGGCTCTTATTTCCTTGGAACTTGTTCTCTCGAAGAACCAAGTCGCCAACTTGGAAAGTTGTCTGCTTCACTTTAGAATTATAGAACTTCTTAACCTTTCGTCGATATGCTGCAGCCCGGATGCTAGCACAATCTCTCCTTTCTTCCAAGAGGTCGAGCTCAGCTCTAAGTCGCTCTTCATTGACCGCTGGATCAAAAGACTACATCCACGGAGTAGGGACTGACACTTCCGTGGGCAAGACCGCTTCGACACCAAAAGCCAGTGCAAAAGGTGTCTCTCCTGTAGGGGTTCGAGCAGTGGTCCGGTATGCCCATAAGGCTCCAGGCACTTCATCCACCCAGCTCGATCCGTTCCGGAGAAGTCGGGTCTTCAGACTATGCAACAAGGTTCTGTTGGTTACTTCAACTTGGCCATTCGATTGAGGATGTGTGACGGAAGTGAGCCTCGACTCTATTCTGAGATCTGTGCAGAATTTCTTAAATGCTGGGTTATCAAATTGACGACCATTATCAGTGATAAATGCCACCGGTATGCCGAATCTACAAATCACCGACTTCCACAGGAAGCTTCGGCAAGCTTTCTCCGTGATGGAGGTCAGTGGTTCAGCTTCTACCCATTTTGTGAAATAATCGATCGCCTCAATCAGAAATTTCAACTGCCGAACAGCTGTTGGGAAAGGACCAAGTATATCTACTCCCCACAAAGCAAAAGACCTCGTGCTCACGATGGCCGTCAACGGGGCTGCTGGTCTCCGCTGAATGTTTGAGTGGCTCTGACATGCATCACATTTTTTGACAAAATCAATTGAGTCCTTGACAAGGGTTGGCCAATAGTATCCTTGCCGTAGAACTTTGTGGCTGAGGGCTCTCCCTCCCAAATGATCTCCATCAATCCCTTCATGGATCTCTTGAAGAACATAAGTTGACTCCGATGGGCGAAGACACTTTAAGAGTGGAAGGGTGTATGATCTTTTGTAGAGCTGTCCCTCCACTATGCTATATCGGGATGATCTGGTAACAACTCTTCGTGCTTCTTTCGAATCTTGGGGGAGGGTCCCATTCTGAAGGTATTTCAGGATTGGCTCAATCCAACATAGTGTGTTATCTATATCCATCAACTCCTCGACCGGTAGGGATTCAATAGTTTTTGTCATCAGATATTGAACATTGATCTGTTGCTTGATATCTGCATCCGATGAAGCAAGCTTTGAAAGAAGATCAGCATCTTGGTTGTCTCCTCTGGGAATTTTCGAAATGTAACACCTTTGGAAGTTGGAGGTTAGCTTTTGCACCAAAGCTTTGTACTTCATCATGTTTTCTTCTCTAGCCTCAAATTCTTCAGTTTGATGTCCGACCACCAATTGAGAATCCGTATTAGCTTGCAGATTCTGAACTCCAAGCCCACGGGCTAACTGCAATCCTGCAATCATGGCTTCATACTCCGCTTCATTATTTGTTGCTTTAATGTTGAACTTTAAAGCGGTGGATGTCCTCCACCCTGATGGTGATTTTAGGATCAAGCCTGCCCCTGCCTCGTCATTAGTTGACGATCCGTCAGTATGTAGCACCCACTGATCGAAAGATATTTCCTTTTCTTCAGATAACTTTTGATTTACCTCCCCATCATTATCCATTATAGTGAGCTCCGCAATGAAGTCAGCCAGTACCTGGGCTTTTATGGTTGTCCTGGGTTCATAACTGATATCATACTCTCCCAATTCTATTACCCATCGGGCTAATCGATCGGATGTGTCGGGCCTATGAAGGATCTGCCTCAACGGCTGATCAGTCAACACCCGGATCTTGTGAGACTGAAAGTATGGGCGGAGTCGTCGGGCGGAGATTATCAAAGCGTAGGCCAACTTCTCCAAAGTAAGATACCTGGATTCGGTATCTGTGAGAACTTTGTTGGTATAGTAGACAGGCTTCTGTACATTCTCTTCTATTTTCACCAGAACGGCACTGACAACTGCGTTAGTAGCAGCAAGGTAGATATAAAGATCTTCTCCTTGTCGGGGCTTGTCTAACAATGCCGATGATTGTAGATATTTCTTCAATTGTATTAAGGACTTTTCATACGCTTCAGTCCATTCAACTTTGGGTGCCTTCCTCAGGGCTCGGAAGAAGGGGAGGTTCTTCTCACCGGATTTTGAAATGAATCTTCCCAGAGCAGCTAGCTAGCCGTTAAGCCTCTGTATTTCTTTGATGGTCTTTGGAGACCTCATTTCCAGAATAGCCCTGATCTTTTCAGGGTTTGCCTCTATACCCCGCTGAGTGAGCATGAACCCAAGAAATTTCCCTGATCGTACGCCAAATGCACATTTGTTGGGGTTGAGGCTCATTCCATATTTCCGAAGAGCATTAAAAGTTTCCTGGAGATCAAGTGTATGTTGCTCAGCATTGTCACTCTCCACCAATATATCATCCACATATGCTTCCACATTTCTTCCGATCTGGTGCTTAAAGACTTTGTTCACTAGTCTTTGGAATGTGGCGCCTGTATTTTTTAAGCCAAAAGGCATAACTTTGTAGCAATAAGTCCCTCGCCCGGTGATGAAAGAGGTTTTCTCTTCATCAGATTCGGCCATGCGAATTTGATTGTACCCAGAAAAGGCATCTAAGAAACTGAGCATTTGATATCCCGATGTGGAATCCACCAAATTATCTATGTAAGGCAAGGGGTAGCAATCTTTGGGGCAAGCTTTATTAAGATCAGTGAAGTCTACACACATGCGCCACTTTTCAGTGGACTTCTTTACAAGTACCACGTTTGACAACCAATCATGATAGTTCACCTCCCTAATAAAATTGGCCTTCATTAATTTGTCAACCTCTTCTTCGGTTGCCTGCAGACGGTCTGGAGCGAAGTTCCTTCGCTTCTGCACGACCGGTTGATGCTCCGGGTTGATATTGAGACGGTGCTCGATAACTTCACGAGGTACTTCGGGCATTTCCTCAGCCGTCCAGGCGAACACATCGAAATTGTTTTTGAGTAGATCCAAGATCTCAGCACTTTGATCTGCTTTCAATTCCGCCCCCAATTGTACAGTTCGCTCAGGCTGTTCCTCCTTTAAGATAAAGGCTATCAACTCCTCAACAGGTGTTGGCCTTCACTTCTCCCTTTCTTCATCTTCCCCTATGGTTTCTTCAACAACAAACGCTTCTCCTGCACTGTTGCTCCCTTTTCCAAGATCTTTGAGCATAGTAGTGTAGCACTTTCGGGAAGCCAGCTGATTGCCCTTTACCTCCCCGCAACCGTTCGGTGTCTGGAATTTCATCATCATATGGTATGTTGATGGGATTGCTCCCATCAAATTGATAGATGGCCTCCCTATTATTACATTGTAGCTCAACGGTCAATGAACAACAAGAAAATTAATGTTCACAGTAGTTGTCCAAGGAGGAGTACCAAGGCATAAGGGAAGAGAAATCATACCGTCTGGCTGAAGGGGGCTACCATTGAATCCGATGAGAGGGGACTTCACTGGCTTTAGATTCTCGACCGGTATCTTCATCCGATCAAAGGCGCAGGAGAAAATAATATCTACAGAACTCCCAGTATCCACCAGAACTCGCTCTATTGTGAAGATCCCGATCTTCGCAGTAATCACCAAAGCGTCATCATGAGGGTGATGGACGCCTTCCAAATCTTCATCAGAGAAACATATCTCCATGGATGAGCGAGGCCTTTTTAATAGTAGAACATTCTGCACTGTCCCTACCAATCTGGTATAGTTCTTCCTGGAAGTGGAGCTCTCTCCTCCATATGCTGGTCCTCCTGCGATCATTGTGACATGAGTGTCGCTCACGGGAAGCTGTGGTGCAGAAGAAGAGTCTTCAGGTTTCTGCTCCTTCTGCAAGAATTGATCCAGCTTCCCTTCTCGTATAAGATCTTCTATCGCGTCCTTTAGATTGACGCACTCATCGGTTAAATGCCCCTTGTCCTGATGGTACTTGCAAAATTTCTTGCTCTTCTTCCTTTTAGGATTATCCTTCATCGGTTGTGGTGGCTTCAGGATTTTCTGGTCCTAAACTTGTTGCAAGATATCTTCCCTGGAGGTGTTCAGGACGGCGTAGTTGCGATATCTCGCTATTCTTTCCAGATCATATCGTTGCCGATGAGGTGGCCTTCTATCATCAGGTCGCATCGGTTCACCCCGATCCCGTGCGCCTTCTCTTCGAGGCCTATCTTCTTTCAAGGGTCCCTGTTTGGGATCCCTGTATTCCTTCCTCGGGGGTTCCCTGCTGCAGAACTCTTCCATCTTGAGAAGGTATTCTTCTTCCCATCTGGCCTTCATCTCTTCCGCGGCCACATATTTCTCAGCAATTGTAAAGAATTCAGATATATCCTGAGGGACATCTCGGGTAAGGGAGTCTTTAAATGGTCCTTCATTTAGTCCTCTGATCACAGTCCCTACCACCATGATGGAACTGAGGTCCGTCATCCCAGTGATATCCCGGTTAAAATGATGGATGTAGTCACGCAGACTTTCCGTCGGTTTCTGTTTGTAACCCAGGAGGATGATCGGATTCTTCTTTAACCGCTTATTGCTAGCAAAGCGTTGAGGAAAAAAATCGGAGAGCTGCTGGAAACTATATACAGTTCCAGGAGGTATACTTCGGAACCAATCGTGGGCGATGTCCGTCAATGTTCGCGGGAAGGCACGACACATTACGGCTTCTGAAGTTCTATTGATCGCCATTTCATTGGAATACCGTTCAAGGTGCTCAAGGGGGTCCGATGAACCGTCAAATTTTTGAATATTTGGTGGTTTAAATTGGTCTGGGAATGGAACTTCCCAGATCTCTCTGATAAATGGTGAAGTGGGCTGTGGCACCAATTGAAGGACTCTCTCCTTCTCAGTGAGGTATCGCCGTGGTGAATGATGACGACGATATGGTGAATGCCGGTAAGGAGAACTATATCTTGGTGAATATCGTCGTGGCGATCGTTCTGGAGATAGTGGGTACCGATCTGAAGCCGATCGATGTCTGATTGGGGGATTTGCCAGTGAATAAGCTCTTCTCCTTGTAGTGTGTCGAGCCAGGGAGATAGAGAATCTCCTTTCCTTCCTATCTCCTCCCCGGTCTCGAACACCGTGGATCCGATATGAGTGATGTGGATCCGAACTCCTAGTTGAGGACCTAGGACTCCCATTCCTCCTTGGAGAATGTATCGCCCGATGTTGGGAAGGGTGATTTGCCGATCCGTCCCTCTCTACCCTCAAGGGTCGTGTATCATGTGGTACAGTAGTTTGCAAAACATGCTGTTGCACATCACGTAAGGCACGTTTCAACTCCTCGATCTCCCGTGCCATGGCCTTGATCTGGGCGTTATCATTTGCAACTCCTTTATCCTTCTGGGTACCTCCATCCCTTCAGGAGCTACTGGAACCTCCTCTGGTGTCTGAACGTCTCCTAAAGGAGAGGCTAGTGGAGCCTCGCCTTTCTCCTTTGGTGCTAGAGTCTCTTCAACTTTCTCACTACTGTCGCCATGGACTTCTCTCTCGTCTCCCCACAGACGGCGCCAAACTGTTGACTACGAAAATGGGTATGCCTTGAGATCAACCCCAACTCCAAGCCAACTGTTAAATTTGTTTGATTTGTTGGGATTTGAGCAGAGAGAAAGTGGAGAGAAGATCAATCAAGCTAGAGATAGAGACGAAGATATAACGTGGAAAACCCTTATTAGGGAAAAACCACGGAGGAAAAAGAAGAATTCTCATTAATCTGGGCTTTGAAAGCCATTTACAAGTGGAAATGGAAAAAGGTGGATCAATTCTCAGAGAAGCAGGGCTTCCCTATCTCAAGTGTGCCTTGCCCCAGAATGAGCGGGGGTCACTGCCTTTTATAGGCTTCGGTGGCTTGGAGAAGAAGCTTGGAGTTTCGACACGTGCTTTATTGAATTAGGCGACGTTGTTAATTTATTGAGTAAGCTTTCAGTTAGACTCCGCTTAAACGCTGAGTTGGATGACAGCTGTAATCCTTTTAGAAGACCTCTGAAGTTGTACCGATGAGCTGAGTGCGCATTCAGAATGGGAGCGGTGAGGAGCACTTCCAGTATGATGAATTGGGCTTATCTTCCGATACGTTCTATATTGACAACTCATCGGCTCGATTCGATCTATGCTTCCTTTGGCTGATCCGATATGATACAAGAGATGGCCATTATGACATGGGCTGATTTGATTTGGGCCGGCCCGTTTTTAGTGAGGGACTTTATGATGTTGACACGTAGATGGTTCTGATGTATTCCACGTGTCTTACCATCTTCCTCCCTATCATATATATATATATATATCAGAACAATGAATCAAACAAACATTCAACAACCAACAAGTTAGAACTGCAGGCCTGAGAAGAGGCGTGGTTAAGGTTGATGGTGAACTCAAGTTACTCAACAACTAGTAGAGTACAACTAACTTAGGATCAACTGACTCCTCGCCTAACAAGTCTCAGTAAGGAGAAACTTAAGTGTCACCAAAGAACCAATGAAAAGAGAGTGGGAGAGGCAAATGAAGTCAAAGGTCGGTTGGAGACTTGGACAAGAAGAGGACTTGTTTCCCAATATATACACTACTGTTTTAATAGCCCGGTATATGTATGCCTCAATACCCAACATAGAGACTTGGGATTGATTCGTTGGATTCAATTTAACAATCTGATGCAATAAAAAAGAATGGAGAGAAAAAAGCAAAAGTAAAAAAAAAAATAAAAATCGGCTCTTTGGCAGAAGCAGTGGCGAAGCCAGGACTGAAGTTCAGAGGGGGGGGGGGGGGCACCAAACAAAGTTCCAATAAAATTAACAACACAATGTATGTCACAAAAAATATTATCAAAATATTAAACTTAATAAAAAAGTTACATGTTTCCACGACGAGTTTTAATGTTCTGAAAACGTCGCATGATGACTTCATTATCAATATTATCATAAATGTCTTTCTCAATGTAAACAACTAAGCTGTCATTCAACCATTGATCTTCAATACGATTACGCAGCCTGGTCTTGACAAGATGCATTGCCGAAAATACTCTTTCAACATTGGTCGTAACAACAGGCAAAATTAGTGACAATGCCAGTAATCGATAGCCTAAGGGATACACTTAATCTTTTCCCATTTCGACCATCTTTTTGGCAAGATTACTAATCCCCTTCAAATCTGAAAAATTCTATACTCGAGCGCATATCAATAATATAATTTTGAAGTTGATCATCAAGTGCCATGAGCTCAATTGCAGAAAAATCTTTTGGATAACACCCAGCAAGTTGGAGTAGCTTTTGCTTCTCAAAAGCAACAAACAAATTATCAGGACACAAACATGCTACACAAAGAAGTAATTTAGTATTCACCTCGTCGAAATGGCCATTTAATTCTTGAAGTTGCATCAATGATGGAATAATACAAATCCACACAATAATGATGGAAATTTGTAGTCTCATAAGTTTTGCGCCGTGATCTACCTCAAGGTATGTAGATATCATCCATGTTAGGAACATCAATATTGTGTTTCTCACAAAATGATGACACTTGACCAATAAAAGAATCCCAATCATTTTCCCTCATCTCTTGCAATCTTTGCTTACAAACTTTAACTAAGCCAATGGCATCTGCAATATCTTGGTCTTTCCGTTGTAATGCTTTTGACAACTCATTGGAAACTCCCAATATAATTCTCATCAAATGTAGACAAAATACAAAGCTATACGATTGCATATTGTCTAATAAATTAGTTGCTTCGTATCTTTGCTCAGAATTTGATGCATCATCAACAATAATTTCAAGGACTTCAATTGTGGATGAAAATAAAGTGAGCAAGCTAAGTAATGTACCATAGTGTGAGCCCCAACGCGTGTCTCCATGACGTTTGAGAGTTGTACTTTGGTTTAGGCCTCGACCACTTGCAACCTCTCCATTTTGTAATGCTTGAGAAATGTGAGCGATTTGTTTCTCTTGAAGAATGTCAGAACGCTTGGGTGAAGCTCTAACAACATTCACTACACTAGCTACCACACAAAAGAAGTTTGCAACTTGAACATGTTTTTTTGCCACACCAACAAGAGCTAATTGAAGTTGATGAGCAAAACAATGAATGTAAAAAGCACAAGGATTCTCCTTCAAAATAAGTGCTTTCAAACCTTTGAACTCGCCTTGCATATTACTAGCTCCATCATAACCTTGTCCCCGAAGTCTAGCTATACTCAATCCATATCTCGAAAACAATCTATCAATTGCAGCTTTAAGTGAGATAGCGATAGTACTTGTGACATGCTCAAGGCCTACAAATCGTTCAATTACACACCCTTTTTTATCCCCACAGCGCAACACAACCTTCATTTGTTCTTTCATTGAGATGTCACGAGATTCATCAACTAGAATGGAAAATAAAGCATCTCTGATGTCTTTGACAATCACATTGATGGTTTCAGTTGCAGCAGCATTTATAATATCCTTTTGGATATCAGATGATAATAATTTAGCATTCTCTGGAGCATTTTCTAATGTCACATCTTTGATTTCTTGCTTCAAGTTACCCATAAATTTCAAGAGCTCTAGAAAATTTCCTTGGCTACTTGAACTAGAAGATTCATCATGACCACGAAAAGAAGTCCTTGTCGTAAAAGAAATCGAGCACAATCAACTGATGCCCCCAAGCAAATACGATACTCAACTTGATCTTTGTTGGACTGGTTGTGAAGAAATGTTGCAATGTGCTGCTTTTGGTTCATCAAAGCACTACACTTATTCCAAGCATAGTTGTGAGCACTATCAGGGCCTCCAACATGAATTTGAATCTTCTCTTTCTTTTTCCAATTTGAAAACCCTTTAGAAACAAAAGAATCATGCTCCCCAATATTTTGTTTATAAAGATAACAACATAGACAAAAAGCTGCATCTTTTGCTATGCTATACTCTAACCAAGTAGGATATTCTTTAAACCAAGCCGGGTTGAATCGTCTAGATTTCGTTCCAAATTGTGTGAGTGGAAAAACATGGCTATGTGTTTGACAAGGACCTTTTAGCATATATCTTCTTCGTACATCATCTTGATCATTAGCATGATAATTCATAATTAGAATTCTTAACCCAGGATCAGTAGGAAGTTCTGCCAAGTTGACTTCCAAATTACTTTTTTGTGAGTTCTCAACATTTCTTTTTATTTCCGCATTACTCTTTTTTGCACTATGAACATGTTCTTCTTCTATAGGGATCATTGATTCCACCTTTCTTTTAAACTATCGCTCCATAACATGATAAAGCCCTAGAGAAAAGGTTTTTTTATTTAAATGCTAAAACATAAACATTCTCAATAACATAGACTTTTGTAGGCTTGTAGCATAAGTGAATACTTAAAAATTAGCTAGTAAGTAGTAATTACACTCCATAAAATAGAATGAAATTCAATGATTTAATTATTGAATCCAATAGAATGAAATTCAAGCTTGCAGTATGCTTTCAAATCTTATTTCTATAATCTATTCATGGTAAACTAAGTAGTATAACTTCTCCTCTCAAACAAACTTTAAGCTAGAATATATTTGAGCTTTGTATCTATTTTTTGGGTAACAAAGAAGATGCTAAAAGTTGATAATCAGATAACTACATCTACATACTTGATCCAGAGACAGAGACTGAAATTAATACATGTTTCCAAAATATAAGAAATAATTGACATTACAATACACATTAATGAAACTACAATAATTAATTGAACACCATGGTCCACAGTCCTATACTGAATTCCCCTCCAAAGACATCAGACATGATGCCAATCTAGTTACAATCCAAACCCAATGATTTAATCAAACATCAATTGATCAAAACACCAAGCTAAAGTCTAAACAAAAATCACCAAAGACTCAATTTTTGATGGCAGATCATTGATCAAAGGCTCTAAACTGAAACAAGTTCGGATTTTGGAAAAAGTAGAAGAAGAATGCAAGTATGAATTCGAACCTGATCCTCAGAATCTCAGAAGTTCTAACTGCGATGATGTCTAGCTGTCCGCCGACTCCGCCGCCCACCAGAGTTCCCTTTGCTTTTTTTCCTTTCTCTTTTCAGATAAACAGATCCAAGTAATCCAAGAGTTCTTAGATCCAACTATCCAAGGCTTAATCCATAAAAACTAACTCCATAGTTTTAGTCAAACCTCAGTATGCCACTCAAACATGGTTTTATATATATATATATATATATATGTATATATATATATATATATATATATATATATATATATATATATATATCTTTTTTTCCCAAAAATCACAAATCAAACAAATGAAACCATTAATATATGGACTCACAAGTGGAGAGAAGTCATGCATGCACCGTAAGTCGGCCACGTCGCAGGACACGCACGTAATTGTGTGTTTATTGGTCTAGCCCATCACCCACTTACGAACCAAGTGAGTAAGGCTACACCTTTATAATAGTGAACTTTTCTCTCAATCCACATGTGGGATTAAACCCAGTATACAAGAGCATCAATCCTTTGGGTGTATCGGGGAGGAAGTAAGCTAGACTTTGTCCCAACTGGTTCACTTCCTGTCCAACAATCCCCCGCTACACTCATGGTCAATTATAGCAGTTAATCAACAAGATATGTAAGAAAACTCAAAGTAAAAATATTTTATTGATCTAAAAAGAAATGGCACAAGAGTAGCGGTATGAATATTAGAGTTATGGATTCCAGAGTAAAGAAATACAATAAGTTGGAAAGAGTTTGGACTAGTTCTTAGTTTTACATCGGACCATAAACTAAGGTATTATTAGGGACTTGAATCTTATTTTTCTAGTAAAGTATCCTACTAATAGTGTACTGGACTAGGTCTTGAACTATATTCATTAAATCAACATTCAACAAGTACTAGAGATACAGTGCGACACTTGAAGAGAGCATTTGATACGTTACTCCCCATGTTCTAGATAAAATTTCATGGAGATTTTAGAGAGCTCACCCATGTACTACTCTTACAACTATGGCTTGATAGTAGTCTTCATATATGTAAGATCTCCAAAAATATATATAGTGGAATATCTCGTATAAGTAAAGTCACCAATCTTATTAGGAGCTAAGTTTAACCTTAAACCATTGCATGAGAGCACTCGCATTGGGATTAGTGTCTACCTCAAATAAATATTATTCTCTCTAAGTCAACCAATCATCTAGCTTCCCTTAGAACTTCTTTCTTAAAAAATACATTGAAAGAAGTAGGGTCAGTATCGTTATTGATCTTTAAGGGTTAAGCCTCATTTCTCTCGACTCATCAACTATGAATGAGCTTGATATTCACTAGATTTAGTTGTGACTTTACATAATCTATATTGACAACGTTGTGCTTTAGGTGCCTTTACGCTGACTCATGTTGAATTTACATGTATCCATTCTTCTTCTTATGTGTGCTTTCATGCTTACTCAATTCGGTAGCAACTTGAGAACATAATGAATAAAAATAGGAGGCATTAAAGAATCTATAATATGAATTTCATAAAGTAAATTTCTAATTCATTCAACTTCAGTAAAAGTAGAATCAAGTGCAACTAGTTCAACTTCCATGGTGCTCCTAACAAATCATGAGGATAACTTTACATATATTTATGCATCAACAATAGAGAGGAACCTTAATTACACACGTAGAATCAGGTCTAGCGAGGTTAAGGAGGCATTGAAAAAGATGAAGGATGGGAAAGCTTGTGCTTGTGCCCTGGACAGCATCCGGATAGAAGTTTGGAAATGTCTTGGAGAAAAGTGTGTGTGTGTGTGTGTGGGTGTGTGTGTGTGTGGAGGGGGGGGGGTGTTTACATCTATCCTAAAAGGTAGAAAGATGTCAAATAATTGAAGAAAGAGCATTTTAGCTCCTATATAAGAGTAAGGGGACATTCAAAATTGCACTAACTACTGTTGCATTAAGTTAATAAGCCATACGATGAAACTATGGGAGAGGGTAATAGAGTATTAACTTAGTGATATTACAAAGGTATCATAGAACCAATTTGGCTTTATGCCAGGTAGATCTACAACAAAAGTCATTTTTTTGTTAAGGAGCATGATGGAGATCTATAGAGAGAAGAAGGATCTGCATGTGGTTTTCATTGACCGAGTAAAAGCATATGATAGAGTAACAAGACAAGTCCATTGGTTAGCAAGGTATTCGAGAAGAAAGGCATTCATATTAAATATATAAATGTTATTAAGGAAATGTACGAATGAGCAATTATGAGTGTAAGAACAGTGAGAGAAGATACGAAAGAGTTTCATATAACATTGGGTTTACATCAAGGATCGGCCTTGTAAAGGCCACCCATATTAAGACTTTCATGAGGATTTAGACCCTAATTTTTTTATTCTTGTTTGTAATTTTTTTGCGGACTTGTTATGGAGTTAAATGTATCAACCTGGAGGGTTTTCATGGAAAATATCCTAGGAAAAGGGCTTGCATGTAAGAACTCTAGATGCGAGGGTAAAAAAGCAAAGGGCTAAGGATTACATAAAATGACAAATATTAAATATGGTTTTGAGAGTGTATCAACTAACTTCCTAAACTCAATCATTAGGCCCCTTAAGTACATGAGGACTTTAATGTAGAGGAGTCTAGTAGGAGGGTTGAAGTGAAAACCAATAAAGAAGGGCTCTTATGTGAAAGATTCTAGGGAAAAGGCTGAAATAATAATGCCCAAACTTCACATGTGATAATAGACCATGAAAAAGGTATGGTGATAATTGGATTAGTCATTATCAGCCTTCTACTCAATGCCTCACGAGGATTTGGAGAAATTTACTTTTTCATAAGTGGTTGAATCTCTAAAGACACTTGTTATCCCTGTAAAGCATAAAGGTTGGGCAAGTCTTGGTATCATGAAGATCGACTACTAAGCAGCCTTAAAGCTATGAAGGACCAGGGACCTTCAAGCTTCCTACTTCATGAGTGCCCTGCCTTTGGAAAGCCAAGCCATCCCTTGTCACTTTCTAGTTCAATTTTAGCCACTCCTTTCTCCATGATTCTTGGCTGGTGTTGTACAATACTTTTGGGGAACATGAAAGAAGTCCAGTACAACCATGACTTGTAAAGGAGGAAATTAAGGCCATCTTCACTAATTTATAGCCGACCATCCTTAGCTGTCATCCATGATTGTTACCAGCCAACCATGACCCTAGTTGTTTCTTTGTTGTAAGCTATTGACTGTCGCCAAGTGCAAGCACATTATGCCTCGACACGCAAGGGCACTTAGTCATAGATATTAAATTTTAGTAAGTACCGGGTCGAATTCACAAGGAGTATATGTGGCTAGCTGAGCAGGAGTCTACTAAGGTACCCTGATCATCCAACAAACGATAAGTGCAGAATGTGCTAAACTAAACTAGTCCTAGGAATAAATGAAGAGAATAATAGAGAGTGCTGAGAAGTCTATCACTAATAATTAAGACTTTAGGGTTCATAATGCATGGACATGATTATGGTTTTCTCTATTGGTTAGGGATGGTTAGATATGTTGGTTGGCAAGGGTATTCAGTAAGCTGCATAGGCACTTCATACGAATAGAACATAGATTGCAGACTCCATATGTCTAAGAAATATGCTTCTATTTTCATCCCTTATGTCCATGGTGATAGGTCGAAGCATTAATTGACCTAGCCTACTTCATGACCATGTAATACTATTGTATGTACCAATGCTAATAGCCAGTATCAGTTGACCTTCAATCTGCAATATGCGGTCCTCTACACTAACATATACATGTTCATTAAGCTCTAGATATGTCATCTCCTTTCGGATCTGTGATTAACTAAATACATGTGAGTTAATGAAATGCATATTTGTCGTTCTCCGCCATAGACTACGGTTAATATGACAACATCAAAAGCACACTAACATCAACAAAAAAACCATATAATCAATAGATAATAATGATGTTCATGTCCACATCACCATACAACAGAAGTTCTAGCATAATAACATGATGCTCACATCCAAATCAAAGCATTCATTCATAAAAGCATTCATGTATAAGATACAAGGGCTAAAATCAAATGATAGCAAGAAAAGATGATAAGGATCTTAACCCTTATTGAAGCCTTCTCCTTCCCAAGATGTCTTGAGGCCCTCTGAATCGTTGGTTCTTGCCCTTGGTGAAGCCCTCAAAGTGCCTACACGTTGCCGCCTTTGGGTCACCGCAACTACTATGTGGAAACGAGATAGAAACTGAGATAGGAAACCAGAGAGCACATGGGTTCTTTATATAGAAGCAACCAACGACGCGCCCTTCAACGGGAAAAGACATGTGAAAATCTCAACCTTTTGAGTAATTTCACAACAAAAGTCAGGATGCGTCCTCCGTGAGGAAGGACGCGTCTTTCACTGTTGTGAACACCCGGTGAAGCCTTGCTCAGTCGCACCTCATTTTGCTTTTACTCATAGGCGTAGGTTATCATGGAGGTCGATAATCGGCCTTTCCTGCGACAATCACAAATACTTTGAATTAATACCCATAATTATCAAAATCATCTAGATTATGCATAATTCAAGTGAGCTACCACAAGTTCTACAATTTATTAGAATTAGGACTAAATATGCATAATTCTCTCAATTAACCCACACATTCAATCCTAAACATGAAGCATATACTCTATAAATATAGTTAGCTTAAAGTGCTAACACACCCCCAAACTCAAACAATTGCTTGTGTAAAAGCCACACCGTTTATGGTTAATAAATCCTTAAACTTTATTAAAGCCTGGATTAATTTTCTCTCATCCTGGATTAATTTCAATAATAAAAAGGATTAATAAAATCATCTTGTGAATAAACCCCTGAAGAGAGGGTTCATATGTAAAAATGGGTTCAAATATATATAAAGAGAGAGAATTGAACCTCCAAGGGCCAATACGATAAACCATAAGAACCTTGGACTTTTGTGCAAAACATTCTCACATGAAATCATGAACTAATGGAAGCTGAAGTTGAAGTGCAATTAATCTACAAACTCATAGAAGTGGCTTAACAACAGTCATACCCTTCTTGGATGACCGGCATGAGAAAAGCTCTTCAATGGTGGCATGTTATCTCTTGTGTGGTAGTTGCATGCCAAGTCTTCATCCAGGTGCTGCTGAGATGTGGAACAAGTCTCCAGGTATTCGCAAGGTGCTGCAAAAGGGGAGGAGGCTTGTGAACTACAATAGGGGAAGTCACGGACAGAGAGCTTGAATAGATGGAAGAGAAGCCTCTCCATCCTTCTTATAACCAACCATTCCTCCTTCTCCCTTAGAAAAGAACTCAAAAGGCTTATTTGAAAGAGAGTCACTTCCCTTTTGCCAATACCCCACCAATCACCTAAACCGGTGCTGCATTCCTCCCAAAGAGATTCAAAATCCTAGAAGCAATGCTGAAGATCGACGTGGTTCAAAGAGAGAGCAACTATAAGGCTTGAAATATCAAAAGGACTACAGGTATAGATTTATACATGCATGTATGAATACAGAGAAGGTTCAACTGGAATGTATACTGAGAGAAACCTGTCCACCTATTTATTATGGTGTGGTATCATAGATCCATTGATTTATATGTGATACTTCAAGTATCCCTTATTATTAAAGACTGCTAGTGAAATTGCATAAAGTTTCAAGAACCTAGTGATTCACAAAGTCAGTATTGATGAATTACATCCTTTGCTAATCTACTATATAATACCAACTTAAGGTCTTGTTTTAGGGGAGAATAGGTCGAAGGTTTTCAGAATAGAGGCAGTTATGAATGACTAGCTAAGTGCTAACATAAATCAGCAAAACCACAGCTAAGAGCTAAGTCGTTAGTCAGAAATAAAAATTTAACTATTCTAAGATAGGATTCTATAATAACTGAGCATGGAGCTCTATTTGTGTGTGTGGTGTGGTGTATTATTGAATTTCCCTTATCCTCCCCATGCTAACCCAGGTTTTGTTGAGAAAGCCTTTGGACAATTTTGAGGATATATGTTTAGTAGTTAAGTGTCACAATGATTGCCAAGTCGAGCGGATACTTATTAAATAAACTTTCACTAGAGAAAACTATTTGTTTAGGTTACTGTAGTATGAGTCATAATTTTATTAGTTGAAGACTAAATACATTCTTATTAACACCTCTTCAATAAGTCTCAAGACCTATTAAATGTAAAACAAAACACTTGAGAGCAAGGGTGAGGATAAGGGTTGCAGGAATGTTCTAATTTCTTGTTTGCAGCTACTTGAATACCCATTAGTTCTATATGCACACATGAAAGGGTGGCCATTAGGATAGTATAAATGCATGTCAATTGGGTTTATTAAGTTATTGACTGTTAGCCTGAGTAAACACAGCTCCCATGTGCATGCATAAAGAAAACACTCTATAGGCCCGGTTGCAAGAGTAGTATATAGGCATACTTCATTTTGTTATGTTTAAAAGATGCTTATGTGTAATTCTAATTAAGTATAAACATCAGATGAAAGGATTTATGGATACATGGAGTGGAGTTGGAGACTTGATTAAATTGTTCTCAGTCACATGAATTAATTTAAAGAACATGTGCTATGCTAGTACGAATATATATACACTAGTAAGTAATTTCCACGATTGCATTCTTTATCTAGATAGATGAAGTAGAACTTTGAGTGGCGACGAGGACTTAAATCATGACTAATACTCTTGGAATACTATAAGTATTACCACACTATAAATCTCCACCGTGAGAATTTTCTAAATAAATTCGGTATTTTTCTTAAATTATATATTTATTTAATTATCTATTTTAATTGGATAATTTTCACTACAAAGTTATGCATGTCTAAAAACTCTTGATTGGATTATCTATATGAGTTCTTGATGCATGATTTCCTAATATCTTGTACCGTCTCTTTGTTTTATGCACGTCATGATTATTTTGACTTGTATTTTACAAATGAGCATGTCTAGTCGAGAGCAGGCCCATAGCGTGGAAACACGTGAGCATGCGAGCTAGCCAGGTTGATATGTGTCGTTCTTGCGTGTTTTGTATCTTGATGCTTTTATTTATCTACCAACATGGTACACTGATCTGTACCCAACCAAGGGGAGTAAGCCCTAGTCATGTTGACATGTTCACTGATAGTAGCGCTACCGGACATATATGTCCGCTTGGACTGCGGCCAATGATCCAGTTGCATCTGTGATATTTACTAACACCCATGTACGACACAGGCATACTATATCCAGGGAGATAACTTGCGTGATTTATTTGATATTCTAGGACAACATGCTTGATTTAGTCACTATTTATTCGTGACACATGATGTTCTTAGTTCTTCTGATATTTATTTCTGATAATTTATGCTTTCCATCTCTGGTATCTAAGAAATTATAAATCGCAAATTATATACTCTTATGTGATACTATTCCCAATGCATTTCTAGGTATGTTTTCTTGCTATTGTTTTATTTTGCATAAAATGTATTTGGTAGCACGCCACATAATTTCTTAGTGGATACTTACTGAGCTTTCTAGCTCACTAGACTTGATTTTTTTCCCTCCTACAGATCCTAACGAGAGTAGCTAGGAGCGGACCTAGGAAGAAGACCCACAGGACATCCTAGCTGGGGTATTTTAGTCTAGTGTGTTCCTCTTATTTCTTTTTTGTGCGAGGACATTATTACCGAGTAGGATCCAATGTAGGGCATCTGACTCTTGTATGTCATAGGCTGTATAAACCCTTATTATTTATTTATCCACTCAGTATATTATGTGTTTCCGCTTTTAGAATTTTATATTATTATCTGTATCTATTCCCTGAGGACCTGCATCTGAGTTGGGGCCCATCCCTGCTCAGGTGCAGCCGGTCAATCACGTGCTCGGGTCCTGAGCCGGATCCGAGGCGTAACAGCTTGTCATCAAGCAATAAAACACTATACATAAACAAACAATGATTGAGTTCATAAAAATTGGTTGCTTCTCCATTGGCATTGAATACGAACACATGTGCAAAAGAGTGGAGGAACAACATCCTTCATGCTAGTACTGATTAAAATTAAAAATATTCTACAAATATGTTTTATTTATTTATTAAAATTAAAATTTTAGAATTAGTTTTATTTATTTATTTATTTATTATTATTATTACTATTTATTGTTGATGGTGTAACAATTACGATGAAATAAAACCAAGCAACAAAGAAATCAAGAAAAATATCATACAAAGAATTTATGTAGTTCGACGATGTGCCTACATCCACGGGAGCAAGCGGCGGAAATTTTTTCACTATCTAAAATTAGGGTTACATCATATGTATATATAGTACCCCTAGATGTACAGAAATTACAAAATACCATGTACCGTACCATGGGGCGTTGAACCCGCAGCCCGAACCATATTTGGTGTCCCCTCACCTTGCAAGGCACTCGCTCTGGAATCTGTCTCTTTGCCATTGTGCACGCAACAAATATGAGTCACATACTCCAAAAGTATTCTTACTCTTATTCTTATTCTTATTCTTATTCTTATTCTTATTCTTATTATTATTATTATTATTATTATTATTATTATTATTTTGCCAGAAGCACTTGTTTCGTAAGTTAAGCACTTTTTACCTTTTTTAATACGTTTGTTTTGGTTATGCCAAAAGTAGAAACACCAAAATAATCAGTTTTACATGTTTTACGTAAACTGCTAGACTGTTGGGCAGATACTTGATTGTGTTGGGGAGGTGCTCAAAAGACAATCACTTTTGGCACTTTATGTACAAATTTATTTATATATTAAAAGACTCCATTATTTGATGTACACTACTATGAATATGATACGAGATCTTAAATCTAATTAATGAAGCACATGAGGCAACACATAGCACGAAGAAAATTATGATGGAGATCATAATGTGGGATTCCTATCATGTGTAATTATGTGCATATCTAAATATCCCTAGTCGAAGGATCAATGAGATGAGATATCATTGATCCGGCAAGACTAGCGCATGTTATGCTCCTTCATGTGATCAAATAGTTTTTGTCATAAGCTGTAAGCATGGAGATGTTTTGAGTGAACATGTGGATGGTTGCTAAGGGTAGCAAGTTCATTGGATGACCTACCATGAGTCTTCACATGCTTATCCTATTAAAATGTCAATGAAGATCGCATTGTAGCAATGGTGCAGATATCCTTAGACTTGAGGTACACAAGTTACCTTGGATATGGATCTTGTGCTTTGACACCAATCCTACGTTTTCCTTTAGAGTTTACATACAGGGTTGTGATTGGGTATAGCTTTAAAGTATTCAAAGGTATTTGGGTAGCCAACAGAGGATTTATCAATCCTGATAGAAGGAGAGTATACCCATGGCCACTTGTCAAATCATTATTCAGAAATCTCTAGCCAGAGTAACTTGTCATAAAGATGGTCTTCGATGACATAAGTTTTGAGTAATGGATCCCATAGAACGAGGAACTAATACTTGGGCTAGGTGTGACATAGTCAGTCTTGTGGGTGTTGACACATAGGCCATACTTCGAACCGAGTTTTTATAAGGTGGTAAAGGATGAATTGCACAATAGCATTGGCTACTGAAGGGTTTCAAGTCAAACAAACTGACTTTCCGCTCAATTGGGAGTCCTGATGCATTTACTAGATGCAACTCATAATCTATTCATAATTAATGTTTGACTATGACTAACCAACAAAATAGGGAACCTAATTCGTTACAAGCATAGAAGATATCAATGAGGTGTGAAACGGGGTTTTGGGGAATGGATCCACGAATGAGAGAATTAAAGCGAAGAGAAAGAATGTAATCTAAATGTGATTATAAGTCAAACTAGATCATAAGCCAAATTTGATTGTAGGCCAACTTTTATTATAATTAAGTCAAATTTGATTATAAGTCAAATTTGATTATAAGTCAAATTAGATTGTATGCCAAATTTTATTTGAGTTTCAATCAAAGGCCTAATCCGAAACCAAACCCTAATATGATTATAGAGGCCTATAAATATATGATATTCTAGGTCACATGAGATAGCCGCTCTCTTAGCAATTGATATAGATCAATAGTTTTTTCTTCTCTCAAAATCCTCTCAAGAACTTCCACCATAGTTAGCACCTTGCGTTGAAGTTCGCCCCGTCGTCTTTGAGGTTACTTTTGCGGATCTTCGCAGGGATCACCGTTAGAGGCACTCCATCTACGGGCCGTTGTGGTTAACACAACATCCCCTACGATTCAGAGAAAGGAATTCGGCATAGACATCAAAAGGTTTATGTTCTTCAACCTTGTTTGCTTGTGTTTTGATAAACATAGGAAGATCCGGTTCGGCTAGGGTTTTAAAAATTTTAATTTTTCGCTCTATCATGTATGTGATACATGCTTTCGATTTTCTTATAAATCCAATAGATTGATCTCGTGTTAAGACAACTCGCCGCCAAAGATCCTTCATGGTTTTAAAAATTAAAATAAGAAATATATATATATATATATATATATATATATATATATATATAGGGTTAAAGCCATTTTTGGTCCCTGGAAACAGGTGTAATGTTCATTTCTATCCTAAATTTGAAAATTTGTTCAATACGGTCCCTATGTATAGCGTATTACATTAGCTTTTGGTCCCTAATGACTTGGCTGATGTAGCAGATATGATATCTGAATGAAATCGGGGTATTTATTCATTTTTATTATCTGGTGGCGTATTATTTTTGATGACATGGCGAACTTGGGCTGTGACATAACATCACAGTGCCACATCGACACCTCAGGGCTTCCCATTGGCGTGAAGTTTGGCAGTGGCATTATTTAATTTTTATTTATTTTTTTAATTTTTTTAAATTTTCTATTTTTTTTATTTTTTTTATTTTTTTATTATTATTTTTTTTATTTTTATTTGCTACTCTTTGCTTGGTTTCTCTCTAAATAACATTCCAATGTAATATGAAATAAAATTTTATAAAATTCAAAGCAAAAGCAAGATGTAGCATTATCGAAATTTGGGAACCTATTAATACCAAAACTTAAATGTCGGGAAGAAAAAAACATAAATACATGGAAAAGACAAAATGCCCATATAACACTCAAAAGGATTTTTTGCTTCTAAAATCCAAAGTCAAAAGCGGTTATACATCTCACATAGCATTAAATTTAGCGGTTATACTTCTCATCTACATTACAACAGCGGTTAAACAAGGCGGATACTGCGTTGTCAAATATCAATACATATATAACGGGAGACCATAATTAATATTTTAAACACTATTTATTAAATCCAATATCTACTTGTTTCCAATGTGACTTTCTTGTGTTGCAGAAAATGGCCTTTCTTTTGCTCGGTGCTTGTTCCATCACTCTAGATATATAAAATGGGAATAGTTAGGGTGAGATATAAGATTAAATGGAGATGATAATATTGGGAAGGGTAGTACTGAATAGTTAGATTGTCGTTTTGTTGAGCTTCCAAATTTACCTTTGTATGAAGATGAATCACATAAGCATAACAAAGAGGAAGAGTACAAAATTCAAAATGAAATGAGTTTAGCAAACCAGGTAGGAATAAAATGTTGTACATTTTAGCAAATCAAGTAGGAATAGGGTTCCATTAATCAAAAATTAAAAAATAGCAAAAGCAAGGAATCTCATAGGAAATATTTCGCTCAGATTAGAAAGAAGGGAAATATCATTTTGCCACTTCACCCTTTGAAGTAAAATCACAAGAAAAATTAGAAGTTTGGAAACAATGAAACCAAATTTTGGAATCTATTGAGTGTGTCACCAAAATCATTAAAACAACAGAGGACCTGAAAATCATTAACAAATGGCCCTACTATACTTCAGAATCCCTATTTAATTGAGACTATATTATTTGATGATTGATCCAAGCTTGTGTTAGGTGGAGAAATTAACCTCATAACAACAAGCTAAACAGATGAAATTTGGAAAATAATTAAAACAACAATATTGATTCAAGAACCTTATTGGATGAAAATCATTAAAACAAAGGACACGAAATCATTAACAAATGGCCATATACTATTTCATAAATAAGGAAAATTCTTGTTAATACATTTAATTGAACTTACATGTGATGTGTGCCCATGCCACTATTTGAAAGCGTGGATTTTAGTCCTTCTGGTTTGGACTCCTATAGTATGGTCAGCCTTCTCAGCACCTTGGTTAATGGGCCTAGTATGATATAGTTTTCTCTTACTCTTCGCAGTAGTAGCATCCTGAAAATGCAATTACTTTAACAGATATGATCACAAACTTCAACTAAACTTGCTTTCATTTACCTTTTCCTTCTCCTTTACCATGGTGGGTTCCTTAATAAAGGGTTTCTCTGGCAAAGCAACAACACGAAAATTGTAACAAGGGTTTGTAGGGTTTTAATCATAACCTTAAATTTGAGAGCGTAGTCAATTCAACAACCCTAAATTAGTATTCATATGAAATTTTTATTCTTTACCTTTTCCTTCTTTTTTTCCTTGGGGAGATAAGTTCAGTTTGGGCTTGTTTTCCTTTTGCCTTGTGTAGAACACGAAAAACTTTGTCGGTTCGGCAACCTAAATAATTATTCATATGAAATTTTTTTCTTTACCTTTTCCTTCTTTTTTTCCTTGGAGATAGGTTCAGTTTGGGCATGTTTTCCTTTGCCCTTGGCAGTAACAGAAACCTGAAAAGTTTAGTCAGTTCAACAACCCTAAATAATTATTCATATGAAAATTTTTTTCTTTACCTTTTCCTTCTTTTTTTCCTTGGAGATAGGTTCAGTTTGGGCTTGTTTTCCTTTGCTCTTGGCAGTAACAGAAACCTGAAAAGTTTAGTCAGTTCAACAACCCTAAATAAAAAATTCATATGAAGTTGTTACCCATCACCTTTGCAAGCAGCACTTCCTGAATTGTGGCCCCTCCCCGGCGTAGATGCAGGTCTTCTTTCGTCTTTGTCAATTTTTTTCCCATCTTTTTGACTCCCACGTTTCCTTCTTCGAAGCTTCTTGTCTCCCGTATAGCCCTAGTCATGGGTGGTTGTATTGGGCCTGTTTTCGCCATAAGCTCTTACCATTAACCGGTGAGTGCATAACTATCTGATCGATCAAACATGGCCTTCTTATACGGTAGACGGACACCAATCTTCAATATTCTCCTTGCGGAATGTTATTGCACACACTTGCATGTGGACATGGGATCCTGTCGAATCACAGCCTATAGGTGCGATGTGATCTTCAATATTACCACATACCTCTCCACATCACGGTAAATTTCAGCCTTTATCCCCGTTCCATTCGGGTGGGTGTTTGAGCTTCTCTCTTTGCTTTCCCCAATTTTCTCCCAAATCTTTGGCCCTAAAAACCCTTGAATTTTTTAGAAAGCGCCTTGCACCACTATCGCTTCATGACCATGACTCGTATTTCCTCCAACATTGTAATGATGGACTTGTGTCTTGCCTCCAATATCATAGCATTAAATGCTCCGAGCATATATTATTCGACGATATCGCATTTCATTTTAATGCTTAAGAATGCCTTGGACCAACTTGACAATGGGATCTTAATTAAGTCATCCCTTGCACCTTTCTTGATGGTTCCAATTCTCTAGGATGGTCTCAAACTTCGGGGCCGAGTGGCAGCCTTGACAATTCTCCAAAAGAATCTTTTGAGCTCCCTGCCTTTATGGAGTTTCCTCCAATTAGCGTAAATATGGAAAGCACATCTTACGTGTTGACTAATGGCATGAGTTACGCCATTGCTTCCATAAGGCCACCGCAAATAGAAGCGATAATTAAATTAGCAACAACCACGAATATGTATTCCAACCTTTGTTGTGATAACATTACCTTGTAATGATTAAACATAAATGTGTATACAAGGCCACTCTGGACTCAATACCGAGTCATCCATCAAATGCTTGAGGAACCGGTGCCATCTATCTACGTTTCAACCTCCACGGCGGCCCATGCTATCGAAGATTTGGTTGTTAGCATCTCGCCAGCAATGGGTGAGCTCCCCTTGCAAGGACCCTTTAGAAAGCATCCATCAAGTCCTATAAAGGGGCCGACAACCCTCATGAATCCTTTCTTGCATACGGGAAAGCAGATATAAATGCTTAGAAATGTGGATTTCTGCAGGCTATTTCTGTCCACTTCCAAAAACAAAACCTCCAGGGTTGCTCCTTCTAAGCTCCTCAGGCATAATCCCAACATTTATACTCTTCACATAATCACCATAAAGCCTTCAATACCCTAATTTTGCTCTCCTACATTTGGCTCATAAGTGACATCAACCTTTAGTTCATTCTTTGCAACCATCTTGATATCAGTTGTTTCATCATAGATGAGGTTGCACAGTCACGTAGTAAGTGTTGACCTAAAACCCTTGAGTTTATTCTTTTATTTGTGAATGACCAATTGCATGTATGCGGCGTCCTAAGTCTTTTGATCTTATATAATTGCATGTAGTAGCTTCAAGACTTGCATACATACAAACCATGGGCATTCCATGTCCATGCACTTGGCTCATAGCCGTTGTTTGTCATTCTTCACTATCTTAACTTGTCTCCTACTTTGTATAGCATGCTTGATTATTGCTTCCTTGAGACATTTCTATTCTCAATGATCATCCCCAATTTGGAAATGTGGTGCGGCTAGATGATTCTAAGAACAATGTTTTGATTTCAATCTTTGTTTTCCAGTATTTACGCCTCACTATCATTGTCATGTCATAAAACCGCCATTTGTCCACACTACCACTTAGACACTCTTTCCTCATCCACATCCATGAGATGATCATTCTTGTGTTGTTCGGTCGCCTCCAGCATCCATGAGTTGTAAAGAGCTGCCACCAGCATCCATGAATTGTTTCCCTCTTTATTGTTCAATTTAATTTGGAGGTATTCTTCGTCGTCATCACTTGAACGACTGTCTGCACTAGAATCCCAACTACTGTCTGTACTAGAATATGAACTATTGTTGTCAAACTGTATAGACTGTCTGTGCAATGGAGTCAAACATGTTGTAGCCTCTGCATATTGTGCATTCCTCACTTGTTCACCTTTAAGTTGCCTGTCTTCAATGGTATTTGCTGCAATGGTTGAAGCTTCTATGCCTACAAGAGGGACCCCTTGTTGATCGGCAACGTGTTCCACATATATCTCCACCATGGCGCCATTCTTTAGGTGTTCGACCTTCACACCAAAAGACTCCTCATTGTGCAATATGATCAGTGACCTATCTAAAGCAAGGTTGCTTGTAGGGGATCTGTAATGCAACTTGTTAGCTTTGCCACACCCAATATCGTCAACCCATTCAATCAAATCAGCGTAGTAACTAAAGACATTAATGTCAACCCTCCAAATTTGAGTGAAGCCTCCTATATACTTCAGCTCACCGTCTTGAAATGCCCACCCTTTAAAAACGAAAGCAGCGGTCTTCCCATCATTATACTCTATATAGATGTATGGGCTTCCCAAGACCTACATTCTGAGGTAACATATGTAAGGCATTAGTAATATAAAATTTTAAAGAAAAAGCATGCATATAATTATGAAGTCAAGCATTAGATAGGTCACATATTAACTCAAAACATAAAAAAATTGTTTTCTAATTTAATCCAAACTTCAATTCAATTTTGTAGTTAATGGGAAGATAATAATTCTACATTACCAAAATAATCATCTCAGCCTAATAAGGGAAGGAACTAGGAAGCAGAGACAATCAAGCGATTATGGGACCTATAATAACAAAAGCAGCAATTGGACTCATTGATTCCAATTCAACAGAAGCAAATAGAAGTCATCAACATGTAACTCATAAAGATTTATATAAACATGCTTTCGAATAGGTTTAGAGAGAATCTTTGGTTTTCCCCTTACATTTCTCTTGTCAATAGTATTATGAATTCTATATAATATTATAGTGAAAAATATGCATATTTCGCTGACATTTTCATAGATATAATAAGAATAGATCTCATGGGCAAATGGAATCACTAAAACATGAAATAGTAACGTGTCAAAGAAAAGTGAAAAGAACCCAAAATATTCTATTTCTGCATGATAGCTGGCATGAATTAGATCAAAGAAAGGACCAATATAGTCCAAAAAGCGTTTGTTTGGTTTATATAACACTATTTTTATGTAACTGAACGTATGCGATCTACCAAGGTTAAGTTAACCAAATGTAAGTGATATTTGCATATTATTATTCCTTCTCGTGATAACAAGAAAAATCAAGTGAAGTGAAGTTAGTGGGAGACACTGCTATGCTTGATATTAAAGGAAACACAAACCAAGTTAGCACAAGATGCTTTATTTTGCAGATGTCTAAGTTTGATTTTGATTTATTTTGTTGATCTAGGAAAAGTAAAAACTTCATCCTTGCTAGTTTGCAGATAACTAATTTTGATTTTAGAACTTCATAACGATTTATTCGGAACTCATTTAAAGTAGCATCATCTTCTCGATAACAAAAGTTTAGGTCAATCACGAAAATGAAAAAAAAAAATGCTAACCAAACTCTAAGAATTCATCCAACTAAACAATCACAACAAAAACGGAATCAACTCAAAGAGGACATTCAACCGTAGAATCATCATTCCAAAATCCTAGGGTTTGATAAAACCTAATGAAATACAATACTCAAGAATATACAAATTATCCTCAAATATCAACAACACCATAGTGAATACATGCCAATACTTCTCTAAGAAGGCACCTATGTTCATGGGGTCTCACTGCTGTGTTTTCTTCTAAGGGGTCGAAATGACCGTGAATAGGGACGCCGGTGGTATAGCGGGAAGCTTTCCTCGTGAAGATCTTCAAAATCGAAGAGCCTTGAAGCTTTCCTCGTCGGAAGAACACGAACCTGGCCGGGCCCACATTGTCTTAGTCTCACGATCTCGTGGGGCACACCAGAGGAAGGAGATAAAGAATAGTGGGGTAGCCCTAAACTTCTTATCCCTTTCAAATAAAAATAAAATAATAATAATAAAAAAAATAATAATAAAATAATAAAATAGAAAATTTAAAAAAATTAAATAAATAAATAAAAATTAAATAATGCCATGTAGAATGGCGTGGCTACTGTCGATTAGAAGCTTAGGAGTCTTGATGTAGCACTGCATGCCATGTCGGCTGATCCATTGGCACATACATGTCATCAAAATAACCACTATAATAAAAAAATGAATAAATACCCGTATTTCATTCGTGATATCATATCGATTACCACATCGGTATAAGTGGATTAGGGACCAAAAGTGACAGAATACGCTATACATAGGGACCGTATTGAACAAATTTTCAAATTTAGGATAGAAATGAACATTACACCTGTTTCCAGGGACCAAAAATGGCTTTAACCCATATATATATATACACCAATGTAGAAGGTGAAGCCAACATGGTGTATGATGTACTCATTAACTACAATACCATAACATCAAACAACACAAATCATCCTTTTTTTATTTTTTATTTTTATTTATAAAATTTCAATCTTTGAAATGGCAATTTTTTTCTTGCCAAAATTTTAGCCCAAAAATTAAATGTCAAGATGGGCTTCACTATTTGATCTTAGTCAGGTTTGCTATTTAATTTAATGGTCACAGTACTAATGTGACATAAGTTGCCATTTCAGTAACTGAAAGAATTGAAATAAAAATAAAAATAAAAATAAATATGGATGATATGTGATATATAACATGACATTAAAGATTATCTATGTATATGCCACATTATAAATAACACAGGCTCCATCGTACATATTAGTTGAAATTAATAATTTAGTCCAACAATTAAACAACGTGATGGGAAAAGGCCTATTATGATGAATAATTACCTTACCTTAGAAACATAATTAACCCACCAAATTGACTAAAGCCCCTATTTTTAATCATTAAAAATTGATCATAAAATGAATATTTTCCTTATATTTTCCCTAGCCATACGAGTGGTCGTGCGGGCGCACGGGCGCCCGCACGCAGTAGCGCCAAGTTCATGCGATGCAGGTTATTGGCGTTAGGTCACCCGCATGGATCTCAAGGCTTCGTGCTAGTGCGTGCGGGAGCACAACTGGCCGCACTTCTCGGGGGAACACCTTTGCAGCCTGTATTGGACTGTGCAATCGAGGTGTGCGGGTGCACAGGGGCCTGTAACTGGTGCCCTTTGCTTCGTAGGGGTGCCTACGGGTGCACGCATGCCCGCACAACTTCAGTAAAACATGAAAAACAAGCTTAGTTTTTGCCAATTTTTTTTTCATTTTGCTCTCGAGGCTCTCCAAAGCCCTGTAAATGAGAATTAGCACAATTTAAGTATTATTGGGATAAAATTACTCAGAATCACATGCATAATGTACATGAAAGTAATATTAAAATATGATCAATTGAATGCTTATCAAATATCCCCACACTTAAGTATTTGCTTGTCCTTAAGCAAATAAACCAGTAAAATTCAAGATATGATAAGCGTTCAACCTCAGGCTATAAAGTACTTGCATTTTATTCTACTGAAGGCATTCACCATTGACATATACATTTTCCTATTTCAACCCCTCCGACTTAGATCAATCCCATGACATAATTTAGTATAACTCTAGAGGAGAATTTCACTCCACTTATCATGTTTCCAAGTCTTAGAGTGGCAAGCATACACTTAGTAGAATCTAAAGGTTCCTTGAGGCCCTAAGTACAAAACAACTAGCCCTTTAAGAAGAAGTAAACTTTCTTTTTGTTCTTTTTTTTTCAATTTTTCACTTTTCTCTTTTTCTTTTCATATATATTCCGGTAGGGTATCCCTAATGGATTCGACTTTCCTGGGAACCAAAGATTAACATAGAATGTAGATCTCCCTTTCTGAGGGATGCACATGCTGGCCAAGCACCGGAACACCCAACTACTCAAAAGATTACAACTCTACATGTACGCGCTCATGCTCACAAGTTACTTTTCAGCTTGAGAGACACTTTGATTAGGAGCCAAAATCCCGAGCTTACTTCGTCACCAAGAGTAGAGGAACACTATCTTGGTTCTTATTTTCATAGTCTCTATGCACAAAACTTTTTCACTATTTACAACTCTACTTGCAATGGCTAGAAGTTTGACTAGTTCCACGAAAACTCTTGGAGCCGATGAAGATAATATTTAATAATCTAAATCAAAGAAACATGGTCACGGGTCATCTAATGTCACTAGAGAATATATAATAGTCATGAAGATTTTCTCTATGTGTCCAAGGTGTTTTATAGGAAAAATTGAAAAATTTTGCTCAAATGGTGCGCCCTAAGAGTAAAACGAAATTGAATATAATTTTTTAACATACCGTCATTGGTGTACACTAAGCATGTATATATGTAATGATTTGCAATGAATTCATACAATACTATCCCCACACTTAAAGATTTGTAATGAACCAATTTGTAAAGATGTACAATGAAGTTCATAGCTACACATGTGTACCCATCCCCACACTTAAAATTTTGCATTGTCCTTAATGAAAACAATAAAGAATGTAAATGATAAGGGCATAATAAAATAAAGAGATGGGCAAACTGAAACTCCCCCGGTTTGATTTGATAAATTCCAAGTTGTGATTGAAACCAAATTGAAGTTGTAGGGTATCCATCATACAAAATATCCTTTAACAATCCTGTAAGCATGAAGGAAGATCAAAATGCACAGCCGCATAATGAAGAATATAATATAAGAGATAATCTCAACTAACAAAAGATATACAAAACAAGAGTGTAGTAGGGATAAGCCCTTGCTAAAAAGTGTATACAAGACCCTGATCAAACCACTCAGGTGTGATCCTCTGCTGAGACAACTGGGGTGATTAACGGAGAAGCCCTGGGTGGTGCTCGTGGGGCAAATGGTGCTACAGGAGGTGTCGAAGAAGGATGGGGGTCTCGGGCAGATAATAAAGCCGACTGGTGTACCTGAAAAGATGCTGCTGATGACTATGTAAAATCAAGCTATGCTGGTGACTTGTCGCACTCGCATAGTAAATATAAGATCATGCCGATGTTCCATCTTTTCTATTATTGGTGCGCCTAAATCCAGGTCCGCTCCAATCTGGATCTGTTCCTCAATGACTTGGTGATAGGTAGCTATGATGCAACCCAACTTTTGAAGAAACATCTGCTGCCCGGCCCTTATCTCTTTGAGCTGCTGGAGGATCTGATCATGTCACTTGTGACGGCTACTAGCTAGTGGTAGTACGGTAGAGCCATTGGCCTCTAGTGCAGCTAAGGCTAGAGCCGGTAGCACTTCCTCCTCGTCACCAACGCTCTCCTCCCTTGTGGCATGCCTCATAATAATATATCCCCTCGGGGTGTGCTCGATTACTCCCATTGACTTTAGAGTCGAAAAGCCGAGGGGCTGCATGACATGAATCCTATGTGGTCTAGGTGGGGGGTCGAGTGACCTCATACCACCAAGGAGCCTAGTAATGTAGGGGCCGAATGAAATCATCCTAAGCTTCGTGTACTACCCTGGCAAGCGATGTAGTGTACGACGATGTGGACAAGGTGGATAGGAACTCTCTCGGCCAAACTATAGATCGATAGGAGGTCTATGTGGGTGACATGCTAATACGATGCAACCGCAAGTATACGGGTTGTAATCAAGTAATAATAGTGGACTCTTGAAAAGTTGGGTTATCGATCCTCAAGGAGATGAAAATACTAGTACCCACTACTTGTCTACTATCTAGTCAATCCAAAAGTGAGTGTTTAACCTAAATCTAAATTAAGAAATTGCAAACACAAGCAATGGGGTTAAATTGTTCTTGACGTCAAAAACTCATGAGTAGGGGATACTTGGGTGATTGATTCCCCCTTGGATTTCTAAAGGATGGATGAAACTCACTATGATGATGATTGGTGAATTCTCGGCCAAGGGTTCCTAATGTGCTTTCACTCCCCCTCTAGAGGTGAATTACTAATCCTAGTGCCCTTACCGATGATGTTCTAGCGAACCTAATTCTTGGAAGAAATATGGGAATAATACATCTAAAGGATTCGTTCTCCTTAGTACCCGGGCTCCCGGTATACTCACAATCCCCTTTATTGAAGATGGTCTACACATGGGGAGACGCTCGTTTCTTCCCCAATATGTACTAAGAAAATCCCTCCGAGCTCTCGCAACGTAGAGGAATTAACTCATATTAAAACATCTAATAAACACATAGATTTAACCAAGCATTCATACATGAGAATAATCCTCAATTAAACCATATATAAGGGTTCATCAACACCCAAGTATCTACAAAATTAGCTTTCCATGAAAGGAGAACAACAATCAAATGCAAAGAGGAGAAAAATCAAAGAGTTTTCATGATAGACAAGGATATTTCATACACCGTTGGTGGATTCCTTGACTCCTCTCCAAGCTTTTGCTCCCTTTCTCTTCCTTCTATGGTTGGTGATGAAGATCTCCCAAGCCCTAATCAAGCTCTCTTTTCTCCCAAAGCTCACTCTCCCCTCTAAAACCCCCAATCCCTCAAATTATATACCCCCCTTTAGGGTTTTAGGGAGTTATTTACATTTTTTCCCTTGCCTATGTTCGTAGATTTGTTGGAAACTTACAATATACAGGCCGTATATAGGCCCGTATAGGTTTTAGGTAAACCTATACGAGCATATATCAGGCCGTATGAGAGCCTGTATGGCCTCATACAGGGTAATGTACGACCCTAGGAGATTGAGTGCAGAGGCCCTAATTCTCCGGGTCTATACGGTCCATATGGAAGCTCGTATGCCTTGGTACTTTCTCCAGAAATGCTCCATTTTGCCCTCAATTTCCCTTGAAAAGCTTCCTTTCTCATGGGGTCCCGATATCTTGCCCTATTTATATAAAAAAACACATTATAAGTACCGGTTGGCCAAAACTCCTTGAAATTACATGAAAAACATACATGAATATGATATAGAATTATGCTCAAATGAACACTTATCACATATCTCCACACTTAAAGGTTTGTTTGTCCTCAAGCAAAGAAAAGAAATTAACAAAAGTAATGAAAAGTGTTCATCCTTCAGCAATAGAATTCATGACTCAACTCTATTTTAAGTTTACCATCAAAGTATTTGTTCTTCTATTTCCACACTAGGGCTTTTGATAGATCTCATGAAATTTATCAAACTAGCTCTAGACAAAGCTTGTTCACTCCACATGCCATGCTCCAAAATCTTTGCAAAACAAGCATATACTCAATGGACTCTAGAGAATCCTTGAGGTCCCATGATCAAAGATACTCACCTATGTTAGATAAATGGTGGATCAAAATCGATCTTTGATCAACTAGTAAAATTTGTAGTTAAGGGAGACTCCTGATGGCTTGGATTATGGAACGGTCTGTCATCGGTGAGAGCATCGGGATCATAGGTCCCCCTCGATAGATCTGCGCACTGTCTCCGTGCCAACTGGAGCCTGTAGAAGGGAAGTCCGGGGATCTTTCCTCGGATCCTCCGATATTCAAGTTAGTCTACTAGCTTCGGAAAGGAGGGAAACATGGAGATCGAGTGAGTATTCATGGTGGATAGTGAAAGAGTAGAGCAAATCAAAGAGAGCAAAGAGAGGAAGAGGAGAGGAAGAGCCTCAGCTTAGAGCTCAAGAGCAAGAGATTGAGGTCCCTTTTTATTCCCTTCTCCTCTCCTTTTCTACCTTTCCGTTCACCCTTCATCGCTGGTAGCTTACTGCTCAAGCTCCCTGTCACTTTGGCGCCAAATAAGAGCCAATGAGGTGCCAGCTAAGTGACAACGTGGTGCCAGCTCTGTCGGAACCTTCTAGGGTCTTCGTCAGAGTTGCACGTGCCAGCCGGTGATTTTTCGTCCCTCTTCACTAGTTAGTTACTATGGGCATTCAGTTAGATCATACCTGTCTGTGAGTTTCTGTTCATGGCGAGAGAGTGTCGCTATGCGTAGCTTCACAACGAGCCGTTTTGATCATGCCACGTGGACAACCGAAATTTACACTATATATATATATATATATATATATATATATATATATATATATATATATATATATATATATATAATAAGACTCTTTAACTTTTATAAGAGAAAGCTAAACTGAATAACTCAAATGGGGAATTGTATCTTCCAACTCCTCCGGCAAATCAAAACTTTCATCGGTTAGATCCAAACTTCCGGTTAGCTTCAAATTTCTTAAGAAATCTCAAGGCTTTCTTAATATCGTGAGAGGGAAATATGTAACTTCCTGGATTTTTCTTAATAAATAATCAGATAATTCTCAAATATCTTATTAAAGTTAATTAGCACAAAAAATGAATTAATCATTTTAAACCTCAATTAAATGAAAATCGAGAATTTATGGACCTAAAATCCAGCCTCGCAACAATTAGGCCCAAGAGAAGGCCTTATTGGGCCAAGCCACTTTTACTTGAAATAGTTGAAGATGGATGGATAGTATAAGCCCGGTTAATTAAATGAGAAATTTATTAACTATTAATTAATCTAGAATAATTAAGTGGGAGATACTGAAAAAAAGTTAGAGTCCGGGTAAAGTAGATTTGCTTGGGTCAAAGCCGGGAATATCGGATTTGGTCGGGGATTGAGACAACCCGTGATGCTACACTATGCCCGTGATAGACGAAATGATAGAAACCTCAAATTGTGGATCTCGGTCGGGCAACTATCGGACTCGTGACGCTACAACAGCCAGTACAAAATATTAATGTAATAATATAAAGTAGTGTTACCTTAATGATGAGCTAGAATGGTGGATCTCTGTCGGGGCATTGATTAAATCCCTCGAGCTTACGGTGGACATGTGAATCCATAGTAGAGTTGATGGAAATCAACTTAATTAACCTATGTGACAAGATAACCCTAAAATATAAAACAATTAATATTATATTGATTCTTTAGTTATAAACTTAGGGCCAAGCCCTCAATTGAAAATCATTGAGCAGCAGTGCCCTATTCCATTACGATCCCCCCCTTTTCACGACCTCCATCTCCCTCTCGATCTCTCACTCTCTCACCGGCGAGCCCACCGGACCAGCGCCTTACCACCGGCGAGCTGCTAGTCATCCGTCTCCCCATGAGTGCACGCCCCCTCTCCTGGCAGACATGGTCAGCCGCGCCCCCATGACCGGCCGCCCCTTTGCACCCTCACGGCCCAGCTCCACACGCCGGCACCGCCCTTCTCCCTGCGCCCGACTGGTACTTGCGTGAACCTCCTCCCCGAGCTCTTCCTGACGAGCGGCGGCTCAGATCCAGCGAGCGTCGAGGAGATCCAGTGAGCTGCGCCCCCTGCTGTCTGCCCTACCCCTATTTCCTACAGCGCTGCCTGCGCCACTCCAGCGAGCTCTGTGGGGTTTCGGCGAGACTGCGTCCTTCATTGTTCGCCTCTCCTTGTCAGCTGTCCGGACGAGCAATGCAGGCGGACTGAACACCGGCAAAATCTGAGCGGCGACGCGATCACCTGAAGCTTAAATTGTTTGCAAGTAACCTTGGGCAGGTGGAGAAACTTAATAATAATTAGAGATAAAGTGTTGCAAGGATTGATTATGGCTTAAGTCCTGAACCTAATGTGATGTTGATTTTCCGAGATGTGGATTGAATAGTCAGGGCTTGTGTATGAGTTGATAAAATGTGTAGTATAAGATTATATTGTGTAATGAATGTTTGTATAAAGAATTTTACCCTTAAAAACAAAGGAGATGTTGCTGAATTTTTATTAGAATATATGCCTACCACTTATTTGTTAGATGTTAAGAGAGTCTTTAATCAGTCTTTAATTTTGATTAAAGGATTTGGTCTAATCATGATTAAGAGTCGGCATGTTAGCAAGTAAAGCATGTTGTAGGTTACCATATTTTTAGGCCATGTTTGGATGATTGGTTGTTATGGTTTCGTAATGTATGGTATGGTATGGTATAGTATGGTATGGTATTGTAAGTATTGTTTATCATGTTTGGAAAGATGGTATGGTATGGTATGGTTAATTAGTTGTTTGTGTTTGTTTTGATGGTATGATATGGTTGTAGAAATAATAAAATGACCAGAATGCCCTCAAACACAAATTAATATGAAATCATGCTAAATTGAAAAAATTGGTTATATATCCTTCAAAGTTTCATAATTGCATATTTACACCTGAAAAAATCATAAATGCTTGTATACCCTTGAAAAACGGGTTGAATTATGGATATGCCCCTATTGTTAGGTTTCGATAATAGAAGTTAATAAAATTATCTTAACCATATATAGTTACAACTTCAGTTAAGCATTGGAAAATTTCCCAAATAATTATCTTTATATATCTTAGCTATTTTAAATTTCATATTTTTAAAGGGGATATTTGTAAATTTACAGTCAAACAAACTTTCAGGATATATATGTAAAGGGTATAATGGTTATTCCGCATGTTTACTGTTTGTTAACTGTCAATTTTTAATCTGATTAACCCCAGGGGTATATACGTAATTATACTTATTATTTAGAGGTATGTATGCAATTATGTTTTATTCATGGGTACACCTGCAAAAAGCCATATTAAATTTAATGATTTATGATGAAAAAATTAAATTCAACTAAAGTATAAATAATTTTTATTAAAATCTTACAAAATATATATCAAATTATTAACCATTAATTTAAAATTGATAAAATTATAATAAATTTAATATACAAAATTAACAAAAGATAAGACTTTTTTTGTGGAGATATAACTTTTTTTGATTTTGCTATGGTAGAAGAAGGGATTGAAGTAAATTGGTAGGGATATTTTTGGTAGAAAAAAATTAAAACCATGAGAAACCACCAAATCGGTGGTTTGAAAAATCCAACAAAAATGGAAGTTTTTAAACCATGGGAAACCATAAAAAAACCATAGAAAACTATACCATCTGAATGGAAATGAAAACAAACAGGAAAGTAAACCATACCATACATTACGAAACCATCTGAAACCATGAAACAAACAAGGCCTTAAGCAATAGAACTAAAGCTATGGAATATGACCATAGTATTTATCAAGTTATTATTATAATTTCTAGGAAATGGAAAGGGTTCCGCGAGAGCGGCGGAAGGACTGAGTCAGCCTTGAGCTTAGTAAAAGACTTCATGTGAGTGGACATATTGGACATTATCTTATTTGATCGGGTTTTCACCGTGATTTGGTTTAAGTGCTTTGTATATGCTTTTCATCTCGGTTTATGATTGCCGATGGTTTTACCCCTATTTTAGTATAGTGGTTTTTATGCTAGTTATATGCTATATGATTTTAATAACATGATTAAATATAAGAGAAACCTTAAATGGTAGAGGTTGTTATATGAGTATCATAGGCTGCACCCTAGTTAGACATATATGAATGATCCAACGGGGCTCAGGATAAAGCCCAAAAATAAAGTATACGATATCGGGTAAAGGAAGAGATTTGTTTTAAATCGTAGTCTTTCAAATAAATGTTTTTTGAAAATCGTTTTTCATATAAAACCCTTCCCGACTTTTGAAGTTCCCGTTTCGAGTGCGAGATGCATGCTTGACGACGGCACTGGTTTGATAGATTGGTATATCACTGGTCGTTAAGCCGGGTATAGGTTCAGTAGAGTTGTATACCACTGTCCATAGATCAGGATCGGTAGAGTTGTATACCACTAATGATATCTGTTGTTCATTTTGAGATATTCGAATTAGGGGTGCATTCCTATATGATACGAGGCCATTGCATATTTATGATTATGATATGCTATGTATTGGTTGTTATTGCATATGTGTTTTATTTTGGGTTTTCTGATTAGCTTGGCATGCTTATCCCGATTTAAGATAATTATGCAAACTACATGAATTGTGTTTGATCATATACATGTACTATTATATTAGTACAAATTTTTCATCGAGACACAAGTATGTATAATACTTCGCAATAGTGTCTATACTCACTGAGCTCGTGTAGCTTATTCCTCTCCTGTTATTTTTTTACCTTGCAGGATCTAGACAATGATTGAGCGAGGATTGAGGTCTAGTTGGCCCTGCGTACCCTAGTTCGTATTTGTATTAAATAAAAGACTTGTTATTTCTTAGTCTGTATTTGGGGCCATGTTGCCCAGACTTCATAAGTGATGTACTTATGTTTGGATTATTTGTGTTTGATTATCTATTTTTAAACAGAGTAAGTTTATGTTAATTTGACAGTTTAGATTATATCCTTTGTTATCAGGTTATGATTTGTGTAACCTTAGACACAGGATACATACCTGACCTGGCTAGTGTGACATCTGTCTCAATAAAGAGATGGGTGTTACAAAATCCTCGTGCAAGGTTATAAAAAGAGGGGACATAGAAAAAAGAGGAGAGCTAGGGAGAGCCAGAGGCTATAACAGAAAAAAGATAGTGGAACAAGAAGAAAAAGGAGAAGAGGAGAGAAGCATTCAGCAAAAAAAAATAAAATAAAAAAATGTTTTTTGTAAACTAGAGGAAGAACTTGTGCTCGAGGAACAAAGAAAAAAAATGTATACCTTCAAAAAAAAAAATTTGTGTATGGAATAAAGGGATATAATCATATAATAATAATATGAATATAAATAATATATATAAAGTAAGATCGGATTGAAGTTAGCAAGATCTATAAGCGAAACAATTAAAGAACATATCATTTGAAGATACTGAGGCAGATTAGAGCAAGATCAACACATATTAAAAGGCAATAATAGTATAGATCTCGAGGTGACAGGAGCATTGATCTTGAGGTGACCAAACATACGGATCTTAAATACAAGATCCCAAGGCAATCAAAGACAGATCCTGAAGACATGGAACCCAAGGTGGCTCGACACACATCTTGAGGCTGATTTGAGCGAGATGAACACACATCCCGAGGCAGTGAAAGCCCAAATCCCAATGTAACAAAAAGCATGGATCTCAATGAGAGCATACCTATTCCAAGACAATAAAAGCTCAGATCTCGAGGTTATATGTATACAAATCTTTAGGGATGAGAACACTGATCTCAAGCAATGAAACGCATCGTGAGGTAATAAAAATCACACATCCTGAAGCAATGAAAATTACATATCCTTGAGTGGAAATAAAAGCTCGCATTTGAAAGAAGAAACATAGAGAGGAAAGATGCAAGACATAGAGGGAGAAAGAAAAATAAGACAAGGAACATATCTAGAGAAGAAAGATGCAAGATAGAGATAAAGGAAGACACAGAGAGGATGTAAGAAAGTAAGATGTAGAATGCAAAAACAGAAAGGAGGATGCAATATGTAGATGTAAGAAAAAAGGTTATAGCAAGGAAAAAAAAAGGTTATAGAAGGTTGCACTAAGAGATGAAGAAGAGGAAGACAAGAAGCAAACTAAGAAAGCAAGAAAGAAGCAACAAGAGAAGAAGACAACCAAAACACTAAGAAAAGAAGTTAGGAAGAAGACTGCAACCCTACGTGAAGAAACAAGTGAAGGGATACCTTCTAGTCAAGGAGCAACCTAAAAGCTAAGGAATTCCTTACAAATCAGAGACAACCTAAAAACTGAGGGACACCCTATAAATCAAGGGATACCCAACAAGCTAAGTGATTACCTACAGATTAAGGGATGCTCTATAAATGAAAACAAATTGAATAATGTTTTGGATCTCAAAGAAGGAAGCAAGATCCATATCACGTGAGGCATGAATGGAACAATAATGAAGAAGAGAAACGAAACAAGAAAGTAAGATGAAAAAAGCAACAAAGAACAAAGAAGAAGAAGGGAAACAATAAGACAACAACACATAAGAAGATGAAAATTATGAATGAAAGAATAAAAAGCAATGTTACAAGCAATAAAAGAAATAAAATAAGCAAAATGGAAGAATTAGATAAAGACCAACCCAAAACAAAGGAAAATATTTAAAAGAAATACTATAATATGCAAATGTACCCAAATTCATATATAAATTATTAGAATAATTTTTATTACCTTTACTTGTACATGGTTCTTAATTGAAGATTCCCAAGACTATGTTTGGGATAATTAATAATAGTGGTTAGCCTCTATTAGGAATGAAAGAACCCATAAAATAAAATTAAAAAAATGAAAATTGAGTTTAAATGTATCGCTTGGTGTCTTCTTCACATACACAATGCTATGGGGGTATTTTTGATCCCACAAATTTTGGCACTCCTGGTGGAGACCATCATTATACCTTCCATCTTTGAGGCAAATGTAGAAGTAGAAGCAGTTTCTATAATCAATGCAAGAAAGCTAATACTGATGATTTTTATTACAGATAAGATGACCTTCAGAGCACAATCACACCTGGAAGCCCAAAGCTCACTATTTATCTTGGGAAAGGAGCTGAAGTTAAACTTCCTAACTACATCCTTAACACTAGAGTCGCTGGAACAGAATTAAGACTTGGCATGGTTTCAGAATCTGTACAGTTCATGTAACACCCTCTTCCAAAACCGGGGGCGAGCGCCATACCAAATAGGACAGGAGTTCATCCCGAGCCTAAGGTTGTTCAACCTGTTAATTTAATAGCATATGAAATCTGATAAAGCAACTAACTAAGTGTCATCCTCAAAAAATAAATCCATGTCTTAATCCAACACCAAATAAAACACTCTGACATATAGCAAATTTCTCGAAATAAAAGGAGTTCCACTCTCTCCTAAACAACACACATAAATAAAATAATAACAACAAGTGGTCAAAGCAAGCAACACATAGAACGATCCTCGATCCAATACACTAGATACTATTAGGATCCCTATCTACTACCTGTAAGGAAAATGTGAGGAGTAAATGAGCTACTCGAGCTCAGTAAGGTAAGACACTACTGCCAGCTATAAACTATACCTGTATATCAATAATACACAATAGTCTCAAAATATAAACTGCACATGTAAATGAATTTGAAGATAAATGCTGACCATATGAAATGCTAGTCAATGCATTATCTTCAATCTAAATAACTCATGCCAACATAAGTAGAAAACCCGAGTAAATTCACACACAGGTTTATTCAATAGTTTAATCATTGGTACCGTAAACAATTTCGCAATTGTCCTAGAGGAACCAATCAACTCCAACAACCTCTATGGTCAGAACCAATCTACGACCGAGAGGTAGACAAGTGTGGGATCAAGTCATTAAAAAATAATATCACTGTCACCTACACCCCTACTTCAATACTGCAGAAATAGAGTGTAATCAGGCGGAACCAATCAACACTCGAGCCTCTCGGTTGGAACCAATCAACGACCGTGTTATTGAATGCACTAGAGACCAATCATAAGGTGATTGATTTTGTGGATTTTCATGTTCATTTATAAAGGCTTTTTCCATTATTATGCTTTACTTGATATCTGCGTAGTATAAATATTGATAATAATGTCCCTAGAATAGTTTACTATTCTTAAATTATCCCTAGTCAAGTATCATTGAGGAATCTGGGACAAAAATGATGCTCATAAGACTAGTATGTGTAGTGACTGATGACAAGAGTTGTCATGGACATGAGATATCAAGTCAACATGTGAGTATAAGTTGGAGAACTTATGCTGGATAGACCCGTCATGAGAATTACTGCATGGATTGTTATATGAATGTCATAAGCAATTCTCATAAGTGGTTAGAGAAGTATATGATCCTTAGACTTGAGGTCACTATAGATCCTTACATGGCAAGTATCATACTTTCATATAACCAAACCTTACCTATAACAGGGTGAACTATAAAGGTTGTCATTGGGTATATCATGAACCATGTGGTAGAATGTGAGTGATCAAGATAGGATTTGTCCCTCCTATATAACAGGAGTGATATCATTGCCTCTTGATGAGTGAGACTAAGAAGTGTGTGGCCACATCCAGATGAATCAGTATGAGTTATTGATGTCATTTGTTTTCATTAGTCTACTTGAGATCAAGAAACATATTGATTGAATTATACAAGTATGACTGATCCATGACTTGTGTTCAATCAAAGATATCAAGGATAAAGAGATACTGGATACTCGGTATTAATCACAGGAACAGGTTATGTCTATCAAGACATTCTTGCGGTTTGGGTAGCAATGATGTGTTGCTAGACACTGCTCATTACTTATGACATTAAAAGAAGTTTTATGTTATTGCCAATATCGCAAGAACCTATTGGGTCACACTCAAAGGTTAAACTGGATTTGGAAATTTATTGACTGAGTCATGTTCTGAGAGTTAGAATAGTATAAGTTTACAGGAGGGTCTTGTACATGGTCTAAACACTAATCCTACTTTGGAAATGGTTCACAAAGTAAGAGCATATATACTATGTGGATGTATGGGCCGGGCCTCCATTTGATGGAACTCTAATTAATTCTATGTCCTAATTGTGTTGGACACAAAGAATAAAAAAGAAGCTAGGGTTGGCCACATATAGATATGATATATATAAAGATATAGATGGCAGTTGCAAGTAGACTTATGTAACTACTTCTAAACCTTAACATAGAGGACCGTTTCTTCTTCTTCTTCTAAAGAGAGAGAGAGAGAGAGGATGCTTTTTCTTTATTAATGAAGGTGGCTTCCAATAGTTGGACAACCATTAGCGGAGAGTTATTTAAGAAGGCCATCAAGTCCATTCTTCGACAATAAGCTAGCACCAAAAGTCGAAGAAGAAAAGTTCCAATTTTGTTTGTGAGACGAACAAGGCGATTCAGTTCTTCCGAGTGGATACTGATAGAGGCGAGGATCCGTTGATCATCGCTGAAATAGTGATAAGGATCGCTGGAGTATTGTCAAATAATCAAGGCCGTCGATATACGAATATTGGCTATGGTTTTTTTTTTGAAACCTAACCTAATTGGGTATTTTCTCCCTCGGATCCTGGATGGGTTTTATCAAGTTTTGTTTTTTTCAATTTTCGCTGCGTATGTCTACAGTAGACATGTATGAACTCGTCATTTCCCAACAGACCATCAGGCTATAAAGTATATACATACACTAGACACCCTATGGGTATAGAAAGGGGGTTTTTATTTTTTGAAATTGGAATGTTTTGAAAAACGTATAGTTTGGGACTGAAAGTTAGAGTTTTACAAATAACCCCTTCCCTGGCACTGATATAGAGTAACCACTGGTTTAGGCAAGTATGCTAAGTACTGTGCAGTTTATCAATACCTCCATCAAAATTTTCAAACCAAAAATCTATCAACAAATACGATACGTCTACAAGACTCAAGGCATTCCACAAGCTTTGAAAATAAAGACCATGTCGTTCAATTTAAATAAATCGTAGCGAAGAAAACTCGGTAAAACGCAAGAAATGTACATATGTCCTGACTCCGGCTCTCCTTCTGAGTCCATAACGCCTTAACCACATCCTATACCTGATAATACATGATACATTAATATCTCGTACCGTTCAGAAATGATACGGTTATAAAAATGTACTATTCTATCAAAACCTCAAAAATTAAGCTTTTAATCTATAGCCAATGAACCCGGGCTTTTATACACCTATTGATGCACGCATAAGGTGCGCGACAACTACCTATAAGTGTATGTGGTCGGTCAAGTAGTAAAGTACCCAAAGGTAGGGTTATCGAATCTACAAGAACTGGAATACTAGTACTAACTGCCCGTGTTATCTAGTTTAAAACTATGGAAGTAGTTGTGATTGGTTGATTATCCTAAAGGAAACTAACGTGAACAATTGGCAAAATTGTGAACAATCAGAGATGAAACGTGGCACCTTGGATCTTAATCCCTAGGATTCTTTTATTAACAACTGAATTCTAAGTATTGGCTCTCTATTGATTGATTCTCTGAAGTTTGACAATTGCACCAACTAGATGCCATATCCGATCTCTGGGTATGCAGATCGAACTCGTTACCTATGTCTAGTTGTAACCTAACTAAGGGAGATATGGATATATGTATAAAAGCAACATTGAAAGAAAAAACCCTAAGCACATATGTGCCTTGCTAGAACATAACGAGGTATATAACCATAGTGATAAGCGTTCAATTAATCATATTTTTATATCAATTCACTATACACTATTCTTGTGATTTTAAGTATTTCTTGCCCATTGATACTTAAATTGTGTTAATTCTCAATTTCAGGGCACCAGAGAGCTTCGAGAGCAAAACAGAAGAAAAACATATCAAATCGAACCTTCTGCAGCATTTTTAAAGATATACCGGTAGGCTTACGGCCGAAAGCACCCATGTGATGAAGATACGGGCAAGCTCACGACTGTAAGCGCCCGTATGGAGGTTTTGAGCACACAAGCCCCAAGATACAGAGAGCTACACAGGTGAACTCACGGTCGAATCCCAGACCGTGTGACCTGGGGATGAAGCATACGGGCATGCTCACGGCCGTAAGACAGCCAGTATGCCGCGCGCTCAGATGCAAGTTAATCCACTTTTATGCTAACCAGAGTCCGAATCTTAAGGATTGGGTTACTAATCATCTACATTGAGCTGAACACTATAAATACCAGATTTAGGGTTTAGAAAATGGGCTTTTGGATCTGGAACATCATCACCCTCTTGGAGGCTCCTCACGAGCATTGAAGGGACATCACCAATGATTATCGCCAACTGTGGAGGGAAGAGTAGTTTCTATTATGTTTCTTCTCTTTTCCTCTTTGATTGTATTGGTATTGTGTTCCCCTTCTATAGCGAACTAACTTGTTAGATACTTGGACATAATGAACCTCCGGATTTATGCTTAATCTTGCTTGTATGGATTTCTATATTTGAATGAGTACTTCAAGTGTTTGAAAACTTATTGAATGTTTAGTATGGCATTGATACTTTACCTTGAGATAGCTCTAAGTGTCAATTTAGATCTATAGAAGGTGTAGATGATAACGGTCCCTCTATATACCCTAGACTACTTCAATATGTGGGAGTTATGAACACGCCAAGAGATCGGGTGTTTAGGAGAGAGACCTTGTGAAATGGATTATTCCCATAACTCTTCCAAGATTATGTATTCCTTAGAATTACTCATGAGCGTAGATTAGTACCTCCCCTTAAAGAGGGGGTGAAAACATTGTATGAATTCTTGGTCCATACCTCATACTCATCAATATAAAAGCCATATTTACCCCAATCTATAAGTATCCGGAGGGGATTCAATGCCCGAGTTTCTCCCTTCTATGATTGTTGCCACCACAATTTTATCCAAAAGTTCTTAAGCTAATTTCTCTTTTTAGTAATTAGAATACAAAATCATCAACCTTTGAATAGACTAGGTAGCAGATAATTAGATAGGATTAGTGGTCAAGGTCCTTGTGGGTTCGACATCCGACTTTTATAAGTCTACTTTATTACTTGATACGACCCATGTACTTGCGATTTAAGAATAACACAATACACCTATTACATAGCTCATACAAAATATAATCACATAAATCAAGTACAGATTCACAAGAATTATCAATAAAGGAAAACCAATAAATAAAAGAATCCAATTAATAAATCATCCTAGGGTTCATTAGTCCGAGGCACCACCGAAGGGGTTTAGCCTCTCATGCTAATGGAAATACTAACAAAGATAATGGAGAAAGACATAATTGGAAATATGGGGACTCCCTCGCTAGATGGCTTCTCCACCTTTGATCTCCTCTGAAACCCTCACGTTGCTCCGAACACCTGTTGAACACTACTCAGCCAAAAGTCTCCAAAATCTGTACCTTTGGCTGATTTATATAGGTTTTTATCTTATTTGGCAAGGTCGTGCGCATCTAACGCACGGCCGTGCACATTCCCACGAAGCGTCCTCTACACGTTTTGAAACTAGTGAGTTGCACGGGCATGTCCGCGAGCATGAACAATTCTATTGAGGTCATGCACACCTTTATGAAGGGTTCCTTTTAGCTTGTTTCGCCCTGGTTTGTCCTGTTTCTTGTTCTTTTCGCTTTGGGTATCTATTTTACCTGTTCAATTACAAAATAAACCAAGAGGAACACAAAAAAATAGAGGAATTGATGCGAAACAATAGGATAAGTGCATGTAAATATTATAGAAAAATATGTGTAATTGTGCACTTATTATAACCCCACACTTGAACTTTTGCTTGTCCTGAAGCAAAAGAAATATATAATGAAAATAGATAAGTGTAAAATCTCCGATTTCAAAATTGTTTGGAGTCCCTATATCCAATTTCAAAATTGTTGGGAGTTACTCTGTGAGTGCTATTAATGGTTTTTATAGAAATTAGGTTTTTCCTTATACTCAAACCCCTCACGTGTGTATGTGTAACCATTCCTATAGTGCCGCTTACCAAATCAAGCCTGGCTTTGCTAGTATAACCTTTATCCTAACTCTCTCTAGCTGGGGGTAGTAGCTTCATACATCCAATGAGGTAGCCTTTTCCCTAGGTAGGTCATCAAGTGAACATTTGAAATGCCCAAGATCCGACTACTCAAAGATGTCTTTCAAGCTTCAAAGGTGATAGCTCTTTCTACCATCTTTTCAATACCGGTAGCGTATCCAAATGGATCCGACTTTTTGGCTAGTAGGGCATCCTAATGGATCCGACTTTCCGGTTGTGCCTGCCGGTCTCCTATCTTTTTTTTTTGGATAATAACATAAACTAGTGATCACAAACAAGGCAAAATCCAAACCTAAGCAAACAAGTGACAACAAAGTCAGAGTTTGTGCTCCAAATTTTGTGAGGTGTCTAGTAAAGTCAAAATTATATAATGTACTTTTGAAAAAATTAGCCGCCAACACTAATGATTGACCTAGACACAAAATAGGACACCCATTAATTTGTTCATATAGATCATCCTAAGTCAACACTTATCATAAATGATATATATAGTTTTCCAATGGGTAATCCATCCCCCACACTTAAATTGTGCATTGTCCCCGATGCACACAATATATGCACTAAAATATGTCATGTGAAAATGATATAGGAGATTGAGAGTGAACTTATCTCAGTGTGCACATGATTTGTCTATTCCTTTCCTTGTGTTTCCTGTCATGTGTGAATTTTGACTTGTCCTAAGAGCATAAAAGGCACAAAAAAGTGAAACTCTATAGCATATAGTAAGACTAAACCCTTTATGAACAGACTGACTAAAAGAAAAAAGAAAATACAAAAGTGGTAAATAAAAAGATAAATATGAAGATGATGCTCAGATGTCGAGGGCGTCCTCCTCCTCGATGCTGTCGGAGTCATCTCAAGTATCCACTCCCTCGGTGTCATCTTCTGAAGCACCGTCTCGAGTTGCCACCCCCGTGTCTCCTGCGGTCTAAGTTGTGGTAGTGGTTGGGATGGATATACGATGCCCTGGTAATCTAGTGATAGCTGGGTGTCGTGCACCAGCAAGAGGAGGAGGGCATCCTTGTCCGTCGGGGTTAGTATTAATGCTGCAGGTGGAAAGATCCATCGACTGTGACCTCTTGCCATGCGGGCCACTCTGCGGGTTCCAGAGGCTTAATGGGGGTTGAGGCTATGTAACTGGTGCCTTGAGAGGTTCGTGTGGCTAGTAGCAGCTACATCTCTGGTATGGTCGTTATGGTGATCAGTGTTGTACTCCCAATAATTATCATCTTTCTGATTGATGCTTCAGATAGTATTTCCATCCCTTTTGCTAGTTTTGTGATATATAGTCTAGCGAAAATTGCTCCCACTCTGGGGTTCATTCCTTGATGAAGGAGAAATTGTGCCATGACCCATCTTAAGTGCAGCTTGAATCCGTCCACCATGTATGCTCAATAAGAATGGGAAGTCCTTGTTGCTCACTACCCCCGTATTGTTTCCTCTTCCTGTGATAGCTTGACTGAGGACGGCATGGATGTATCTAAGTACGGGTGATTGAAGAGAAGATGCCTTTGATACTTGTGGATCGTAGTATGGGTCCTTGTTGAGCCTTTTCTCGCATGCTTTCTTTTTGTAGCCGGTGGTCTGTATCTCGTTAACAAATTGTATTTAGTTATTTTTGTGAAATCCGGGTCATATAGGCCAAGGTGGATGGCAAATTCTGTGTAACTCATCTGTCTGTTATTTCCTCCTATCTGAAACGCAATTTGGTCTTATCGATGCCAAGAACATGCTCCTTTTATAATTGTGAGTTTTGACAGTACCTCCAATGTGAGTTCCTAATATGAAGTTTCGTTTATTGATAGGCGACGGTGACATCCTCCTGCTCTTAATAGCTATTCGACCTCGCTAGAAAGAGCTATCTCTGTGAGGACCTTCCAATCGATTGTTAGAAACTCCCCAAATCTCCTTTGTTTTAATTGGGTATATCTTTCGCTGTAGTTCAATGATTTCAGTAGAAGGAGGTGGAGGTTTTCTTCTCGCTGTCTTTCCTTATCGTGGATTGAGTTGCTGGTTGCCTCCTTCTAGACATAGTGGGGGTCAGTAGAAATTAGGGGTTAGTTTGCGCTCGGAGTATGATACTTGATCCTACTACCCCTTCAGGTTTTATATGAATGAAGTTTGATGGCTCCTTGAAGTAGGAATTCGATTTTGTGTAGAATAGGATTGAAGTCTCCTTATGCGTTGCCCATTAGACACGCTGTGCAGATTTAGTACACGGCCGTGCGTAATCCTGATCGTCATATATGGGATTTCCCGGAATATGCACGATTTAGTCCATGAGTGTGCTGATGCCCGTGCAGGCCTAAATTCATCGCGTTCGCCTCCCCATGTTGTACGCCCATGCAAGTCCCTTGTACGGCCATGCGCAAGTCGCTTGCACGACCATACGCAATAGTGGTTATTATGAGAGAGAGAATCCCGAGAGGGGCACGCTCTTCGGCACAGCCATATGGAATTCATCTAAGGCTATGTGCATCTCTGTCTTGTTGTGTTGGTCCATTTTCCCCTTGATTTCCCTTGGACCTGAGTGTTAGTGACTCCAAAAGAAAAGATTTATTTGTTAAACATATAGGAATTGCCAAATTAGTTAGCAAATCATCTAACTAGAATATTAACCACAGTTGTACCTCTACTAAGGACTAAAGCGATAATGATACTATAAAACTAACCTAACTTGGCTTGCCTCCCAAGTAGGGCTTATTTAATGTCACTAGATTGACATGCCTGTTAGGTTCAGTGAGGCTCGAATAGGTAAAGCTTCTCTTCTTCTTTGCTGAAAATTATTTCGCCTACTATGTACAGCTTTAATCATTGCCTATTTACCATGTGGGTACGCTTGGTTGGATGTGTGATTTAAATTGCTCCATGAGGCGAGACTTGTATTACGGTGAAGGGTCCCTACCATTTTGACTTAAGCTTTCTTGGGAATAATTGCAACCTTGAGTTGAAATGTAAAACTTGATCGCCTACCTGGAATTGCCGAGACTTATTTTTGTGGGCGTCGTGAAATCGCTTGACTCGCTCTTTGTATAGCTTGACATTCTCGTAAGCATTCTCGCGCCATTCGTCCAATCGGCTTAATTGAAATTTCCGCTTTTGTCTAGCTCCTTCGAGGTTGAGGTTAAGGAATTTTGTGGCCCAATATGCTCGATGATCCAGTTCCAGTGGCAGATGACATGCCTTACTGTAGACTAATCGGTATGGGGTGCTTCTGATTAGGTTTTATAGGCAGTTCTGTATGCCCATAAAGAATCATCTAATTTTTCTAACCAATCGCGCCTATTGTATTGTACCATTTTCTCCAAGATCTACTTCAATTCCCTATTCGAGACTTCCACATCACCACTTGTTTGGGGGTAGTATGAGGTAGCCAACTGGTGTGTCACCCCATATTTCTTGAAGATTCTTTCACATTGTGAGTTATAGAAGTGTGCTCCTCGGTCACGTATGCTTGAGCGTGGTGTACTGAATCAAGAGAATAACTTCTTGAGGAATTTTACTACAACCCTGGCATCATTGGTTGATAGTGCTTGAGCTTCCACCTACTTTAAAACATAGTCCACTGCTACCAAGATATATTTGTTTCCATTGGAGTTGGGGAAGGGTCCAATAAAGTAAATTCCCTATATATCAAATATTTCACATTGCTGAATTGGGTTCGGATTCATCTCATCCATTTTGGAAATGCTTCCCACCCTTTGGCATCTCTAGCAAGCTTGTACTAATACCAGTGTGACCTTGCATATCATTGTCCAAAAGAATCTAGAGCTGAGGATTTTTTTCGTTGTTCTGTTTGCATTGAAGTGGCCCCCCGTCAGTCCGGTGTGACAGTATATGATTACGTCCTATCCTTCTTTTGCGATACACATCTTCTAACCACTTGATCCACACAGATTATGTATAGGTATGGGTCTTCCCAAACTTAGTGTCATAGATCATTGAAAGCTTCCTTCTTTCTTGGGTTGATAGTTCTCTTGGAAGTGTGGGGCCAATAAGATAGTTTGCATAGTCTATGAACCACAGAATTTCATTTTCCTCGGCCTTCTCCATTAGGTATAACTGCTCGTCAAGGAATGCGTAATTAACGTCTCATTTTTCATTCTCGGCGTGATCTGATCCTTCTAGTTGAGATAAGTAATTAACTACTACATTTTCGGATCCACGTTTGTCCTTGATTTCTAAGTCGAATTCCTACAAAAGTAACACCCAACGAATTAACTGAGGTTTATGTCAGGTTTGTTTAATAGGTGTCTCAGTGTTGCATGGTCAGTATAAACAATGACTTTTGACAAGACTACATAAGGGCGGAATTTGTCGAATACATAAACCACGGCCAATAACTCCTTCGCTATTGTGGAGTTGTTTTCTTGGGCGTCCGTCAATGTATTTCTTTCATAGTAGATTGGCCGAAAGTGTCCATCCTTCCTTTGACCTAAAGTGTCCATCCTTCCTTTGACCTAAAACTGCTCCAACTGCAAAATCACTAGCATCACACATTAGTTCAAAAGGTAAACTACAATCTGGGGCCACTATGATTGGAGCTTTTACTAAGCTTTCTTTCAGAGTAACAAATGATTCCATGCATTCTTTTGTAAAATTAAAAGGTACATCTTTTTCTAGTAGCTTAGTGAAAGGTTTGGTGATTTTTGAAAAGTCTTTTATGAATCTTCGGTAGAACCCCGCATGTCCTAGGAAGCTTTTAAAAGCCTTTACTAACACGGGGGGTGGAAGTTTTTCAATGGTTTTAATTTTTGCTTTATCTACCTCTATGTTGTGTTTAGAAATTTTGTGTCCTAAGACTATGCCCTCTTGGACCAAGAAATGACATTTTTCCCAATTCAAGAGTAAGTTAATTTCTTCACATCGTTGCAATACTCGATCTAGATTATGGAGCATAGGTCAAAAGAATCGCCAAATACTAAAAAATCATCCATTAAAACCTCCATTATATCTTCTATAAAATTAGCAAAAATAGACATCATGCAACGTTGAAAGGTGGCAGGTGCATTACCATTTTGCGGTAGGCGAACGTACCGTCTAGATATGTGAATATTGTTTTCTCTGGGTCTTCAGGGGCTATAGGAATCTGCAGGTATCCAAACATCCTATCTAAGAAGCGGTAATAGGGATGGCCTGAGAGTCGCTCCAGTATTTGATCGATGAAGGGCAACGGGAAATGATCCTTACTGGTGGCATCATTAAGCTTCCGGTAGTCAATACATACTTTCCATCCTGTGACAGTTCTTGTTGGGAAAAGCTTGTTTCTCTCATTCTGCACAATGATCATTCCTCCTTTCTTAAGAACCACTTGCACCGGGCTAACCCGAGAACAATCAGAAATTGGGTAAATCACTCCAGCGTCCAACAATTTTTTCACCTCTGCTTTCACTACTTCCTTCATGTTTAGATTCAGTCTTCACTGAGGTTGCACCTTGGGTTTGCAGTCATCTTCCATTAAGATTTTGTATGTATAGAAGGTTGGGTTTATCCCCTGGATGTCCAATATTTTCCATGCCAGTACTTTTTTATACCTTCTCAGCATTGTCAGCAACTTCTCTTTCTGTTGTGTCTCCAAGCTGGAGGAGATAATGACTAGGATTTTCGCATCTTCCTCCAAATAGGTATATCCCAGGCGTGTAGGTAGCTTTTTCAGTTCCAACTCTTGAGGTTGCTTAATAGATAGTTTCATTTTCACCCATACATCTTGATGTAGGAGGCTTAAGTAAGTTGGTGCCGAGTTGGAAGATCAACATAAAGACTGGAAGTAATACAATCAATTCTATGATTGGAGCAATTTTGGGGGTGGTTTGTATTTTGGCCATAACTTTGGCTACATATGTCAGAATCACACATTTGAACCCAATCCAGAAAGTTCGTTTCGGCGTGCACCACATGGTCCCATAGATCGACTTGGTGTGCATCATCTTCGAACTAAAATTATGTTGTTTTTCCTCCATATCACTATTTAGGTATTTTTTGCTATTTTTAGTGTTAAATTATTTATCAAATTAGGATAGGATTTGAGTCCGATTTGATCTTGGATTTTTAAGAGTTATCTATTTTGTTTAGAGTTTTAAATTTAGGTAAGTTTTAATTTTGAATAATAATTTGCCAATTTTGTCAATTTAGATAAAATGATAAGGTTTTTAGGTTATTCTTTTGAAGCTATTTAACCCGGCTTGTGGGTTGGTCTTAGATTCTTGAATTTTGAGGAATAATATTTTCATGAATTTTAGAGTATTTTCTTTGGTTCTTTTGGTTCTTTGTTTGTTCTTCCTTGCGGTCCTTGGATCCGGCTAGCCCGCGGAATGATCGCTATCCTTCCCGGCGTCACCTCTTTAGTCAGGTCCTCACTTGGGGTTATCTCTTCGAAGGTACTTTTAGCATCTTTCTCAATATACTTTGTTGTCTCTGTTTCCTCATACGCATTCATATATATTTAGTCCTATCCCTTGTGGCCAGTCCGAATCTATCACATTGCAAGTTATCAAATCCATGGCATTCTTAGAAATAGAGAAGATCTGCTCTATGTCAGTGGTTCCGTTGCAGGTTGATTTCAAAAATAGTTCTGTACTTTCCTTAAAGTGGTGGACTGCCTCTTCCAGGTTGGTTTCCTTAACTTCTGCAACCCTTGATCCCTGTAGTGCTATCTCCATGTGGTGCATGTGATATACGAAGAAATCTTCCAATGGGGAGTGGCCATAATGAGACATGTCATAATCTTCTTTACCTGAAAAGGAAAACATTGTTAATTCGGTGTGATACAGTCAATCAAGCCTATAAAATCCTCACTCTTTCTCTCTCTCTCTTTTTATTTTTTATTTTTAGTAAAAGTAAACTAGACTATCTAACTAGAATAACAAATTCTAATGTTCCTAGTGTTACCAGTCCCCTAGAACAGCGCCAAAAACTCTTGATGCACGCATAAGATCTGCGACAACTTCCCTCAAGTGTATGACATCAGTCAAGTAGTAAAGTACCCAAAGGTAGGGTTATCGAATCCACAAAAACTTGAATACTAGTACTAACGGTCCTTGCTATCTAGTTTAAAACTATGGAAGTAGTTGTGATTGGTTGATTATCCTAAAGCAAACTAATACAAAAAATTGGCAGACTGTGAACAATTAGAGATGAAATGTGGCACCTTATATCTCAATCCCCCTAGAATTATTTTTATTAATAACTGAAATCTAAGTATTGGCTCTCCATTGATTGATTCTCGGGAGTTCGACAATTGCACCATCCAGATGCCATATCTGATCTCTTAGTATGCAGATCGAACTCATTACCTATGCCTAGTTGTAACCTAACTAAGAGAGATATGGATATATGCATAAAAGAGGCATGCAAGTAAAAACCCTACGCACATATGTGCCTTGCTAGAACAAAACGAGGTATATGACCATGGCTCATGCAAAATATAATCGCATAAATCAAGCACAGTTTCACAAGAATTATCAATAAAGGAAAACAAATAAATAAAAGAATCCAATTAATAAATCATCCTAAGGTTCATGTGTCCGAGGCACCACCGAAGGGGTTTAGTCTCTCATGCTAGTAGAAACAATAACAAAGATAATAGAGATAGACATAATTCGAAACATAAGGACTCCCTTGCTCAATGTCTTCTCTGTCTTCGATCTCCTCTGAGGCCCTCACGTTGGTCTGAACACCTGTCGAAGACTACTCTGTCAAAGGTCTTCGACATCTGTGCCTTCTGCCAGTTTATATAGGATTTCATCTTATTTGGTACAGTCGTGCGCATCTAACGCGCGATTGTGTACACACCCGCGGATTGTCCTCTATGCGTTTTGAAACCAATGAGTTGCACGGGTGTGTGTACAGGCGTGTACAATTCTACTGAGGCAGTGCACACCTCTGTGAATGGCTCTTTTTAGCTTGTTTCACCCTGGTTTGTCCCGTTTCTCGTTCCTTTGACTCTGGGTATCTATTTTACCTATTCAATTACAAAACAAACCTAGAACATAACAAAAATAGAGGAATTTATGCGAAACAACGGGATAAGTGCATGTAAATATGATAGAAATATATGTATAATTGTGCACTTATCACCTGCGCATACTTTTTCCTTAATTTTAAGCATATCCCCGAACTATCGAGATGACCTCAATCAAATTCTGAACCGTTTGGGAAAATGTCAAAATTATTATTCATATAACTATAGAATTCTGTAATTTTGCATAGGTCGAGAGAACTGTGCATAGCTCTCAATCCAGAGATCTGATTTCATTGATAATAGAATTCATTAGAAATAGCTTTTCATAACCTTTCAAATGATATATTATACATCCAAATCGGAGGTATGTAGAGGTCCTAAAATCCCTCTCAAAGTTGACAGCCTTGAAACCACAATTTCAGTATTTCTGTTTCGACTCCTAATAAATCTTTAGCCTTATGTTTTCATTCACAATTAGAGTCCGCGGCAGTGAAATGCACCCTCCATTTTCATTATTAGGTTTGACCCATAGAAAAGGTACAATACAGGCTCAAGTCTTTCTTAGCTCTCAAAGTATTTTAATCTAACTCAGTTCTCTAGCCTTTTAATTAAAATACCATCTACAAATATCTCCTCTAATGAAGTATAGGTTTGCAGCCTTCCATAGGTTGCAGGCCTACAGTTCTGGTTCTTTATATCAAATTTCAGAGCAACATTGTTATGCTCTCTATATTGGTAATATAATAATTCAACTATATAATGAGCAGAATATTAGTATAATCCAAACCAGTCAGTACTAATTCCAAGTCATTATTAGGGTTGTGACATTTCCAATCCATACATAATAGCAATGTTAACATTTCATTTCTTTAGCCTCGAAACTTAGGAAAATTATGTCCCATTCTTGCTGAACTTCAGCTCCTACAGAACTGATTCTGTAACCATTACAAGTACTTACCAATGCCTTCACTAACTTGTTTCTAATTGAAGGATTTCCAAGCTTTAGTTGCAGCCACCTATAATTAAACCATTACACATCTATTTGTTTAGATAATCTTCAAGTAGAATCAGATCTAAAGGTTGTTTTTAGAAACTGTAACTCTTTGAAGTATTTTGTCGAACATTTAACATGCATCCTCTAATCCCTCACTTCTACATAACCAAACAGCTATGAAATCACCATGAAAATACAAGGGTTAAAGTCATTTTTGGTCCCTGAAAACAGGACCAATGTTCATTTCCATCCCAAAATTCAAAATTTGTTCAATATAGTCCCTATGTATTGCATATTTTGACATTTTGCGTCCTTATATATTCCGTATTTTGGCATTTTTGGTCTCTATTGCTGACGTGGCGATCATGTGGAATACCAATGAAATGCATATAATCTTTTATTATTATGTTTAGGTCGTTATTTTGTTGATGTGGAGTGATAAGTGGCAGTATATGTTGATGTGGACCGTATTGAACAAATTTTAAATTTTTGGGATGGAAATGAACATTGGCCCTGTTTTCTGGGACCAAAAATGGCTTTAACCCTATTACCCAAAATACAACCATTCATGCTCTACAACAAATTGATTATATTCATCTCTAATCCCCCGATTTCATTTGATGCACGAAATCCGCAAGTGTACGGGTCGTATCAAGTTATAAAGTGGACTCTTGAAAAGTTGGGTATCGAACCTCAGGGACCGAGAAGTACTAGTACTAACTAGTCATCTATTATCTAGTCTAAATAAAGAGTCATCTATTATCTAGTCTAAATAAAGATTGGTGGTTTTTTGAAATAATCTAAACTAAGAAAACCTAAAAATTGGATATCAATAATGATAGGAATGAATCTTGGGGTAAATCAATAATAGGAAGGGGTATTCGGGCAATGAATCCCCTTGGTTCTCATAAAGATAGATAATGAATGTGAAAATGACTAGTTACAATTGATTGGACCAAGGGTTCCTAAGGTGCTTTCACTCCCTCTCTCGAGGTGAATTACTAATCCTAGTGCCCTTACCGATGATGTTCTAGGAAACCTAATTCTTGAAGGGATTATGGGAATAATACACCTAAAGGAGTCGCTCTCCTTAGTACCCGAGTTCCCGGTATACTCATAATCCCCTCTATTGGAAATGGTCTACTCACGGGGAGGCGTTCGCTACTTCCCCCATATGGACTACGAAAATCCCTCCGGGCTCTCACAACGTAGAGGGATTAACTTTCATTAAAACATCCAATAGATCTCAATCATGGAAAACAACTAGATAATCAATAACAATCAAAATCAAAGTTCATGCATAACCCAAGGGTTTAACATGCCAAATACCTAAACTATTAGTTCCCCATGAAAGGGGAACACAAATCCAAAACAAATAAAGGAGAAAACATCAAAATAAACACAAATAAACCTCCCTTTTATGTTCCCTCCGTTGTTGGTGTGCTGATTGGATCGTTGATGAATCTCCCTTCAAGCCCTAGCTCGTTCCCAAGAGGATCCCTTCAAACACTAGCCATCAATGAACTCCAAGATCTCCAAGATAGCCCAAAAGGTGGCCAAAGGCCAAGAGATACCTTCATAACCCTAGAAGGTTTGTATTTATAGGGGTAAAGGCCTTTGTAAAGTATCTCACCTATTTAGGGTTCGTGTGGGGCCAAATCATATGAAAATCGGGTTCAGATCAGGTTCAGATAGGTCCATATAGGCCCGTGTACAGGCTGTATAATAGCCCATATAGCTTTCAGGTCCCTTCATATGGACTGTATATCAGGTCGTATAGAACCCCGTATGGCTGGATCTGCATCCCGAAGTCTTCATCAACGCTCGATCGGATGACCGAATCTTGTCGGATTGACCTGCAATTTTAACCGAGTGTTCCTAACTTGTTTATCTTCAATCTGAGAGGTGGAGATTTGATTTAGAGTTATGTAGATTTTGTAATAAATTTATGATCTTTGTTGCTTTTTTCAGGACTGCTGCAGTTTTCTCTAGTTGCTTCCTTTTTCGCCTCAAATGATGTAGAATTTCTTCTTTTTAATTCTTGAGGCGCTCCAATGCCTCCAAAACTTCAGGGAACTTGTCCTCAATGTATGGGGGCATTTGTAGGTCCTTTGTAGCCCCTAACTTTGACGTTTTTGCCTCCGAAAAGCCTTCAAAAGGCTCCTTTCCTTCGAAACACCTTCAATGTCCCCTGTTTAACAAAAAGAACACTTATTAAGCATTGGTAGGCCACATTTTCACCAAATGGCGTGCAAAATCTACATGAATATGGTATGAAATTATGAACATTTAGACACTTATCATCATTCATCTCAAATTTTCTAATTTCTAGGTAAAATACTCAGCTTATAGTTTCACACATGATATACAATTAACTATGTTACAATAAAGCTCACCAGCAACCAGTTCAAGCTCCTATGTCTCTGATCTTATCCTAAGGCCCGCAACTCGATCATTGGAGCTACATCTCACGACTTGATAAATGGAAAAGCTGATCGAGAGAAGCTCCAGATTGGTGGGATTGGAAGCCTTGGCCTTGTCCACGGTCATGATCATCAAGCTGCTTCTCCTACTGCTGCTCCATCTCCTTCTATCCATATATGATCACCGTGAGGTAGCTTTTCTTTGAAGCTTGAAAACAAGTTAGTCCAAGCTAAAGGGAAAGAGGGTGGCAATGATATGGACTAGATAGTGTGATGCGTTAAACTTTATTATAACTCCAAGTCAGCTCACAAGTCAATACAAGGGCTTCAAAAGTCAAATAACTATGTCTGTGAGTGACAGAAAATAATAATAAAGTAAAGAAATATAACGCACCGAATTTTCTAAATAAATGATCAGAAATTTTTAAAAATAATTATTGAGGTTCATTAGTCAGTAAAAATGAAGTTAATCATTTTAAACATCAATTAAAAGAAAATCGGAAAATTAATGTGCTTAAAATCCAACTCCGCAACTATTGGGCCAGGCCATATTTACTTGATGTAGTGTTGAGGCGGAGGAATGGTATAAGCCCGGTTAATTAATTGGGAACTTACTAAGTGTTAATTAATCCAGATTAATTAAGTGGGAGATACCGGACAAATGTTAAAGTCCCGGTAAAGTAGATCTGATAGGTTCGAAAGACGGTAATATCGGATCTGGTCTAGTGAGAGACAGACCCCATGATGCCACAGTACGCCCGTGACAAATAGAATCATTGACCTGGATTTTTCGGATCCGGGTCGATGAATCATTCAAGAGATAATGTTGATTAAAGGGGATGTGACATAAAGTGGGAAGATAAGTTAAAGAAAATTAAAGGTTTTAAAGATAAGTTTAAATAATCTGATAAAATAATAATAAATCAAAATATCTTTACTTTATATAGTAAAGGAAATGAGAAGAGAGAGAGATCAATTCTCATCTCCCCTCTCTCTCAGTTTCTCTCGACCGCTCCATTGCCCGTGCCCGATAACTACCCTCGCTAGAGCTACTCGCGCCGACCGTCAGCCGCGCCGCCGCCCCCCGGGCTAGCCTCGCACCAATGCCTCGGTGCTACCGTTCCGTCCCCCTGTGCGCCTGATCCGCCCCGTCCGACCCCCGCTTAGAAGCTCACGCAGGACCGTCCCTCCTCTTCCCACCGACCAGCCACCGCGCCCAGCTCCACCCGGCCGCCTGCGCCTACAACCCCCGGCCCGCTCGGCCTCCTGACTATCCTACTCTCTCTAACGAGCCCCTTCGCCTCCGATACGCGCGTGACCAGGATCCCGATTTCCTCCTATCTCCGGCGAGGATTGGGCACCACCGGCTAGACCTCTTCTCCTTCCCCTCTCTCCGGTGAGCTGTATGCCCTAACATTGGAACAATTAGTTAATTGATGGATGGGTTTAGGGCTATGAGATGAAGAGAGAAGTGAGGTTGTGAGATGGTTAAGGCTTGGATTATTAATTGGTAATTGGATGACTTAAATCAGGGTGGGTTGTGATTGGGAATTTTGCTGGTAAACAAGTTATGAATAACGTAGATACATGTATCTATGATGTATGATTGGTTGTTGTGAGAGGTCATGTAGATTGTATACCATGTATAACTATGTATGTTTGTATAATTTTGGAGTACTATAAATGGAGGAGGTGCTTCTAATTTTTCATGGAAAATTATAGGAGATTATGCCTATTAAGTCCTAGATATCATACTTACTTGTTTCATGCTTTAGATAAATTGAATTTGGCTAATTGATCATGTTAAGGGACATGTTAGGATGTTATAAGCATGAGTAAGGGTAATATGGGCATGTTGCACATTTATCATATTTTTAAACGATAGAACTAAAGTTATGAAAATACAAATCTCGTATTTATCTAGTTATGATCATGATTTCTAAGAAAAGGAAAATGTCCCACAGGAGCTGCGGATGGACCAAGTAAATCCTAGGACTTAGCAAAGGACTTCATGTGAGTGGACATCTCTATAAATATTGTTTTATGCATGTATTCATCGTGATTCAGTTTACCCGTGTTTCATATGAGTTTTATATCCGTTTTTGGATGTCGATGGATTTTATCGCTATGTTAGTATAGTCATTTCATACTTGATTAATTACTGTATGTTTGAAATAGCATAAGTAATTGTAAAGTGAAACCTTAATTGGTAGAGATTGATTATTATATGTATCATAGGCCGCACCTTAGTTAGACATGTATGAAGGATCTAGTGGGGCTCTAGATAGAGCCCAAATATGAAGTGTATGATATCGGGTTAGGGAAGTGACTTGTTTTTAATCATCTTCTTAAAATAAAAATGTTTGCGAATATCATTTTTTCAAATAAAACCCTTCCCGACTACTGTTAGTGCCCGTATCGAATATGAGATGCACGCTTGATAGCACATGTACTGTATACCCCTGGTCATCAGGTCCTGGGCTCATGTACTATATATTGTTGTCCCGGTCATCAAGATCATATACTGTATACCTTTGTTCCATTGATGGTAGTTGGAGTCCTTCCCGAGACATTCGAACTAGGGGTGTATGCTTATATAATACGAGGTCATTACATATACATGATTATTATATTCTTGTAATGATTTGAGATTGCTTATTGTCTTATTCGGGTTTTCTGATTGGCTTGGCATGCTTATCCTTGTTTAAGATAAATATGCAGACAGGTATGTAAAATACCTTACAGAATTGTCTATACTCACTGAGCTCGTGTAACTCATTCCTTTCTTATTATGTTTTTACCTTGTAGGATCTGGACAGTAATCGTGTGAGGGTTGCAGTCTAGATTTGCTCTAGCGTATCTCTACTTTTTTATGTGTCTTAATTATATATCAGACTTACTATTAGACTTCCCAGTGTTGTATTTGGGGCCATGTTGCCCAGACATTTTATATGTTGTACTTCATATTGACTTTGGTCATGTTAGACTTCCTGTGTGTAACAACTTATATTTTATGATAATTTAAGTATTTGGAAGTGCAGTACTTGTTATCAGGTTTATTTTATACAGCCTTAGGCACAGGATAATCTCCTGACCTGGCTAGTGTGGCATCTGTCTAAGTAAAGAGATGGGTGTTACAAGAAAGTAATTCAATCTCGATGGTGGGTTGTTATCATATTATTTTACAATTTTTCAATTTAATCCCTGGCTTTAATGGAAAGCAAACTAAGATCAATTATCATTATGGTTGGTTTATATATAAGTCCAAAGCTTTTCTTGAAATTCAATTTCTTCTTTCGCTTCATATTTAATTTCTTAATCCTCATAATTAACTCATTTTTCCCATTTCCTACTAATTTAACTCTTTTAACCCTTATTAAATAGAATTTAAATTTTTTTTTTTTTGAAAAACAAAAAAAAATGGGTTGTTATAGTTCATGCGAAGATCTTTGCCTTCTCAGTAAACCTGACAGTCTCACGCCTTCTATCCAGGGGTCATTGCACTGATGTCATTGTCCCAACAACTGAAGAAGACATTGACGCTTGGTACTTGCCAAGGACTTCTGTTTTTTAGAGATTATCCAGTCCTAAGAGGGTTGTCTCTGTAAATGATTAAGATGACGAGCCCACTTTTACTACTATCCTGAAAGAATAAAAAGTGGAATTTTCCAACTTTTTGAAGACTTGCTAAATAAGGCAGTATTGTAAAGACTCACACCTTAAAGAATGAAGGTTCCTAAGTGAAAGCTAGACTTTGTGTAATTTTAGGTGTACAAAGGTAATTTGTTTGAACTACTCAGGCTGGTGAAGAAGAACTTGACTACTATAGAGCTACAACCCAAGGTAAGTGGAAATAAGGGTGGTAGACCCCTGAAGTCTTATCGCAAGGGATTATTTCTCCAAAGACCTATACAAGACCTATACAACATCAAGGAAATTACAATCGAATAAGAAGATGATGCCGAGAAAATTTTATAAAAAAGAAGCAATTATTATCTAATGCACACAAGACAGATTTTGACCCAATTGATTCATGATAGAGTAAAGCCACAGCCTCCCATTAAAAGTTTCAATGGAGGAGGAAGTTGGACAATGAAAAGATGTTTGACGCACACGTAGAAGTATACACTATTCAGATGGTCACTAAGGCTCGAGGAGATCTAGGACCTAAACAAGACCCACATAGACCTTTCACAAGATCTCGTAGAAGGATTATGGAGTCTTGAACTTGAATAGGAGAAGATGGATCAAAGCACATAGCACATAGCACATGGATGGAGGGAGGGAGGGGGTGGGATAGAGGATAGGAATTAACCTCCAACAAGAAAATGCTTTACCAAGGGATGATATAGAAGCAGGTTGTCCAAAGAAAAACAATGAAGATGAGCTAATCTTTGCTCTTATTCAAAATAATATTTTGAAAAAATTTCAACAAATGGAAAATCGAGAGGCAGAATATAGACAGATAATTGAGAACATAATAGTACTAATGGATACAGTATTACAGATGCAACACAAAAAAATATCAACTTTAATGGCAAGTTGACCTGTACATATGTAGATGTTGAACAGTCTGATCCCTCAACCCAAAGAAAGTTTTAAGCTAATGGAGCAAGGAGGAACTTGATGTACTCCTATCCCAAAATAGTTCCCTATAGTGACCCTTAAGAAGATACAACAGATAGTTGTTGCTGAATTAAATCAAGATAAGGGGAGTGGAATAAGAGTCGATGGAGATAAACCTTACCCCAGCTATCATGATCTGGTGCCATATCCTAAGGGATACAATGTACCTAAATTCAAGCTGGACAATATGGTTGCTAATCGAGATCATCACTTTGTGATAGCTTGTGGAGATACAAGTGCAAAACTGTTACTCTTGCTAAGACGGTTTTCTACAAGTCTTATAAGGGTAGCATTTGAGTGGTATGCTAGTCTACAACCTGAATCAATTGAAACATGACAATAATTGACAGATGAATTCTGAGTTTGATTTGGGCTATTAGTAACAAACTCACAATAGATGACCTTGATGCCAATTGTCAAGATAAAGATTTAAAAGTGGTGGATTATATTATGAGATGGAAAAACTTGAGCATCAAATATGAACAACCCCTAGATCAGCCACAAGCGGAGGGTCTATTGATCGGGAATATCAATAGTTTGATGACAATTTCTCAAAGTGCATCCAACATCACCACACTTCAAGGGTTAATCTCACAAGCCAAAAAATTGGAAAGGACTTACCGAATTGTACTGTCTAATTTTCAAATCTCCAAAGGTCATAGGGAGAAACCAAGAAGGTAGAGAGCACCAATACCCTTCACCATTGAAAAAGTAAAAGGCATTATGGAGGCCAATAAACCTAAGCAGGTGAAGACACTTAATTTAGGGGTTAATAGTAGTGAGCCAATGTCACTTCCCTCCTTAAATGAAAGGTTGAATAAGACATATTTTTTTCTAGAGAGATAAGGTATTTAATTTTTTTGAAAGATTTTGTAAAAGAAGGTTTGCAAATCCCTGAATGCAAAAGAAAAACAAAACAAGAAAGACTATCTCAACTATTACCCGTATCATAGAGTGTTGGGGCACACAATTGAAGATTGCTATATCTTCAAGGATTGGATTGGGCGATAATACCAAGTGGGGAAAATCACACTCTCAAAGAATTTCTTGTTGGAACAACTAGTTTAACCAATCCGCTATATGACTATCTTAGACCATGAGGGATCATCCCAAGGGAAAGCTACAGAAATCGGAAATAAAGAAATACTCTCATTAGCTGATGATATTAAACCCTATGTTGTTTCTAAAGGATTGTAGGAAGATTTTATATCCAAAATGTTTAAAAATGCTAAAGAAGTTGGTTGAGCTCTGAGGGATCAAGTGGAGAAATGGCCAAAAATGCTTCTAAGAAAATAAACCAAAAGGAAAAGCAAAAAGAAGAAAATTGCAAGCAACTAAAACCCAGGAAATCAATCATAGATGAAAATATTGATTCCTTTAATGAATATGAACTAAAGAAAGGGTTTTATTCATGTAACACCCCTGATTTTTCTAAATAAATTCCAAATATTTAATGTGGTTAATTAGCACAGAAACTAAATTAATCATTTTAAACCTCAATTAATGGAAAATCGGGAATTAATGGACCTAAAATCCAGCCTCACAACTACTGTACCGAGAGAAGGCCATATTGGGCCAGGCCACTTTTACTTGTAATAGTTGGAGGCAGATAGATAGTATAATCCCAGTTAATTAATTGGGAAATTTATTAATGTGCTAATTAATCTAGATTAATTAAGTGGGAGATACCAGACAAAAGTTAGAGTCCCAGTAAAGTAGATTTGGTCGGGTCATAGGCGGAAACAACAGATCTGGTCTTGATGGAGACAAACCTCGTGAAGCTATAGGGTGCACCCGTGATTAAACAACCCTAAAATATTGAAGCAATTATTAAAGGGCAACCAAACAAAGTTGGCATAGTACCGATATGATCGAGATCCGAGATTAATAGATATTGTCAGATTAAAGAAACTTCAATAATACCCATGTGACGCTATCGTAAGAGACTCGTGTAAGGATTAAATCACTATTCAAGTCTCGACCTGTCCAATGAACATAACCACACAGCAAGGAGTTCAATCAAAATAAGAAGAACTCTCGAGTCTTCTCCTCGGCAGTTATCAATCTCAACCGATCGTCAATCTCAGTCAAAACAAACCCTCGAGTCTGGTAGCACCTCTACATGTATTTATCATAATAATTAGCTAATGTTTTAATCCAAAAGAGGGGAAAACAACTAATTAATTATATAACTATCACACCCCTATAGTCATAGGCTTTAATTAAACATTACCCTTTTAATTTTACTATTATTATTATTATTATTATTATTATTATTATTATTATTATTATTATTATTATTATTTATTTATTTAACCTTCTTCTTCATTATTTTCTCTCTCTCTCGCGCGACCGACGGCGTCGACGTCTCCTGCCTTCTTCTCCTAAGAACTCCCGCCTATCCGTCTGTTTGGGCGGTCATGGAGGTCTTACGACCTCGGTTGACTTCTCCGGAGTGTCATTGCCCTCGTCTACTCGCTGGAAACTCCCGTGAAGTCCCTCCCTCTCGGCCGGCTTTCCCGTCGTCCCCGGCGAACTCATACAACTACGCATACGCATGCATAACTACTGTAAAGCCTCTGGGGGAGAGAAAAACTCACCGAAAGCTCATGGACGTATTTAAACACTAAGGTAAAGCTCCCCGGCGTCGGTGATGGCGTTCTGTCCTTCCGGCGATCTCAACGGCAGCTTTTCCCTCTCTCCGCTCACGGTCTCAGCCTTCTGATCCACCTGAGCGCAGTAGCGACTTCTCTCGCGCTCGGCCGCGAATGAAGAGCACTGATTGCCGTCGAGAGAACTTCCTCCGCTCGACCGTCACCTCACCGGAAAAACGAAAACCCCACTCCGGAGCTTGGTACACCTTAGCGAGCCGGGTTCCCTCCTTTTATAGGCCACGGGAGACCAGACAAAGCTACGCCAGACGAACGGTCTCGCCTTGAAGTGGCCGACGTCTACGCGCTTAACCGACGGAGGAGTCAGCGAGGCTCGCGCAGGCGTTGGTGGCTGGGGAGAAGGGTGATGGTGCCTCGTGATCTGACCTCGCAGACGAGTGGTGAGGATCACTTGATCCCTTTCAACGGCAACGATTAAACCAACTAATCTTGGATCAAGCACACTCTAGATTTACGGCGCAGATCTCATCGCATTCAACGGCTTGATTACAACTTTACGCCTCGAGATCGTGTCTCAACTCTAGATGGGTGGCTCCTGTGAACCCGCACCGTGGGACCTCTTCCACCAAACCACTCCTCTTTGCCTCGCATCTGATCCACAATCAGATGGATGAGATCGCGGCTCGACACGTGGCTACACCATAGCCATCATAATGCCTCGCGATAGCGCGATCTCCACGATCTTCTAATCCTATCCGTTGAATCCCGAAAATTTCCCAGAGACCCCTATCTCTTTCCATATTCTTCTTTGGTCCACCCCTGTGAGAGGGAATATTTATCCATTAGTCCCCCAAACTTTTCATAATTACCAGATAGTCCTTCTGGTCACCCATAAACCCTAGTTAGGGTTTTAAATCCCTTTTTAAACTTAATTTTCCTCATTTAACTCCCCATTTAAACTCTAGGGAATTTATAAATAATTTTAAGAAAATGCTTAACATTTTTATTTCTTAAAATTTCTCGAATTTTACATGCCACATCTACATCCATCTATCAAATCATGACATCATCCCATATTTGATTTGATTTCATTTCAAATTGTGATTATCTTGTCAATTTATCTTCATAGACATTTAGTTGCTTTATTAGACACTGGTAGTACCAAATGCATACTGATCAATCGCGATATTATTCCAGAAAAATATATACAACAAACAAACAAAGTCACATATGGTCAACAAATGGATGGTACTTTTAATAGATATTCTGAAATATATATATATATATATATATATATATATATATATATATATATATATATATATATATATATATATATATATATATATATATATATCATTAAAATAATTAGGAAATTTAATAAAATCCCAATTCTACCAATTACAAGTATGGGGATTTTTATTTAATTAATTAGAGAAAATTTAAAAAAACATTTATTTCATAAGAATGCAATTAATTATAACCATAAGAAACTCCTTTAACAAATGAACTAAAAAGCAATTAGGAAACTTTTATTCTCAATAAAAATTTCAATTACACCCAACCTTGGGGACTTTTATTCATTAACCCAATTATTTAAGAAAACAACTAAAAGGAAAATTATTCCCTAAAATCCTCAGATTTTACAATACTGAACGGTCTGAAAAAGTTCAATTTTACTTAGGTGTTCTGAATCTTGATTTGGCACTTTTTCACGATACTATTACCGATACTAGAAGTGCTGAATAGTTATCTTTCCATGATGCTTGGGAAAAATCAAACAGACTGAGCTTAATGTTTATGCGGATGACTGTAGCTGATAACATCAAATCAATGATTCTTAAAACTGACAATGGAAAGAAATTTATGGAATCCGTGGAAAGTAGATCTCATTCTGACACTGCTAATAAGTCAGTTACTGGGACACTAATGGGTACGTTAACTACCATGAAGTTTGATGGTTCACATACTATGCATGATCCCTTATTGAAATGATCAACATAGCAGCAAGATTGGGATCTATGGGAAAGTTGAGGAAAGTTTCCTTGTAACCTTCATTATGAACTCTCTGCGTCCTTAGTATGGTCCATTCCAAATAAAGTATCGTACAATCAAAGACAAATAGAATGTGACAGAATTACAAACTTTTCTAATTTAAGAGGAAGTAAGACTGAAGAAACAAGGAACTCACGCTGTTAATCTCATAGGCCAATCAGGAGCTAAAAAGAAAGCAATGAAGAAGAATCAAAATGGCAATAAAGGACCATTGAAGATCAATGAGTCATCTACCCAAATCCAAATGAAGGAACGAAATAAAGATATTTGTTCTTTTCTATGTAAAGCCTAGACACTATAAGAAGGATTGCCTGAAACGTAAGGCATAGTTTGAAAGAAAAGGTAAGCCTTGTGCTTTCGTATATTTCGAATCAAATTTGACAGAAGTTCCTTATAATAGTTGGTGGATTGATTATGGATGCACCACTCATGTTTGTAATACGATACAGGGATTCCTTACGACCCAAATCATAAAGGCAAATGAAAGATTCGTGTATAAGGGGAATCGAGTCAAAGTTCCAATTGAAGCGATCGGAACTTATCATTTGATCTTAGATACTAGACATCATTTAGATCTTTTTCAAACTTTTTATGTTCCTTCTGTTTCTCGTAATTTGATTTCTTTGTCAAAACTGGATATAGTTGGTATAACACCCCGAATTTTCTAAATAAATAAAGCAAAAAATTCTCGGATCTGGTCTGACTAGAGACAGACCCCGTGATGTTACAGTGCGCCCGTACTGCTGCAATAATTGACCCGAGATATCCGGATTTGGGTTGATGAATTATTAAAAAGATAATATTAATTAAAGGGCAATGTGACATAAAGATTGGAGATAATTTAATTAATTTAGACCCACGTGACGTAATAGTGTGATGATAGGATTAAATAAACCTTTGAATGGATTATAAAACCTAGGTGGATAAGAGAAAAATCATTTCTCTCCCTCTCTCACTTACTTTCCTCATCTCCTTTCTTCTCTCCCACGGAAAAAAACCCAAGCCCTTCTCCTGTTGGATTTCGGGCGACCGTAGCCACCAACTATGTCCGATCGCCACCAGGGTTGCGCCGCCCGCCGTCGGACCACCCACACTCTCGAAGGCCGCAGTTCCGCCCTCCCCTTCAAGACAAGACGCATTCTACACACGCTACCGACAAGGCTCCTCGTCTGGACATCCTCGCCAAAGATCGGGTGCCAGCCCCTACCCGAGCTTCACCGCAGCCTGCGCCAGCTCCGCCGAGGCCCAGCCTCCCCTGTCCCGCCACTGCCACCTGTGTCGACCTGCACACGTCCGGCGAGCCCCCAGCTTGTAGCCTCTCGACGGAGCCATCGTGCAGCTCCGCCGCGACCAACAGCACCTCAGCCACCCACGGTGCAGCCCAACTTAGCAGGCCTGCTTCCTCTCTCCCTCAGCTGGGCGAGACCTCCACTCCGACGAGCAAGACACACTTCTTCTCACCGGCAAGCTTGGATCTACACATCGAGCAAACATTGTGAGAACCCTAACTATGAATGATAAATGAGATTATGAAGTAATTATGGTTAGGGTTGTGATATAGAAGGGGATTAAGGGGGAATTAAAGGGAATATATGCTTGTCTGATGTTATGGGAAGCATGAATAAGTTTAATGTGAACGATTGTATAACTTTCGGAGCCCTACAAATAAAGGAGGTGCTGCCTAATTTTCCTTGAAAATACATGATTAATTTTCATGATTATTTATAGCCTTTAATTACTTTACAAGAGCATGATTAGAGGCTTCTAGTTATGCAAAATGTGAAGATAGTTAAATCTCTTTTTATGAGCAAAGTTCATATTCTTATGAGTCTTGGAGGGAAGAAATGCATGTTAAGTAGGAAAGCATGCTTTTGTGAGTTTAATGTCTTTAATATTCTCCTTCGAGTCTAAATAAGAGTCTAAGCTAAGAATATGATTTCAGTATTCATAAATCTCTATATTTTAAAGCAATAGAACTAAGTTATGAAAAATACGAATTTCATATTTATTTAGTTATTATTATTAATTCTAGGAAAGGGTAAAGGTCCCGCGGGAGCATCAGCAGGACCGAGCAAGACCTAGGAATTAGCGAAGGACTTCAAGTGAGGGGACATCTCTGTAAATGTAGTTTCTATGCATGTATTCATCGTGATTTGGTTTACTCGTATTCATATGAGTTTTATATCGGTTTGTGGATGCCGATAGATTTTATCGCTACATTTGTGTAGTGATTTCATGCTTGTTTAATTGATTAAAATTTAAAGAGCATGAGAAATGGTAAAGTGAAACCCTAAAGGGTAGAAATTGATTATTTCATGTATCATAGGCCGCACCTTTGTTAGATATGTATGAGGAATCCAGCAGGGCTCAGGATAAAGCCCAGATATTAAGTAGATGATACCGGGTTAAGAAAGGGACTTTTGTTTTCAATCGCTTTTCTTCAAATAAAAATGTTTGCGAAAGTCGCTCTTTTTTATAAAACCCCTTTCTGACTCTTGTGGGTACCCATATCGGATACAAGATCCATACTTGACGTACATATGTAGATGTATACCGCTGATCGTCAAGTACTGGGCTCATGTAGATGTATACCACTGTTCCCGGTCATCAGGACCATGTAGAGGTATACCGTTGTTCCTTGATGGGAGTTGGAGTCCTTTCGAGACATATGAAAGGGGTGCATGCTTGTATGATACGAGGCCATTGCATATACATGTTTATTATATGCTTGATATGATGTGAGATCGCATGTGTGCTTTCTTCGGATTTATGATTGTGTTTGCATACTTATCAGGATTAATTTAAGATAATTATGCTGACCCTCATGATTTATATTTGCATATGTTCATGTACTAATATTTTAGTATGGTTTCTGTTAAGAGACAGGTATGTATAATACCTGGCAGAGTTGTCTATACTCACTGAGCTTATATAGCTTAGTCCCTTCAATTCTTGTTTTTTCTATTGCAGGATCTAGACAGGGATTTGGGTAGTAGCTCGTGTCGCAAGTAGGGATCGAAGTCTAACTGGATCTGACGTACCTTATCTTTATCTTTAATCTTGTTGTGTTGTACCAGACTCTATATATTAGTTTGCTTCCGTGTATTTGGGGCCGTAGTTGCCCAAGACTTAATAAGTTGTACTTTTTATGACTCTGATTTGGATATGACTACCGGTGTGTAACCGGATTTGCTTATATCATATTGATTTTATTTTAGTACTTCTTGTTATCAGTTGTTTATGTTTACAGCCTTAGGCACAGGATACCCTCCCGACCTGGCTGGTGTGACATATGTCTCAATAAAGAGATGGGTGTTACAGATAGATTTTCCTTTAAGTTTGGAAATGGATGTTTTAGTTTGCTTAAGCATAATCATATTATTGGTTCTGGTGTTCTTTGTGATGGTTTGTACAAGCTAAGGCTTGATGATGTTTTTGTTGAGACTCTTTTGACCTTGCATCATAATATTGGTAGAAAACGTGGTTTGATGAATGAAAATTCAGCTTACTTGTGGTATAAACGTTTTGGTCACATATTTAAAGATAGAATGCAAAGATTAGTAAGAAATGAAATCCTACCTAATTTGGATTTTACTGATCTTAGTATATGTGTGGATTGTATTAAAGGAAAACACACAAAACACAAACTTAAGAAAAATGCTACAAGAAGCACAGAGCTCCTTGAACTTATACACACCGACATATGAGGACCATTTGATGTTCCATCTTTTGGTGGAGAAAAGTATTTTATCACCTATATCGATGATTTTTCAAATTATGGATATCTCTATTTGTTGCATAATAAATCTCAATCAGTTGATGCCTTAGAAGTGTTTATCACTGAGGTTGAGAGACAATTAGACAAAAAGGTGAAAATTATAAGATCTGACAGAGGTGGTGAATATTATGGTACGAATGATGAAATAGGACAATGTCCCAGTCCATTTGTAAAATTTCTTGAAAGGCATGACATATGTGCTTAATATACAATGCCAGGTACACCATAATAGAATGGTGTCGCTGAAAGACATAATTGAACCTTAATGGATATGGTTAGAAGCATGTCAAGTCATTCTTCTTTACCCTTGTCATTGTGGATGTATATATTGAAAACTGTCATGTATTTATTAAATAGAGTTCCTAATAAGGCAGTTCCAAAAACTCCTTTTGACCTATGGACAGGAAGGAAACCTAGTTTGAGGCACCTGCATATTTGGGGTTGCCTGGTAGAAATCAGAATTTATAATCCACATGAAAAGAAACTGGATTCAAGAACTTGTGGTTTTTTCATTGTTATCCAGAAAAATAAAAAGGGTTTAGATTTTATTGTCCTAACTATAGTACGAGAATTGTTGAAACTAGAAATGCACGGTTTCATTAAGAATGGTGAGATTAGTGGAAGTGTAGAGCCACGTAAAGTGGGAATTCTAGAAGTTAGGGTGGAGATTCCTTTACCTCAAGCTTCTGCTTCTCAATTCGTTGTTCTCACAGTTGTTGAATGTTTTGACAACACGCAAGAACAACAAATGAATGATGAAACTCAACAAAATGAAGTTATAGCCAATGAACCCATAGTAGATGAGACACAATAAGTGGTATTAAGAAAATCTGAAAGGCAAAGAAGATCTGCTACCCCCAATGATTATGTGGTTTATTTACATGAATCAGAATTTGATTTGGGAATTAATGATGATCTAGTTTCATTTTCATAAGCCATGAAAAGCAATGATTCTAATAAATGGTTGGACGCCATGAAAGAAGAGTTGAAATCAATGGACTATAATGAAGTCTGGGATCTCGTTGAATTGCCTGAAGGTTGTAAGAGAGTTGGGGGTAAATGGGTTACGACCAAGCACGACTCTAATGGCAATATCGAACGACATAAAGCTAGACTTGTTGCCAAAGGTTTCACTCAGAAAGACTGTGTTGACTACAACGAGACTTGTTCTCCAGTTTCTAAAAAGGACTCATTTAGGATTATCATGGCATTGGTATCTCATCAGGATTTAGAGCTTCACCAAATGGATACGAAAACTGTCTTTCTAAATGGAAACTTAGATGAGGACCTTTACATGGACCAACTTGAAGGTTTTGCTACTCAAGGAAAAGAGCACATGGTGTGTAAACTTAAAAAATCAATATACGGGCTTAAACAAGCTTCCCGACAATGGTATCTCAAGTTCAATTATACCATCACTTCCTTATGATTCAAGGAAAACATTGTTGATCAATGTATATATCTGAAGGTCAGTGGGAGCAAGTTTATAATTTTGATCTTGTATGTTGATGATATTTTGCTTCTACTAATGATCTTGGCTTATTACATTAGACCAAGAAATTTCTTTCTAAAAATTTTGAGATGAAAGATTTGGGTGAGGCATCCTATGTGATAGGAATTGAAATATTTTGTGATAGGTCACACGGACTGTTAGGGTTGTCTCAGAAAGCATATATTAACAAAATTTTAGAAAGATTCAAGATGGAAAGGTGTTCTTCAAGTGTTGTTCCAATTCAAAAAGGAGATAAATTGAGCGTTATGCAATGTCCAAAGAATGAATTGGAACGCAAGGAAATGGAATGGATTCCATATGCTTCTATCATTGGTAGTTTGATATATGCTCAAACTTGTACTAGACCAGACATTAGCTTTGTTGTTGGGATCCTGGGGCAGATATCAAAGTAATCTAGGATTGGATCATTGGAAAGCTGCAAAGAAAGTATTAAGGTACTTGCAAGGAACAAAAGATCACATGCTCACTTACAAGAGATCCGATCATCTTGAGGTGATAGGATATTCAAATTCAGATTATGCTAGATGTGTTGATACAAGAAAATCCACATTTGGCTACTTGTTCTTTTTAGCTGAAGGAGCAGTCTAATGGAAGAGTGCGAAGAAGTTTGTCATTGCTGCATCGACTATGGAAACTGAGTTGCTGGCGTGCTTTGAGGCTACCATTCATGGATTATGGTTGTGAAACTTTGTTTCAGAACTTGGACTTGTCGACAGTTTTGCCAAGCTGCTAAAAATTTATTGTGATAATTCCACAACAATATTCTTCTCCAAAAAAGACAAGTATTCAAAGGGTGCTAAACATATGGAGTTGAAATACTTTGCCGTTAAAGAAGTTCAGAAACAAAGAGTGTCAATTGAACACATTAGCACCAATCTTATGATTGTTGATCCATTGACAAAAGGATTGCCACCTAAGACATTTAGCGCACATGTTGAAAGGATGGGCATTATTGAAAACAATTATTGACATTATGATGATGTTTTATGTTCATTACCATTATTGACATTATGATGATGTTTTATGTTCATTATGTGATCGACACTCTGAGCTCAATTAATTTGTGTTTCTGATATCTTAATGAATCATGTTTTATTAATTATCTATTAGGCTGTGTTTAATTGCCCATTTTTTCCATGGAAAAGTATTTCACGGCTCATTTTCTAGCCAAATGGGTTGTTTGATTGCCAAAATTTTACATGGAAAACTTTTCCACAAACCCTCTAACGTGACCCTATTTTCCCTCAAATGAGAGGAAAACTTTTCCTGCCTCTACCCTGGGAAAAGTTTTCCAGGGAAAATAGAAGATGTTTTTTGAAAAAAAACCAAAATAAAAAAGGGCCTTGTGTGTTTGCAAATCGCGACGCCCTCCCGAGAACAAAAACCTAGTTTCTCTAAACAAAGCCAACGCTACCCGCCCTGCCGCCAAACCCTCACTCGTGATCATCTCCTTCTGTCGAGCCCCCATCTCTTGACCCTCCACCTCCACTGCCACCTGTCGCTTCATCACAGGTACGCTAATCAAGATGTTGAACCTTCTCCTCTTCCTCTCCCCCTCCCCTACCTTCCTCTCTTCATTCTCATTCTCTTCTTTCTCTCCTTTAACCTAGTGTATTTTAATGGTATATCTTCTAATCTCTATTTTGTGTTTTCTAATTAGGGTTTCCTTCTGGCTCTGACCTGAGTTTTGAGATCCCTCGCTACGTTACCAGATAGTGTGGTGAGTTTCAGTGAATCTTTTATGCCTTTTTAGCTTTGAAAAATTAGGGCTCAACAAGTGAGTTGAAATTTTAGAATTCATGCAAATCCTATTATTCTTATTAGGAGTAATGTTTGAAATTTTAGAACTCATTTCTGCAAAATGTTTGAAACCTTTTCTGAAATTTCTGATTCTTTGTAGTATAATATATTCATAATGGTTGCAATGGTGTCTAATTGAATGTAGCGTATCATTTATTTATTTATTTTTCTGCATAATGTTTGGAAATTTTCCTGCAATTTCTAATTGAATGTGGCCTTTTTCTTTTTCCTGCAATTTTCCTGCATAGGTTTTCTCAGTATTGTTTGCTTCATTCTTATTTGCTAAGGTTTTCTCACTATTTCCTTTGTTCTTCGTTTTATGTTGACTTTGCTTTTGTGAGCAAAATCATTCCCTCACTCATCTATTCCTGAATTTTCTAAAGGCTTCTTTAGAGCACTACTGTGAGCAAAATCCTCGGTGAAAATGAAATAGATTTTTAAAATTGGTTGTCATCTAAACAGAAGCTCCAATTGATTTCTGGGAACCCACAAAGATTGCCACATTTATGTGATGCATTGCTCTATTCAATGCATCGATTTCTTTATAACGTGGATGAATATAGTTTGTGGGAGAGAGCCAGAGGGTTTAGACTTTCAGAGCAAAGATTGAATACATAGATGTCTTCAATTATATAGGCTTTGAAGAGGGACAAGAAATGACAGGCTTAATTGACAAGTTTTTTTTTGTGATGATGTTTACAGACATAAATCTCTTAGAACAATTGATAGGTTTGATTGTGATTTCTTTTAATTTTTATAATTTTCA